>OY743186.1:8769600-9969600 GCA_963555705.1 Ligustrum vulgare | reverse complement strand
TTCGGGGTAGCATCTGGGAAATTCTTCAGATTCATGGTGAACAAGAGAGGAATCGAAGTCAATCCGAACAAAATCAATGCTTTGCTAAACATGCAGTCGCCGCGAAATCCAAAGGAAGTGCAAAGCTTAACAGGAAGAATTGCAGCCTTGAATCGATTCGTCTCAAAATCCACTGACAAATGCTTGCCATTCTTTAAGGTCCTAAAGGGGGGAAAACGATTCCAATGGACACCGGAATGCGAGCAGGCGTTTGCTGACCTGAAATCTTCTTTGGGTCGTCTCCCATTGCTATCAAAGCCAAAGGCTGGTGAGCCTCTCTACCTATATCTGGCCGTATCCAAGGAGGCTGTTAGCTCGATGTTAGTTAGAGAGGAGGATGGGAGCCAGTTACCAGTGTATTACGTGAGCAAAGCTATGCTGGACGCCGAGACGCGCTACCCAGACATGGAGAAGCTTGCTCTCTCGCTAATCACAGCCTCTCGCAAGCTTCGTCCCTATTTTCAATCACACTCCGTACACGTGCTGACCAACTTCCCCATGAGACAAGTGCTGCAAAAACCAGATGTTTCTGGAAGGTTACTGAAATGGGCGATAGAAATCAGCCAGTTCGATCTACATTATACGCCTCGGACTGCTGTAAAGGGTCAGGCATTGGCGGACTTCATAGTTGAATTTACACATCCATATGAGGTCGAAATGGTAGATAACACGGATGACAGCCAACATGATGGTCAAGAGTGGAAATTGTTCGTTGACGGGTCCTCGGCTGATGGACGATCCGACGCAGGAATAGTGTTAATAAGCCCAGAAGGGTTTAAATTACACAGTGCAATCCGCTTCGAATTCAAAGCCTCGAACAATGTTGTTGAATACGAGGCGTTATTAGCCGGGCTAAGGCTTGCGAAAGCCCTGAAAATTAAATCCGTGGTGACCAATAGCGATTCGCAACTTGTTGTGAGCCAGTTCAACGGGCAATTTTCTGCCAAAGAACCCTCTATGGCCGCTTACTTGAAAAAAGTAAGAAATTTGGCTGCGCAATTCGGGAAAATGGAGTTGCAACGCATCCCCAGGACGGAAAATTCCAATGCCGATGCTCTGTCCAAACTGGCAAGTAGCGGCGATTCGGAGTTACACAATCTAATCCCAGTTGAGCACATGGAGACTTCCTCTATTGAGCCAAGATCGGAGATCTTGGCGATTGAAGAAGAGGAATCCTGGATGAATCCCCTGATCGCCTATTTAAAACATCAGACAGTTCCGAGTGAGCCAGAAGCAGCTCGGAAGTTGCAGAAATACTCCGTGAATTTCGTACTCTTGGACGACATACTTTATAAGCGGAGTTACACCTCTCCTTTGCTGATATGTGTGGGGCTACAGGAGGGGCAGTATGTGATGAGAGAAATCCATGAGGGCATATGTGGCAACCATACCAGGGCTTTATCGCTAGCTCGGAAAGCCCTCAAACAGGGATATTTTTGGCCTACTATTCGAAAGGATTCCCATGATTTCGTGCGCAAATGCGATAAATGCCAAAGGCACGCGACCATACCACATCAGCCGCACCACGAGCTAACTGTGGTAACTAGCCCTTGGCCTTTTGCAAAGTGGGGGTTGACATTATTGGTCATATGCCTAGAGGAGCTAGTAACAATTGCTTTGCGATAGTAGCAATTGACTACTTCACCAAATGGGTCGAAGCAGAACCTTTGATGAAGATCACCGAGGCCAACACCACCAAGTTCATTTGGAAAAATGTCATATGCCGATTCGGGATACCACATTCACTGGTTAGTGACAATGCGAAACAGTTCAAAAACAGAAGTGTCGATGAGTTGTGTGACGATTTGGGGATTAAGAAGCTGTTCTCATCTCCACATCACCCACAGGCCAACGGACAGGTCGAAGCAGTGAACAAGACCATAAAAAATACCCTGAAAAGGAAGTTGGAATTCAGAAAGGGCGCATGGGTAGACGAGCTACCACAAGTGTTATGGGCGCTTCGAACCACCTCGCACACCGCTACTGGTGAAACACCCTTCTCGCTGGCCTATGGAGCCGAGGCGGTATGCCCCGTTGAAATCGGCGTCCCTTCGCTTCGTCTAATTCATTATGACGAAGTTAGGAACGAGGAAGCGCAAAGGGCCGGTTTAGATTTCCTCATGGAAAAGCGGAGTGATTCCCAAGTGGTAATGGCCAAATACCAGAAAAAGATGGCTCGATACTACAATAAAAGGGTGAAGAGCAGACGCTTCAATACTGGAGACTTGGTCCTCAAAAAGGTTCTTCCTTCAACACAGGAGCCAGGAGTAGGGACTCTAGGTCCTAACTGGGAAGGCCCTTACAAGGTCGTTGCCGAGGTGGTACTCGGAACATACAAAATTGAGGACCTGTATGGAGTACCTCTATGTAATCCTTGGAACACAGACCACCTTCGCCGCTATTTTCAATAAAACTAAATTCCTCCTTTACGATCCAAGATTATTTTAGTCATGACGCCAATCTCTATACTAGACAAACATAATGGATAAATGCACGTTCCAAGATTATTTTGGTCATGACGCCATACGTCCACGTTATGCATAAAAATTGTTAAGGACAAGGGACTCTCATAAGGTTAAACTACAATCACCATGTAAGAATTGGGAGTTTTTAAACGCGTTCGAATGTTTGTCACAATCAGATTTTACTAGTAAACATAAATGCTTCGAACCACTCGGATCTAAGGTACATGTACTCATTAACCGCCATTCACCGTGCAATACGTTTGGAATCATTCGAACTTAACCAAATATTGTCGTATAAACCAAAATCCTTGGCGCTTTAAGTTAGTCCATACATACGAAGCGCCCTCTTGTGCGAAATATTAAACGTTTACACAAAGTTGTCGATGCTTTCCTACATGCGCTTAGGCGAGGCGCCCGTAAGGCATATGTGTACTAAATACTGTGTAATCAAGCGTAAAAATTCCTATATTATTTTAAAAACGAAACGACTTGTGAATTTACAACATGACCACGGTGTATGGGTTAAAAATATTCACGCCATTAGCAGAAGCTCATGCAAAGTTATAAGTATAAGTGCTAATGAATATAAGGTGAAAACTGCCCAAAAGTTGGTTTAAATCAGATCCAACCTGAAAATGTGAACGCATTAAGCTCGTTAGATCTGAGGGACTAGACATTTACAATTAGACATTTACAATTAGACATTTACAATGTCCCACATATCATCATACAATTACGAAGCCTTCGCACTTGAAAATATTCATGCTTAAACAGATTATTAGAAACGTTGCTACGACGAAATGTAAATAAACCATTCCATTCATAAAAATGAGGCATTTACAGATCAAATAAAGGTTGCATTTACAGTATTAAGGTGCCGGAGCACTTACAAAAAAAGAAGAGAAAGAAGAAGGAGAAAACAACAAAAATAAACAACACTAACTAACAACTAGACCGAGGCGGAAGAAGATCAGTGTGGAGGAACGCCTTCTAGAGAGCCCTTGCTGGATGCGTCTAAAGGATCTACAGGAGCATCTTGAGACTCGGGGTAGAATGCTTCAATGGAGGACATGTCCAAGGTTGGAAAAGCCTCCTTCACGTCCCCCAAGGCCATCCTAGCCCCTAAGTTCCCAAAAACCCGCTGCATAGCCTCATACTCAGGGGTCTCTTCAAAGGTGTCCTTGAAGTCCTGGACAGCTTCCGACACTCTAGTTTTTAAAGCATTCTCCACCCGTGTCGCGACAGTCTGTTCCAAGACTTCAGTGATCCTCGTTTGCATGTGTTTTTCCAGCGAGGCAAGGTCCTACTCTGCTTTCACCCTAGCCTCCAGCTCCCTCCCCAGTTTTTCGTTTACCACTGCTGCCTCAACTTCTAGCTTCAACTTGGATGCATTAGCGGCGGCCAGGGCCTCAGAGGCAATAGACTGTGCACGATTGGAATCATCCAATTTTTTGCATAAGGCCGCCACGTCTGATTCTGAAGAAGATTTGCGAGCTATGGATAGCTGGGCCTTAAGGTCATTGATCTCCTTGAGCATATTGTCAACGTGGCGAAGAGCAGTCTCAGCATCCCTCTTATCCCGTTGAGCTACCTCCACGGAGGACTCTACCTCGTCAATAAGAGCCAGAGCTCTGGCGTTCATAGCCTTGGCAGCGAGCAGCTTCCGAGACGGAGTAGCACTTGAGGAAAAGGCGGCCCAACCCTCTGTCCAAAACTGTTCGGTAATTAAGGCCGCCCTGGCTGGAGGCAAACTGGGGGAGTCGAACAACGAAGGGCTGAAAGTGACATCTCTGGGGAGGATGCTGGTTTTAATATGCTTAAGCTCTTCATCCCCCTCTGGTGTCACTTCATAAGCCAAGCCTGGCATGGGCACAGATGGCTTGTCCTCCAGTTCCTCGATCATTGATGGCGGAGGTGCGGAAGTGGACTCCTTGCCTTTTCCCCTTCTGAGCCTTTTTAAGGGAGCAGGTTCCTCCTCAAGTGCTTGCTCAGAAATGTCCTCGGACAAGGAAGGTGGCGCTGGGGCATCCTTAGTCTCCCTGCCCCTCTTGGATCCGCCTCTATCCGGCCTCTTCCCTTTTCCTTTGGCGACGCCTTTTTCAGGATCTGCATCTCCAGCAATGTTGGGTTGTTGGGGACCCACTGGCAGCAAAGTGGGCGGTGGCAGTAGAGCTGGGAGAGGACCCTGAAGTTGGGCAGTAGACTTCTCAGACACTTCCCTGGCCACCCCAATTTTCAGGTCGGCCAAAACTGCTTTCTATTTTCTTTCAACCTCGCTCCCGTGGCGCAGAGCCGGAGGAACCTTCGTAGCCATGAGGCCCTTTAAAGATTTCTTTGGGAATTCTTTGGAACCTAGCAAGAAAAGGAGGACAATGAGGGTTTATATATATTAAAAAAAAACAACAACAAACAAACACAAGAGGTAACAACAATAAGGGGCGAACTTACTCATAGCTCCCATAAGACCGTGCTTAACGAATAATTTGTTCAGTTGTATGACCCCTTGGAAAGTGCCCTTGTAGGCAAATAGACGCCTTACTGCCGCTAGATCTGCGTCAGGGAGGAGATGGGCAAAAGTGTCCCCTGTCATAAGCCAATAATATGTTAAGAAGCAGTCAAGAAAAGTGAGTATGGATGAAAGAGCAAAAGACGCATGACACTTAAAGACTCTAAAGCAAATATATGACTCACTAGGTAGGGAAAGAGTTCGGGGAACTGTAATTTCTGGACTAGGGTCCACAGGGGAACTCTGCCACTCTCCAGCAACCCAGAACCACTGGTTCCTCCAGTTCTTTATTGAGGTAGGGTGACCGGTAATAACGGGAGTATAAGAACCTCTGGGTGACAAATAATACCAATCCTTAACATCCGATCTCACGTCTCTCTCTCTCTCCTAACTGATTTCTTCAAAGTATAGAGAGTGTGAATGATGTGCAGTGAGATGGGATGATCTGGGTTGACTCTTGCCACGCCAACCAAGTCCCCACAGCCTGAGTCCAGAAATTGGGGGCCAGCTGGTAGGGGCACAAGTTATAGCTCCTAAGCAGTGCCCTGAAAAAGGGATGCAGGGGGAGCCTCATCCCGCAAGAAAGGGTATCGTGGCATATGGCCGCCTGGCCTGGGGGAGGGCTGCAAGGTCGGCAGGAAGGGGTAGGGAGCACCAGATGGACCCCTTCTGGAAACCTGAATTTTTCCGAAGCCGAGGCCAAATCGATCCTTTGGATTTCAGTAGCAACCTCACTGCTTTTCCATGACTCTGGGTTTGGATCGGGGTCGACATGGTAGCCCAAAACTTTGTTGACCTGGTCAACCCAATCTTCTACCTGAGCGATCTCCTCAGCAGTCAAACCCAACTCTTCCCTACGCGCCCTAAACGGTGCCCTAACAATCAAGCCGAGGTCCTGGTGACCTGAAGAGGAGCCCGCCGCCATTTCTCTTCCCAAGTCCCTGTCTCGTTTGCTTCGGAATTCTCTTAGCGCGGATTCCTCCTCGGATGACAGATGAGACATGTAGTTCTGGTTTTTTTCTTCTTCGCTGTCAGAATAACTCAAATAAATTATGCCACTGGTTTTCCTATTTCTCCTCTTAACCTGCTCCCTAAAGAAACGGGAACTAAAAACCGATAAAGAGATGGGGCAGAAACCTCTTACGGGAACCGCCATCGCTAACATTTCCTGTGAACCCGTTCCCCCAACTCTTTCCATTTTTTCTTTTTGTTTTAAAGGAGAGTCAGACTCAACAAAAGAAAAACAAAGTGCAAAAACAAAATTCTCAAACCCACAATGAGAAACTAAAAATAAGAAAGTCTTGTATATACAGGGATCAAGGGATTTACCTTCAAAAGACGAATGCGTGACACTGTGCACTTGGAATGAAGAACTCGCCAAGAAAAACTGTGGAACGTTAAGGGTGGATGCTGGGTAGAAAACCCTTGAAGAAAAGACACGGAACTCGCAAGGAAGAGGGAAACGGCGCAAGCTTTCGCAAAAGTATTGCTGCAAAGATCCTAAGAAAATGGTAAAAGGTGAAATGGTAAAATGAAGAAGGATTTATAGGCATCCTAACGGTCTAGATTCCTTGAGTTTCGTGAGCCGCATGATTAATGTGGGTAACCCATACTTCTTGGAAAACGGGCTAATCAAAGCGCCAGCCGTCAAAAGGAGGGACAAAACCGTTCAGCTACCACAGTGAATGCCACGCGCTGCGAAATGCTGCCCCCCTCCCATTTTATGTATATATATTTCTTGGAAATAAATACCGATAGCCCCTCCGAATTGAATGCGCTGCCTAGGAAATGCGCTGGTATGATCCTGACCACTAGGGAGAGAAAATCCGAGGCAGAAGGTCGGCTATGATATGGATCCGAGCCTTACCTAAGGAAAGTCGTTATTGACTCCCTAAAAAGTTAATGCTGTGAAATCATGGCAAATCCTACCCGACCATGAATGATCCCTTCGGATTTGAGGGACTAGTGTTGAATCCGGGCCCAAAAAAAGGTACAGTGATCCACCAGCGAAGGCCCAATAGTGGCCCAACGGACCATGGCCCACAGCTAAAGGCCTAAAGTATCACCTGGGAAGAATGTCGAGGTGGTACGTCGAGCACACCTCTTTAAGCCGACCTGGTTAACGCCTAGCCGATGTACTTTATACCCAGCCGGAGGGGCTTTACAGCGCTAACCAGAAGAGAGATGGAGTCAGTAATGGGACACTGCCTTTACCAAGACGTGACAGACGCCCATCCCCTACGAAATGTAGCAATGATTACAGTTGAAAAGCAAGGTTGTCACCTCCATGAGCTGAGGTGATGACAAGTGTAAAGTATGCCACGTGTCATGATCCGAGACAAGAAGTTCCTCTATAAATGAAGCACAATTGTCTCCAAGTAAGGGGTTAGCAACTTCTGGTTTTTAACTCTATATTTCTCTCACTTCCTTTTCTCTCTTTTACACATTTATATTTCTCTCACCCAATATATATTTGCCCAAAATGAGTACTGACTTAGGCATCGGAGTGCAAACGAGAGCCACCTCGGCCCCCTTTGCAAACTGATTGTTTGTCACAGTGCGCAGGAAGTCCACGTGTCCAAGAGGGAGGAGCTGAGACGTATTGATCCAAGGTCCATCCGGATTTTGTGGTCAATAGTAATAATCATCTTATTTTCCGATTTCTTCTCGAAAAACAAGTACGCTATTTCTTTGCAAATTTGCCAATTTCATTGGTCAACTCCACTAAGAATAATCCCTCATGAATTGGATTATTTGAGAAATTTATTGAAAGAAATCTTGATTCGGTTAAACAATCCATGGTAAGTGATATATAATATATATACACAATTTTTATTTTTTGGGTAAAAAATTTAACAGACTTTGATAAGAGTTGATAAAATATGAAATTGAAACGTTAATAAAATTTTGATTCATAAAATATGTGATTAAAATTAATTATTAACTTTGATCTCAAACTTTAAGAGTCTGTTCAGCGGCTTAACAACAACAAACGTTATTTTTTAATTTTAGTATTTTTCGAAAAAATTTGTGGTTAAAAAGTGATTTCAAAAAATGTGAGTGATTAAAAAATGATATTGGAAATTGTAATTATTGGGGAGAAAGGGCAATAGTGGTGTAGGGAAAGGGGGTTTTCCTCTTTATTTAATTATTTTTATCGTTAGGTACATTACCTTTTTAATGAAATCAAAGTTATAAGCAAAGAATGTGATGTTTTCGAGTTAAAATAATTAATTGAAATGTGATTTGAGAAAATGTGTAATTAAAAAATGATTTTAAAAAAATGTTTTATTTATAAAGATGTTTAAAAACAAGATACCAAATGGAGGCTAAGTTAAATTGAATGCAAATGGTTCACTTGGAATCGATGAACCCCCACAACTTCAAAGTCGGGATCGAACGAACCAATGTCATGAATGGGTGGAATATTTATGAATAGGATAAAAAACATGTAGTGAATTAAGAATAATTTACCTTCAAGGCCATACTCATGAGCAGGGGCGGAGCCAGGGGGTGGGCCAACTGGACCCTGGCCCACCCCTGGCCCAAAAATTCTTTTGAGGAAGAAGAAAAAAAAAATAAAAAAATTAAAAAAAAAATTCCTTAGGCAAAACCCATCCCAAATGAAATTTGGCTCAGCCCAAACAAATGGGCTGACTCCGCTCCTGCTCATGAGAGCTTGGGCTAGTAGTTCCCACTGCATGCAACTCTCTTCTGACGAGGGATCTTCAGAGACTCTGCCCATGAAAGACAACACCATGCGTCCACCAACAACCATTTCTTTCGATCGCGATTTCATAAATAATGAGAAATCTCTCTTAAACTGTGTTAAACATGCATCGAATACTCTTCTTGGACTTGATTTTGATATGTAGACCTTTCCTTTGTTCAGAGGCTTGTAGATGTTTGAATCCAAAACTCGTGGAACCTGTCATTAATGATTATGTGTTTTTCCAAATGCTCATTTTCAGCTTTACATTTTTATGAAATCAATCACTTTTCGCATTTTTCAATCGGCTCTTTTTTTTTTTTTTTTTTTACAACACATTCTTCAAAAAATTTAAAATTCATCCAAGAACTCTTTCACCAAACAAGCTCTTAATTGTATCTGTGTCACTCTTCTACTGGAAATTAATCTATTACTCCCCCGTCCCAATTATATAGGCTTATTTTTTCCACACAGATTAGAAAACATATTTGATGTTATTGAAAAAGTAATTTTTGTAAAGATATTTTTCAACTTATCCTTATTTAATATCAAAACTATTATATTAAAAATAATAAATAGTGGTATATTGGTAAATAAACAAAATAAATACTTTCTAATAAACAAACAAATCTATATAATTGAGACAAACGAAAAGGAAAGACAGCCTATATAATTGAGACTGAGGGAGCATTTTTTTTTTTTGAAGATTAAATATAACTAAATACATTAGTTAATGTTAATTGATACAACCAGTTTTCTTTGCTATAAATAGTAAAATGATTAATTTGGTTTGAAAACGCAAGCGATATTTTACCTTAATGATCTCACGAGTTGGTTTATGCTGTCTTATATGGTCTCAAAATCAGTCCATCTTTTATTGAAAAGAAAAATATCATTAGCACGTAAGAGCATTCATATTGGATGTATTATAGATATTAGTAGCATAAGTTAATAAGGAATTAAATTAGTGTTTACATTGAATATGTTAAAATACAAGCCAAGAGAATCTTTTTAACCAAGAGTTAACTTTTTTGTTAAATTTAACAAACATTTTAACTGATGACAAGGTAGTGTTAAATTGAAAATGTTTGAAAATGTCCAATGGTGGACGTCCATCCCCACCCCCCCCCCCCACCACCTCAACTCAATCCCCTATATGTTCCTTTTTCTTTTTATTCTTTATTCTTAAATTTCTTAACATCGATAAAACAAAATAATTTCTTATTGATTTCAAACATATAGACTTGTTTGAATTTTCACACATATTAAGAAAAAATATTTAATATCATTGAAAATGTAATTTTTATAATGAAAATTTTCAACTTACCCTTATTTAATATCAAAACTATTATTATAGAAAATAATGAATATGAGTACATTAATAAACAAACAAAATAAATACTTCACAATAAAGAAATAAACTTATATAATTGAAAAAGAGAAAAATGAAATGCAATCTATATGATTGGGACGGATGGAGTATTAATTTTGCTATTTTAAAAATAAATATTTATCATATTCTTGGACTTAACTAAAAATTAACACATTCAATGTGGCAACAATTAATGTGTTAATCTTAATATGTACACACATTATTTTACATCTATATTTTGTTATCTGACTATCTAAAGTTCCCCAGTGATCTGGTGCACATGCACCATGTGCCAAAAAAAAAAAAATCACCCCCCTATGAGGTGGGAGCAGTGTATTAGACTTGTACACTATTATGCACGTCCACGTGTACCATATCATCTCTGCCTAAAGATAACACATCCGCATTGGATGCTCTAACAATGAGAGTTCCTATGAATTTCTTGAAAATATGAAAAGGTCCGTCAATGTGGTTCATGTGGACAGCATATCTCTTTTTCCTTTGGTCACCACTTAAAGATGGAGAGGGGCTAGCTCCAGGTTTTCGTTGAGAAAGAACATATTTTTCTTAATGTGAAAAATAAATGAGAGGAAGAAACAAATTGTCAATGGACATTTTTTTCTTACATCGTGGGAACCATGTGTGACTTTCTTTGATTATCATATCACATCTAAATTCATTTGTTTTCGCACTTAAAACTAGACACTTATTGCACAAGAATGAAATTACACATTTAGTCCCTGTTTGGCTCTTATGTTTTCAAAATAAAATTTATTAAATAGTCAATCTCAATCATTCATTTTAGTCATATCTATCATTTTTTACTTTTCAAATATTTTTTAATCATACATTATTCCAGAAATATTATTCAAAACCACATTTTATGCAAAATAATGGAGCCAAATAGGGGCTTAAATTATGATTGATTACATGCCTATTATTCTCCACTAGATTTATCATTCGTGCGATGCACGATAATAGATATATACAAAATATTTAAATGTAAAAAAATAAACTTAAAAATTATAATAGCTTTTTACAATAGTAAAAAGGCAATTTATATATTTAAATAATAAATGACTGTTATTTGTATAATTTTAATACTGATAGCTACACATATCATCTACAATATTAAGAACAAACAAAAATAGTATTTTAACTACATAATTTAGATATGAGACATAGTTATATTATATTTATTCCAAAAAAAACTACTTTTCAACAACACATTTTCCTAACAATAGAAAGAGCAGTCCCGCTCCGTTGTCGAAGCCACCAGTGAGAATGCACCGAGTGTCTACACTCGGCGCATTCTAACTGGTGGGTTGGTAACATAACGTTGCCCACTTCTGACAACATAGCAATTTCGATAGAAAGAGATTGACCTTAACTTTTGTTAACAGTTATAACATATGAAACGACCAAGGGATACTATTACTACACAAAATAAAAAGGTTTGGATGCCTAATACACAAAGTTAGTTTTAGTGGAAGCAACTACAACTGGGGAAGCAACTCCTCTCCTTTGCATAACCTCATGTGCCATGAAAATATAATTAATTATATTCCAAATGTTGAATATTGGATTTAAATAAATGCGTTTGAGCATTTCCTCTCAAACATTTTAAACTTTTAGATGAATATATTAAAAATAATGAGCAAGCAGGACTTTATATGTTTTATCCTTGTATGTTTTTACCTAAGCCTCCGTTTTGGTAACATTGTTATAAACAATATTTGTAAACATTACAATTTTCAAAACCATAAAATTTTCATTTTTATCAGTAAAATTCTATAGAAAACTCAACAAAATCTCTCATATAAATTAGACTTAGTAAACCAGTGGGGGGACATTACAACCATCGCAATAATTTAAAACAATAATTCAAAACTCCAACACATCAACACAACCAAATCAAACCAATCCATAGCTTAATCCCCAATTCCACAAAACTAAATACTCAATCCAATACAATATAATTTCAAATTGATGATCTCTAACAAATTAAATGGGAGGTAAATCAACGAATAATGGAATACGACTAACTTAATATGGGAGGTAAAACGAAATTCATTAATATAGTTTTCCACTTACGTTATCTTCTTGTTCAACACTTTTTCCCTTTACTTGAAATAAACTTCTCTTCACTTTAAATGCCGAAATAAATCATAAATACATCAAATTTTCATTTTTATCAGTAAAATTCCAAAGAAAACTCGACAAAATCTCTCATATAAATTAGACTTAGCAAACCAGTAGAGGGACATTACAACCATCATAATAATTTAAAACACTAATTCAAAACTCCAACACATCAGAACAACCAAATCAAACCAATCCATAGCTTAAACCCCAACTCCACAAAACTAAATACTCAATTCAATACGATAGAATCTCAATTCGATAATCTCTAACAAATTAAATGGGAGATAAATCAACGGATACTAAAATACAACTAACTTAATATCGGAGGTAAATAAAATTCATTAATATAGTTTTCCACTTACGTTATCTTCTTGTTCAACACTTTTGCCCTTTAATTGAAATAAAGCTTTTAATTCTTTAATTTCATCTCTCAACTCTTGGGCTTGAGAATGCAAGATATGATTATGCACCAAAGCATTCAACTTTGAAGAAGTCGCATCAAAACCAAGACCTCTTACGCATCCTCGACGTTTTGGACCAAGTACTCTAGAAACACCATCATCTTTGAGAGAGTTTTTGCTTGGAGAGTTGACGTTTCTAAACATGCTTTCCTTTTTCGATGATATCAGGATATAAATTAATTCATTAAAAATAAACAAATATAAACTTTTAATAACCAAAAAAATATTACCAAAGTCAACATTATTACCAATGTTTCCCCAACTAATTCATTAATTGGTTCACCATTTTTTCATGTATGTACTCGAAATGTAAATAGCATCTCTCATAATGGAATTAGGGTCTTCACTTTCAACACACTACAATTTTTTACATATTACATATATGTGATAGTTTGTAGGCATAGGATTACTCAAACAAATTTAATATTTTTTACCAATTCATCTTCTAAGAGTATCCACTATGGATAGGTTAAATCACATGTTAGTGATATAAGTTAGTAAGAAGTTATATTTAGTGTATACAATGGAAAGGTTAAAATACATGCTAAAGGAATCTTTTTAGTTACAATTTAAATTTAGCTAGTAGTTTAACTGCTGAGGTGGCAATTTTAATATTGAAAATTTTAGGCTATGTTCTTTTTACTGTTTTGGGGTCGTTTTATGTTTTTATTTTCGAAAACACTAAAAAATGCATTCTCTTTACCATTTTCGAAAACGCATTTAGGAAAACAAAAAAAATATTTGTACACAAAACGCCAAAAATCTCGTTTTGGGCGTTTTGTGTGTATTTCAGCAAAAAATATTCAAAATACGGTAAACGAGTTTTGAGATTTTTTTTTATATGAATTATCCTAACTTGGAACTAAGCCTAAATAAAGATTTTTTTTTTTTTTTTAAGAATTATCCTAACTTATAACTAAGCTTAAATAAAGTTTTATTGAATTCAATAGCATCATTACAAAAAAAATTAAGTGAAAATTCTTGTTGTTATATTTCTAAAATGCCTTGACAAATGGACTCTAATGGTTTTGAAAGAATTTGCATTTTTTTGATTTTAATAGAATTAGAGCTTCCTCAAATCTCGAACCTGATAAAGATGTGTTAATATAGACTTTTAATGCTCACATTAGTGTGTTGTATGTAACTATGCTTTTAATGTATTGTAAAAGAAAATTTAAGTTTGAGTCAGTAGTATTCTGCAAGCAAATTAATTAAAAATAGTTTAAGTAGTATTCTCAACATGAAAATCCCAAAACAATAGGCATTAACAAATGAAATAAGAGGCGGTTTAATCGTTAATGCGATGTAATAATTCATTCAAAGCTAACTTCAACCAAACCATGATCAATAAAATGAATAAGAATTAATTTAAATGATATCTTAAATAAATTTAACTTTATTTAATAAGGATGACAGCGGGTACTGTCTGAATCTGCCCCCGAGCGCTCCCCTCAGATCGTCTAACTTTCATCACCTGAAATATGGGGGGAGAAATTGGGGTGAGCTAAAGCTCAGTAAGTAAAATTTATGCATGCTTATGACATGAAATGCTTTAAAAATTCAATATATGTATCCCTATTTACTTTACTTTCTAGAACTTTCAAACTTTTCAAACTTTCACTTAACATTTCAAAACTTTCACTTCATTTCCATCGTGAGCTCACTTGGTGTATCTTCTAGTCAATTAGATAACAGTGGGCAATTCTTATTTGGAACCAGATTAACATTCACATTTCCACCGCAAAGCGGTTTAACATTCACTTTCCCACCGTAAAGCGGTTTAACAGTCCACCATAAAACAGTTGAACATTCCATCGCAAAGCGACTTAATTCGGGTACGCCGGTCCCCCGCGCCCCATTTCCCACTCACATCTTTCATGAACTAGAAGTACACCCGTTATTTATTAAAAACTTGGGATACATAACTTTGGAGCAAACTTGCACCTTGACACATTTCTTTCATTTAAAAACATTTGACTTCCCAAATTTCGATGCCAATGCATGCTTGATGATGCAATGACATGATAACGTGCATGCTTGAACATTCTTCTTAATAACATATACTTTTATAAGGTAAACAAAATTCATCAAAGCAAGTAAGTTACAAGACAGTCGTTTACACATTAATTTCAAATTTACATTCAACTTTGATAAAAATAGGGGGAAGTTTACTTACCTGACGTCCTTAGTATTTACCGCTATTTGGATTTGCAAGTGGAAAAGTCTCGGTTGCCCCGTGACGTCAATGTACCAAAAGTCCTATTTTATTCTCATTCATTAACAAAATATAACTTTTAGTTGACAATTAAATTCGTTATTCATTTTAATACTCAATCAAACATTAACTGAAATTAAAACTTCAATTTAACTCACATGTGATCTTACATTGAGAATAAAGCACATAAAACCAAAAAAATTCCTTTCATACTTTCAAATTCCCAAAACATTACATTCTAAATCCCTAAATTGCATAAGACTGTGAAATTATAATTAATGTTTCAATTTAAACTAAAATAAATCAAAACAACCTATTTTAATAGTTTCCAAAATATGAAATTCCAACTTAAAGTTCCAAATACATTCTTAAATCTGCAAATTACAAATTTCAATCCAACAGTTAAAATTTAAGCAGTTAGCTAATTTCATAAATTCGAAATCCTCAAATTTACCCAGAATAACATAAACTCAATTAAACTAACTCAAATTTAAACCAAGTATTTTCCAAAATTTTTAAATCTGAAAAACCCTCAAAATGGTTGTCAATTAAACTAATTAAATCCAAAATTTCATAACTCGTGAAAAATCACTACCAGGTCTGAGAATCAATGAAATCATTTATATGCTATTTCCCAATTTCGAAATTTATCATTTCTAACTCGAAATACAACTAAACATTTCAATTAAACTAACAAATTCACGAATTTTGAAATCTGAAATCTATCCATATAACTTTAGAAATCAGAAATTTTTAAATACACACACACACACACACACACACACACACACACACACACATACAGAAACATACACAAATATACATATACATCAATATATACATACACAGAAACTTACACATATACATCAATATATATATATATATATATATATATATATACACACACAGAGAAACATACACAAATATACATATACATCAATTCCATATATACATACACCAATTTACATGTGTGTGTTTGGTGGGCAGTGTGCGTGTGTTGTGTGTGTGCGTTCGGGTTTCGTGTGAGCAGTGCGGAAGGGCGAAAAGAAAAAGGGCTCACCGAGGGCTGGGAAGTGGTGGAGGTTGCGGTCGTGGCCGCCGGTGGTGTGGTGGTCGACATCGACGTCGCCGGGGAGAGGTTGAGGGAGGCGGAAACCGAGAGGCGAGCGAGAGAGTGTCGCGAAGAGAGAGAGAGAAAGACCGGATGGAGAGAGAGAGAAAGACCGGATGGAGAGAGAGAGAGAGAGAGAGAGAGAGAGAGAGAGAGAGAGAGAGAGGGAGAGAGAGAGAGGTTAATTAGGGGTAGGGTTAGATATAAACTTTTGGTAATTCACAAATTGGTCCATCATTTCTCTTTAAGTACATACTTTAGTCCATAAGTTCTATTTACTCTCCAATCGCCGCCAAACTATCCTCTAACTTTCAATTTAACAAAATAAAATAGAAAGTAGAAAGCTTAAACAGTAAAACAATAAATCACATAAATTGTAAGTAAACAATTTATAATTTTCTAATTGGCACATTGAACGAGACGACGTCCAAGTCCTTCCACTGCAAAATAATTAAAATTATAGATAATAATAATTATCAATTTAAAATTCGCAACAACCTTAACATAAATTTTACGCGAAATTTAAAATTGCACTTAAAAATGAAAAGCGGTCTTACAAATGGTGCAAAATTAGTTACGGCCATAAGTGTCCAACCGGCCAAAACAAAGAAACTAGCATAAATCTATTTACGGCCGTAAGGTATTAAGTCACGGCCATAACCTTCAAAAGTTTGAAATTTCCAGTAACTGATTTACGACTGTAAATGAGAAAGTTTCGCAGAAACTTTCCTTACTGGTTTTAAATTCTATCTTTGGCAACTATGAATAAGTCTCCTAGGGCACGATTTTGGGGGCTTAAAAAGGAGAAAAACAAGTACAAAAGGAGGCGGAAAAAAAAAGGAAAATGATAGAGCATTCTTGGGAGATTTTCAAACACAAGAGCAACAACAAGGTGAAATCAAGCATCAATTTATCATGATTATGCTGGGCTAAATTCTCTTGTCTTGTTCAAGGGGAAGTTGTATTGATTTAGTTACTGTTATTTCTCTTTTCTTACAAACGAGTAACGTTGAATCTATTCCCTTTCTTTAAATTGTTGGATTATTATGTTTTGAATGATTAATCGAGTTTATTTCATTAATAGTTTTAATTTAGCCAATTGAGTTGTTAATCTTTAAATTCATGTATGTGTTATGTTAGATCTTTGATCCATAATTGTCATTAGATCTTCACTCATAGTAGCAATTAAGTCTCGTGCAAATTTAATAATGATTCAACTTGGATTGATTAATTCGAGCTTGTGAAATTAGTAATTCAATTCAATCTATTTCTTCTCTTTTTTAATACTTACCTTGCATTAAATCCTAAAAGCTTGTTTAGGGTTATCCATTGGCTAGAATTGTATCAAAGAGCTTATTTTGATTTAATTTACATAAGGAAGAATTGTGATAATCAGAGTTAGTTGGTTATTTGTGATTGATAATTTGAATAAGGTATAAAAACGCGTTACATGGAAAGAGTATAACAAAAATTAAGGGCACAACTAAACCCTAGAACAAGATTGTTTCTCGTATTTATTCATTAAATACTTTTACTTATTATTTTTATGCATAGTCTTCATTTAAGCAAAACTTAACAATAAAACCCCTCATTCTATTCTAATTTTCGAGCAACTTATAACTAGGTTCACCATTACTCATTGGTTCGACTCTTACTCACGCTACTACATTTTAACTGATATTTGATGAGTAAGGACTTTATTAAATTTTGGTGTATCGCGACATGCATCACTAGTTCATCAATCGATGTCACCACGGACTTACAAACAATTATGTGAGGGTTGATGGGTTGATTGAGTAGTCAACCTCATTTTTTCCTTGAGTTTACTTATTTCTACTACTACGATCACATTTTCTTCGAAAATTCGTGAATCTGTTCACTCGTTGATATAATTTCCTCGGATGACTCCTTGATTATAATTTATAGAATATTCCCCTTTATTGATAAAATAAAAATGAAAATTAAACTCACGGTGCACAAAGATTCCTATGTTCGCTTGCCTCATGGTAGGTCACCTAATGATACCATCATACATAGATTTTTCATCTACAGTATAAAAGTTAATATAACCTTGAAACGCCTGGGGTTCGTCGCTTAACTTCGCTACTAGAGTGGCATGGCTGGGATTGGGATCTCTCTAATGAGTTGACAAGGCTCCTATCCAAGCTTCTATGTCCATTCGATGAAAAGTGGTAATTGTGCTTTACACATTTATTTAGTTCTTAAATTGACATTTAATTGAAAAATTGAGCGAATTTCTACTTATAAATTATGTTTTTCGTGTACATTTAAGTACAACCTCCATTGAAAAGGAAATGACAAGATTAAAGTGTAATTGAGCTAAAAGAAGAATAAATTTGATGTCTAGGGAATTAATTGAAAGATATCAAAAGTTTAAGGACTCAATTGCAACAACCCGAAAAGATAGAGGACTAGAAGTGCAAATATTTTAGGGATATATTTGTCATAAAAGTCAAAATATTGGGACTAAATTGATCAACCATGAAAGATGGAGGACCGGAGTGCAATTAAAACAAGAAATGGTTTGTATAGGCCATTTACAGGCATTTCCGAATTTTGATTTTTGTTTTTATTATTTTAACCTAAGGGCGTGTTTGGCTAGATTTTTGACACTTTTTGGAACTTTTTAGGTCTACTAGTATTAATCACGTACTTCGCACGTCTTTTATAAATAATGAATGACACACGTAATTTTTTTGTAGTATTACTACTATTTTCGAAAGTAGTTGAGATAATTAATATTGTTAAAAGACAAAATAAATTGTAAGTTACCTGCAATTTTTTAAAAATTAATATTTTATTAAAGAATTTCATAGAGGAATCGATATATATATATATATATATATATATTTCATAGAGGAATCGATATATATATTTATTTATATATTCTTAATTAGAATATAATTAGTTTTCTCTTATGAATTAATTAATGGTTTTAATAAAAATTTATGAGTGTTATTGACAAAAGATAAAAATATCAAATATATTTTAGATTAATATAATAACTAATAATATTCAATGAAAATAAATTAAATTTTAAATGCAATATTGACCTAAAATAGTAAAACATAACAATTTACGGGTAAAATAGGGAATCAAAGGCTTTTCACTCATCCATACTTATCATCATCATCATCGTTGTTGTTGTTGTTATTGTTGTTGTTGTTGCTGTTGTTATTTTTTATTTTTTTGAGAAAATTGTTGTTATTTTTGTTGTTGTAGATGTAGATTAAATTAAATAAATGAAAAATATAATAATATGAAAATATATTATAATTTTGTAAATTTCTATAATAAATGTAATTAATTATTTAATGTTATTAAATAAAATGAATATATAACTAAATGTATGAAGGTAAAATAGAAGTGCAAAAGTTTCTCCTCCATCCACTCTTTTTATATATTGTAGATTGTAGATGTAAATAGATGCAGATGTAGGTTTTGTAAGAGTATTTATACTCCACTTCATATCATATCCAAAAATTTCCAACTTCTACACCAAAAACCCTAACCTCTTTCTCTCTTTTTCTTCCTTTCTTTTCTTCTTCTTTGTTTTTCTTTTGTTTTCTTTTTAGTATGTAGTTTTCTTTTTGTTTAGTTTTTTTATTTCAAGTTGCTAGCATCCGTTAGAGCAAAGAAGCAAGAAGTGAGGTTGAAATACAAAACGAAGTTCAAAGAATTTTGGAGCAAAAATCAATGGAAGTGTTTTATTTCATTTATCTTGTATTTTTATCTTTAATTTCTATACTTTATAATGTATTTCTATAAACTTTATCTTTTATGTAATATTTATACAATGAGTTAGTTGTTTAATGTCGGGATGATTGATGTAGCTTAATTTAGTTGAAGTAATTTCAATATTTGCTTATTAATTTTGAGATTATGCCATGAGTTTAATTGGTCACCAAATATATGATTTGTGAAGTGTATGATAATCAAGAGATATTATGCATTTTAGACTAAATAACAAATGCCCTAGGTATTAATTTAGCCTCTGTTTGGCATATTTTCTCTCTCAACTTTTCAACCACACATCTTACCTCGAAAACATAAAAAAATGTATTTAAACAGAAAGCTTTTAACAAACAGGTTCCGGAGATAGAGATATACTCCTATCTCTAGGTGATCTATTGAGCTATTTTCACAAAGAGTTAATGCAATTAATTCGATTTTAATCGACATAAAAATATAGTAGGTTAGACCAATTGATTAATGTTAATTTCACTCGAGAAAGGTAATTAGTTAAACTTGGAAAATCGGGTCTAACAGTAATTTGTTGATTTGCATGTTAAGAAATTAATTAGGCAAAAGTTAAGTGAAATCATGAAATCCCAACTATTTTATCTTTCATTTTCATTATTTTAATTTGGTTTAAAGTTAGTTTATTTAATTTAGAATTACAAAAATTCATCTTTTTATTGTGTGTTTAATTTGTTAAGATTAAATTAACTAGAGTGTAATTAAGTATACATTCCTCGTGAATCGACAATTCGGACTCAAAAGTACACTTTATTACTTGTACGTGACCCGTGTGCTTGCGGTACACACAATTTTAGCGAACAAAAAGCTTTTCTGTATAGAATATTCATTGAACTTTCGATATTCAAAAGCTTATGACAAAAAATTTTCCTCCTAGCTATCCCCGCTTGTATGACTACTACCTCATCATCAAAATATGTTATTTTTCTATCATATTTAACAATTTTGTTTCACGAAAAAGAATCTTGCTAACAATTAAAATGGATTCAGACGATGTGTAAGGAGTCGAGACAAAGTCCCAACGAAGGGTGCTTTATTCATGAAGATTACAACGAAGACAAAACGCCTCCAAGGCGCAAGCACACGAACTAAACTACGATTTGACAGGAAAATAAAAATGAAAGTAAATTACATGATCTCTGTTTTAGTTGATTGATTGGCCCCTCCTTTTATGTTTTCTTCTCCCTTTTATATGCATGGAATCATTTTCCCTCTTCCAAAACCACTTGCAAAATGCCTTGTCGCCCTGTAACTGTCCACTTTCTCCATAATGGATGACTTGTCAAGAAATCGTTGTATTTAATCGCTGTCATTACTCCATATGCTCAGCCAAATTTCCCAAATTATGGGAATGTGATAAGGTTGCCCATTAACTGCTTATTTCAAATATTGACAAAGCACTCATTCATCTAGATCTTGGGCGTTCTCTAGGCCTAGGAGACACTACTCCATTGGCTCTGTAGCCCTATATTTAGGTTTCCTCATGGGTTTATCTAGACCTACACGTGGTTTTATTTGGACCTATTTCCCTGGACTCTTCAACTGAGCTTCACTCTTGGGGCCACTCCATTGGGCCTTTGAATTGGGTATTTTTAGGTATCAACAATTACGTCCAATATAGCAGAATTAATATCAATTATTAATTTTATGCTATATTCATGCACACATTATTATGTAGAAAAACTCTTAGTATCCCGATGAATTCTTAAATTCAGCCGACTCAGTCAGCCATTGTAACTTATAAGGCCTAAGGTGTTTCATCAAATTTAAACCCAATTTTTCAACCAACATTATAATAACCACATTAGTACAACTCAACCCCCCCCCCATCAATCACCATTCCACAAACATTCTCACCAACCAAACACCTAGTGTGAAACAGGTTATCCCCTTGTTCACCAACTTCATCTATTTTAGTTCTACAATTTAGGGCACGCCTATTGAAAAGTGATTCCTTCACAGCATAATCCCTTCCTTCCCCATCACTACTACTAGCCCCAATATCTTGTAATCTAGGCATCCCTTTATACTCATCCTCTGAACTAATATCTCTATTGTCACACAAAATCATAACCCTTTTTATTTGGATATTGAGAAGCAATGTGACCCAAACACAAGCATTTAAAATATTTTATATTTCTATCCTTAGCAGATTGGGAATTAGTGACTTCCCGTTTCGGTTGAGTAGTAGGATAAGAACTTGGAGATTTTCTTGTTGCTCCCTTTCGCCTCTATTATCTTTCCACCTTCATCGCCATGTGTACCATTTCCTCTAGTTCCACATAATGTTGCAGCTCAATGATATTGGCAATATCCATGTTCAACTCGCTAAAAAACCTCGCCATTGTAGCCTCCCGATCCTTTACCACATTGGCCCTAATCATTGCCACCTCCATGTCTTTATGATAATCCTCCACACTCCTCGACCCCTGCAGCCTTTGATAGATATCCCTATAATAATGAGTTGGCACAAACCGCTTCCTCATTATAGCCTTTAATTCACCCCAAGTCTCCACTGGCCTCTCAAAATTCCTCCTTCTATCTGTCACCAATTGATCCCAACAGGTGATTGCATAATCCTTGAATTCAATCACTGCTAATTTCACCTTCTTCTCCTCAAAATAATGATGATGATTGAAGAGTAGTTCAACCTTAGTTTCCCAATCCAAGTATGCCTCCGGATCACTCCGACCTGGGAATGAAGGTATTTTCATTTTAATGTTTCCAAGGTCTCAATCCACAACATTCCTACCTCCACAATGCCTCCTAGCATCACGATGTTCTCTATCATACCTCCTCCCATACATATCTCCTCTATCCCTCCTTCGCAAACTTGCCACCAAAGATACACTACCACTCTCACTACCCATGCCCTCATCGTCCATACCAACCTCATGCCTATTACCTCTCCTAGCCTTAGAACCATTATGAGATTGATCACGATCTGCATCCCGTTTCTCCATCTGAGCCATCAACTTCTCAAATTGTACCCGCATCGCTGAAAACTCATCATTACCCTGCTCAACTTTCCTATCCACGCCTTTGAGTTGCTTGTTGTCATCCACAGAAGATGTTGATGTAGATTCTCCTCTGTAAGACAATTTAATAACAATAAAAAAAATATTCCTCACGTGTATTTTCGCTCGTGTATAACTCTTTATCCCTTTCCAATATCACCCAAGAACTAATCAAGGATCAACAAATAGGAATTTATGGTAGACACAGAAAAAAACAGATTGAGAAATTCTCGAAATTTCTGATTTTCTAGCAATTTTTGGAATTTTTTTTTTTGGAACTGCTAGAAAATTTGATTACGAGTATGGAAGAAAAAATGAAATTGGATTTGTATGAGAAATGCACACAAGAAACACTTTTGAAATTTTTGGAACGAATTTTATGAATCAAAAATTAGAAAACTTTACTGTTACGAATAACACAAAAAATAAGAAAAAAAAAATCAAGAAACGAGAATCTAAAATAGATCAAGCTCTGATACCACCTGATGCGATCTCACTCGGGAAACGCGACGAAGAACGCAGAATAATAAATAAACATAACTAGGAAAGATCTAAAACATATTCAACACAAGAAACAAGGAAATAAAGATAGATTTTGGACGGTAACACCTTGACCCAATATTGACGACGCAAAAACGATGCAAAATATGAACCAAGACTGGTGAACGCCATGAAGGATGTCAATCCCATTATATGTTCGTTGGGTGAAATCCACAAAGATCGAATCTTTGATAAGTTCTAAGAATTAAAGGGACTCCTCAACCTTTAACAAGAGAATATTTCTCTCAAATATCAATAATTATCCAAAATGATGTTCAATAATGAAAAACAAGATAATATAATGTAAAACGCTTCTAACATAGCCCTAACTGCAATTAAGGTTCAAAATATGGAAATAAATAATTTAAAATGGAAAGCAATTAAAAATTCGGGAAAATTCGGAAAAGAAAAGTTACGACAGTGAAAATGTCACTTACGGCCGTAAGTGACTTACTGTTCTTGATTTACGACCGTGGGACTCAAAGTTACAGTAGTAAGTTTGTTTTTGCTGAAATTCTCCATTTTTGCCCAAGAGAGAGTTACGGCCATGAGCTTCCTTTATTACAGTCGTAATGATACTTCTGCTCCTCGAACTTCGCCCCTTTAACTTGGATTGATCCATTCGTCTTCTTAGCTCGACTCCGACATGAAACTTGCTCCGTTTTCCACATAGATCGCTGTTGTATTGCTGATAGCCCGACTTCTCCTTTGATCTCCTACTTTGGATCACATTACCATGTCTTTGACATGCTAGATAACTCTTGGCATATTGAATGCATAATTCTCCCATTTTGGGCCAAAATATCCACTTCGAATAATTAGCCACCTCATTCACTGCCCTGCTTGATGAGCTCCACATATTCCTTCTTGAACTTCGGCCATGACCGTCTTGGCTTCACTCAAATTTACAGATTTTAATTAGTAAACGGACACGTGCATTGCATGTGACGTTTCATATTTGTGTTGATTAGCTTGAGATGGAAAATTAAAAAGCTTTTATTTTGACATATATACTGGGGTATAAAAATTGATTATATAAGGAAAAAATTAAGACATAAAAATTGATAGAAGTTCATGGAAAAATATACTTCAAATGTACTTACAGTATTTAGTATAATATTCACTCTAGTCTAGCCTTTGAAATATTTTTACGATTTGAACCCACTTGCGAATGAGTTTTCTCAAATTCTTCCTCTTGCTTAGCTCTTTCCTTGTCAAAGTCCATCTTGAACCTAGGTAAAATAAAAATAAAAAAGCACACATGAGAAACAAAAAAGAGAAAGAGATTGTTGCATGCATTTACAAATAATGACAAGAATTGAGATTCAAAATGAAGTTATTGAAATAAATTATACAAGTAAATGATGTTCACTGCTTAAGATGATTTTGCAATCAAAGAGTACAATTATAATGTAATTGTAAAACGATGAAAAGGAGACAATTTCATTCTGACATCGAACAAAGTAGTATATCCATAATATTTCTTACACTTCATGAAAACTTGAAATTGGATGAGAAATTAAATCCATAAAATCACCAATCTTATCTAGTAAATGCTGACAGTTTAGTTGAGAAATGATGCTTGTGTAAAGTTCAAGAAAACATCAAAAGTCCAACAACAAACAAACCACACTAAATCCCATGCTTTTACAAACTGGCTAGTACAAAAAGGGTGTTACAATGTTTGGCAATCAACTCCTCCCCACCCCCAAATACACCCCACTGAAAACTGGTGATGCATAATATATGGTCACAAGGCTGTAGAAAAAGAAAAACCTAAAGTGGAAACAAATGAGCAATTTAATTACTACACACCTAATCCCTTGCTTATTAACCTCTATTTGATCCTCATTATTTTTTGCTCAATTTTCAACGGTGCCCAATTTTAACTACATTTTAACAATAAAGTATTCTAAACACAAACCCACAAATTCTCTCATTTTCAATCACACAATATCCTATCAATCATTATTCAAAACTCTTTTTTTTTTTTTTTTGCCTAAAAAATGACAATCAAACATAGGCTTAATATTATGACAACGAATCTGTTGGTTTGGCGAACAATTTACTCTAAACTAAAAGGAAGTGTTTAGTATTCCATGGAAACATCCATAATCAATCTGATCCTAACAGAGTTCCTTCTGAATACTTTCCTTAAATGAATCATTAGAAGCAAATGAATTTATATAGCAACCAGCACCGTAGGAAATATTTTCTCACTTTGGTTTCAGTTCTAATTCAACTCTTGCATAATTCAAGCTTTGCTTCAAAACATTAGCAGCATCTTCCTCGGTGGAGAACTCAATAAGGGTAGTTCCGCAAAACAACCTTTTGTCAGCAACATGTCAAGGTAGCCTCACATTATTAACCTATAATGATACACAAAAACTACAAGTTAGAAATCATGACATGGTTTATCCTTTCCTACTAAGCATGGAAAAAATTAAGCATCTTAATCTTAATTAAATAAAGAGTAGATTCCTTCTCAGTCTAATCGCCTCTTGAGATCATAACCTCCCAATTCCAGAATGAAGTCCATGTTAACTACCCCATATTTAGCAAGCTTTATCTGTGCCATCCCATTGACAAGTGAAGCATGTCATAACGAGTATCAAGGCATATTAAAAGAGAGGTTCTGCTTTCTTAAACAAGTTAAACTCACATAATTCCTGCATAATCTATTACATCGAAAACAAGTAATTATATGCGTTACATCAAAATCCATATGATCCAACATTCAATAAACTGTAGTTCTAACAATATTATATCCAAACGCCAGGATACTGAAGCCTTTATTAAAACTGGAGACTTTGAATTTGAAAGAATGTTTTTAATAGTAATACTTCTAGGAAAGTTGTACCTACGTATATATCATTTTTAAATAGAGAGAGTAGTGGCTAGGTGATCTCGTATACAACTTGGAACAGAGGATATCAAATTATCTTAAAATGGAACTTCAAGTTAAGTAACTAACCATTACTGTTAGAGCTGTCAAGATCAGTGCCCTTCGTCAAAGAATCTATTGGATTACAAGGTTCTTCGGATACCTTTCTCCTCTACATAAAACGAAAAATGCACTGTGTGTCGAAACTAAATATAAAATTTAATTTTAAAGAGCTCCAAACTAAAAGATTTATATAAGGGGAATTTATTTATAAATCTCACATTCATGTATCATGAATTGGTAGGGATAATCGTCTACTGGTTGTCCACACCCTGTAATTAAATTAGTGATTGTGTTTTGTCTTCAAATTATGATTTCCTTCACTAGATATTAAATGTAGCTAGTTACAAATCAGCAAATCAAAAGAGTCTTTGCAATTACAGTTTGATAGCATTCAAATTCTGGCCCATGTTATATACTTTATGAAATAGATAAAAGTTGCTATAGCCTATAGAACTTTTATATCGTTGGCATTACTCCATTTTCTGCAAGAAGTTCAATCAAAAAGTTATAATCAACAGTGACTTTTTCAAATAGAGAGACACGTATATTTACTCATTTAGAGTACATTTTGTTTCACGATAGATAATAAATGGTTAGTTGTCATTGTATGATCAACAGATGTTCCTCCTTTGTCAAATGAAAACATGGGAAAATCATCATCATCATCATCAATATTCTCATCATCAATCCTTCGTGAAAATTTATAGTTGTCTAAATTTTATGTTTAAACAAACAAACTATCACAGTTATGTCTGGACAGTAACAAATTAACAGAAACTTCAAATTTTGTTTAGTGCAGATCCAGATGAATCTTGGTAACCCAGATTTGTCTGGATATTAATTCGTGAACAGATTAACTAAATGATGCAGAATTGTAAAGTAGACAAGAACAAAATAATTTGAGCTTAACGTGGGAAAAATTCTAACAGGGAAAACCCACGACCCGCACCCTGCGGACAAAAACCAATCACTATATAAGGAATGAGTTTATACAGATCAATCTGAACTAAATGATAAATCTACGCATAGACTTTATCAAACATCCAAGAAATAGATCACTCCCTGATCCTTCTATGACATGTAATATGAGTTGGCGTCCCACCACTCTTCTATAGCTTTCTTTAAATCTGCAACAATCTTTAGCAACAGGAACTCCCGTTCAATATTGATCCAAACCTCTCGTTGATCTTCACGCTGAAATTATCTCATTCTCTAAGTGACTGAATTCTCCTCCCAGAGTACCGAAGTCACAACACAATTGAAGCCTTTAATGTTCTTGCACCACACGAAAAATTAGTTTCAAGACTTCTTAATGAAGTGGACATGTATATTGAGAAGCACCACAAGGATTTTATGATTCTACACATCTTAAGAAAAACATCCTGTTTTTCTCCTATTTAAATGCAACTAAGTTACTTGACTTCCAAGTTTTCTTATTGCACAAGATTTCTAATACCTGCAAAATACATTAGAGATAATTAGAGAAAGGTAAGATAATTATTCTTTAATAAATCTTACCATAAAATAAGATAATGATAAATCTTGAAAGATCTTACCATTTATCAATCAAGTGATAAACGTTGATATCAATCAACCATATTTTCGGCCCTATCAAGATTCTTCATAATCAAGATTTTCGACCAAATAATCTTATCATATGCAAAGATAAGATTGAAATTGTAACACCCCAAGTTTAAAATCTAAAACCTAGGGGTGTTAACTTCCATTCACATTAAATGCGGAAATAATCGTTTAAAACATTTAAACTTTTCATTTTCTATTATAAAATTTTACCAAAATTTCAGCATAGTCTCCTCTATAACTTGGACATAACCAACCTGTAGAGGGACATCATACCTACAATACAAATGCAATTCTCAACTCATTCAACATCCAAAATTCAACATCAATTCCCAAGCTCAACATAAATAAATTTAAACCATGAGCTTCATTTAACTAAATGGAGGATTGATAAACTACTAAAGAGATAAATGACTTATCAAAAACTAAATCCAATCAACAATTAAAAGAATGAACTAATAAAAATAACTAAAACATTTATGAAATTCCACTTCAAACCCTATTTAAAATGATAAATCGTGATACTGTCTGAGTCAGCCGCCAAGTGCTCTCCTTGGATCACCTAACTTTCATCACCTGAAATGTTGGAGAGGGATTGGGGTGAGCTAAAGCTCAGTAAGTAAACTTTATGCATGTAATGCATGCTCATTACATGAAATGCCTTAGACCATTTAAAGTAATTATCTCCATTTACTTTACTTTTCAAGACTTCATACGTTCCAACTTCACTTTAACATTTTCGAAACTTTAACTTTATTTCTATCGTGAGCGCAATTAGTGTATCTTCTAGCCAATCACGATGTAGTGGGCAATATCCCTTATTTAAAACCAGGTTATCACTTTTCCACCGCATAGCGGTTTAATATTTCCACCGCCAAGCGGTTTAGCAATCGTCACCGCAAAGCGGTTTAGCAATCTTCACCGCAAAGCGGTTTAATATTTGCCACTGCCAAGCGGTTTTGCAATCGTCACCGCAAAGCGGTTTAATATTTGCCACCGCCAAGCGGATTTGCAATCGTCACCGCGAAGCGGTTTAATATTCACCACCGCAACAGCGGTTTAACTCGGGCACGCAGGTCCCCCGCGCCCCATTTCCCATTCACACTTTTCATGGCATAGAAGTACACCCATTCTTTCTTAAAATTTGGGATACATACTTTTGAGAAAAATCTAACTTTCCAAACTTTTCCTTTAAAATCATTTTGACTTACCCAGTACTCAATGACAAATGCATGCTTGGTGATGCAATTAACATAAAATATGTGAATGCTTGGACAGTTTCCAAATTGAACAATATATACTTATATAAAGTAACGGAAGCATCGAAAACGAGTAATATACATATAGCTGTCACATGAACACAGTAATTTCACATTAACTTTCAACTTTAATAAAAATAGGGGGAGTTTACTTACTTGACATCCTTAGTATTTACCGTTATCTGGATTTGCAAGTGGAGGAGCATCGGCTGCCCGTGACGTCAATGTACCAAAATCCTAGTTGTACCCATTCATTAAGTGAAATAAAATTTTAGTTCAAAATTACATTTGAAACTCCTAAATGAGGTTGAGCCTCTCAGGTGATTTACAATTCAAACTAAATGGAATCTTAAGCCATGTCAAATGCAAATCATACTACATTCAGAATAAGAGATTAACTTCAATAGCAATAATTGAAATCTAACTTATCAATTTACACAAAGGTCAAAGCTATAGAACATTCATCAAAAATTAAATTTCACAAAGACAAATCCAATTTGCATTCTAACTATTCATAAATTTGAAAATCACCATTTATTCAAACTTTACCCGAACAATTAACTAAACTACAAATTTCATAAATTTCGAAAGTCTGAAAATTGTAATATAAGTCAAACATATACACTAAAATTGAATTAAAAACCACCTCATTACTTGAAATTCTAATTTAGTATACACATAATCACAATACTTTTCAATAGTAAACCAAAATCCTGACTGAGGTTAAAACTTCAACGTGATCCACAATTTAACTCAAACGAGGTTTAAAGTTATGTCAAACCCTAGCATGCCACATTCTAAACAAAAAAAATCAAATTTCATTGCGAATTAGAAAATCTTCTTACCCATTAATTTTAACCTCAAGTAAATATATTTAACTTAAACCAAAATGTACAAAATACTCAAATAACAATTCTAACCATTTTTTTTTTTTTTTTTTTATTTTTTGAAATTTTCCCCAATTAGAAATTTACAAAATTTCAATCACATAATTAAGCACGAATAGTTAACTAACAAACTTAAATTCATATTTTATCAGAATTTGAAAATTCACATACATTGACTACTCTGAAATGTACACATACATGTACACACATCGCCCCAAAACTGAAGTTTAAAAATTTAAAATTCGAAATCGAACCAAAAAGTAACATAGATTCTTATATTCATAGTTCTTAAAATTAATAAGTACATTTACAGATTTTCCCAAATCCTAACATTATACATATATATTTACATTACCTAATTTTTCCAATTTAACAGTATAATTTGAAATCTTACTAAACTTAAATCTGAAATTGGCTTATAGAATCATGAAAATATACATACATACAATGTAAATACACACACAAAAACTGCAATTTACGTGTACAAAGATATATATATATATATACACCAAGGTGAAAGAAATCTGAAATTATAAACCACTTTCGAAGTCTGCACCCGTGATTGTGTGCGAGTGTGTGTCCATGTGGGGTTGCGCGGTGTAAGGGAGGCGTAGAGGGTGGTCTTACCATGGTAGTAGCTAAGGTGGAGGTCACGGCTGTAGGTGGCGGCCTCCGGTGGGGTGGCGGTGGCAGGGAGTACCGAGAGCGTGAGTTTTCGAAGGAGGGGGGGAAGTTTCGGGTGAGAGAATGGCGAGATGAGAGATAGGTTAGGTTAGGTTTTGATATAACTTTTGGTAATTTGCAAAATCAATCCCCAACTCTCATGAACACGTAAATTTAAGTCCACAGCTCATAAATAAATTTCATAGTGCCACCAAACCTTTACCAACTTCAATTTATGCGATTTAGGTCGCTTACCACTTAATAACAATACAAATCAACATGTTTAACAAATAAAACAAACAATTAGACATAGGATTGTACAAAGAATTAATTTATAAACATTTTATTTGGCACATTGATCGTGACGGCGTCCAAGTCCTTCTACTGCAAAATAAGTCAAATATGAACAATAGTAATAATCAAATACATAATTTATAATGGTACCAATATAAATTACGTTAAATTTAAGAATGCGCGTAAAACGAAAAAGTAGTATTACAGAAATATTCTTGACCATATCAAGAAGAAACTTACCATATATAAGAATAAGCTTGAGTGCCAAGAATAATCACAAAATATAACATCAAGAAATTTACCAAAATCACAAGATATCAAGATCAAGATTTTGAGATTATGATCGTAATCAAATCAATATTTCTTGATCATTATCTTTCCAACAATAACATGATTTTCGAAAATAAGAGATACATTTTTCTTCAAGAAATATTTGTGTAATTTAATTAAAACTTAATAAATTACTAAATAAAAATATTTAGTAATAAACTAAATTTATCAAATTACAAACCAGTAGGAAAATAGAAAATGCCAATAAACGTAACTTAAAATAAGTTAACAATCTTCCCTTTTGGCTTTTTCTATTTTTCCAAAACCCAATCATCTTTTCACAAACATAAAACGAAGTAACATGCAATTCTTAAGTTCCCCCTATCAAAATTCTCCCCCTCAAGTCATACATCATAATCAGCTCATTTCAACAAATTCATGCATGTAACGAAAGAAAAATAATAAGCACATAGGGAGCATCCAAATAAAACAAAAGTTACTTCAACATTCAATCAATCGGAAAAGATGAGAAAAAAATACTACTCCCCCTTTTTGGAAAAAATAGGGGAAGTCTTCCACGTCTTGTAACCTGCCAATGTAAGCACGAGTAGACAAAAATAGGCAAAAGTCAGTTACAGACGATATAAACTGGAAATAAATGTTGAGTTTTAGAAAACTCAGAAAACACAAAAAAAATGCTCCCCCTTACTGCAACACTAAGAAATTTAATGCAGTAGGACATCTACGTCTCTCCCCAACGATCCCTCAAACATAGAATTCATGAAAACATGCAAATAGATTCCAGTTGCCAATTCTGTCATCCTGTCCAGTCGATTTAGGTTGGCCAAACCCATCTATAGGTCTCTAGATACCCAGATATATGTTTTTTGAGAATCAGCATAGGCACTAGTCGACCAAGACTTAAAACTGAAAGGTGTAAGCATACCTTTGGTAGTTTGCGTAAGGCTGCTAACAAATAATGAACGATCATACCTGGATCCACCTGGTGTAGTGTATTCATCTGCCCTTGTACTCAGTTTATTTTTCTTTGTGGTCACCGTGTTATTCACCTTTTTTTGTTCTTTCTGTCTGGCCTAACAGCCTCTTCTTCTTCAGATTTTACAGCATCATCCTTGTTTTTAGGCCTTTCTCTCTTATCAGATTCATTCTACTCCTTTGATTTTTCATTTTCAACTCCAGACTCAGATTCATCTGTTTCATCTGGTTTTTCTTTTGAAGAACTTCCAAGCAACTGATCTAGCGTGTCTTCAAGTCTTTTGACACAAACCCTGAGATCAGATACCTCTGCCTTTAACCCAATAATCTCTGCTTCTAGTTGGCCAATTCTGGTATCCTGGCCAGAAGAATCATGTTTACCAGGAGTGTCACCCAAAACCTGTTTCTTGTGAGAGGTCTGCACCTCCAGTGTTTTCCTACATCTGACCCTGTTTAACACCTTGGGATTGATCACCAGATTATCCTCTAACATCTGAATACTCTGATCACGAAGCAATTGTGAAATAATCCAAGGATAAACCAACAATTGATTCCTCTTCTTTCTTTTCTTCAGCCTCTGACTCTGACTCTGAATCACCAGATTCATTTGATGTACCTGAGTCCGGATCAGATCCATCTACGTCTTCTGCCAATTCGTTTTTCAGATTTACCTTCTTTCACATCTTTATCATCTTTTGGCATCTCCCCCTTTGTTTCAGACTGTTTGCTCGAAATTTCTCTAGCAACAATCGATTCACTTCGAATATCTAAGGGAGAAAAGTGACTGGTAGGAAGATTATCAAACATAGGTGTCGCATTTGCACCCATAACTTGTGGCTTGGTGGTAGAGCCTCCTTGGCTTAGTTCGGCTATAGGCTGAGTTGGAATTTGAACTCGTTCTGGAATGAGTAAGAACGGCTGGTGTGGAGGCGGTGAAGGAGATTTGAAGAGAGATTTTTTAGGAATTTGAGTTCAAGTAGAATTCAATAGATTTTTAATTCCATTCCTTGTAGAGAAAGATATCTCTTGAGAATCCTAGTTTATGCCAATTTCCTTTCCTTCAAAAATGGGATAAATATAGAAACAGAATATGTTAAGAATTAGGAAACAAATAAATTACCAAAATTGGGCCCCACAATCAACTGACTTGTTCTACAAGATTTGTACATATTAGCCCACGATATACTGCCTTAAAATTAAAGATTTTCAGAATAAAATCTAAAATACGTGAATAAGGAAAAATCTAAATGCATCTGGATACCTGAGACATGTCTGAGCACTGTTGGCATCTGTTGAGTCAGATACATCTGGCAATATACAATTCACCACGTACATAAATAAGTTGATTAATGTGCGTGTGTGATCCGAGCAACCCTTAGTCATCCACATACTGTCAAAAGTCATATGATTGCCCTGACTTATTGATTTGTCATCGTTGTGCACAATAAGACGGATCTATATCTATATAAGGTGCATTTTCTCAAATCCGGCTTGCCGACTTTTTCAATATTATGGCATTGTCTTTTGGAGGTGGAAACGGCTTCACACAATCCCCAGAAGTTATCTTACAAGATGTTCCCCCTTTAGATTAGAAGAATGGTATGAACTTGGCTTGGATTGATAGATTCACACAATCCTCAGAAGTTATCTTACTAGATTTTCCCCTTACGTCTATGATATTTCTGTATTTACCTCAAATCATTATATTTTGAAGCTAAAGTGTATGAACTTGGCTTGGATACGCAGCCTTCTTTTCCACTAGCCCTGCCCTTGGATAATAAGAATATGCGTTCAATGCTATCAGCAAGATTCAGATCATAGGTCTACACATAGAATATGAAATCTCATCCAGTAACAACCATATGACTTAGCCATCAGTGACTTATCCTTTGGATTGTCCAAATTTGAGTTCTAGTTAGATTCATCCGGAGACATGTTAACTGCTATCATCCAGACGTATCTGTCTCGTTATCAGCCACAAGCACTCAGATATATCTGCAAGTAAAAACAAGATCTACTTAGTATAAGAATAGGATAAATGCAATAAAAAGAAAAAAATGCGTTTTTTTAAATATGCATGTTCCTATTATGGAGGAGATGGTACTCCAATTTATTTCCTATGGATTTCAAATTTGACAGTACCGAGGGCCTTAGTAAACAAATCTGCAAGCTGTAGATCAGTCTGTATGTGCTCCAGATTGATAATCTTTTGTTCCACCAATTCTCTGATAAAGTGGTGTCTGATGTCAATGTGTTTTGTTCTGGAGTGCTGGACACGATTTTTTGAGATGTTGATAGCACTGGTGTTATCACAGTACATAGTGTCTTATTCTGTAGATATCCCATAATCTTCCAACATTTGTTTTATCCAAAGAAGTTGTGTACAGCAACTACCGGCTGTGGAAAGGGACACTGAATTTTGTTTTCTGCTTAGCCATGCTACCAAGTTGTTTCCAATATAAAAATAGCCTCCAGATGTGCTCTTTCGATCATCAATATTCTCATCCCAGTCTGCATCTGAATAAGCTGCAAGATGGGCAGTGGTGTCTCTAGTAAACCAGATTCCATAATTCAATGTACCACTTACATATCTAATAATTCTTTTTACACCAGCAACATGAGACTCCTTGGGTTTTTCCTGATATCTTGTACATACTCCTACACTAAAGTATATGTCTGGCCTACTGGCAGTAAGGTACAGAAGACTTCCAATCATGCTTCTGTAGAGGGATGGATCTACATCTTTGCCGTTGTCATCCTTTGAAAGTTTCAATGTAGTTGCCAAGGGAGTTCTCATAGCCTTTGCATCTTCAAGTCCAAATTTCTTCACCAGATTTTTTGCATATTTTGTTTGAGATATGAATGTGCCAGATTCATCCTGCTGTACCTGCAAACCAAGGAAAAATGTTAGTTCACCTACCATACTCATTTCAAATTCTCTTTTCATTGTGTTTATAAATTCATCAATTTTGGACTTAGATGTAGACCCAAATACAATGTCATCAACATATATTTAAGCTACAGTTAGTTCAGGATTCAGATGCTTAATGAAAAGAGTTTTATCAGTTCCTCCCTTTTTGTATCATTTGCTTAGCAAGAATGATGTGAGCCTTTCATACCAAGCTCTAGGGGCTTGTTTCAACCCATATAATGCCTTTTTGAGTCTAAAGACATAGTTCGGGTGAGATGGATCTGTGAAACCTTGGGGCTGCTCCACATAAGCTTCCTCATTTAGTACACCATTTAGGAACGCACTTTTGACATCCATCTGATATAGCCTGAAATTGATGTAGCAGGACATAGCTAGCAATAGTCTGATGAATTCCAGTCTGGCTACAGGAGCAAATGTTTCATCAAAGTTTATCCCTTCAATCCGGGTGTAGCCTTGAGCAACAAGTCTGGCTTTGTTTCTAACTACATTTCCTTGTTCTTCTAGATTGTTTTTGAAGATCCATTTGGTCCCAATTACATTTCTTTCATTTGGACATGGTACCAACTCTCAGACGTTGTTTCTTTCAAACTGGTTGAGTTCCTCCTGCATAGCATGTACCCAGTTTTCATCTGTCAAAGCTTCCTTGACATGTTTTGGTTCAATTTGGGACATATGACAGATGTCTCCCATATCGGCAGCAAATTGTCTTCTGGTTACATTCTTCTTAGACAAATCAGTGAGGATGTTGTCAAGTGGATGAGCCTTTTGAATCCTAGCAGGTTGTTTTTTCGATACTTCTAGTTCTGCAATATCAGGTATATCTGGGTAGTCAGATGCGCCTGGATATGTAGATGTGTCTGTATGCCCAGATTCATCCTGGTCGTATTCTTCAGTATCATTCTGACTTTCTGCTAGGTGTAGTTTCTCTCCAGTTTTAGCTTGTTGTTTTGGTTGAATCTCCAACTGATCAGCCCCTACCTCCTGTTTGTCAGCCTTATCATTACTTAATTTCTGAACAAGATTAGAAAAATTTTCAAGGGCATCAGATTTATCACGAATAAACATAACCCTGGTATATCTAGAGAAATCTTCACCACATACGTAGATGTATCTCTTACCACCAATACTTTCCTTTTGAATAGAATACATCAGATCCATGTGAGTAAGTTCAAGAATACGAGAGGTGTTGAGAGATATACATGGCCTGTGTTGATGCTTGATTTGCTTGCCCTTTTGAAAATCAGTACAGATTCCATCTGGAATATTCTCGATATTGGGTAGGCCTCTCACAGCTTGTAGTTTAGCCATCTTTAAGGGGTCATGTTAGTTTAGATGTCTTGACTGGTTGTGCCATAACTCCTCGATTTTGGCCCTTACAGAATTGCAAGTTATGTGACTTTCAAGTGTATAACATTTATCTTTGGATCTAACTCCTTTAAACAAAACACTTTTTAACGGATTAGAATTCTTGTCACAACTTAAAACCTTGCAATAATCTTTAGAAAACATGACAAGAAGGTTATCATCACACAATTGTCCTACACTGATCAAATTTGCCTTAAGTCCTATAACATATAAGACATTGGTTAATGTAGGCAGTCCCTTGATATTGATGATACTAGATCCATATATCTTACCCTTTTGGCCATCACAAAGGTAACAACACCTGTCTTGCCTTTTTCAAAATGTGTTAGTAAAGAGAGATCACCTGTCGTGTGTCTAGAACATCCGCTATCAAAATACCCTGTGTTAGAAATCAAAGCACTTAAAGATAATTGAACTACATAAGCGTTAGTTCTAATTTTCTTTTCTTGCCTAGAAACAAATCTTCTTTTGTGTGAATGATTAATTTGAAGTACTCATGACACCTAAATACATCATGACTAGACTTGGCACAAAAATCACAGAATACCTAGAAGACAGATGTATCCTGCTGACTCGACGAGATTGAGATTTTCTGCCAGTATGACGGATAGATTCATTTGTCTTGTATAGATTCGATTGAAATTTTCTACCTGGATGGTTCCTGGCTGGATGTGAGTACTGAGTTCCAGGAGCATTGAATGGCTGATGGTAGGGAGTAGACGCATCTGTGTAGTTTCTGCCTTGCTCCTTCTTTCCGTATCCTGTTTCTTTCACAAAGACCATCCTGTTATCATAAGTTTTACCTTTACCCTTGCATTCATATCCAAGTCCACTTTTTATGCTAGCAGGTCTCCCTTGATTCAGAATTTCATCAAGCTGGACATATCCAAGTACCCGTTTCTTGATCTTGTCTTGTGCTTTAGCGAGCCTTGCACTCAATCTGCTTACCTCATCATCTTCGTCATCTGGAAAGGCAGATACATCTGGATTACTTTCCCTATTGTGTTCAGCCATAGCTGTATCCTCTCTTCTGCTTTTTGAATTTCTTTCTTAAAACTTTCAGTGTTTAATCCAGATTCACCTGAGTTAGTTCCTGTATAAGAAGAGTTTCCAGAATCAGTACCAGATGACTGTAAAGCAGTAAAGGAAGTTACCTATTTTTCATAATTGCAGCTGTCTGAATCTGATTTAGATTCATCTGTGCCCCTATCAGTCCATCCATCATTCACGACCTTCCTTCCTTTGGTTTTCTTTAGAGTGTTGGGACATTCTGCTGTGATGTCTCCATGTCCTTTACATTCTCTGCATTGAATACGATTCTTAGGCTTTCCTTCAAATGAGTTAGCATTGTTCCTGGGATAGAAATTGTTTTTCTTCCTTTGTTTTTGTTGATTTTGATTCTGGCCTTGAAGGTTGGAAGATCTTTCTTTTTGTTTGCCTTTTAGGAATTTTTTAAATTGTCTGGTGAGAAGTGCGAAGTTTTCATCTTTATCTGTCTCGCCAGATTCGTCTGGCTCTTCACTGCTTGCTTTGAAAGCAATGCTTGGTTTCTTATCTTTCTTTTTTCGAGCCAGATTTAACTCATAAGTCATTAATGAGCCCATAAGTTCCTCTACACGCATGGTTGAAAGATCCTTGCTTTCTTCAATGGCTGTCACTTTTGCATGGAATCTGTCTGGTAAGGATCTGAGATTTTTTTGCACAATTTTCTCGTTGGAGTATGTTTTTCCAAGGGCTTCAGCTGAGTTTGTGAGATCTCTCAATCTGGCGTAGAAATTTTTAAAGTCTTCTCACTCATCCATAGATAGTTGCTCAAACTCAAGAGTGATCATCTGTAGTTTCGAGGTTTTGACAGCATTAGTTCCTTCATTTACTACCCTCAAAGCATCCCATGCTTCCTTGGTGGTTCTTAAGGATGAAATCAACTTGAATTGACCTGGATCAACCAAAGAAACAATAGCGTTAATTGCTTTAGAATTCCAATTTGCATTAGCTAATTCATCTGCAGTATAAGCACTTCTAGCTACAGTTGTAACAACACCTCCAGCAATGACAGTGGGTGCTATGTAACCATCAATGACAGATGTCCAACAATGTTCATCAATAGATTGAGTACAAATTTCCATGTGAATTTTTCAATATGCACAATTATTACCAATTAACAAAGGTGGCCTAAAAGATGCAGAATTTTCCATTTTAGACAACCGGATCTCACTTTCTAGAAGTGAACCCGCTCTGATACCAAATGAAAATTTAAAGTTGTCTAAATTTTATGTTTAAACAAATAAACTGTCACAGATATGTCTGGACAATAAAAAATTAACAGAAACGTCAAATTTTGTTTAGTGCTGATCCAGATGAATCTTGGTAACCCAGATTCGTCTGGATATTAATTCGTGAACAGATTAACTAAATGATGCAGAATTGTAAAGTAGACAAGAACACAATAATTTGAGCTTAATGTGGGAAAAACCCTAACAGGAAAAACTCACGGCCCGCACCCTGCGGACAAAAACCAATCACTATATAAGGAATGAGTTTATATAGATCAATCTAAACTACAGGATAAATCTACGCATAGAATTTATCAAACATCCAAGAAATAGATCACTCCCTGATCCTTCTATGGCATGTAATATGAGCTGGCGTCCCACCATTCTTCTGTAACTTTCTTTGAATCTGCAACAATCTTCAGCAACACGAACTCCCGTTCGATCTTAATCCAAACCTCCCGTTTGATCTTCACTCTGAAATTCTATCCTTCTCTAAGTGATTGAATTCTCCTTCCGGAGTACCGAAGTCACAACACAATTTAAGCCTTTAATGTTCTTGCACCACACAAAAATTTAGCTGGACGTGTATATTGAGAAGCACCATAAGGATTTTATGATTCTACACCTCTTAAGAAAAGCATCCCGTTTTTCTCCTCTTTAAATGCAACTAAGTTACTTGACTTCCAAGTTTCCTTATTGCACAAGATCTCTAATACGTGCAAAATACATTAGAGATAATTAGAGAAATGTAAGATAATTATTCTTTAATAAATCTTACCATAAAATAAGATAATTATAATCTTGAAAGATCTTACCATTTATCAATCAAGTGATAAACTTTGATATCAATCAACCATATTTTCGGCCCTATCAAGATTCTTCATAATCAAGATTTTTGACCAAATAATCTTATCATATGCAAAGATAAGATTGAAATATTTTTGACCATATCAAGAAGAAACTTACCATCCAAGAATAATCACAAAATATAACATCAAGAAATTTACCAAAATCACATGATACCAAGATCAAGATTTCGAGATTATAATCCTAATCAAATCAATATTTCTTGATTATTATCTTTTCAACAATAACATGATTTTCGAAAATAAGAGATACATTTTTCTTCAAGAAATATTTGTGTAATTTAATTAAAACTTAATAAATTACTAAATAAAAATATTTAGTAAGAAACTAAATTTATCAAATTATGAACCTGTAGGAAATCAGAAAATGCTAATAAACGTAACTTAAAATAAGTTAACACTTCGTATAACAATAGGCTCTCATGGTCCCTTGGTAAATAGTTAAACCAAGCAATGACCAAAGTGAACAAATACACAAAGATACAAAGAAATAATATTAAACACAAACAATAACTATAAGAAATTGACAATAAATGCCCACATTGAATACAACCTCTATAAGAGCTTCATTCTCTTCTTCCAACTTCCTTTCCTATCAGAACAAAAGTCCAAATTATAAAAAGACTTGACGATGCAGAAAGATCACATTTTTGCTAGTCAAGATTCAAATGAACATTGGGGGGAAAAATCTTCACAGTATCTATCTAAGAAAACATGGACAAATCATCATCATCATCAATATCCTCATCATCAATCCTTCGTACAACAGTAGGCTCTCATGGTCCCTTTGTAAATAGTTAAACCAGGCAATGACCAAAGTAAACAAATACACAAAGATACAAAGTAATAATATTAACCACAAACAATAATCATAAGAAATTGACAATAAATGCCCACCTTGAAGACAACCTCTATAAGAGCTTCATTCTCTTCTTCCAACTTCCTTTCCTATCAGAACAAAAGTCCAAATTATAATAAGACTCGTCGATACAGAAAGATCACATTTTTGCTAGTCAAGGTTCGAATGAACATTGGGGGAAAAATCATCACATTATCAATCTACGATAAATCATTAGCCAAGACAACTCCTTTCAATATTTTTATGGGAGGAAAGATTTGGGTAAATTTTTCAATAAAACAAAGGGCTTGAAACTAAGAAATCAGTGTTCAATAAAATAAAGGGCTTGTAAATGAATGATGCAACAATTAAAACTTTTCACCCCCAAGAATTCAACATCTTCAACTCTGACTTGTGAAACCCTAGCAAGACATAGTCATGTCACACCACAATCCACATTAACACCAAGTTTTACAAAATTACCAAATCACGCATTCCGTATAGTCTAAAATCATAACTAAACTACTCAATGAGAAGAAAGGCACATCGTTGAACAATAGAAAATGAACAACAGAAAAAGAAAAAGTAATCATAGAAAATAAACTAATAATAATAATAATAATAATAATAATAATAATAATAATAATAATAATAATAATAATAATAATAATTTCATTTAATTAGACCTCGTTGATATCATCCCCTTCTTCTAGAGCAGTCTTCATAGTGGAAGAATGGGAGCGGGGGAAGAAGAAACAAAGCAAAATTAGCATTCTACCAAAAAGTTCCAATCGGATGACGGAGGAAAACCACAAACGGGGCAAACTAAAAAAAAAAGAAAAAAAAAAGGAGTTGAAAGCTTCAGAACGGGGAAGGGGGGGATTAAATGACTCCACTAAATCAAAAAAATCAAATGGAATTGAAAGCTGGGAAAAAATTAAATAAAAAACGACAAAATGCAAGTTCCACGCAAGAAACAAGCGAAACTAACCGTCGAAGGAAAGAGATGACCGGCGACGAGGAGGACGGGGGGTAGAAAGAGGTCGCAGAAACCCTAGGAAAGTAGAATCATCTAGAAGTCGGATAGTGATTTTTAGAAATAAGAAATGAGAGAAGTCGTGAGCAGCGAAATATGAAAACTGAGATGTGAAATAACGTGTTTCCTCCTTGTGAGATAAAACACATTTTTTCGTCCTTAGCTAAAGTGACCCTTTAACTCCCATTTATATATTGTAGTGATATATCGTCTGAGCGTTACTTATATAACTCTTCATCTATTAACGCATAATTTAGTGCACACAACTTTATTTTCCTATCTTTTTCGTTATTAGGCTCTTTCAAGAACTTTTTTATTTCTTCTCTCCAATCTATCACATCCCCATGTTGTACACAATGAACATCCATATTTCTTGCCCTACATTGGACTAAGGGAAATATTATCCTATATTCACAAGTGGAATTAGTCTGAAGCCATTTGGGCTAGTTCATTTACTAAATCGTTATACAACCGGTTAACGTATTGAAGTTCCACTTGAACAAATTCTTCTAACAAATCTTGGGTGATTTCATATTGGCTAATAATAGAATCACTTTGGCACTTAAAGTCGCCAATCAATTGGTAAATTATTAATTGGGAATCGCCCCTAACTATCATATTTTTTACTCCCAGCTCTACTAATAGCTCCAAACCTACGATCAATGCTTCATATTCAGCTTGATTGTTAGTGCATATTTTGTCTAGAGAAAAAGTGAATTTATAATGAACCCCTGATGGATCTATTAAAACTACGCCTACCCCTGCACTCCCAGAAGTTTTTGATCTGTCAAAATATAAAACCCAATGTTTTAATTCAAATGAATCAACTTCTAGTTCAATTTATTTAGGCACATCAAGGCATGGGTGATCGACTTAAAAGTTAGTCAATGCTTGATTTTTAATTTCCTTTCAAGGAATGTATTGTATTTCAAATTTTGACAGCGCTAGAGTCCAAATGACTATCCTTTGGTGTAAAACATGGTGAGAAAATATGTATTTAACTAAATTTGTTTTAGAAACTAAGTAAACAGTCATAGGCCGTAAATAGGCCCTTAGTTTTGTACATGTGAAATATAAAGCAAGACAAAGCTTTTCATTAGTAGAGTAATTATATTCATATTTTGTTAACTATTTACTCAAATAGCAGATTGCCCCTCTTTTCACCAAATTGGTCTTCTTGTGCGACCATCCCGGCTATAGATTCTTGTTCAGCCGATATGTACACTTTCATTGGTCGTCCTTGGATAGGTGAGACTAGCACTAGTGGACTTGACAAATATGTCTTTAGGCTATCAAAAGTCTTTTAAAGTTTTTCCTTCCAGATGAATTCATCCTGATTTTTCAGCTTTAAAAGAGGCGAAAAAGCTTTCGTTCTCCCTATACAATTAGATATAAAATGTCTCAAAAAGTTTACTTGGTCTAGAACCCTTTGCAACTCTTTTTTGTTACTAGGCAGTTTAGTCACTAAAATGACCTTCGCTTTATTTTTATCGAGTTCAATTCCTCTTTTGTGAACTAAAAAATCAAGAAAATTCTCTGCATTAACACCAAATCCACATTTCAAATGATTCAACTTTAGTTTATACTAGCTCATTCGTACAAATGAGCGTTTTAATTATTTAAAATGGTCTCCTTTTTTAAGTGATTTGACCACTATATCATCTACATAGAGTTCAACAAATTCACATATCATGTAATGAAAAATAAAATTCATCGCTCTTTGATTGGTGACCCTTATATTTCAGGTCGAATGACATAACTAATCATTCAAAGCATCCTAAAGCCCCAGAACACCTAAAGGAAGTTTCACATCCTCTTCAGCTATATAAATTTGGTTGTACCCAGAATACCCATCCATAAAGGAATACATTACATGTCCGGTAGTTGAATCTACTAAAGAACCTATCATAGGCATTGGGTATTCATCTTTCGGTGTTGCTAAATTTAAATTCCTGAAATATATGCACACCTTGATACTACCATTCTTTTTCAAAACATGCACAATATTGGATAACCATTATATGTATCTGGCTGTTCTAATAAATCCCGCTTTTAACAATCACTCTATTTCTTTCTTTACTTCAGGAAACACATTAGGAGCAAAACGCTAGGAGGTTGTTTATAAGGATTGGAATTTGGTTTGGTTGGAAATCTATATTCCACAAAAAAATTGTCTAGACCAAGCATATGCTCATAATCCTAGGCGAAGCAATTCTTGTACTCTCTTAAAAAGCGATTAAAATATCACGTACCTCTTGGCTAAGCATTTGGCTAACAAAAGTCGGACAATCTTCCCCTTCATCGTCAATGTTTACCTTTATCAAAGGGTCTTGTACTTCAGCGTGTCCAGGTTTTGTGATCCTCATTACTACACCGTCCGGGTTCCTTGTAATCATTTCCCCTTCTAAGCAATCTACCTTTGTTGATTTCTCGGCCAATATTCTGTTCCACTCAAGCACTGCTAATTTGTCCTTCAACGTTTTCAATGCTGCTTCTTCTCTAGTCTTTACTTTACATTCTTTATGGAAAGCCATCAATTTGGCTTTGAAGCCCTGCATATCAGCCAGATTCCTTTGTTGCTAACTATTCATCAAGTTTCTTCAATTATCCTTTTGCCAATTATTGGCTTTTCAAGGACCACTATATTTGGCCTTATTTGACTGAACATCTCAGTAAGTGCGTCTACTGAAAATGGCTCCTCACTCTGTGAGATGATATGAGTCTCTTCATCATCTTGGACGACCCTGACGGGTCCATAGTTCCCTTCATACATAAATCTTTCCACTGATTTTTCCTTTGGGATGAAAGGCCTGTGATCTGCTTGCATGAATTCTGCTTCTCCTTTATCGTTCCAAAAAACCAAACACTGGTGGAGCAATGAAGGTATGCACTGAATTCGATGAATCCAATCTCTCCCTAGCAATACATTGCAACTTGTAGGACCATCTATCAAAAATAAGAATGTGGTCCTAGTAGTTGTTCCCACAGTTATCTCCAACAGCATCACTCCTTTGGTTGAAGTTGCTTCTCCATTGAAACTTGTGAGAATAACCTCTATTGAGATCATACACTTTCTGTCTTTGCGAACTTCCTTATCATTCTGGACGGGATAGTATTTATGGTGCCCCATTGTCAATGAGCACTTTTGATACAGGTAAACCATTGACTAAGACCTTCACATATAACGACCTTAGGTGTTTTTTGAACTTCACAGACGACTTCCTGAAAATAACCTTTTTCCGCTGCATCTATCTCTACTTCTTGCTTGTCCCCCATTGAATCGACTTCTCTTGTCAAATAGATATGCAGGGTCTCATTTGGAGTCTCTGCATCTTGGGCTTTCTTTTCATTTTTCTCCATCAGTTCTTCATCTGTAAACCAATCGGTAGGAGAGGGTAGTATTCTAGGAGGTGATCCATACTTTTCAGAGCGTGGTACCCTCACCTTCCTTTTGGGTGTCCAGTATAACACATAAAAGTCAAAAGAGTATCTAGACAGTTTGCCCAATAGATTTACTTCACAGACACCTTCTTGATATAATTGCCATCGTCCTCTTCTTCATGACATACTTCTTGGGACATTCGGCCTTCTTCACATACTAGCACGCATGCTTCTTCCTCATCTTCTTCTCCCCTTTCTTCATCGTTCTCCTCACTTTTAAATTCATTGACCAACAAGTAGTTGTTATGTAGCGACCCAGAATTTTCATGACTAATTTTGAATAAATATTTTTATTTTTAAAAGATGTGTCTCTACGACTTTGACCAATTTATTTTAAACACATTTTTGTTTAGCAATTTAAGTGAAAATCTAATTTATTTAAATTTATCTTAGTTCAATTTAAATTTTATTAAAAGTGTCTCATTTTCATTATTTTAAAATCCAAATTTTAATTATTTTTAAGTCCAAGCTTTAACTATTTTGAGTCCAAGAAATTTTGTGACTTAAATATCTTATCCAATTTAAATTTCTTCCATCCCAATTGGTAAGATTCTTTTGTCACGTTTTCCATTAATTTGATACCTAAATCAGGAAAACCCCCTGCCCACTGCCACATCCATCCCCAAACCGTCACTGCCCTTTTCCCTACCCCCACCAATCACCTCCACAAGATGACTAGAAAATGAAGAAAACAAAAGAAGGCCAAATACTTACCTTGAACCTCAATTCGTTCGAATGGATTCTCAACTGAAAATCATTTAAAACGAGCCTCGATTTAGTCTCGTTTTATCGCCAAAAATCTGCCCAAATTCTTCATTTTCACCACCGCACATGAGAGTGCCACCGAGCGAAGGCAGCGCTACCGTCGGCAGGATGGACGGCGACGTTGTCGCCGGTGACTGGTGGTAGAAGGCGACGCCCCCATATCCTCTGCATTCTCTCCCTCTCTCTGTCGTTTAGAGAGAGAAATGAGAGAATTGTCATTTTAAAAGCTTTTGATTTTGTCAGTTTGATAAAGTATTTGATTCGGTCCCTCAAGTTTCAAAAATAATTTTATTTCAGTCCCTAGATTATGTTCCAGACTAAAAGATTTCTGAGTCTTATGAATCAGTCCTTTCATTTTAAAACCTCTCAAATTCAGTCCGTAATTTCAAAAATTTCATATTTGCACGAACAGTCCCTGATTCTTCCAAATTTTTACAATTTAGTCCCTAAAGCATTATTATACACAAATGCATCATTCCAGAAGTTATTATTCCAAAGTTTAATTTTAATTAAATATTTATTTTTATAGGACTAGACGAGGCGCGAGAACATTAGAAAGTGTTTACTCCCGTTTACTCAATACTCGAGAAATTAAGGTAGACTCTTATTTACAAAATTTATATTTTCAAAAGTGCGCATAAATAATAATTTGAATTATAAGTTTAGCATGTATGATCATGTTCATGAGAATTACTTGCTTTCTAAGCATGAGACTATGTTACAAGAATTTACTTGCTTAAATACATGAGACTTGAATTTGTATGTTATTTACTTGTTCATGAGAATATTGGTGATTGTTAGACACTCGAAACTTGAATATCATGATTATGTGTTTTAATTTATAATGTTAAATGATTATTGTGCGCGAATCTACTGAGTATTTCTATGAAATACTCACGTTTTCCAAACTAAAATCTTTGCAGATGACGGAGTTGGGGGCAATGCGTATGATGGTGGCTATTAATAAGCTTTTAAATTGTTCCATTTCAAATAACAACTTCAATTGGTTTTGTCAAGTTATTTTCCATACTCGAATTTTCGAAATTACAAATTTATTTTATTATGTCCAAGTTAAATTCATATTCAAACATTTTGGCCGTTTGAGCCAAGTTTATGAAGTTATGTGAATTGAGATTTTAGTTATTAAATTTATTTTCCGCTAAATTATTATTTTCAAAGTTAATTCGAGACGATGAAGTGGCGTTCCGGGTGTTCAAAATTCGGGGCGTTACATGTTAGCCACAACCAGGGGTAGAGTCTCAAATTAAATGGCAAGGGTCGCCCTGGATCCTCCTCATTCTCGTTTTGCTTGCTGTGTTCAAATTTTGACTTCCCGAAAGAACTTTCCGATGCTTTCTCGACTGATTCCCCTGTACTAGTTTCCTTACTATCATGAAGGACGTTCTTGTTAACCACCTTGAGTAATTTTGGTGTCTCAAGATGTGGTGAATTCTGCTATTGTTCATCATTCTCCCATAATTTCTCTGAAAATGCCTTGTTGTGTCCTGGTCATCTCATTGAAAGGCACAACTCTTCCTGCATTATACTGGAATGAATACCATACATTTACCGGTGAGGTTGTGGTCTGAATTACGTCCTTTTGGTGTTCATCGGCTTGAACTACCTTTCAAAAGGAGGGTTTCCATAAGCTGACATACGTCGTCCCTATCGGGCTGGAAACTAGGAACACCACTAGGATAACTATGATGTCCCTATGTCCCCATTTTTTCTATTGACTTATTCTCTTCCCCTTCGCATCTAGGGCACAAGGTACCTTCATCTTTTTTGGGTTCCTTTCCTTTGAGTCGTTCAAACACATTAGGACGCCACCCAATATCCTCCTTTCCATCATCTATAACTAACTTGAACTTCGGAACTTTATTTTCGAAGCTAGTTGTCATCATGTTCATCTCAAGTGGCTGTGGGAAAGGGTTTTCATCCATCGCCATATTTTTGGCTCCAAAAGTAATTCTCCCAGATTCGATAGCATCCCGCAACACATGTCAGAAAACCAAGTAATTTTTAGTCATATGAGACCACACATTATGCCATTTATAATATTTTTTACCCTTAATTTGTTCAGGGCTTGAAAATTTATGCTTATCGCTCAATTTTATTTGTTTATCCTTATATAATTTGTCAAATATAAGGTTAGCCTTGGTTACGTCAAATGAAAATACTCTAGCCTTTTTGTTTTTATCCCCTACAGGCTCATTTTTAATCGTAACATTCAATTCAACCGCTAAAGGGCAAGCATACACATCCCCTTTAACTACTTCGGCCAGTCATACTTTTGTTTGGTCAAAATATTCAACATTAACCATATGAACGTCGAAATTTAGGTCTCTATAGTAAGTCCCTTTATTAGAATTTTTCATTTGTTCTTCTTCTCTTATTAGACGCTTACATCTAATAACAGTGGAGCTCAACTAGAATAGGTCAAGAAATTCCCTATCTTGGAACTTCTTTTTTAAGTTAAAACTCAAACAACTTTGAGGGATCTTGACAAATTCTTTTTCAGGCAAAGGAACAAAGCACTTGCTCCTGATCGTTTTGAACCTTTGAAGGAAACCTTCTATCCATTCGTTGGGCATTTGACGTAAATTTTCCAAATTGGCCATAGTCACTTCCGACTCAGTTTTATAAAATTGAGCGTGGAATAAATGCTCTAACTATTGCCATGTCTGCACAGAGTTTTTCGGTAAGTTAATGAACCATGATAAAGCTACTCCTATTAATGAACTAGGGAATAGTCTCAACTTACGATAATGATAATCATTCACTTCGCTGCATTGCAATGTGAATCGCACTACGTGTTCTAGAGTGGAAACTTCTTCTAAACTGGTGAACAGTGAAAATTCTATTACTTTGTACCCTCTAGGCCATGGAATGCTTGGTCAACCTAATCAGGGTATGGTTTTGTGTAGGTCGGCCTGATACAAGGGCACATTCCGACAGCCATTTGATCTCGTACTATCTCGGCAATTTGATCTCTCAACAAGACGTTGGTTTCCCATGGTACTACTTGAGGCCTAAAGTTTGGTAACGGATTTGCAGTGAAAATGCCATTTTTTAAGCCACTAGTACCGTTAGTTTGAATATTTCCCCCATCATTAATATGTGGGGTATTCTGTCCATTATTTTGGACATTATCTCTTGTATTTGGGTGGTTACCCCCAAGTTTGACATCCCATTTCCACTATTTAGACCCGTCATTCCAACACCCCCTTGGTTTGACGAAGATGGTCCAACATATGGTTCTATCCCTTGATTTGGACTTACAACCATATGATTATGTCCCACAATTGTACTCGCTTGAAAGTGGTGCCCTATGTTTGGAAAAGTTGACTGAAAAACTTGGCCCGTTAATTTATTCATGGTGGTGTCATGCAAATTTTTTAGTTCCTTGGCCATATCGTCGTAATGTATTCTTTCACTTTGGATAAACTTTTCCATATTATGAATATATTGTAGATTTACCTGTTCAACCACATCTTGAGTATGTTCCCCAAGCAATGGACTCATAGTTCGAGGACTCAATTCTGCCATTGATTTGTAACAGTTCTGAATTTGTCCCTCTGTTCCTGGAGTACTTTGTTCCTCCTCATATGTTTCAATCACATACGGGAGTCGATGGCTTGCTGGCTCCTTATCATAGTTATTATGAGATTGATGCTTCACTTCTGTATCTTCAAAAACACACCAAAGTTGTTTTATTGGGCGTGCCAAATTGTTTCGCACAGAAGGATCTCGTTAACAATTAAAATGGATTCATACGATGTGTAAGGAACAAAAACCTCTTGAGGCAAAGTCCCAACGATGAGTGCTTTATTTATGAAGATTACAACGAAGACAAAACGCCTCCAAAGGGTGCAACCAACGAACTAAACTAGAATTTGACAAGAAAATTAAAATGAAAGTAAATTACATAATCTCTGCTCGAGAGTTGATTGATTGGTCCCTCCTATTATGTTTTCTTCTCCCTTTTATATGCCTTGAACCATTTTCCCTCTTCCAAAACCGCTTGCAAACTGCCTTGTCACCTTGTAACTGTCCACTTTCTCAATAATGGATGACTTGTCAAGAAATCATTGTGCTTAATCGCTGCCATTACTCCATATGCTCAGCCAAATTTCCCGAATTATGGGGATGTGATAAGGTTGTCCATTAACTGCCTAATAACTGCTTATTTCAGATAATGACAAATCACTGCATTCGCCCAGATCTTGGGCATTCTCCAGGCCTGAGCGACACTAGTCATTCGCTTTGTCGCCCTATATTTGGGCCTCCTCATGGGTTTATCTGACCTGCACGTGAGTTTATTTGGACCTATTTCCTTGGACTCTTCAACTGAGCTTCGCTCTTTGGGCCACTCCATTGGGTATTTTTATGTGTCAACAAATTTTAATTTAAGTAACTATAAATTTTGATTTACGCTGTTTATGGCGAGTTCCCAATGATGAATTTGTCTTCTTTAGGGATTCTAATTTTTTTTTCATTTGAGCTTGAATCGCAACAATTTTTTCATCTCTTTCAAGCGTTCCCTTTCTTCTACTGATTATCCCATCTCTCCATTCTATGTTGTTGTTAAAGTTTGGATCTTTGCAAGAAAATTTCTCATCTGATTCTTGAACTTCTATTCTAGTGAGATTCAACTCTGTTTCACTCATTTCCTCACAACTTTAAGTGATCTCTTAGATAGAACTAGTAAAATTGTGATTACCTTTGCTCTGTTTCCCATAGATAGCGCCAATTTGTTAATCAATATGTCACAATCAACAACACCTCTCCCCGCTGGAGGCATTCGAATTGAGGTTTATGTGTCAATCAATGTAGGCAAAAACCTCATTAATTTCACTAAATGTTCAAGTCCCAAAATATTTTTTTGTGCAACAATCTCGCGTTGTTAAAAAATGACTGTTGTTGACATTTACACATGTTTGAGACAACAACCAGACTTTCTATTTACAAATGAGTTACAACCTATGGGGTATGGGACAACATCTACTCTTGCCTCCATCGCAACATGCTATAATTAGGAAGTCAATGAGAAACATCTGGCCTTACATTTGTAGATGAAGCACTTTTTAATAATCATGGCTCATGTATTCCTCATTTAATGGGCAGATTTCAATCTAAATGCACTAGAGTAGATTTCCTCGATTAACTTGCAAATTCGTTTCAATTTTGGGCCTAGGGTCCCTAACCTTACCTATCGATTTTCGCTTGAAGACTTTCATTATTACAATGTTGTCGATCAGAATGATCTATACTTTGGAGTTGTACACTGAGTCATTTTTTGCTTGGATTGACATGTCTATCCCCTTTTGCTGGTGGAGGCTCGACCTTTCACTCCTCTTGAATCTACATTCCATGTAAAGTATACAAGTGTAGTCTTTGATATGCAGCCGGGTTATCTCTTCCAGAAAGTTTAGTTCTGCTCCACTCAAGTCTTCATTTCCAATTTTACTAACCTCCATTTGGTAAACCGTTTATAAACAAGTTTATAAATAACACATTTCTCAAACCACTTTTTAACAACAGACATTGCCCCAAAATAACTTTTTAACCTCATATTTTAACTTGAAAATATCACATTCTTTTTTTATAAACAAAAAACTTTTACCAAATAGTGTATACTATATGAGAGGAAGGGATGCAAACCCCTACTAGAATCATCACATCGATGATGCCGAAAAACATCTCCTCAATAAAACCTTAATACTCAAATTAGAATGACAACTCGCATTACCCCGTCTTGACAAGGGTGGGACAAGTTTTTCTTTCGTAGGACGAGAAGGGAGAGCACGAGGATATCTAAAACTACACAAAATTTGTGAGCTCAACTTTTTTACATAAAATTTGTGAGCTCAAATTTTTTATGTCCAAGCCCATCAAGCTGAGGGCAGGAGCCAAGCAACGATGCTCATACTAGTTAGCTTGCGAAACTAGAAAGCCAGCTCATCTCAAGCTCACGAGCAATTCGTATTTGAGCTAAAAAATTATAACTTTTTTATTAAAAAATATAACTTTTATATTAAAAAAAGACGAGTGGCAAATGGTTCGTGAGCCAGATCGGCTTGTCCCTTTGAGATAAGGCGAGCCGAGCAAAGCTCGAGAATTGGCGAGTCGAATAGAGCCTTGGAATAGATGAGTTGTGTCGTGACACTCGGTTCATCCTATTTAGTGTCGACTTACTTTAATCAATGGTCACTGAACTTTGGTAAGGTTACCACATGCTCATCGAAATTTAAAAGTTACTTGTTGCTCGCTAAACTTTGCCATATTTTACTACTTGCTCATTGAAATTTCTAAGATTACTCGTTGCTCACCCAAATTTAAACTAAGTTACACACTCATCATCCAAATTTGAATAAAGTCGCTTATATTGACGAGAAACGAAGCGCGAAATTAAACGCTGGAAAGTTTCAAATCCATGTTTGTTGTTGACGGAGGAATCTTGACCCAGTCTTCACGACACGAGGATCGACGATGCGGAAGAAAGAACCAAGACTTTTGAAACACCACAAGGATTGTCCCGTTTCCTTGATAAGTTTCTGATTTTGAACGCCACAAATATTCTCGCGAATATTTGATAAGTTCGATTGAACGCCACAAAGAATCCCTCTTTGATAAGTTTTAGAAAAAATAGGAATCCACCTATAATTTTGTTGAATTCTCAATAAAAACTGTTTATTAAAATTCAAAAACTTAGGTGGCGTTCTGTTTGTATTTTATTTTGTATTTTCATTTTCGAAAATGTTTTGTGTTTTGTATTTTCATTTTTGTTTTCAAATTTGCTGAAAACGCGTTTGGTTTGTCATTTCTGAAAACTGTTTTTGAAAATGAAAAGCTGAAAAACACGTTCTGTTTGAAATTTTGCAGAACACTATTTAAACTATTTTTAATTAATTTGCTTGCAGAATACTACTAACTCCAACTCAAATTTCCTTTCACAATACACTAAAAATATGGTTACATGCAACACACTAATGTGAGCATTAAGAGTCTATATTAACACAGTTTGGTCAGGTTCGGGACTTAAGAAATCTCTACTTCTATTAAAATCCAGAAAATGCAAGTTCTTTCAAAACCGCCATAGTCCATTTATCATTACATTTTTTGAAATATAACAATAAGAATTCTCATTTAATTTTTTTTTTTTGTAATGTTGATATTGAATTGAATAAAATTTTATTTAAACTAAGTTCCAATTTAGGATAATTCTCAAAAAAAAAAAAAAAAAATTATTTATTTAGGCTTAGTTCCAAGTTAGGATAATTCTAAAAAAAATAATAAAAAAATAAAAACTTTATATTAAGCTTAGTTCTAAGTTAAGATAATTCTAAAAAAAAAAAAAAATTCCCAAAACGCGTTTTCCGCGTTTTGGACATTTTTTGTCGAAATACACACAAAACGCCCAAAACGATGTTTCGGGCGTTTTCCGTTTTGTGTACAAATTTTTTTTTTGTTTTCCAAAATGCGTTTTCGAAAATGGTAAAGAGAACGCGCTTTTAGCGTTTTCGAAAATAAAAACAGAAAACGACCTCAAAATAGCAAAGAGAACAGGGGCTTACTATTACAATGAATGAAATATGATATAAATAATGAAAAACAACATGACAACTACTTTAGCTCGCTAATGAGCTCAAAACAGAGTTCTAATTTACCTAAAACTGAAAAAGGAAACAAAATCTGCGAAATTCGCGATAAACATAAGTTACGACCGATAAAATACATTACTTACGGCCGTAAATTTGAAAATTCTGGAATTCTGCGTTTTGACCCTAGCTGGTTTACGACCATGAGTTTCACAGGTTACGGCCGTGATTTTTTGTTTAGCTTGAACATTTGAATTTTCCCATCAAACTCACTATGATTCGTATCATAAATCCTATGATAAGGGTGATGAATGAGTAACTTTATTCAAATTTGATTGAATAACTGGTAACTTTTTAGATTTTGATGATAAAATAGTAATCGATAATTAGATTTTAGTAAACAACAAGTAACTTTATAAATTTCGGTGAACACGTACTAGGTTAAGTAACTATTGATTAAGCCTTTATTTGGTAAGCTCAACATATTTATTTAAACCATTTTTTAATCATATACATTTTTATAAATTACTTTTCAAATATATATTTTACTTGAAAACATCATATTCTTTATTTATAAATAATTTTATTTTTTATTTTTTTATGTTACTCTATCCTTAATTTACACGATGAAAAAAATGTTTTTATCGTATATATACACAGTAATTTCTCAAATCCAATTCATTTGACTTGAGTAGAAGTAGAACCCACTGCAGTATAAAACGAAGCCCGCTATTCCCTGTACCCGGATCCAAATTCTCGAGCCACCAACACAACTAGGGACAAACTGCACTGCAATTCGTTTCAATTTCTCTCCCAATCCTTACAAACAATTATCTTAGATCTATAGCAAATCAGATTAATTAGGGTTTGAGATTTTTTAATAAAATTCAGTTCTCTGTTATTTATAAGTTTGTGATTTAGGGATTATAAAATGCTGACGAAATTTGAGACGAAGAGTAATAGAGTTAAGGGATTGAGTTTCCACAATAAGAGGCCATGGATTTTGGCGAGTCTTCACAGCGGCGTGATTCAGCTCTGGGACTACCGAATGGGCACTCTAATTGATCGCTTTGACGAGCATGATGGTCCTGTTCGTGGTGTCCATTTTCACAAATCCCAGCCACTCTTTGTCTCTGGAGGTTCAGTATTTCACCTTGTGATCTCCATAGTTTTGTGTTCTTTTAATAGTTTGCTGTATTTTAGCCTCTGGATCTCTGGGTTGATATCGGATGTTACGTGAAGGCATTGAATTTTCTCGAATTGTTGGAACTAGTGGGATTCGGGAAATGTGTGGGTTGATACAAGTATATATACGCCATTGTTTAACAGTTGGTGATTTCTATTCACGTTCTTATAATCTGATTTATTTAACGATATGAACTGCTAGATTTCGGTTACAAGATAATTATCCAAATCACTATGGGGGTATTTGACCAATTGACACATATGAGCAAATCAATATTTGACTTATTGGATTCTTAGCAAGAAATTCATGTGATGATTGGTCGTTGGGGTTGATATAAGCATATATGAGGTGATTGCAAGCCACAGTTTTTATGCATCACTGGGATTTGGTTTTAGCTATCACGTTTTTTGTTAGATTACAATCGAATTATGATCCTTAAATTTGTGGATTGGGTCATTACATTATTGAGATTTAGGTTTAATTATGTGATTTTTAGGGGTATATCTTAATATATGCTTGTTTCAATGCTTAGGTGTTGTGTGGAAGTTTATACTGCAAATTGTTGAAATTTCATTTTGGAAATTGGGGTTTTATATTTATTGGGTGACATTTTCATTGTATTTGTAAATATGCTAACAGATTAATGTATGGTGTGACATTTGATTTATAGCGTGGTAATATTTTACATTGTCTGTTTGATAATAGAATGTGTTTGTAACAAGCATATCATTTTTAGTAATGCTGGACCTGAGAAATTTCAAAACTTGTGTTCATATTTTTGTAATAAACATTAGGCAATTAATTTTATGCTCGTATTTTCTTAATGAACATTAGAAAAGTCTGATTTTTATTACTTTGTTTCTTAATAATTCTTGGGAGTTGAACTTATGTAACATACTCGCTCTTCTTATGAAGATTTCAATGAATAACAAATCGGTTATCAATTTTTTATCTGAAAGTAGTTTATTTATTTTCATTTTGTACTAAATAAAGAATATTTGTATTATTAACTTGGATAGATATATCTTCTCTGGTGTATACCAATGTTTGTCTTTGCAGGAGATGATTATAAGATCAAGGTTTGGAATTACAAGCTGCATAGGTGTTTGTTTACGCTACTTGGACATCTTGATTATATCCGAACCGTTCAATTTCACCACGAATATCCCTGGATCGTTAGTGCAAGTGATGATCAAACAATCCGGATATGGAATTGGCAATCACGTACTTGCATTTCTGTCTTAACGGGACACAACCATTATGTGATGTGTGCCACATTTCATCCCAAAGAAGACTTGGTTGTTTCAGCATCTTTGGATCAAACTGTTCGAGTTTGGGACATTGGAGCATTGAGGAAGAAAACAGTTTCTCCGGTTGATGACATCCTGCGATTGAGTCAGATGAACTCTGATTTCTTTGGTGGTGTAGATGCTGTTGTGAAGTATGTCTTGGAAGGCCATGATCGCGGGGTTAACTGGGCTTCGTTTCATCCCACTCTCCCTTTGATTGTCTCTGGAGCAGATGATCGCCAAGTGAAAATTTGGCGCATGAATGGTACACACAGCTTAATCTTCAATTTATGATTGCCTCAAGGAACTTTGTTCTTTAAGAATATGAATTTCTCTTTTTAGAAGATAGATATTGCCTTCTAGAAAGAGAATTACATGTGATGTTATTACTTGGATTTAACCAATGTTTTCAAGATCGAACTGGACCGCCCTGTAGGACCTGAAAAACCATGAACCGATACGAGATTCGGTTCGACTGATAACTGAAAACAGGATAAAAACCAGCCAACTAGCCTGTTAAACTGCAAAACAGGTCAACCCACAACCGATTTTAGTTGTTTTAATATGGTATTTTCTTATCAAATTCCTTTACTAGGCCCAAGCTTAAAGGCCAAATGTAGTACTTGAGTTAGTAGTGACCATCCTTTTTATAACCTGTGCCTCTAGTACTTTAGCTTAAGCAAACCAAACCGATATGGGATTAGAGCAAGCTGGGATGGGATTGGTAGATTATTGGTTAAGAAGCTAGGATAGACTTTTCTCTTTATTTTTATTTTTTGAATTGGATACGTTTTATTCAATTGTTCCTTAGGTGGCGTTCTGTTTGTATTTTTTTTTTTTTTTTTCATTTTCAAAAGCATTTTCTATTTTCTATTTTTAGGTTTACAAATTTGTTGAAAACGTGTTCTGTCTATATCACTAATTCTGAAATTGAAAATTTGAAAACACGTTCTGTTTGAAAATTTGCAGAATATTACTTTGATTATTTGTATTTAATTCGCTTATGAATTAAGTTATATATATATATATATATTTTGAAGATTTACTCTATATTAAAAGGAATTAGCTTATCTAATTTTTGTTTGACTAATTTAATAATGACTAGAAAAATATTACAAAAATAGATAAAGCTATTAATTCTCCACGCATATATAAATCCCTAGTTAAAATTTGCCACAATAATATATTGGTGCATCGTGATCACCAAATAGAAAGATTAATCACATTTTATCGACTATAATGAACAGTACTAGACAATCGAGTGTTAACGTCGATCCAAGCGATTTGATTGAAAGCATCTTTCATGATGTTAAGTTAAATTACCAAAAAAAAAAGGGGAGTATCAAAAAGAAAGATTGAAAGGAAAGGGAAAACATTGATATAATTATTGAGAACATAAACATTTATTACAATGTTGTTAACAACTCCCTTTACAGAACAATGCAAAGCATTCTTTAGGACTAGTGCACTTCAATTTCCCCGGGTTTCCTCTAGAAGAAAAGTGAACCTAACAGAATAGTGATGCCAGTAATTGCAATGTTATATAGGAGTAGCCTCGATGAAAATTTATGTGGTGTCCTCCTTTAAGCATTCCTATCAGAGAAAGTAAACTCCAGGTAACAACAAATTGGCCAGGACACTAAGACAACAGAAATTGATTATCTCCAGTTGAATTTCTAGAGCCTTATGACATTACCTAACATAATGTATGAGACAAAAACTAACACATAAGAGATTATTATTATCAGTCAACTAATGCGACCTTTAGATGTTATGTAATTAATTAGACATGACGAAAATGGAGGATTATTACCAACTCCCTTTCAAGAAGGGTGCAGACAGAAATGGAGGATGAACCTTTAGATTTTATGTGATTAATTAGACAGGACAAAATGCTTCCAATATCTAAAATATCCTCAACCTATGGATTGAAACAATAGGAAAGTAGTAAGAGCTGTTGGTATTAACATCCCTAGGATCTGATACAACCATATCAAAATCATAATTCACAATGTTCTTCTCGGCTAGTCCAAGCTGTAAGAGAAAAGATGCAGAATGTTACATAAAAATTGAGACAGATAAGTAAAATGCTTGACAAGATAGTCAAATGCTCCAAATTTCAGGCACTTGACAACAATTGAAACCTCATCTTGTGCTGACATCACTAGAATCAACCATCAAGAGAATGGTAGTCAATTCATTCTCGTATAAACCCAAGCTTCTTAAAAGGATGCACAAAGAAACAAAAGTTGAACTTACTGATCATCGGAATGCGTCGCAACTCCTTGTCCCTCAGGATGTATTTCAACATCTTCAGCCCTTCTGACATGGGAAGATCAACTTCAGAAAGAATGATATCAATGTCAGGCCCCTCGACGTTTAGTGCACCAATCACTTGTCTTGGAGACCTCATTGAAGTCACTGAAAATCTCGAGTTATCCACATTGGCACAAGTTGATGAAGATCACCTTTTAAAGTCATAAAAGCTCCCCAAATATTAGGAAATATTCAGGAGAGTCAATAGAGATCACTAGCAATTAGTAAATTAGCTAATATGTTGCATTATGAGGAGAAAAAATATTTCTTTGGTTGAATTTGGTGCTTTCAACCAGATTGACCACAACTCTAAATCAAAATCTTATGCTTCTTTTCTTGATTCTATTCTTTACATTTATTAATTACAGGTACAACTCTTACAGTTCAATAGTAAGCAATTAATATACTCTCTGTTTTCTTGAATATATATTACAAAATCAATTCATTAACCAAAAAAAAAAAAATCACGGTAAAATTGAAATTAGCATTGAAATTATGTTTTCTCAATAAAATTATTACATACCAGAATCACGTGCTTTCCTTCGACATCGACTTTCAAGTCAAAAGGAAATCTGGGATTTCGAGTCGACATAGTGCCTCACCTGTATGAATCGGCTCGAATAAAATCTATAGAAACATGCAGTTGGATTTTCCTAAAAAGATCTGCTAGGAACAAAAGGCACTAGTAGCGACACCTTCAATGGCTGGAGCGTTGGTTTGAGGAGTGAAATCTTGAGTGATTTCTGAGGTCAACTTCACAGAGAAGAATGATATATGAGAAAAGATGAGAGATGGAGGCGAATGGCTTCACGCTAATTTCATCGGCCTTTTGCTATAATACCTGTTTTGGGCCAAAACGCGCGTTTTGGAAATGTTCTGGAAATGAACATAAAATGCCCAAAACGTCTAAAAAGAAGTTTTGGGTTTCATTCACAAATATTTTTTTTGTTTTCCAAAATTCATTTTTAAAAATGGAAAAGAGAATATGTTTTTGCTGTTTTGAAAAAAATGAAAACAGAAAATGACTTCAAAATAGCAAAAAGCACAAGGCCTTGTTCTCTCATTTTTATTTATAATAATAACAAACTTTAATGCCATAAAAATATTTAATTGACTCAACTATTAATACTTTTGCCTTAGAAGTGGACTTAATAAAAATTAATTGCAATCACGTTTATTACGTGATCTCTATATATGTCGTTTTGAAAAATAACAAATTTTGTCAAATTTATTAATATATTTATATTTATATATTAATTATTTTTATTTATTATTAGCATTTTGACCCCGTTTCAACCTTTTGACCCTTGGCTTTTAGCTTTTCCTAGTCTATGGCCAGGTCTTTTTTCAAAAGATTGGATTTAACGATGAGGAAACATTTATGCATGGCACAAAGGTCATATTGGAGTACTCGAGCCTTGTTTGGTAATGGTGGTTTTGGAGGATTTTTGGAGAATGTGTGGTTAAAAAGTGTGAAAGTGATGGGTTTCATAGAAATGTGTGGTTGGAAATGGATTAGAGGGAAAGTTGGAAAAAAATGCTTGGGACCAAACATGCTCTTAGTTTCAAGATTGCTGTTCTTGATGATATCATCCTTCCAATTTTTAAAATAAAACATCGGTTTCTGTTTTCACCAAATTCTGTTAAATTGTTTTGATTTGTGGTATTTTACTACTCAATCCGTTATTTTATATCAATTCTTTTATGTTATGTTGCAAATGGAACGTGACAAGGGAGCAAATTTTTTTTAATTTAAATGGACCCATAATTTATTCCACTATAGTTGAATAGAGCTGAAAGCCCAAGGTTGAATGAGGGACCTTGTAGAATTAGATGATGACATTATCTAAAGTTGACATTCAATTGAACTGCTTGTAATGGAAAGGAAATTAATTTACCAATTGGTTAGCCAGAAGGATGTCTCAACCTGAGAAATCTCTGTAATTATTTTTTAGTTTTACATTAGAGGATAAATTTAAAACTAATTCTAGCTTTCTCTTATGCACCTTAGACCATTCACTATATTTAAAATGTAACTGAATGATCTCCAATCTAGTCAAGATGCTATATTATATCAAGTGCTCAAGTTATCTTAAAAGCTGCTTGGAGTGGAGACTGAATTTCCTTTTGACAAATACATTTTAAAAATGAATTATAGGTGAATTTTGGTGTTCAGCTCCGTTTACATCTTATTTCAGAAAGCTTCTATATTTTCTATACTGGAATTGTTGAAAACTAATACTTATTTTGCCAGACACAAAGGCTTGGGAGGTGGACACGTTGAGAGGGCACATGAACAATGTATCATGCGTTCTGTTCCATGCAAGACAGGACATCATTGTTTCCAATTCAGAAGATAAGAGCATTCGGGTTTGGGATGCTACCAAAAGGACTGGTCTGCAAACTTTCCGCAGGGAACATGACAGGTTCTGGATCCTTTCAGCTCATCCTGAGATGAATCTTCTGGCCGCTGGTCATGACAGTGGTATGATTGTCTTCAAGTTAGAGAGAGAGCGCCCTGCTTTTTCTGTGAGTGCTGATTCTCTCTTTTACGTGAAAGATCGATTTCTGCGTGTTTACGAGTATTCTACTCAGAATGACAAGCAATTGATACCGATTCGTCGACCTGGTTCTAGCAGTTTGAATCAAGGACCGCGAACTCTTTCTTATAGTCCTACTGAGAATGCTGTTTTAGTATGCTCGGATATGGATGGAGGGTCATATGAACTCTACAATATACCTAGAGACAGCTATGGCAGAGGGGATACAGTCCAAGAGGCAAAAAGAGGTATAGGGGGATCAGCGGTGTTTGTGGCTCGAAATAGATTTGCAGTGTTAGAGAAAAGCACCAACCAAGTGTTAGTGAAGAACTTGAAAAATGAAATTGTCAAGAAGAGTATTTTACCGATTGCTACTGACGCAATATTCTATGCTGGGACTGGAAACTTGCTGTGCAGGGCAGAGGACAGGGTTGTTATCTTTGACCTCCAACAGAGGATCCTTCTTGGGGATCTCTTGACTTCTTTTGTTAGGTATGTCGTTTGGTCTCAGGACATGGAGAGTGTTGCTTTATTGAGCAAACATTCTATCATCATTGCTGATAAAAAGCTTGTGAACCGCTGCACTCTTCACGAGACCATTCGTGTCAAGAGTGGAGCATGGGATGATAATGGTGTCTTCATCTATACTAACCTGACTCACATCAAGTACTGCCTCCCTAATGGGGACAGTGGAATTATCAAAACCTTGGAACTCCCAGTATACATCACAAAAATATACGGAAATACTATCTTTTGCTTGGATCGAGATGGGAAAAACTGTCCTATCATTATTGATTCGACTGAATATGTTTTCAAGTTATCTCTGTTGAGGAAGAGGTATGACAAGGTTATGAGCATGATTAGGAATTCAGAACTCTGTGGGCAGGCCATGATTGCATATCTGCAGCAAAAGGGCTTTCCACAAGTTGCTCTTTATTTTGTGAAGGATGAAAGGACTCGATTCAAATTAGCACTTGAAAGTGGGAACATCGAGAAAGCTCTTGAATCGGCTAAAAAGATTGATGAGAAAGATCACTGGTACAGGCTAGGTGTGGAGGCCCTTCGTCAGGGAAATACTGGGATTGTTGAATATGCATACCAGAGAACGAAGAACTTTGAGAGGCTTTCCTTCCATTATCTAATTACCGGTAACGAGGACAAATTGTCCAAAATGATGAAAATTGCGAAGGTCAAGAATGATATTATGGGCCAGTTCCATGACGCATTGTACCTTGGTGATGTCCATGAGCGTGTCAAGATTTTGGAGAATGCAGGCCACCTTCCCCTTGCATACATCACAGCCTCAGTTCATGGGCTCCATGATATTGCTAACCGTTTAGCTGTGGAACTAGGGGATAATGTTCCATCTTTGCCTAAGGGAAAGAAAGCTTCTCTGTTGATGCCCCCAAGTCCTGTTTTGTGTGCTGGAGATTGGCCTTTATTAATGGTCAGTAAAGGTATATTTGAGGGTGGTCTTGATGATACAGGCAGAGATGCTGAAGAGGATTATGAAGAGGCTACAGATGCCGATTGGGGCGAGGCTTTGGATATTGGTGAAGTTGGTAACATGCAAAATGGAGACATTAGTATGGTGGTGGAGGAGGTGGATGGGCATGAAGAAACTGAGGGAGGATGGGATCTCGAAGATCTGGATCTTCCCCCGGATACTGACACACCAAAAACTGCTACAAATGCACGTTCTTCTGTATTTGTTGCTCCCAACCCTGGCATACCTGTAAGCCAGATTTGGATCCAGAGATCATCTCTTGCTTCTGAACATATAGCTGCTGGAAACTTCGACACAGCAATGCGTTTATTGTACCGTCAATTAGGGATAAAGAACTTTTCTCCTTTGAGATTACAGTTCATGGATCTTCACATGGGCAGTCACAATTATTTGCGTGCCTTGTCCCTGGCCCCAGTGATTTCTTTTGCAGTCGAGAGGGGGTGGAGCAATTCAGCAAGTCCAAATGTGCAGGGTCCGCCTGCACTTGTATTTAATTTTTCTCCGTTGGAAGAGAAGCTACAGGCTGGTTACAAGGCAACTACTGCGGGGAAATTTTCTGAAGCCCTTCGACATTTTGTGGCTATTCTTCAAACTATTCCATTTATTGTGGTCGAGTCACGAAGAGAGGTGGATGAAGTTAAGGAGTTAATTATCATTGTAAAGGAGTATGTTCTGGGTTTGCAAATGGAACTTAAGAGGAAGGAATTGACTGACAATCCAGTTCGTCAGCAGGAATTGGCAGCTTATTTTACCCACTGCAAGCTCCAACTTCCTCACCGGAGACTTGCACTTTTGAACGCCATGACTGTTTGCTATAAAGCGCAAAACCTGAGCACTGCAGCCCATTTTGCCAGGGAACTTCTCGAGACCAATCCAGCTGCCGAAAACCAAGCCAAGAAAGCCCGTCAAGTTCTGCAGGCAGCCGAGAAGAATATGAGAGATGTTACACCACTTAATTATGACTTCAGAAATCCTTTTGTGGTATGTGGGTCCACGTACACCCCAATATACCGGGGGCAGAAAGACGTTACTTGCCCTTACTGCAGTACACATTTTGTTCCATCACAGAAAGAGCAGCTTTGTACAGTTTGTGAGCTTGCAGAGGTAGGAGCTGATGCATCTGGCTTAGTCTGTTCGCCATCACAGATCAGATGATCGGCTTCAGTGACATGGCTTGTCCGTGGCTTTTTAGCAACAAAAGTTAGGTCCGTGGGCGGCTTTCTTCTCACAAACAAAGAGGTAGGATTTTCCAAGGATGATGAGGTTTTCGTTTAGATTATAGCTTTGTTCTATATGTGTTTCGATTTTACATTGTGGTCTATTATATCAAGGAACTTCATGGAAAATGAAAATGTTTTCCACCATATTTTCCAATTTGGTGGTTTGATTAATTTTAATTTCCATGCAAAAAAATTTCAAGTTACAAGCAAAAATGCATGTTTTGATTAATTCCATTGAAAATATTTTTTTAGGGGTGGTAATTGATTTTACATTTTACAATGTGTTCGGCGGCTAAAGGTAGGGAATTTAAATTATTTTGTTGATTTATTTGTGTTTTCTAGGTAAGATGTGGGGTTAAAAATTGGTTTGGAAAATTGTGTAATTTGAGAGAGAAAATATGGATGGTTAAAAAGTGATTTGGGAAATTGTGTAAATTAAATTTGTTGTCTTTTTTGTTTTTTAGTATATTAATTTGGCAATTTAATTGCTAGCTGAACGGTCCCTTAAATGTAATGTACGTAAGATTTTATTTTATTTTATTTAATTTTTTTTTTTAATGGTGGTTGTTTGTGGTGTAGAAATTCATTATAGGCTCAGATAACCTGTTTTCTAAAGAGACTTTTATTATGCCTATGGTTGATGGTGATTGAAAACATGTGAATCTATCGAAATATATTATTAAAGTTGATTGTTAACTTTGACTTGAATTTAATCCCTATCAAGTACCTGACTGGGACTATGTTAAACATTACAAATGTTACTAAAAATGGTTACAGGGGCAAATAAGAATGTGAATTAACAAGATTTTTTATCCCTGCCTGCAATTGAGGAAAATTATGCTATTAAAGGGTAAATATTTTAGGCTGTGTTTGAAATGCAAAATTTTCTTCGCAACTCCATTTCCTTCCTTTTTCTTCACTCGCGCTTGTTCCTTCATTTTGAGGAATTGCTTTTCCCATCCATGTATTAGAATTAATTTTTTAGGGAAAATATTGAACTATTTTTGTCACGTTTGATCATTTTTGTTATTGTAAATTGATTTATTTTTTTCCCAAAAATTAACATTATTATTATCAAGTACAAATGTATATAAAAATTAAATTTTTTTTAATTAAAATAGTTAAATTTTGTTTTATTTGTCATGAAAAATAATGTCAATCAAACAACGAAAGTTGAAAAAAATTTCACTTTTTTCATCCAGAAAATTAAACCAATCAAACCCATAAAACATCCAATTCTTAGTAATTCAATTCTCTAGAATTCATTTTCTTTTCACCCAAATTCTACCATCGCTATTAAACGCAGCCTTAATGTTCCAAAAAAGAAAAAAAAGGGGGGGGGGGTAAATATTTTTGTCATTACAGTAAATTGTCAGAATTAATGTGTAAAAATGTAAATAAAAAAAATAAAATTTATGGAGTTGGAGTTCCTAATTTTCATTTTTATTTTTGAAGACGTTTTGCTTCTCCTGATAATTCGTGGGCTCTTTTTTCTCTCCTCTCTTTTAGTATACAAGACAGGAAAATACATAAATAAGGTATTTTAAAATACAAATTTCAAAAATACTATCAGACTTGTATAATTTCAAAAATCAAGTTGTAGTTATGATAAATTCATTAAATTATATAATTAAAATTATTTATTAATTATATATATTGAGGTCATAATATTACATAATTTTAGGTCACAAACATAAATATTTTAATTCACAAATTGATTTCAGATTCATAGGTCACAATTATTAAAGATCCTAAGTCACAACCATCATTATTTCTGATCACCGATCACGATAAAGTCACAGTTATACAAGATCTCATGTCACAACCACCCTTCTTAAAGATCACAAAAATAAATAAATAAATAAATAAAAATTATTGGTCACAGTTTCGCATCTAGTTCACAGCTGCCAAGGGCCCACCTGGTACCTTCTCTGATCACCGCCGTCGCCGCCATCATCACTACCACAACATCGCCCCAACCACCCACTAAGTTACTGTAGAATGATGGTTGCATTGTCCACGATTTTGAAACTTGTTCACCTATCTCATCGAACTTCCAACCAGAGAAAGCACGACCAAGTTCCCATTGAAGTAGCTGCTTTCTCTCCAGAATGTGTCGTCTAATCTCCGATCACCAATTTTTAATGTCACAAGCACAAAAATTACAGGTCACATTTACACATTAAGGTCACAACAACAACCACCACCACCACCACCACCTCTTCCTATCACCTAGCCCACGACTACCGTTGTCGCCGCTATCATTACAACCACAACATCAAGTAACCAGCTCCTCCTACACCACCAAAACAATAGACAAACCACAACAACGCACTTTCACTACACTGTTGTAACTGTAAACAGCACCCCACCCACAACGCTACTGTAACCCCCAGGCCAAAAAATTTTAAAAGATCTGATATAGACTGCTCATACCAATAAGGTGTACCTTCTTTTCGGAAAGTCCATCTTTAGAAACTCCACAGTTAATCATGCTTGGCTTGGAGCAATTCTATGATGGGTGACCTCTTGGGAAGTTTTCTTGGGAAGGGTGTGGTGAGGACAAAGCATGTTGAAAAGATTAAATGTTGGTATAGTGGGGACAGTACGTCATCATTTAACGACGGGAACAGCCCGTTAAGTGGGACCCGAGTCGTTACAAATGGTGTCAAAACCTATCGCTAGCCGAAAATCGAAAACTAAGTGCTATGCTGGATAAAGTGCTACGCCATAGGGCGGGAGCCACCTCTTGAACCCGTAGGAGCCACCTCTAGAATCTCAACCCCTGGCAATGGATCCTCAGATGGTTTAAGCACGACGAGGACGTCGCGATTTTAACGAGGGGTGATTGTAACACCCAGGCCAGGAAAGCTTAAAAGATTTGATAGGTATTACTCATACCAACAAGGTACACCTTCTTTTTCAGAAGTCCATCGTTAGAAACTCCACAATTAAGCATGCTTGGCTTGTAGCAATTAAGCATGCTTGGCTTGTAGCAATTATATGATTGAGTGAGGACAAAGTATGCTGAAAAGATCTAATGTTGGTGCAGTGGGGACAGTACGTCGTCATCTAACTGCCGGGACAGCCCTTTATGTGGGACTCAAGTCGTTACAGCTACCGCCAACATCATTGTACACCACGTTGCCACACGCAGACACAGCGCACGCAGGCCCCGCCATAGTTGCTTCGGTCGTAAAAGTGTCAGATTAGATCGCGTTGCTGCGATGAGGCAAAGCGTACACAAAGGCACAACGTAGTCGCACGGATGCAGAGGCAAGCTCAGTCGCTTCCGCCGTCAATAGGCCCTGTTGGGGCGTGAGATATGCGACGTAGCACAAATGGAGAGTGGAGAAGCCGTCGAGCGACGACATCGTACAAGGAGCTGCGTCCGTAGGTACTGTCGTTCCGCTATCCGTCGCTGTATGCCGCTATCCGTCGCTGTATGCCGCTGAGTGGGCCTGTTTTTCATCAATATAACATGTGCTACCAGTGCTTACATGGTTGGCTGCGCTTCCATGGTTGCTGCTAAGGCAAAGAAGATGATGTGGGCCGATAATGAGGAAATTGTATTAGGGTTTAATTAATTTAATTTTGTAATATTATTTAATTATCAGTTTTTTCAATTACAACTTGAAATTTTAGATTTTACAAGTTTAATCTTATTTATGAAATTGAATCGTTGAAATGTATTTGGTAAAAGTACTTGATGTGATGACTCAACAATAATTTAATAAGCAAATTTTTATTTCTCAATATTGTTTTTCTGTCTAATCATGCCGAAAATGTAATTTGTATGTGTATTAGTATCATAGTATATCTGTTAGTGTTACATATATTTATACTATTTCTTCATTACTTAGATTGTGTTATTCTTGCAAAAGAAACTAGTTCCACACCCTTGTGATGCAAGTACATGTTATATTGATGAAAAATAATTTATTGAAATAGAACAATCGAAAAAATATGTGACAAAATTAACAATATCCAATTTCAATCTAGATTATAATAAGCTTTGCGTATTAAAAATTTTGAAAAACCTCCTTATACACAACATTTATTGTTACATTCGTTGGGTTCCCTTCGTCATAACATATCAATATTTTAAGATCTATACAATTCGTAACTCTCGAAACTACTACATACAACTATTTACAATGCGTGTTTGTAATTCCAATTATTTATATTTTGTTTTTTTTTTTAACTTATCGGGGTAATTGTGTAAATTGTAGAGAACATTACGCTACTAATAATAAATAATTGGCAAAATATATTGCCACCACAAAATCTACTTAATACACCACATTATATTACCACCACTAGTAAAACATACTTTTATACACCACTATACATATACAAATATGCCCCTAATTTAATTATTTTTTTTAAAAAAAGCATTAGATATGTACACCACACTGCCAATCACTACAACAAAAATAGCCTTTTGCAACACTCAAAAAATGTTGCGAAAAGGCTTTTGCAACGTTTGGCAAGTGTTGCAAATCGCAGTGTTGCCGTAGAGAAAAAACTTTTTGCAACGTTTTTTGAACGTTGCAAAAGATTGAAATAAACGTTGCAATAGACCTTTTGCAACGTTTATTAAGTGTTGTTGTAGACCCTTTTGCAACGTTTATTAAGTGTTGCGGTAGACCCTTTTGCAACGTTTTTTAAGTATTTCCGTACACCATTTTGCAACGTTTATTAAGTGTTGTCGTAGACCCTTTTGCAACGTTTTTTGAGTGTTTTCGTAAACCCTTTTGCAACGTTTATTAAGTGTTGCCGTAGACCTTTTTGCAACGTTTTTTGAGTGTTGCCGTAAACCCTTTTGCAACGTTTTTTAAGTGTTGCAAAAACTTTTAACTCAACATTTTGCAACATTTATTGAGTGTTGCTGTAGACCATTTTGCAACGTTTTTTTGAACGCTGCTATATGTTTTTCTTTTTTTTTAAATATTATTGAACAAATTATTTATAAAACCCTTAAATTTTCTAATTACTTCATTAAAATGGTACTTTAAATAAAAAAACAAAAGTAAATACATTATGAATTTTCAAATCCATATAAAATAAAGTCTTGATAATGTTTATAAATCCATAATACAGAATAACAAATTCACGAAAGAAAGTGTTGATAATGTTTAACAAATTCGCAAAAGAATATCATCATTTGACAAAAGAAATATTTTACTATGGGAATATCAATTTCATCTAGCAATATAACCATACCTTTAGATCGCAAAATTCGGTCAATCTTCAAAGTTACACATATAAAAAATTTGAGCAAAGTTATAAGTGAATGTCACGCTTTACTTAATAAATGGTAGAAAAAATAAAAAAATAGAGTTAAAAGAAAAATACATTTATATCTTTTCAATGTGATTTCATAGAAATTGATATGACTTGTCTTAAATCAATCTACTAGACCAGAGACGTGAAGTGCATCTATGACTGATGTCAACTAGATGCTAGATCTACCACTAAGAAAAATGAGCTTTCACCCAAAGTATAAAACCTAAACTTAGATGTGTTAACTTCTCTTTCCTTCCCTTCTATTGTAAAAAATTCTATAGAAATTTTGACAAAACCTCCCCTATAAATTGGACTTAGTCAACCTGTAGAGAGACATCATAACAAACATAATAATTTAAAAATCAAACCAACACCTCAAACAACTTCCCACATCATTCCCTAACTCCTCAACATCACAAATTCAACAATAAACTCCATCTAAATACAAATCAAATTTAAAACTAATTAATAATAGCTAACAAAAATCTTGAATTCAAATTAAGCTTGTTTTCAAATAAACTTATATGAAGTTAGTCATAAATAAGAATTACACAAGATCATTGAATAAATAAACGTTTCTTACCATAAGAAGCTCTTCCACTAACATTTCCAGTGCTTTTGCTCAGTTCATGACCACCTGAAACGAGGGGGGAGAAAATATAAGTTTTTAATAATCAACTCTATCTATTATAATGTGTATGCACACTATATAAGTTACTTCTCAAGAATTCCTTAAGAAATATTTGGCATGTGAGAAACATACATTTGTCAAACTAATCTAATACAACTCTTTGTCCAAGCAATGGTACTTCCGTAAGCATCCTTTAGAACTCGAAATTCATCGGTAGATCTATATAAGGTTAATTGATCCATATACACTTCCTCAACCCAAACATTCCAACAATCTCGTCCAAGTGGCATGTGATGCACCTTCACGCTTGGGTCTACTGATGCAATCCTCCCTTCAGCTACAACTTCTTCATCTTCAACGTACCAATGCAATAATTGGCACCTTGCATTTTCCTTGATTGCGATATCTCTATGGATATCACTTCCTTGTTGTGACTACAAATTCACATTAAAAATAAGATATTTCCATATTAAATAAATAAGATATAATAAAAAAATTTAAATAAACAATATGTAAAGCTAGATTAAAAAACCTGAGAAGTAAAAACACGTGAACTTCTGTCCTCCACATTCTTACTATTACTCTATAAAGTGACACAAAAATTACTGGATGTTATTCTGCATATTAAATTACTTAGAAATAGTACTAAAAACATGAAATGTTAAAAAATTATAACCTGTTGAGTGAAGTTGACAAATGCTTCAAATTTTTCTTCTAGCACCCTGACTCTTTCCGACTGACTTTGTACTTGACTTTCTAGTTCTTTCACTCTCCCAGTACTATGAGTTTGTCCATCAACTCTTGATGGTGCAACTCCAAACCCAAGTCCTCTTACTCTCCCATGACGTTTCGGACCTAAAACTCGAGCAATAGCATCGTCGCGGATAGAATCTTCTGCTGGTGTATTGGAAATTAATTGGGCACACTCTTCTATCCTTTCCTACACTTACGAAACTCAAATTATACACTAGCAAACGATATATAAGTCAAATCAGATTATTAAAAGACTACAAATACCAAAGTCTTGGCAACTGCTTCATTAATAGGTTTTCTATCCTTCTGAAGATGTCCATAACCTGAAAATGTGCACCCACTATCCGATCTTGAGATTTGGTCTTTTATCCTATTATATTGAGATCAATAGTTGACGTGTTGGAAGCTAAAATATAGGTTGGAGGGCATGCCTTCTCAATTTCACTAAATATTTTCTGTTTTAATGGATCATCTTCAATAACAGCCTGCAATTTGAGACAAAACCATTTAAGCAAACTTAAGAACTAGCAGAGAACAACCTTATTGACCATAACACCTTATGGAAATGATTTTTTTATGCAGACTATAGTATTCTAAGGTTGATACATGGGAAGGTTAAGCAAAATTCTCGAAAACAAAGTGTTTGAGTGAATATGAAACTTCCTGTAAACTTTGTCATGTTTCTTTCTAACAATGAATTCAAGGCACTGAATGAATTTGTATAGGCTTCAAGAAATGCTAAAACTAGTACTACGCAAATTTTGGACCAGAAACTAGGCCACTTAACCTCCATATTAGAAATAAAGACTTTACTAAAAAACCAAGTAAAAGAGGAGTCATGAATCACCCATTTTATAAAAGCAAACCATGATAATTACAATGAATGAACTTCAACAGCAAAGTAATATAATGTAGATGATTATGGAAATTATACTGAAGCCATAGATGTCAATGCTTATGCTTCAGAAATACTGCAGGTAGTGTTTAAAATGTAAAAAAAATTGCATATCTTCATCTTTCACGTGGTATCTTAGAGTATGTTTAGCAAGTGTTTATAAAGATGCTAAAATCCAAAAATTCTTTATCCACATATTTCGTGAGACCAACAAGTACTACTAACTTGTTCACCATTATTTTTTTTCAGTTTATAAACACCACTGTTTATAAACAATTTCCAAACATATGCTCAAAAATTAATTTCACATTAGAATCTTCTAAGATATTTAAGAACAGAGTAACTGGGATGACAATATTTTTCCCATAAAGCACCAAAAAAAAAGGCCAAGAAAAATAATGGGTAACGACACCATCGAAATCCTGGCCAAAACCTTAAGCCCAAGCCGATCGCTTGAACAGGCTACCACCAGGGGAAACCCAGGAAATTTTTCCAGTGCAGGCAATATTAGTAAAGGTAAAAAATAACAATATTATAACACGAACATTATACAAAAAATGAAGTACCATACACTTATTCTTTACGAGTTTTTATACTTTGATATCTTTGTATAATCACTTGATTATCAATCTTAACGAAATCTTAGAGGAAATTGGTCTTTAGTAACTTTCTGAAGAAAAAATATATATTAGAAGTAAAAGTCCTGCAAACGAACCGTTAAAACAATTGTACAAGGGGAAAAAAATTCATTGCCTAATTTTAGATAGCAAACAATAATTAATTTTGAACGTAAAATTGAACAATTTGATCATTTCAAAGGATTCTTATCTACAATTTTAAATACCCCTCTCTCAACCCACTCCAACTCGCATCATTATTGAAACAACTCCCTAGTTCAACCATCTTCATTTCTAATCCTACAATTCTTGATTCATGTTATCCACTATCCCACTGTTGCCCCATTTCTTTTGGTTGTGACAGTCAGGGACGGAGCCAGGATTTTGAGCGAGCGGGAGGTTAAAATTTTCAAATGGTGGGGGGGGGGGGGAGGGGGAGGGGAGGCCCCCTCCCGGTCCAACCTCGAAATTTTTTTGAACCAAAGTGATTGAAACGACGAAGTAATAAATCAAAAACTAAACTAAGTCAGTAAACCAGTAACTACTAGCCAGAGAAGTATTAATAATAATGGAATTCAATTCACAAATTTGAACCCAATTTAACCTTAAATTTCATCCAATAAATAAAAATTTCACTCTTTACACATTTATTGCCAATTTCACTCTTTAGCTGAATGGTAAACTCCCAAGCAAGACGAAATGTTTGAAAAATCGTTACCAAAAATCATCCCAAATCCAACCCGTAAACATCCAAACCAGTACTTTAAATAACCATTACATAGAACTCCATGTTATTGAACTGTTGATATTTTTGAAGACTGTAGGCAGTGTTAAGAAATGAAGAAACAATAATGCTACATTCAAAATTACACCCATTACAATCTGGATGAGAATCAGCATGATTATCACGTGACTTTGCTTCATCTCACGGTATTAAAGCTTTCAAAAACCACGAGAATTTGGGAAATAAAATTCTTCAACACAACTACACAAACTGATTTCATTTATCATTTATCAATTAGTTAAGCTTAAAACTTACTTGGAATTTGAAAAAATTGCACCCAAATCTGGGTGAGACAGCAGCAAAGACGCAGCCGTGCAGAGCAGGCTGAGCACTTTTACAAATATAACATTCAATTACAAAATGTTGCTGTAAACCACTTTTAGCAACATTCAATTAGCAAATGTTGTCATTTAAATATTGCAAAAGCCCATTTTTGTTGTAGTGAATCATTCTTCCTCTTCCCCCAACTCCTCTCCAGCTTCCATCCCCGTTATAACAGTTACTGAACACATTATCAATTTATAATGTACACAAATTTCTAAACTGTTTTTTAACCATACATGTTTTTTCTTTCCACTTTTTAACCACACATTTTACTTAGAAAATACAAATAAATCAAATTATAATTGCTACAGTAACAGCCGAACACACCCTTAATTAGGTGTATAAAATATAAGAATTCAAATACCAACCGCAATAATAATAAAAATGTATCTCTATCTTTTATCCAATTACTATATTTTATTCCATGCTCTACATTATTAATTCACATTCAGATTATGAAAACAATCCACAAAATCTATAAATTATTGGCCAATTAATTCGAGCATTAAATCAATAATAAAATCAACACATGACAATAAATACACAAAAATTGAATTTTGATATTAATAAAATAAAGTTAGGCTAAATCGTTCATCCCAAATATAAAATTATTTGTTCATCACAAAGAACTAGAAATTACAATAAAAGTAAGAAAACATGATCGGGATTATCAAAACAACTCTTTTGAAATTTCGAAATCTTGTCCCGTGTCCCACTAGTACAAATTTGCTCAAAAAAATCATAAAAATACGTCAAATATCAGAGAAAACGATGCATATAAAAATGAGATGGCATTTTTTTTTTTTTTTTTTTTTAAGACAGCCACGAATAATAGGTCGAATATTTTATTTTGATTTATATGTTTCCAAAATAAAATATAGAAAGCACATAGTAATAGTATAAATTATTTTGTAGCTTAACGTTTAGAAAAACACGTATAAATGAAAAGGAAAAAACAGTGAACTATATCTTCCGTTTAAGTTTCTCCCCGATCCACACCCAGCTCGATCTGATATGCACAATTTTTATTAGATCTGAACTGAATCAGATCCAATTAGGGTTTAAAATTGTTTGATTAAATTCAGATCTCAGTGTATATTTCGAGTGTGTGATTTAGGGAATTGTAAAATGTTGACAAAGTTTGAGACAAAGAGCAATAGAGTAAAGGGATTGAGTTTCCACAGTAAGCGGCCATGGATTTTGGCGAGTCTTCACAGCGGTGTGATCCAGCTCTGGGATTACCGTATGGGCACTCTAATTGATCGCTTTGACGAGCATGATGGTCCTGTTCGAGGCGTCCATTTTCACAAATCTCAGCCACTCTTTGTCTCCGGAGGTTAAATATTTCGTCCCGTGATCTCCGTACTTTTTTAATGGATTTCTGAATTTTAGCCTCTGGATCTGCGTGCATTGAATTTTCTCGAATTGTTGGTGGAGCTAATGGGCTTTGTTTAGTTTCTGGGACTGACCTTATTCACCAATTAAATGATGTGCCATGTCACTGGTTCTTAGCTTAGTAGATCATTCCTCTGTTTTTAGCTATGACTTATTTGTTATTATTCTATAATAATAATGGAATTATGATCCTTGAATTTGAGGATTGGTTCATTGCATTAGTGAGATTTGGGTTTATATAAATGTAATTTTGGTGGCATAGCTTTATCCATGCTTGTTTCATTGCTTTGATGATCTTTGGAAGTTTATACTGCAAAATTTTATTTTTGAGAAAATGTGGTTTTACCCTTTATTATGTTTTATTGTTATTGAATTAGTAAATGTGCTGAAGTATATGATGAATGGTTTGAGTGTGACATTTAAATTTGTAGTGCAGTAATATTTTCTGTTGTCTGTTAGCTAATAGAATGTTGCATCTTTGAGACTTGATTCTAACACTAGGCAATGAATACTAGCTCCAAATATCTTAATAAATATTAGGCAAAGTTTGATTTTTATTCCTTTGTTTATTTATAATTTCTTGGGACTTGAATTTATTATTAAGGAACAGGGACTTGAATTGATTATTAAGGAACAGACTTTCTTTTCTTGTGAAGTTTCAAAAGAATGACAAATTAGTTATAATTTCCATCTGAAATACTCTATTTAATCTTGTTTTATTCTAAGTAATGAATGTTTACATAATTAACTTGGTTGCATACATCTTATCTGGTTTCTACAATGACTGTCTTTGCAGGAGATGATTATAAGATCAAGGTTTGGAATTATAAGCTGCACAGGTGTTTGTTCACGCTTCTTGGACATCTTGATTATATACGAACCGTTCAATTTCACCACGAATATCCTTGGATCGTTAGTGCAAGTGATGATCAAACAATCCGAATATGGAATTGGCAATCACGTACTTGCATTTCTGTCTTAACGGGACACAACCATTATGTGATGTGTGCGACATTTCATCCCAAAGAAGACTTGGTTGTTTCGGCTTCTTTGGATCAAACTGTTCGAGTTTGGGACATTGGAGCATTGAGGAAGAAAACTGTTTCTCCGGCTGATGACATCCTGCGATTGAGTCAGATGAACTCTGATTTCTTCGGTGGTGTAGATGCTGTTGTGAAGTATGTTTTGGAAGGCCACGATCGCGGGGTTAACTGGGCTTCGTTCCATCCGACTCTCCCATTGATTGTCTCTGGAGCAGATGATCGCCAAGTGAAAATATGGCGCATGAATGGTACACCCAGTTTATTCTTTGATTTATGATTGCCTCAAAGAACTTTTTGCTTTAAGAATATCCATTTTGGCTGTATTGTAGTATTTTTGTTTGACTGTCATTCTTAGTGAATCTTCTATGTAGTGTTCTAAACAACTTTGACTTCCCTTGTCAGCAGATTTTGCGAAATGGTTTTGACGTTTGTAGCATTTTTCTACTTGGTCTGTTGATTTATATTTATTATATTTAGTTATGTGGCAACTAGAACATGTCAAGGGATCAAAATTTATGATAATAAATGCACCCATAATTTATTCCATTAAAGTTCAATAGAGCTGGAAGGCTGATTATCAGAGTATATTTGTAGATTTAGGTGATGCCTTTATCTAAAATTGACGTAAAAATGAACTAATGGTAATGGAAGGGAGGTTAACCAACTCGTTAACCGGAAAGATTTCTAATAGGAAGATCTGTGTTATTGGTTTTTAGTTTCAGTGTTTCACACTTGATGATGAATTTACAATTCTTTCTAGCTTCAGTATTTGAACCTTAGACTATTCGTACATTGAAAATATATCTTAATAATCTCCATTTTTGAGTAGATGCTTTATTAGATAAACTTATTTTCAGACCTGCCTTTAGTTGGAATTTCAACTTCCTTTTGACAAATTCTTCTTAAAAACGAATCATAAGTGTCTTATTTCAGAAAACTTTTTGTTTTCTGCATTGGAATTGTTGCGATCTAATACCTATTTTATCAGATTCAAAGGCCTGGGAGGTGGACACGTTGCGAGGGCACATGAACAATGTATCATGTGTTCTGTTCCATGCGAGACAGGACATCATTGTTTCGAATTCAGAAGATAAGAGCATTCGGGTTTGGGATGCTACCAAAAGGACTGGTCTGCAAACTTTCCGCAGGGAACATGACAGGTTCTGGATCCTTTCAGCTCATCCTGAGATGAGTCTTCTGGCCGCCGGTCACGACAGTGGTATGATTGTCTTCAAGTTAGAGAGAGAGCGTCCTGCTTTTTCTGTGAGTGCTGATTCTCTATTTTATGTGAAAGATCGATTTCTGCGTGTTTATGAGTATTCGACTCAGAAAGAGACACAATTGATGCCGATTCGTCGACCTGGTTCTAACAGTTTGAATCAAGGACCCCGAACTATTTCTTATAGTCCTACTGAAAATGCTGTTTTAATCTGCTCAGATATTGATGGAGGGTCATATGAGCTCTACAATATACCTAAAGACAGCTATGGCAGAGGCGATACAGTCCAAGAGGCAAAAAGAGGTATTGGGGGAGCAGCGGTTTTTGTGGCTCGAAATAGATTTGCAGTGCTAGAGAAAAGCACCAACCAAGTGTTAGTCAAGAACTTGAAAAATGAAATTGTCAAGAAGAGTATTTTACCAATTGCTACCGACACAATATTCTATGCTGGGACTGGAAACTTACTGTGCAGGGCAGAGGACAGGGTTGTTATCTTTGACCTCCAACAAAGGATCCTTCTCGGGGATCTCCTGACTTCTTTTGTTAGGTATGTCGTTTGGTCTCAGGACATGGAGAGTGTTGCTTTATTGAGCAAACATTCTATCATCATTGCTGATAAGAAGCTTGTGCACCGCTGCACTCTTCACGAGACCATTCGCGTCAAGAGTGGAGCATGGGATGATAATGGTGTCTTTATCTATACTACCCTGACTCACATTAAGTACTGCCTCCCTAATGGGGACGGTGGAATTATCAAAACCTTGGAAGTCCCAGTATACATCACAAAAATATATGGAAATACTATCTTTTGCTTGGATCGAGATGGGAAAAACCGTCCTGTAATTATTGATTCAACCGAATATGTTTTCAAGTTATCTCTGTTGAGGAAGAGGTATGACCAGGTTATGAGCATGATTAGGAATTCAGAACTCTGCGGGCAGGCCATGATTGCATATCTGCAGCAAAAGGGTTTTCCACAAGTTGCTCTTTATTTTGTGAAGGACGAAAGGACTCGATTCAACTTAGCACTTGAAAGTGGGAACATCGAGAAAGCTCTAGAATCGGCTAAGAAGATTGATGAGAAAGATCACTGGTACAGGCTAGGTGTGGAAGCTCTTCGTCAAGGAAATACTGGGATTGTTGAATATGCATACCAGAGAACAAAGAACTTTGAGAGGCTTTCCTTCCATTATCTAATTACCGGTAATGTGGACAAATTGTCCAAAATGATGAAAATTGCAGAGGTCAAGAATGATGTTATGGGCCAGTTCCATGACGCATTGTACCTTGGTGATGTCCATGAGCGTGTCAAGATTTTGGAGAATGCTGGCCATCTTCCTCTTGCATACATCACTGCCTCAGTTCATGGGCTCCATGATATTGCTAAACGTTTAGCTGTGGAACTAGGGGATAATGTTCCATCTTTGCCTGAGGGGAAGAAAGCTTCTCTGTTGATGCCCCCAAGTCCTGTTTTGTGTGCTGGAGATTGGCCTTTATTAATGGTTAGTAAAGGAATATTTGAGGGTGGTCTTGATGATACAGGGAAAGGTGAAGAAGAGGATTATGAGGAGGCTGCAGATGCTGATTGGGGTGAGGCTTTGGATATTGTTGAAGTGGAAAACATGCAAAATGGAGACATTAGCATGGTGCTGGAGGAAGAGGATGTGCACGAAGAAACCGAGGGAGGATGGGATCTGGAAGATTTGGATCTTCCGCCGGATACTGACACGCCAAGGACTGCTCCAAATGCACGTTCTGTATTTATTGCTCCCAACCCTGGCATGCCTGTAAGCCAGATTTGGGTCCAAAAATCATCTCTTGCTGCTGAACACGCAGCTGCCGGGAACTTTGACACAGCAATGCATTTATTGAATCGTCAATTAGGGATAAAGAACTTCTCTCCTTTGAGATCACTGTACATGGATCTTCACATGGGCAGTCACACTTATTTACGTGCTCTGTCCCTGGCCCCAGTGATTTCTGTAGCAGTTGAGAGGGGTTGGAGTGAGTCAGCAAGTCCAAATGTGCGGGGTCCTCCTGCACTTGTGTTCAATTTCTCTCAGTTGGAAGAGAAGCTTTCGGCTGGTTACAAGGCGACAACTGCTGGAAAATTTTCTGAAGCCCTTCGTCATTTTGTGGCTATTCTTCAAACAATTCCGCTTATTGTGGTCGAGTCACGAAGAGAGGTGGATGAAGTTAAAGAGTTGATTATCATTGTGAAGGAGTATGTTCTGGGTTTGCAGATGGAACTTAAAAGGAAGGAATTGACTGACAATACAGTTCGTCAGCAGGAATTGGCAGCTTATTTTACCCACTGCAAGCTCCAAATTCCTCACCGAAGACTTGCACTGTTGAATGCCATGATTGTTTGCTATAAAGCACAAAACCTGAGCACTGCAGCCCATTTTGCCAGGGAACTTCTGGAAACCAATCCAACTGCCGAAAACCAATCCAAGAAAGCCCGCCAAGTTCTGCAGGCGGCTGAGAGGAATATGAGAGACCTTACACCGCTGAATTATGACTTCAGAAATCCTTTTGTGGTGTGTGGGTCCACGTTCACCCCAATATACCGGGGGCAAAAAGATGTGACTTGCCCTTACTGCAATACACATTTTGTTGTATCCCAGCAGGGAGAGCTTTGCACAGTTTGTGACCTTGCAGAAATTGGATATGATGCTTCTGGTTTACTCTCTTCGCCATCACAGATCAGATGATCGGCCTTCTTTCCATGGCTTGTTCGTGGCTTTTCACTAGCTGTACACATGGAGTCATTGAGCGACTTTCATCTCAAACAAATTGGTACGAATCAAACGATGACGAGGTTTCAGTTGAATTATATCTATGTTCTGTATGTGTATTTGATTTTGCAATCAGTTTTCTCAAACTCCCTTCTCATTCTTTTTGTTTTCATGGATCACAATTATCTTTGTAATAATGTATGTAAGATTTTTTACTTTGGCCGTCCTTATAACCCTGAGTTTAGTACACCTGGTGCAGTGGTAAACTTAGTTGCCTGTTTTTAGTCAAGTGATCATGATTTTTTTATTGTAGATGTAATAGACATTTTGCCTTTTGAATTTTACTTGTGCAAAGACTGATTTTGTGTTCTTTGTTTCCCTGTTTCTGTTGGTATACGAGAAATGCATGTTTCATATATAGTATTCTATAGTATATAGGACTGAAAAACTAGATTTTAGCTTCTTTTATTGCTCAATAATATCTAATAATCTGTTTGTTCACTTGTAAATTTGGAAATTATTTTGTAGCTGGTGGCTAGTTTGCATATTGGATTTATTATTAATTTATTATTACAGTTATGTCCGTTAGGGTATGTTTGATGCATAGTATAAAACATATAATTAGGATCTTCTATAGTACCATAATTTGTTGGCCTTCTAGATTTGAGGTTGTAGTTGTAGTGGCTCTTCAGCTTATCCCATGTAGAGAGGATAAACGGAATCTTAGGAGTTGTGTGATGTTGTTAAAAATAAGAGGTCGTTTGATGTAAGTAAGAGATTTTGAAGGAAACTTGAATTTTTGAGAGAATGTGGTTGAGAAAAGGTTGAAAAGTGTGAATGTTGTGGGTCTCATAAAAATATGTGATTGAAAATAAATTTGGGGGAAAAGTTGTTCTAGAAGTACCAAACTGGGGCTAAATTGAACGTATCGTAAATGTCTTCAACAAGGATAGTTTAGTAACCATATGTACCATACAATATGGATGATCTAATACTCAGGCTGTTGAGTTTAGAGTGATGGTATTATAAAGATATATCAAGTCAAATTTGACAATAAAATTCGAGTCGCCTAGAATCTCTTGTGAAATTCATTTTCTTTCGATTTCAAACATTACTTACGAATACATTTGAATATCCTGATTGTGTAATAAAGAGAGTTAGATACGTGGTTGGCGGTGCAGTGTGAGGGGTTCTTGGGGGGAAAGTATTGGTAGTTGCACATCTGGTGCTCAAATGTGGGACAATTAGTTCAAATTCTTTCAGAAGAATTGACAATTTATTATTACTTTCACTATCCTATTCAGTCTTTCCATTCACATTTATCCAAATTCTTTCAGGAGAATTGACAATTTATTCCTACTTTCACCATCCTATCCTATCCAGTCTTCTCTTTCCATTCCCATATCCTGAACCAAAATAGGCCCACACGCACTTGGAGCTCAAGATTTGAAGACTTATTACTTAATGGTTAATTATATTACCACCACAAAATTTATTTATTACACCACATTATAATCACACCACAATTAAAATATATTTTCAATAAATACACCACAACTAATTTACAATAATACTTCTAATCCTATAAAAACTTATATATATATATATATATATATATATATATATATATATATATATATATATATATATATATATTACTGTGGTGTTCTCATCATTCCAAATTCTCAATATTTCTTCCATTTTTCCTCATCATTGTCACTCATTATTTCCTTAATTATAGTTAATTAGGTTCATATTTTCATGTTACACATTTTTTAATTGATGTTTGATGGATAATTGAAAAAATAAGATATTCAATTTCATATAAACATAGTAGGCGGTTGGCTTCTAAATACTTGATACAATTTTTTTTTTTTTTTTAAATACTAGATGCAATTAGAAATTAGAATCACTATTTTTTTATTTATTTTTTTGTTACTAGATGCAACTGAAAACACGATTGGCAGAATGCAGTATGAACACACAAATATATGTCATTGAAAAATCATAGAATTCGAAAATCGAATATAAAATTTAATTGAAAATCAAATATAATTAAATAACCAAAATCCTGGGTGACATCAAAATATAGGGAACTTTAAACAATAAAAATATTTCGCTAACCTAAAGTCCTAAACTTTAACTTATGTTAATGTTTACATGATGTTATTATTTGAAAACTCATATGAAATTATTGTATTAACATTTATTCTAATTAATTTGGTATTGAAAAGTAAAAATATAAAATAACAAGAAGAACAATATGATTTAGAAAAATAAACATAGAGAAGATAAGAGAATATTTAAAAGATGTGATGTATATATAAAAATTATTTTTAGTGAGATAATATTAAAAGGATATGTATATAATTTTATTTATGTCTATTTTTATAAATAAAGAAAATACTTTAAATTGTGGTGTAAAAAATAATTTTTTTGTAGGCAATATAGCCACCCTAAATATAAAGAAGAAAACAAAAGAATTTATTTGAAAGATTGTAATGTATGTAAAAATAGTGAGAGAAAAATTAAAGGATATTTTTGTAATTTCTTTTATGTCTATTTTAGTCAATAAAAAAATAATTTAAAAATATGGTGTAAGCATTAAATTTTGTGGTGGCAATATAGCAACCATACTAAATATTTTCCATCTCTCTCTCATCAATCAATATACGGCTCAGTGTCATTAGTGTTTGTTAAAATAAGAAAATCATCTTGTGCTTGATAAATTGACAAAACAGTGAAGGGGAAATTATCCTTTGGATTAGAGCAAGAATTTTTCGTTATATAAATAAATAAATAAAATACTTGAACCAATTGCCAGAACTCAGAGCCCTAAGATTTTGCACTACACGGGTATCAGGTTTGTCAAAAGTTTGAGTCTGGTTGATAATATAAAAAATTTTGGTTTTCGCTATTTTTTTTTTTTTATGTATGATTTAAAAATGTTTAAAAAGTAAAAAATTGTAATCTTATTTAAAAATGAATGATTGAGATTGAGTTTGAAAAATTATGAAAATCTTTACTTTACCTAACAATTTCTGAATATATTTGACTGGGGGTGCTTTCTGAAATCAAATTATGACCAGTAAAAGAGAAACGTAAGCTGGTCTAACAAAATTCAAACACATTCTTTAAACCCATATAATAATAATAATAATAATAATAATAATAAAAAAGCATTCGTTTGATAAAAGAAACTTTTTTATTTATAAACATGTTTATAAAAAATATAAATTTTTAAATTATATTTTAATCAAACATATTTTTTTTCTTCAATATTCAATCATTACATTTCACCTCAAAATTATAAATAAATAAGATTATAAACCAAATAGAGTTAACTCTCTCTCTCTCTTTTTCCGCGCGCGCGCATATGAATAAGATGATGAAGCTTAGCACATGGACGGCTAAGGAACCCACACAAAGTTGTCATGGACCTACCATGTGATGACTAGGATTTGGACCATCTTACCCTACTTGTTGAGTAGGGTTTGGACTTTACTTGAATGAATATGAGACAAAGTTTCACAATATGGCTCTAGACTTGCTTTTTATGATGTGAACCCATATTATATACAATCCCCATTTGGAACTGTTAAAAAATTAATTAAAATTTAACCCAATGTCAATAGTTAATTTTAATCATATATTTTATAGAATTCATAATTTTTTAACTACGCACTATATTATGCCACATAAATAATAGGTAAATATATTAACTATCTCGTTTTTAGATTTGCCTAATAACGATCTTTGAGAACTTGATAAGTAGTTTAAGTGTCGAACAACCTCGAATTGTAAGTGTATAATATTTTAGTAAACATTTTATTTTATTTTATTTTATTTTATTTTTTTATTTTTATTTATTTATTTATTTTTTTTTTTGAGGAATACAATTCTATGTTTCAAATAAACAGACTAAACAGTTGTTAAACCTAGGCTTATGTTGGTTCCATGTTCTCGAAGATAGAGCCCCTTCACAAGAAATTGCATAATCATTTTGCTAAATTGACCTGTCAATTCGGTGTTGGTTCAGCCTCCGTTTAGTAGCACTTATAAACTTGTTTATTTATAATTTTGAGGTAAAAAGTAATGCTTAAAAATTGAAGAGAGAAAATGTGTATGATTAAAATGTGATTTGAAAAATTATATTATTTATAAATATATTTATAAAAAAAAAATCTTTTAGCAAACGAGAGGCCAATTCTCAATATGTCAAAGGTGCAAATAAATCTTCCAATAATGCAGTATGGATTTATTTCTTTCTTTTTTTTTTTTTTTTTTTTTTTTTTTTTCTTTTTTGAATGATTCAAGTGTCCGGATTTTACATGATTAAAGATTGTTACGATCTCGTTTGTAAGTTTGTCAAACTTATTTATATGTAAACTTTCATAAATATGAACTATTTAAGTTTTGAATTGATGAAATCCTGCTTAACACACAAGATTATTATTATTATTATTATTATTATTATTATTATTATTATTATTATTATTATTACAACAACTACTACTACTACAAGAATAAAACTTGCTTAATAGATTTTCAAAGCAAAGTTGATATTATATATATATATATATTTTTATTTCATTAAAATGTATTCAATCTCGACTTCATTGTCGAAGTGTTAAGAACGTCATATAGCAAATTTAGATGACATAAATAAACACGGTTCTTATTTCTTTTCTTTTGGCTAATAATGGACAATTCATAACTTATGATACAATTTATAAATTGAATCAAAGTTGTTAAAAATTCGAGCTCTCAACAGCAACCACAGAGTAAAATGATGTTATTGAAGTAAATCGTAATTTCAGTGTTGGATAACCAAACTTTCCTAGTTCATACCAGAGAAGGCAAGAGAGATGATTAAACCTTGTACCAAAATTGATATTAAGAACCGGTCACGATAACTTCAAATTTCTAAATCTCTTCATCACTAGAGGTGGAGGACAATAGACGATTCAAGGCACTCTTCAAGACACTACCTCTCACGTAAGAATGACAGTAACACTCATGGACCCGATATTCGTTGAAGACCAGATATAAACGGGCGCGGATTATCCGACTAAATGGGTTTGTAGGTCGGGTACGAAGTTAAATGTTAAAACCCGACATGAGTATGTGTAAGGTATGTGTTTTGCTTCAAAACCCAATCCCGACCCGCATACTCATTAATTTCTTTAAAGAATTATAGAATTTAAAATAAAAGTGATTGTTTGAAAAAAAAAATCGTTAAAAAAAATAAGAGAGAGATATGACCATATATTGTCATTGGGAAGTAATTTTTTGAAATAGTAAAATCGTTAAAAAATAAGTGTAAGTGTGTTATATGTAAGATCAAATTCTCTAATCTTCAATATGCCGTGTCGATAGTGAATTTTTGGCTAATTTCTATTAGATTTTGATAGTTTTTATAATACAATATTATATTTGTTTATCAACAGTAGTTGCTATATGTGGAAAAAAGTCAAAAAATTAGTTTTTAATCTCTTGCAGAGACATTATATATCAACGTGAATCATGAAAGTATATATATAGTTTTAGAATTTGTTACACCAACACGTGTGTTAAAAAAATTAAATAAATAAATAATAGGTAATGGGTTTCAAATGGGTATAGAAACGTACCCGTACCCGACCCGTCTCCGACCCATCCCCGACCCGCCATTTTTAAATAGTAAATGGGTAGGGTATGGATGTTGTAAATCAGGGTACGGATTTGACAAACCCGACTCATACCCGATCCATTGTCATCTCTACTCTTACATTTACCGTGATGGTAATCAGGTAGCTAATTGATAAGTGTATTTTATACGCTTATCTGTATGTCTAAATTAGAAGAAATTATTATCGTTTTAGGATATATGCTATTTAATTTATGTTTATTTGTTTACTTTGTAGAAAATATCCTAAAAGACGAAGAATGAAGCAATTAATGGAAAAATAACACAATTGGATGTTAATTTGAGCTAAATTGAGCAGATGGGGAGTGATAATATCAACCGGGAAACTTACATGGTACCAAAGAGAAAAAATCAAAGGTTGAAGGAACGAATTGAAGGATTTGAGAGCTTAAACGGGTAAATCGAGAAGAAGATAAAGGTTGTGGACTAAATTGCAACAATTGAATTTAAGGATTGAATGTGCAATTAAAAGTCAAGGACCAACTTACACAACCGAAAAAAGATGGAAGTCGCGATCGCTGGATACATACCACATGATCGCGAGATGGTGTGAATTTAAAACCCAAGAGTTTTAGGGTCTTCCACGCAATCGCTAGGATCCTTACCACGCGATCGCGTAGGCTTCTAATTGGGCCTAGTTTGGGCTTTTGTGCGCTATTTTGATAGAATTTACTCGGGAATTTAACCTAAATCTATACATACAACACACGAGGCACGAAAATAGGACATTTGCCTCACCTAAGAACATTATATAATCAAGCTTTTCACGTCAAATTCTTGGGAGATCGGAGCATTGCAAAGGGGCGAGACTTGGAGATACTTGAAGAATTGATAATTGGTGTAATCTTTCCATTCTTCTTTGTTATTTTCAATGAACGTCATTATATTTTGTTTTTGTTATTTAATCATAATGTGTAACTAAATTCTATGTTGGGATGAACGATGTAGCCTTGTTAATTATTTTAATTCAATATTCCTCGTTTTAATGATTCAATGCATGTGTTGATTTATTATTGCGTTTAATTCGTGAATGAACTGGCCACTCTTTCATGATTTAATGTGTTATTTTCATAATTCAAGAGGTGAGTTAATAACATAGATTTAGGTAATAAATCCGGTAATTGAACGGGAGATAGAGATATACTCTTGTTATTATTGCGATCATGTGTGAATTCTTGTGTGTAATGTATCTAGATAAGGAATATTCGGACCCGCTGTAGATATCCAAGGTTGACTTATTTAGGTATGATTGATTTAAACTCGAGAGAGGAACTCAATTTGAATTAGTGAATTCGATCGAACACATATTTAGGAAATAGAACTTGGAATTGGAATTGATTTAAGTGGTTAAGTGAATTCGTGAATTCCAACTACCTTACAATCGTTTTTAAAACAAAAGCAATCTCGTAATTTAATTCTTTGGTTTAATTTCTTCGTTTTAGTTCACAATCACAAATTCTCTTTGTCTGTTCAAATAAAGTGTAGAACTAAAATATTTCGGTAATTAATAGCAGTCTCCGTTTCACGATAATCCGGACTCCTAGGTCCACTATATTACTTTTCACGGTCTCGTACACTTGCAGGGATATTTTGCATCGCGAGATATTGGTGAACACTAATTCACTCACATTTGAGGATTAAGACTAGCAACGCTCTCAAGAGTACAGACTGCATGTTTTACATCATCGTCTCAAGGCACTTGTGCAGATCAATAGATATAGGTTGCCCAACTTTAGAGGTCTATAGTGTAGGTTACATTTACGTTTTATTCGTTGTAGGAGTTGTATTCCCTTGTTTATGACTTTCAGTACAATTATTTTTCACTTGTTGCATTCTTATTTTCTTGAATGTCAGGTTTATATATTCATCTTCCTTCCTATATTTGTGATATATACATGGTTAGGCCATCTCCAACCCACATACACTAAATTCTCACTTTTACACTAAATTTGAATTACAGTTACACTATTTCAGCTTCTCTACTCCAACCCAGCAACACTAAATCTTACACCACATGTACATTATTCATCATTTTCTATAATTTTTATTTTTAAGAAAATACAATTTCATTACATTTAATAATTTCGGTAATTAAATAGAAAAAACGTTTTTATATTTTAATAATTAATATTTTATAAAATTAATTTATTTAGTAATTAATTTTTTTGAACACTTAAAAATTAATTTTGCCGTAAACAAATTGAAATTCAACTTGTTATTAATTGAAACTTTGAATAACATACTTGAAAATTTAAAACACGGGATATGAAATATGTAGCAATGACACAACTCGAAATAACATAGCAAATTTAGTTTTGGGAGTTGCTATACTCCTCCCACAAGTGCTCAATCAACACATTTCTTAGCGCGATGTGTGATTCCCTGTCCTTAATCTTTCGATGTCGAGCAAGAAACTCTCAAAAGCGTTCATTATCGTCCACGGCGACCTCAACTGTTGGACTCGGCGCTTTCACATATGCGCCATTTGGTGCACTGAGATCTCGTTCGTCCTCTATTATCATGTTATGCATGATAATGCATGCTGTCATTATGTAACACCCCAAGTTCAAGAATATTAAACCTAGGTGTTAACTTCCCTTTTTCTTTTAATGCGGAAAGAAGTCATTTAAAACTTCAACATTTTCATTTTCTATTATGAAATTTTACAGAAATTTTGACAGAGTCTCCTCTGTAAATTGGACATAGCCAACCTGTAGAGGGACATCAAAATTAATTTTAAAGTACACATCTCAACTCATTCAATCCCAAACATCATCCAAACCATTACAATAAATCTCAAACTCCTCAACAATATAATTCCAAGTAAATAAACTTTAGCAAATGAAATAAGAGGTAATTTAACCTCAATAATACATGAATTAAAGAATAAATAATGAGAAATTGAAATAAATTCTAATTTAACTTTTATTTCAAAAGAGTTGAAGTGGGTATAGCCCGAGTCAGCTGCCGAGTGCTCTCCTCGGATCACCTAACTTTCATCACCTGAAATGTTGGGGAGGGATTGGGGTGAGCTAAAGCTCAGTAAGTAAACTTTATGCATGAATGCATGCTTATGACATGAATGCTTTAAACTTTGAAATATGTATCCCCATTCACTTTAACCTTTCAAAATTTTCAACATTTCGAACTTTCACTTAACATTTCAAAACTTTCACTTCATTTCCATCGTGAGCTCACTTGGTGTATCTTCTAGTCAATTAGATAACAGTGGGCAATTCTTATTTGGAACAAGATTAACTTTCACATTTCCACCGCAAAGCGGCTCATTACATTCGGGTACGCCGGTCCCCCGCGCCCCATTTCCCACTCGCATCTTTCATGAACTAGAAGTACACCCATTCATTTCTTAAAAACTTGGGATATATAACGTTTGAAAAAACTTGCACCTTGACACATTTCTTTCATTTAAAAACATTTGACTTCCCAATTTCGATGCCAATGCATGCTTGATGATGCCATGACATGACAATGTGCATGCTTGAACATTCTTCTCAATAACATATACTCTCATAAAGTAAATGAAATTCATCAAAGTAAGTAAGTTGCAAGACAGTCATTTGCACATTTCACATTTACATTCAACTTCTATAAAAATAGGGGGAAGTTTACTTATCTGTAGTCTTTAATGTTTACCGTTATCTTGACTTGCGAGTGGAGGAGTTTCAGATGCTCGTGACGTCAATGTGCCCAAAATTCCTAATTATTTCCATTCATTAATAACATATCCTTTTAGTTTAAAAATCACAAATCTCATTCTTCTAATATTAACATAACTTTCAATCGAGATCAAAACCTCAATTTAACCTAAGTATGCCCTTCAACTATGAACAACACATACATTATCACATTCGAAATAGGGGATTAACTATATATACTATAGAAAGTTTTATGATCTTTTAAATTCAAACTCAAATAAATATATCAACTTAAACCAAAATTAACAAAATTCTTATTAGCAACTCTAACCATTCATGAATTTTTCCCCAAAGTATAAAATCACAAATTTCCACTCATAGTTAAACACAAACAGTAAACTAACAAGCTTAAATTCATATTTTATCAAAATTTGAAATTTCACATACATTGACTAGTCTTAAATGTACACATACATATACACATGTACACACATCACCCCAAAACTGAAGTTTAACAATTTAAAAATTCGAAATCGAACCAAAAAGTAACATAGATTCTTATATTCATAGTTCTTAAAATTAATATGTACATTTACAGATTTTCCCTAATCCTAAAATTATACATATATATTTACATTACCCAAGTCTCCAATTTAACAGTATAATTTGAAATCTTACTAAACTTAAATCTAAAATTGGCTTACAGGATCATGAAAACATACATACACACAATGTAAATACACACACAAAATCTGAAATTTACATATATTTATATGTATGTATATATATACATACATAATACTATATGCACAATCACACACACACACATATATGCACATTATCCACAAACTGAATTCAACAATCGAGGTGTAAAAGGAATCTGAAATTAGAGACCCCTCCAGAAATCTGGACCCGTGAATGTGTGCGAGTGTGTGTGGGTGCGCGGTGTAATGGGGTGCAGAGGGTAGTCTTACCGTGGTAGTGGCTAAGGCGGTGTGGTGGTGGCGTGTCGAGAGACAGAGAGAGCGCAGAGACAGAGAGAGAGAGCGACGTCGAGAGAGGGAGAGAACGAGAGACGAGGGAGTGAGGCGAGAGTTGAGTGTCGTGAGTGAGGGATGAGATTAGGTTTAAAGTTTATATTTTGGGAATTTGCAATTTAGTCCCTCATTCTCCCTAAGTTTCAAAATTAAGTACACATCTATCATAAATTTACAAAATACTCTAAAATTTACCACTTATAATAATTTGACAAAATAGAAATTGGCAAGCTTAGGAAATAAAACAATTATTCACATAAATTGCAAGTAAACAAATTTATAATTTTCTAATTGGCACATTGAGCGAGACGGCGTCCAAATCCTTCCACTGCAAAATAATTCAAATAATTATCAACAATATAATGTCAAAAATGATTAATAGAGACATTAATAGAAAAATTACGCGAAATCCATGAAAGCCCGTAAAACCAAAAAGCGGTATTACACATTATGTCATGCAACACATTTTTTTTCCAAGATCGAGCTGGTCCACTGACAATCTTAAACCTTGATTGAAGCACCCCAAATGCGCGTTCAACGTCTTTTCTACAACTTTCTTGCCTCATTGCAAAATATTTTTTCTTAGGAGTTTGAGGATCATGGATCGTATGTACAAGTGTTGACCACTTAGGGTAAATTCCATCAGCTAAATAGTATCTCATTGTGTTTTGTTTTTCCTGTATGACATAATTTGCCGGTGGAGCTATGTCATCTGCCAAGTCAGAAAATAGATGAGACGACTCCAACACAATTATATCGTTGTTTAACCCTGGCAATCCAAAGTGAGCATGCCATATCCAAAGATCATATCAGCTACAGCTTCGAGAATTATTGTAGGGGATCCGCTACGACCTGTATATTGTCCAGCCCATGCAGTGGGACAATTTTTCCATTTCCAATGCATACAATCAAGGCTGCCTAACATACCTGGAAATCCACGCTGCTGCCCAATGTACAATAATATCGCAATATCTTCGGCATTTGGTGGCCGCAGGTATCGTGGTGAAAATACCTCTACAACTGCTCGACAGAATTGTTGCAAACTCACCGTTACTGTTGACTCACCTATTTTCACGTACTCGTCAGTGGCATCTGCTGCAATACCATATGCCAACATCCGCATTGCAGCCGTGATTTTTTGGATAGGGGAAAGACCTAGCCTTCCTAGACCGTCTCGTTTTTGCACGAAATACTCGTCATGACTTTGCACCTCCTGAAGTATACGCATGAATAGATTTTGGGACATGCGATACTGTCGACGGAACCTTTTTTCATCGAACTGTGGATTTGTAGAGAAGTAATCGTTCCACAATCGCTGATCTGCCACTTCACGATCGCGTTCAATCACAACATGGCTGACAATTGAACCTCTACGAGTTGCATCATTCATTTGGTTCTCAAGCAGACGGGCCCGACGACGGATGTTGTTTTGTCGAATGCGAAGCACAATCTCCTCTTTCTCATCAATCTTGTTGATATGTTCAACGTACTCTTCGTCATTGTCGGGGTGGGGCATGGTAGATGAGGACCAGTCTACATTGAAATTCATCTTTCTTAAATATTTGATTCAAAGTTGTAGTCTACATAAGTTATGCTGGCCTATTTATAGATAAGTTTTTGAATAATAACATGAAGCGTTGAATGATATTTACTTTGCAGAGAAAATCTTTGCATGATATTTACTTTCTAGAGATAATATTTGCATGATTTTAACTTTGTAGAGAAAATCTTTGCATTATTTGCACGTTGCAGAGAAAATCTTTGAAAATCTTTGCCCGTTGCAGAGAGACATAATTTGCATTATTATTACTTTGCAGAAAAATCTTTGCATGATTTTCACTTTGCAGAGAAAATATTTGCAAGATTTTAGCTTTGCAGAGAAATTTTTTTGCATTATTTACACGTTGTAGAGAAAAGTTTTGCATTATATCATCTATATTCAAACTTTGCAGAGATTCCTTGTATATTATTCAAACTTTGCAGAGATTCCTTGTGTATTATTCAAACTTTACAGGGATTCCTTGTTTACTATTCAAACTTTGCAGATATTCATTTTCTATTATTCATACTTTGCAGAGATTCCTTGTCTTCTTTTACATTGCATTCTTTTATTTTATTAATTTTTTTTTTTTGACAATAATAGTGTTTTGTGTCAGGTGTTTTGGCCTATAAATGGTGGCAACCAATTTTGAACTCGTACATCATAATTTGGAGACTCAAAATTTAATTTCTGCAATTAAACATGAGTTCTAGCTGAAGATCAGCTAACTATACAATTGATGAGGATGTACATTTAACTCATGCTTACTTGGATATATCTCAGGATCTCATCGTTGGTATTTGACAAAAAGGGTCAAAGCTGTAGCAAAGAGTTTCCGAGGCCTATAACAACACTAAGTCACCCCAGATGAACCCTCGTCTAGAACGGTCGATCTCAACACGTATGGGTGAAATTACCAAGGCTATCTCAAAATTACGAGGTTGTTTGCGTCAGGTTGAAAATTTGCATCCGAGTGGGGCATCGGAACAAGACATTGTAAGCATTCATATTTAATATACATCGTTATTTTTCTGTCACACTTTATTAATAAACAATCTTACAAAAAATCTTGCAGATGGACAAAGCCAAAATGTTGTATGCACAAGACCCCACTAACAAGGGTGTTTTCAAATTTGATCATTTGTGGCCCCTACTGAAGGAGATTGAAAAATTTAGTCCGACGCCGAATGTGGCACGCCATGAATTCCAAACCTCCTAAAATACATTTGGATCTTTTGAACAAGACTACTCACTTGCTGGGTCTCCCACATCTCCTGAAATTTCATCATTTTCTCTGAACATGGAGGACGTTGATGTTGGGGGTACTTCTTCTGAACAGCCAATGAGTGTTAAAAAAGCCAAAAAAAAAAAAAAAAAAAAAATTAATTGAAGATGAGATTAGAAAAGAATTGAATAAGATCGAGGCTGAAAACAAAAAACTCACGGAATTTGTAAGGAAGGGAGCGGCTGACAGGAAAAACTTTTATCAGTTGCAGATGTATAAGGAAGATAACAAGATTTTATTGACAAACTTGGATTCAATATCAGATTCGATAACGCGTGAATTCATAAGGAGTGAACAACAAAGAATCATTCGAAAAAGGATCCAAGAACAAATGAATGTCAGTCAATCTGACTCAATCTCGTTCAGTCCACTATTCGATGATCTAGGTGGCTCCGGAGCAAATTTGTCTGATTATTGAAAACAACTATCTCGTGTCGTCAAAAGCTATGTTATTGTTTGTGATGTGGTCTAATTTAATTTTAGTTTCGTCCGGTTATTTCAAAATTTTCATTATCTTTGTAGTCGCATCCGTTTATCATATTTTAATGTGTTACATTTTATTGTCAAAATTTTCTATTTGTCACTATATTAAAAATATAATTGTTAAATACCTTTGAATAAAAAGATAAAACATTACAATTTATTGAACTATGGAAATTAATGGACAATCTCAAATATACATCACTTTTTTAAATCAATCTAAACAAAAGTGTAGGAACCAAAATGGAGAAAAAAATGAAATAGGGACAAAAAAATATATAAATTAAAGTTAAGGAAAAAAAAAAAACCAGATACCGTTGGTGCGGTATAATGAACAGTGCAGCGCCAAATCTGGCGCTGCACTGTTAAGCAGCATCATTTTGCCGCGTTGGACGGTGATTGCAGCGGCAAACGCTATTTTGCCGCTACATTTGAGTTGCCCTTAGGGAATCACAGCCCCCATTGACCTTCTTAGGTAGAGTCTAAAAACTCAACAATGATGTTTGGATGTCTTTGCTTTTAAGGAAGGAAGAAAAAAAAATCGAGTTTGTAAATATTGGAAGATTGAAGTTTAATTAAGGAACTATAATAAAGTGTTCTTAAAAAAATTTCCCCGTGTTCTTGACAAACTTTCACCGTTTAGATGGTGGTAACTAACTAATGATACAATTTTCTCTAGGAAATTTACAATCTAGTTCAGCTGAATTTAATTTGGAAGAAAAGGTTTTTATAATAGTGACTTTTGAAGAATAATAAAGTAGAAAAAAATATAATATGTATGTAAAATTATTTTATTAAAAACAATATGATTGAAAATAAGCTTTAAAAATTAAATTTAGATAATGAGGTCAGACAAGGGCTTGATAAAGATATTTCCCTAATAGTTGTTACTTCATCCATCCTAGAAAGATAGATTTCAAATTAATGAATTATAGGACACTTTCCTTTGAAAGTGTAGATATTTTTTAATTTTCTAATATGCTCTTATTTAGTGTGCATATTATTAACAAAATATTATATCATTATTTAATGTACGGATATATCGAGTAAAAAATATAAAAGAAAATTATATTTTCAATTATATTAATTATATTTTGTTTAACTTGTATGAAAATAGGAATAAGTCTATATTTATCAGACAGAGAGACTATTTTCAAAAATTAAGTCTCTATTTGACGGCTGATTTTTATTTATAAATAAACAATTCGAGTTTTTTTGAGATAAAATGTGATTACAAAAATGCACATGATTAAAAAATAATTTTAAAAAATATGATGTTTATAAAATTGTTTATAAACAAGTTTATCAAACACACTATAAATTACAAACTATTTGGTGGCCAATTTTTTTTTTTAAAGGTAAAATGTGTGGTTGAAAATTTGAGAGAAAAAAATGTGTGTGGTTAAAAAGTGATTTGAAAAATTTTGTTGTTTATAAATTTCTTCAATGTTTGATTTATAAACTTGTTTATTTATGATTTTATGGTAAAAAGTAATGTTGAAAATTAGAGAGAGAAATATATGGTTAAAAAACGATTTGAGAAATTGTGTTGTTTATAAACAAAAAATATTCTTTTATCAAATGTAGACCTAATAAATTGTAATGATTGGTAAAATAACTGTGTGTTAAACTCTATTTGAGGACTCAAAATCGTTTATAAACAATTCATATTATTCTTTTTAGGTAAAATGTATAATTAAAAAATGATTTAAAAAAATATGAGAAGTTAAAAAGTGGTTTAAAAATGAAATGTTTATAAACAAGTATCTATTCATCAACTGTACTTATTGTTAAATTTTATTGTTTAAAAAGTAATTTGAAAAAATATTTGTAATTAAAAAAGTAATGTGGAAAATATTATGTTTATTTATAGAAACAATTCATTTATTTACCCATCACATAATATTTGACATAAAGTTATACACCTGCATATATGATAACAATTCATTTATTTACTCATTAGATTAACTTCAAAATTAAAGATCCCAATTTTTCGTTCACCTTTTTTATCCGGATTTTCGGGCAAAGTAACGTTATCCTTATAAAAATACCTAGTTGAGAAGACTTGCATATAAAGAGTAAGGTCAAGCACAAATGCACAAGGCTCGAGAGATTATTATTGAGAATCACACATTTTCTTTTATTCACCACCAATCCATCAATCAAACCCATCCTTTTGTCCATGAATAGTATCTAAAAATAATTTCCACTTCTTGAGTGAAAGAATCCTAATTTGGACATGAGAATATTAAAATATACGCTTACAATGAACTGATGAAGCAAGCCCCCCCCCCCCCCCCCCCCCCCTCTTTTTCTAATTTTCCGTTTCTTTAAACATACTAGTAGTCATTACGTATTTTTCATGTTTGATGTGTACGATGAATGATACTTATAATATTTTTAAAAAATTAAAATTAATTTTGAAAGTACTTGAAGTTATTAATATTGTTAAAAGAAAAGTTAACATTAAAATTATACATATACTGTAGTTTATAGAAAATTAAAATTTCTTTGAATACCTCAAATATAAGTTTGATAATTATTTAAAATATATGTTTAATAAATAAATAACGTATCATATATTAAGAAGCAATCTACATCATACAATATTAGACATATCGAAAATTAATTCATAAAAATATTTATGATAAATTGTAGAATAAATATGAAAAATTGTGCAAAGAAAAGTTGATTAATTTAGAAACATATTTTTTTAATAAAAAAAGTTTAATATTATGGCTCTGTTTTGGTTTTGATTAAAATCTGATTTTAACATTATGTCAAAGTCAATAATTAATATTAACCACAAATTTTATGGTATTCACGATTTTTTAATCACACACCTCATCATCTTTTAGAAAATAAATAAAATAAAATAAAAAAATAAAATCTGATTTTAATCTATACCAAACAAGGGCCATATAAGTTTAAACAAAAAATTCAATTTTTTTCCTTTCCTTCCTTTTTTGGCTTCAAGAGGGTTTTTAAATTAGTTATTTTGTATTCATAATTAGAACATAACTAAAAAAAATGTAAATTTATTTTTATGTTCATTTTTTTTCAAAAGAGTTTGAAGATATTTATTTTACATTCTTAATTACCAAAGTATCTCAACTTTAAAAAAATTAAATGTTATAAATAATATTGATAAAAAAAAAACATAACAATTTAATGGTAAAATAAAATAGGAAGTCAAAAGTTTCCCCACTAATCAATTTTTTAACACACACACACACACACATGTATATTTAGATAGATAGATAGATAGATAGATGTAGATGTAAATTATTATATTTTGAGGTAAAAAGTAATAGTTGAAAATTGGAGAGAGAAAATGTGTGTTATTAAAAAGTGGTTTGAAAATTTGTATTGTTTATAAATATGTTTATTAACAAAAAAGATTATTTTACCAAACAGATGCTTATAAATAAGTGTTTAATAAATAAAATAAATTGTGTTATAAATCAGTTTATAAACTACACAATTTTTCAAATAATTTTTCAGTCACATGCATTTTTTTTTGTAATTTTCAACAACTACTTTTTACTTCAAAATTATAAATAAACCACTTTATAAATCATATAATATTGTCAAACTGATGCTAAACAAGAATTTATGATGCCCACCCCTTATTGTGAGGGGACAGTTACGCCTGCGGTACAACCCTCATTTTCCTAATTTTAATTGATTTATTTGAGTGTTTTAGGTATAATGTGTGGTTAAAAATTGAAGAGAAAAAATATATTTAATTAAAAAGTAATTTGAGATATTGTGTAATTACAGTTGCCTTGGATATATCGTCCTAATTTCTCATGCTCAATTTTTCACCTTTACTAATTTTGTACTCCTTACGTCGATGTTCGTTAGGTGTCATGTCATTACACCAAGGAGTATTTTTAACTTCATTGTTATTAAAAAAAACAAAAAGGTCGAACTCCAACCTTAGGAGCCCCTACTGCCCCTATCTAGGGATTTGTAAAGGATATAAATCGCAAGATGTGCCTTAGTAAAGTAAGATTGAGAGTTTGTCGTTTAATTGCGCTTGTAAGGAGTATCATCCATACCTTTAGTAAAATTTGAATTTTCACCCTACAATTGTCAGCTTAACTGAGATTTCTCACTTTCACCTTCAACAAACTGAGGTATGTCCCAATAGCAAACTCTATCATTATTTTTCATACATTCATGCACTCCTTGAGCAAAAACTCTTCTTTCAGCTCTCTTTCTTTGTAGCGATCGAGAATTTTTCGTGACTTATTTAAATATTATTTAAAAATATGTTGCTACAACTTTGACCCAATTATTTTAAACACGTAGGCGTATAGTCAATAAAGTGAAATTAAATTAAACTTATTCTAAATTTATCCTATTCCAATTCCAAAATTTATTAAATGATGTCCAAGCCCATTATTTATTTATTCCAAGGTCCAATTCTTAACTAATTGGATTCAAATTATTTTGAGCCCAAAATTTTAATTATGATAGTTCCAACTCCTTAAGCCCATTTAAAATCCAATAAATCATCTTTGGCCCAAAATTTTGACAGCAAGATTTAAGATTTCCTAGTTTAACAGATTTTAGTTCCAAAATTCTTCAACAATGTTTCCAATCTTCACAAGCACTTTCCATACCACATCAACTCAGAATTTCCAACGGAATTCCCATTGATTTTCTCCATTACAGATTAGCCCTAAGTTTCCTTGTTTAACACATGATCAACCATTAAGTAGAACCATCAACCCTTGCATTCACGACACACACACAGAAAATTTCAGCAACTTTGGTAAGTTTTTCCAACTCAACCTTCTGCCCTTCAACTCTTCCCTGCCGACTGCACCTCCACCACCCTTCACCATCGAAACCACCATACACAGCTATGACTTCCATACAGCAATATGCAGAATTCCACATCACATGTCACCAACCTCAATTCAACAGCAAACATACCACACAACCCAACCAGAGCTCGAGACCAACATCACGAGCCAACCCCATTCGAATTGTTTGCACCATTAGCCCGAACACTAGCAAGTCACTGCCTAAACCCAACCAATCGAACCACCATGAGTCGAACCCAAATCTCACAACCCAAGCCGCTGCCTTGATCGACCTACGCACGTATGCACCCAAAACGGCCACCCCTTTCACCCAACTCAAACCTCCACAAACAAAGCTTACCACCTTCACCGCCACTCTCACGCCACCACGCAAAAACCGCTCAAGCCGCCTCCACAAATTCGAGAGAATCACCACAGCTGCCCACCTTTGTTCCTCCAAAAAATTCACCCAATCAAAACCCAAAACCCAGAATTTATTAACCAACAACTTACCTTCATCACCGTTAGCCTTCGTAGTCGGAATTTAGCCGGAAATCGCCGCCCCAAAATCTGAATTTCAGCCTCGGTTTGCCTTCGTTCCGCACCCAAAAATCACCTCCGCCGCCGCCAAGTGATGGCGGCAGCACCGCCTCCAAGTCGCCGGCGCAAGAGCGCCGGTAGTTGACCGGCGGGTGACGGCTGTCGGAGGGGCACCCGTCGCCCCTCTTCTCTCAAGGCTCTCTCTCTCTCTCTCTCTCTCTCTCTAACGAGTTCAGAGAGAGAGAGAGTTGAGATATATATATATATATATATATATATATATATATTTTTTTTTTTTTGAAAAGTTATCAATTTAGTCCATTATGTTTCAAAACCTCTTATTTCAGTCCCCAGCCTTTATAAAGCCTTTTATTTCAGTCCTTATAATGTTTAAAATGTCTTATTTCAGCCCCTATTCTTAAATTGAGTTATTTAGTTTTAAAATATTTATAATTAGTCCCAAATCTTTACACTTTACCATTTTAGTCCGAGCTTTACACTTTTAAATTCTTTCAATTCAAACCTCAAGTTTACTTTTATTTAGAAAACGTTAATTTCAAGTTTCTAATAGAAGTTATTTATTTTAGGGCTAGACGAGGCGCGAGAGAATTAGAAGTATTTTCCCGTTTGCTCAATACTCGAGAAATTAAGGTAGACTCTAATTTACAAAATTTTCTACTTTCAAAAGTGCGCATATATAATTATTTGGATTATAAGTTTAGCATGTATGATTGTGTTCATGAGAATTACTTGCTTTCTAAGCATGAGACTATGTTACGAGAATTTACTTGCTTAAATGCATGAGACTTGAACTTGTATGTTATTTACTTGTTCATGAGAATACTGGTGATCGTTAGACACCTGAGACTTGAATATCATGATTATGTGTTTTGATTTATAATGTTAAATGATTATTGTGCGCGAGTCTACTGAGTATTTCTATGAAATACTCACGTTTTCCAAAATAAAATTTTGCAGATGATGGAATTGGCGGCGGGACGTACGATGGTGGCCATTATTAAGAATTTAGAATGTTTTATTTGAAATTATAAAATTATTTTATTATGTTATGTTCAAGTTATTTTCCATGTTTAAACTATTCTGACCGTTTGAATCAATTTTTATAAAGTTATGAGGAATGAAACTTCAATTTAATTTATTTTCCGCTAAATTATTATCTTCAAAGTCAATTTTGAGACGATGAAGTGACGTTCCCGGGTGTTCAGAACCCGGGGCGTTACATTCTTTCAGTGAATTTTGGAGGAAGTGATAAATGTAGGCGCTGTCATGCTTTTCTCCTTTTTTTTTCATCCACACATTTATCAAAAAATAATATTATACAAAAACTACTTTTTAACAACATTCTCTTAAAATCGATATTCAAAATCACAAAAACTATTTTTAAACAACATTAAACACACCCAGAACTAACTTTATTTTTTTTTATATTTTCGAGGTAAAATATGTGTGATTGAAAAGTGGAAGGAGAAAAAGTGTATGGTTAAAAAGCGATTTGTAGAATTGTATTATAAAAACACATTTTTTTTAAGCCTCTGATCAGCAAAACTATTTTTTCTTGTTTAATAACATTTTTTTTTACACAATTTCTCAATCTAGTTTTTAACCATACATATTTTTTCTCTCCACTTTTTAATCATATATCTTACCTAGAAAATATAAAAATATATATTTTTAAACCAAAATCAGTTGTCGAACATAGCCTAAATAAATTTGTCAAACATAGGCTTACACACTTATTTTCGTTTATGACTAGAAATATATTTGCAAATTGGAGTAATTTTCTATTTAATTTAGTGTGAAATTTTGTTACTCTATGTATGTTAATGATAAAGAATTGGCTTGGGTCGCAATACACTAGTACAGTAATATCTCTCGTTGGTGGAGATTACAATTCGCGTTAATTGTACAACAAACGCGTATAGTGGCAAAGCAAAAAACTCAGACTTTAGGCGTCGATGGTATAACGCTGACTCAAATATCACTTTAGGCATCAGTTGTTACTAAATAACCGCCGTATCCCCATATCTTCCATGTCTTTTTTTTCTTTGATATCATCTTTTGTCTTTCCTTAAATGTTCAATAATGTCCCGATGACGCTATCACATACATTTTTCTCCACATGCATTATATCAAGACAATGTCTAATTTGTAAGTGTTCTAATAGGGTAGATTTCAAAATATGGATATCTTCTTCCAAATACTCTTCTGAGGAGGTTTAAAAAGTTTGCCAAACATGATATCAATATTTTTAACTCGTTCGTAAACTTCATTTCCTGTTAACGGTAAACGAGAAACTCTAGTCTTGACTTTTCCATTGAAAGGTTTTTTCTTCTTTCGATAAGAGTGGTGAAAAGATAGAAATATACGATTACTCATAAACACATTTTTCTTACAGTTTTTCAACCAAATATCAACTGTATCTTCTTCACAAACGGGACATGTTTTAGCTCTTTTATAAGTATAACCCGACAAGTTACCATAAGCTGGAAAATAATTTATGATGCAAAATATCATAGCACGTAACGTGAAATTTATTTGGCTATGTGCATCAAATGCCAACACACTTTCATTCCACAACAGTCTTAAATCATCAATTAATGGTGCTAGGTAAACATCTATGTCATTTCCCAGTTGTTTAGGCCCTGATATTAGTAACGAAAACATGATTTACTTGCACTTCATACATAACCAAGGAGGAATATTGTAAATCACCAAAAGAATTGGCCAAGTGCTATGTCGACTACTCATGTTACCATGTGGGTTCATCTTATCTGTATATAGTCCGAGCCTAAGATTCCTATCTTCACCACAAAATTCGAGAAACGTCCTATTAATAGTTCTCCATTAAAGAGAATCGGTCGGGTGTCTTAGATTTTCATCTTATTTCCTCCATTTGTCATGCCACCGCATGTTCTTCGCATCCTTTGCATTGGCAGAAAAAACGTTTAAATCTTGGTATTACAGGAAGGAACCATAAAATATTTGTCGGAGAGCCTTTCTAATCCTCCAAATTTTTATTGCATTTCTTTCACTTATACCTCGATGCCCCACATTTTGGACATAGATACAAGTCCTTATACTAATTTTAATACAATACACAATTATTTGGACATGCATGTATCCTCTCGATCTCCATACCTATCAGGCACAACATTTTCTTTTTCTCGTAAATTGAACTAGGAGGTTCATTATCCTTCGGAAGCATCTGTCGTAAAAGTTCCAATAATGTCGTGAAACTCCTATCACTCTACATATTCTTTGCTTTCAAATTATACAACTTGGATAAAACAAACAATTTTGTGAATTTCTTACAATCAAAAAACAAAAGCCTTTCAAAATCATTAAACAAGCTATCAAAAATATGAAGCTTTTCGATGAAATCCTCTTGTATGTCACACATCATTTCATCTATCCGATCATTATCCATAACATTCTCATCATTGTCCAAATTATTCTCCTCCCGATCATCTTATCATCACCGGTGTTGCTCATCCTAGGAAGTATACTCTCACCGTGCTATATCCACCATGTATAACCTTTCTTAAACCCACGACGAATCAAATGGCTCTTCACTTGTTCAGAGCTACGGATTTTCTCACATTCTTATAATCACAACAAGTATACAAAAGTATTTCTTCACCTTCTTTTATTTTATTTTCCTCAGTACATTTTATAAACTCTTCTACCCCTTTCACATATTCATATGTATTACTTTTACCATACATCCAACTCCGATCCACATCTAATAACCCAATTATCAAGATATTCACCGTGTGTACGAATGAAATCACCTTAAATTATAATTTTTATTTTTTGTATAAAATCTTATAGAAATTTTGACAAAATCTCCCCTATAAATTGGACTTACCAACTTGTAGGAGAAATTAAAATGCCACAATAAAACTAAAATATTCAACCTCAATATATTCAAAATTCAAACAAAACTTCAGTTAAACTTCAAAATTATCTACTAGTCTAAAATATTCAACTTCAACATGTCGAGAACTCAAACATTTTTTAGCCTCTTATTCACTCTATATGTTCATGCTCATAACTCCAAATCATCACAATAATCATCTCAACACACCAAAACACCCAATATGTACAAAACATTTCAAATAATTCACTTATAAATATCTCACAATCATTACTTATTCGTTACTTCAAAACTCAAATAAGTTTCTTAACTTAACATTCTACAAATTTAATAATACTCCAATAATTCAAAAATTGTATTTTTAAATCTACTAACTTAAAATCAACAATCTAAATTTAAAATTCAAATTAGACTAATAAAAAATTCATTTAAACCAATTAACATATAAATCATAAATTCAATTATAATTATAAATTAACAAAGTCAAGAAATTACTTGAATCTTAAAATATGAAAATTTACCTTCGTGGTGGTGTCGACATCAGGGTGGGCGGCGGCGGCTAGGGTAGAGTGTTGGGCGGGGGCGTTGGCGGTGGCGGTGGCGAGTGGCGAGTGGCGACTTGGTGGAGTGCAAGTGGTGGTGGGGAAGAGAGGGGAGATGGGGTGGCGGAGGGGAAGAGAGGGGAGTGGGGTGGCTGCCAGGGAAGAAAGGGAGCTGGTTGTGGCGGGGAAGAGAGGGGAGCGAGGGTGGCAACGGGTTGAGCGCTCGGAGATGGAGAGAGATCGAGAAGGAGAGCGATCGGGTGGTGGTGGTCAATGGTGGTGATGGCGGCGGCGTGAGATGAGGAGTGGCAATTTCCGTGTTAACAATCGACGCATTTTTTAAAAATTTATTTACAACAATGTCACCACCTTTTTACTGGCGTTGATTTTCTCGAAAAAAAGACACGCATTTGTTGTTGTTGTTGTTGTTGTTTTTTTTTTTTTTTTTGATAATTTTGCACTAGTGATGCCTCAATTTGTAAATGGATTTCAGGCAGCTCATAAGACTGTTGAGCCACTATTGGCCCAAATTCGACATTGGTTAAAGCCCGGCTCAAGGGGCTAATAAGGAGATCCCCATAATTGAGTAACCAACATGGAAGATAGCAGACGATGGCCTCAAATTGATACCTAGCCAGCCAGATAACTAGCCCTTCTCAGAAAGAAGGATAAGTTAGTTACCCCAAAGTTTAGCAAACATAAAGAGTAAATGCTTGAATAAAGGAAAATGTGCATAATTGACGGTAGGAGAAGAACCTGTATAAAAAGGTGGTAGAGAAAGAGAACTAGGGACAAGTGATTGAGAGGAGTATAACAGAAAAATATTTATCTCAACCAGAAATATACATCAACAATGTAAATTCACGATTCAGAGGTGTTTAAAGCAAAAATAACGAGCCTAATTGAAGTTGAATGGAGTAATTGAAGACTAATTGATTGCAAAGCAATAAGAGGCAAGTTGAAAGTTTCAGAAGTGAAACTCAACATATTTAAATTTCTGAGGACTAAATTGCACATTTTTTAACTTGTGAAGGACTAGTTATGAAAGTATATTGAGGCTGCTTTTGGAAGTTCTAGATCGATATTGCAGATTATGACGAAAGTCATGCTTCACCAAATTGAAATAAGCTGGAAAGATTAGGGTTGTCTGTTTCCAAACAGAATTTCTAAATATGGAGTTCCACAAGAGTCTCATCGTTGTCGTTCATGAATTTTCATCGTCTCTAGAATCAAGGAATGAGGAATTAAGAGCTTGTTTGGTAAAGGTAAAAATTTTATCACAACTTTTCAAACTCAATCTCAATCATCAATTTTTAGTCAAGCCCCACAAATTTGAATTTTTCAAATATTTTTAAACTACACATCCATTAAAAACAAAAAATCATAAAAATTAAAAATTTTCACATTACCAAACTGTCCAAACGGGCTCTAAGCCCCCGTTTAGTAAACGTACCAGTTTATAAATCACACAATTTTTCAAATCACTTTTTAATCACAATTTCTCAAATAACTTTTTAACCACACATTTTCTCTATCTACTTTTTAAGCACATATCTTACTTCAAAACCATGAGAAACAATTTAGAAATCACTACATGGTTACCAAACGGAGACTAAAATGTTCTGGGCATTTTCAATGTTTCAAAATGTAAAAAATGCGTTTTGAGTTTTAAATATATTATTTCTATATTGGTTCAAGTTAAATCTTGTTTTTGTCATTATTTTAAAATCGAGCAATCCCGAATCTATAATTAATATAATTCACCAAAATACCCAACTTATGTGATGTTTGGCAGATAAGTTGATAACTGATAAGTTAGTTTGTTGACCCCAAAATCCGGCTGGACCTTGGATCAACACGTCTCAACTCCTCCCTCTTGAACACGTGGATCTTCTGCGCACTGTGACAAACGATCAGTTTGCAAAGGGGGCCAAGGTGGCTCCCATTTGCACTCCGATGCCAAAGTCAGTGCTCATTTCAAGCAGATATAAATTGGGTGCGGAAAATATAAATGTGTAAAAGAGAGAAAAGGGAGTGAGAGTAAATATTTAGTTAAGAGTATGAAATTTCCAACCTCCTACAAAGTGGGAGGAGTGCTCTATTTATAGAGGAACTCGTTATTTCGGATCGTGACACGTGGCGTACTTTACACTTTTATTTACCCTAACTTCTAAAAAGGAGATCTTGCCTTTTGATATTAATCATTACTATACTTTGTAGGGGATGGACATCTGTCACTTCATGGTAAGGTGGTGTCACATCTCTAACTCCATCCCTTACCCATCCCTCTTCTGTGCGTCACTGTAAAGCACCTCGGCTAAGCATAAAGCACATCGTCCAGACACAAATCAGTTCAGCCAAAGAGGTTCGCGTGATATTCCACCTCGGCGGTTGACCCAATGTGATATTCTAAGCTTTAATCATGGGCTAGAGTCCATTGGGCCCTCATTTGGCCTTCGCTGGTGGTCCAATGTGCCGCATTTTGGGTACGATCTCAACACTAGTCCCTCAAATCCGATTTGGTCATTAATGGGCGGGTAGGATTTGTTGTATGTTCGAGGCACTAACTTTGTTTTGATGACCTTCTATAGTCATGTAGCTACGGGATTACGATCTTGCTTGAACTTTGTTCATCTGTTACATCCAATATATATATATTTATATTTTATTATTCTGCCCTCTATTGACTGGGAATTACGGTATGAAGCTGCAGGCTTAAAGCTCGGAATGACATTCCTTAGTGGGAGCTCAGATTGAAAGTAAAGCCGACCTTCTATTCCCGTTCTACTTTTCAAGTGAAAATTGGAATTACACCAACATGTCTTTTAGACGGCTCATTTAAAATAAAGGGGGGCTACTAATATCGGTTCCCAAAGAACAGGAAAGGAATGATAGGTGACATTTTTCCGCGCGTAGCGCCCACTATGGTAACTGAACGGTTTTCTCCCTTCGTTTGACAGTTGACGCCTTGATTAATCCACCCCCCTAGAGATGTTGGTTACCCGTGTTAATTATGTGGCTCGCAAACCAAGAGTTTTGGTTTATTGAGTTCCCTACAAATCCTTCTTCTCTTCATTGTTTCTCCTTTACCGTATCCTCAGAATTTTTTGCAGTAGTATCTCCGCAAGAAGTTGCAGCGCCCCTTCTGTACTTGCAAGATTTTGATATCTCTTCAAGGGCTTTTTACGTAACAACTCATCCCTGTCGCTCTACACTCTTCATTGGCGCGTTTTTCGCTCCGAGTATACAATCTTGGACTTCCGTTTTTTAAGGTAAATTTCTTTTCCTTTGTAAGTGTAAAGAAAACTTTTTTACTTCTAATCTTCAAGCGTGGGTTTGAAAATTTTGTTTTGACTTTTGTTTATCTTTCGGTGAGTCTGGCTCTTTTTTAAGAATAAATGGAAAGAGTTGGGGGAACGGGTTCACAGGAAATGTTAGTAATGGCGATTCTTGTTAGAGGTTTCTGTCCAATATCTTTGTCGGTTTTTAGTTCCCACTTCTTTAGGGAGCAGATTAAGAGGATGAATAGGAAAATCAGTGATATAATTTATTTGAGTGATTCTGACAATGAAGAAGAAAAAGACCATAACTACATGACTCATCTATCATCCGAGGAGGAGGCTTCTTTGAGAGAGTTCCGAAGCAAGCGGGACAGGGATTTGGGAAGAGGAGAGGCTGTTGGCTCTTCTTCTGGTCTCCAGGACCTCAGATTAATTGTTAGGGCCCCATTTAGGACACATAGGGAAGAGTTGGGGCTTTCTGAGGAGGAAATAGCCTATGTTGAAGGTTGGGTAGACCTGGTGAATGAAGTATCAGGGTATCATTTAGACCCTGATCCGAACCCAGAGTCGTGGGAAAGCAATGAGATCGCCACTGAAATTCGAGGGGTTGATTTGGTTGGAGCCTCGGCGAAATTCAGAATGCCAGAAGGGGTTCGATTAGTGCACCCTACACCTTCTTTCCGACCTTGTATCCCTCCCCCAGGTCAAGTGGCCATATGTTATGATGCTCTATCTTGCGAGATGAGGCTACCCCTGCACCCCTTCTTCAGGGCACTGCTCAGGAGCTACAACCTATGCCCCACCAGCTGGCTCCCAACTTCTGGACGCAGGCTGTGGGTACTTGGCTAGTGTGGCAAGAGGTCGACCCTGAATATCCCATCTCACTACACATCATCCATACCTTGTATACTTTGAAGAAATCAGTTAGAAAGAACTGGAGGAACCAATGGTTCTGGGTTGCGGGGGAGTGGCAGAGCTCTCCTGTGGACCTTAGTCCAGAAATTACAGTTCCCCGAACTCTTTCTCCACCTAATGAGTCTTGCATTTGCTTTAGTGTCCTTGAGTGTCATGCATCATTCGTTTTTTATTTTCTATTTACCTTTCTTTACTGGTTCCTAACATGCTATTGGTTTATGGCAGGGGACACTTTTGCCTGCCTCCTCTCGACGCAGACTTAGCGGCAGTAAGGCGCTTGTTTGCTTACAAGGGCACTTTTCAGGGGGTCATTCAACAAAATAAATTATTTGTTAAGCACGGCCTTATGCGAGCCATGAGTAAGTTTGTTTCCTTATTTCCTTCATAACTTATACCTCGTCCATTCATAACTTCATTCCCCTTCTTTTCTCGCTAGGTTCCAAGGATTTTTCGAAGATTCCTTTGAAGGGTCTCTTAGCCAAGAAGATCCCTCCTGCTCTTCGCCACGGCAGGGAAATCAAGAAGAGGCAGAAAGCAGTACTTGCTAACGTGCAAGTAGGGGTGCAAAAGAGGTATCTGAGGCATCCACAGCCTAACTTCAAGGTCCTCTTCCCGCATTGCTACCTCCACCCAGTCTGCTGCCGGTGGGTCCCCAATAGCCTAGCTTATAAGAATGGGCTGAACCTAAGAGGGTTGCTACATTGGGGAAAGGAAAAAGGTCGGACAGGGGCGGCTCCAAGAGGGAGAGGGAGTCTAAGAGCGTTTCTGTGCAATCTCCCTTGTCCGAGGATATTTCTGAACATGTATCTGAGGAGGAGCCTGCCCCATTAAAGAGGCTTAGAAGGGGCAAGGAAAAGGAAAAAACCTCCGCACCTCTGCCACCAAAGATTCAAGATTTGGAGGACGAGCCATCTGTGTCTATCCCAGATTTGGCTTACGAAGTGACACCTGAGGGGGCGGAAAAGCTCAAGCACATTAGAGCTAGTGTTCTCCCCAGAAATGTTACCTTCAGTCCTTCTTTGTTCGACTTTCCCAGTTCTCCTCCTGCCAGGGCTTCTTTAGTCACTGAGCAATTTTGGACAGAGGACTGGTATGCCTTTTCCTCTAGTACCACTCCATCCCGGAAGCTGCTTGCTGCCAAGGCTATGAATGCTAGGGCTCTGCCCTTTATTGACGAGGTGGAGTCTTCTGTGGAGGAGGCGCAGAGGGATAAGAAGGACGCTGAGACTGCCCTTCGCCATGCGGACAATATGCTTTGAGAGATTAAGGACCTCAAAGAGCATCTATCCTTTGCTCGCAAGGCTTCCTCGGAAGATAGGGTGATAGCCAAACGCCTTCAGGAGGACAATGAAAAGTTAAGGCACAACCTTCAGGCTTCCGAGGCAGAAGTGGCGTCCCTTTGTAAAAAATTGGACGATTCCAACCGGGCTCAGTCCATAACTTCTGAGGCCCTGACAGCAGCCAATGCGGCCAAGGTTAAGCTAGAGGCTGAGGTGGAAGCAGCCTCTGAGAAATTGGGGAGAGAGGTGGAGGCTAGGAGGAAGGCAGAGGAGGACCTTGTCTCTCTGGAACGACATATGCAATCTAGGATCACGGAAGTTCTGGGGCAGACCGTTGCATCACGAGTGGAGAAAGCTCTAAGTGCCAAGGTGTTTGAGGCAATCTAGAATTTCAAAGACACTTTTGAAGAGACACCAGAATATGAGGCCATGCAGAGGATCTTTGGGAACATTGGGGCCAGGATGGCTTTGGGGGACGTGAAGGAAGTCTTCCCATCCCTAGACCTATCCTCCATTGAAGCCCTGTACCCCGAGCCTCAAGGTGATTCCCTCGATGATCCTGCAGATCCTTTGGATGCACTTGGCAAGGGCTCTTCAGAGGATGTCCCTCTGCAATGATCCTCTTTTGTATTTGCCTTATTGTTTTTTTTTTTTTTGTAAGTGCAATGGCGCCTTATATTACAAATGTAACAACATTCAAATTGTAAATACTTTAATTTTATGAATGCAATGATTTATTTATATTTAGTTCAATGTCTTAGTTTGTACGACCTTATCTGTTTAAGCGTGAACGCTTTTGTTTAGGCGTGAACGCTTCCAGACACAAACGCCTTGTATGAAGATATGTGTATAGTCCCTCAGATGTAAGTAGCTCAAGGCATTCATGTTTGCTGGTTAGATCTGATTTTGACCAATTTTTGAATATTTTTGTCTTATACTCTGTAACACCTATGTTTATAAATTTGTATGAACTCCTATTGATGGTGTTAACACTTTCAACCCATACGCAGTGGTCGCAGTGTAGGCTTATAAGAGTCCCTTTTTTTAACAAATTTCATGCATGGCGTAGACGTATGGTCTTCTAACCAGAATAATCTAGGAATTTGTGTTTATCCATTATGTTTGTCTAATCAGTACTTGGTATAATCCTCAACGTAACTTACTTAGGATTTTATAAAATTATATGGTAATGCTGTAACCACTAAAGAGGAATTTGATTTATTGGAAATAATGACGAAGGTGATCCGTGTTCCAAGGATTACATAAAGGTACCCCGATAAGTCCTCGATCATGTACGTTTCGGGTACCACGTCGGCAGTGACTTTGTAAGGGCCTTCCCAGTTAGGACCTAAAGTCCCTACTCCTGATTCTTGAGTTGAAGGAAGAACCTTTTTGAGGACTATGTCCCCAACATTAAAGTGCCGACTCATAACCCTTTTGTTGTAATAGCGGGTCATTTTCTCATGGTACCTGGTCATTACCACTTGAGAATCATTCCGTTTTCCAGGAGGAAATCAAAATTAGCCCTTTGTGTTTCTTCGTTTCCCACTTTGTCATAATGGATTTGACAAAGAGAAGTGACCCCAATTTCGACTGGACATACCGCTTCGGATCCATATGCCAAGGAGAAAGGCGTTTCACTAGTGGCAGTGTGCGAGGTGGTTCGAAGTGCCCATAATACTTGTGGGAGTTCATCTACCCATGCGCCCTTTTTGGACTCCAGCTTCCTTTTCAGGGTATTTTTCATGGTCTTGTTCACAGTTTCAACCTGTCCGTTAGCTTGTAGGTGATGTGGAGATGAAAATAATTTCTTAATTCCCAAATCGTCGCACAATTCATCTATGCTTCTGTTTTTGACCTGTTTTGCATTATCACTAACCAGCAGTGCGGTATTCCGCATCGGCATATAACATTCTTCCAGATGAACTTTGCGGTGTTGGCCTCTGTAATCCTCATCAGGGGTTCCGCCTCGACCCACTTGGTGAAGTAGTCAATTGCCACTATTGCAAGTCAATTATTACCAGCACCCCTAGGCATAGGACCAATAATATCAACCCCCCACTTCGCAAAAGGCCAAGGGCTAGTCACCACAGTTAGCTTGTGATGCGGCTGATGCGGTATGGTTGCATGCCTTTGGCATTTATCGCATTTGCGCACGAAGTTATGGGAGTCCTTTCGGATAGTCGGCCAAAAATATCCCTGTTTAAGGGCTTTCCAAGCTAGTGATAACGCCCCGGCGTGGTTGCCACATATGCCCTCATGGATTTCTTTTATTACATACCGTCCTTCCTCCGGCCCCACACATCTCAGCAGAGGGGAGGTATAGCTCCATTTATAGAGCAGGTTATCCAAAAGTACGAAATTTGTGGCATATCTTTGCAACTTCCGAGCTGTTTCTGGGTTATCTGGCAGTGTCTGATGCTTCAAGTATGCTAGTATAGGATTCATCCAGGATCCTTCTTCTTCTATTGCCAAAATTTTCGTCCCTGGCTCAATAGAAGAGGTCAACAAGTGCTCAATTGGGATCAGATTATGGAGCTCTGAATCATTGCTGCTTGCTAGTTTGGATAAAGCATCGGCGTTGGAATTCTCAATTCTTGGAATGTGCTGTAACTCCATTTTTCCGAAGTGCACAGCCAAATCTCTTACTTTTTTCAAGTAAGCGACCATAGCTGGTTCTTTGGTAGAAAGTTGTCCATTAAACTGACTCACAACGAGCTGCGAATCACTATTCGCCACTACGGACTTAATCTTCAAAGCTTTCGCAAGTCTCAGCCCAGCTAATAGCTCCTCGTATTCAGCAACATTGTTTGAGGCTTTAAAGTCAAAACGGATCGCACTATGCAGTTTGAATCCTTCTGGGCTTATTAGCAATATTCCCGCACCGGATCGTCCCTTAGCCGAGGACCCATCAACGAACAATTTCCACTCTCGGCTGTCATCCGTGTTATCAACCATCTCAACCTCCGGGGGATGTGTAAACTCAACTATGAAATCCGCTAATGCTTGACCCTTTACAGCGGTCCGAGGCTCATAATGTAGGTCGAACTGACTAATTTCAATCTCCCCCTTCATTATCCTTCCAGATACATCTGGTTTCTGCAACACCTGTCTCATAGGAAAGTTGGTGAGCACGTGTATGGAGTGAGACTGAAAGTAGGGACGGAGCTTGCGAGATGCTGTGATCAACGAGAGAGCAAGTTTTTCCATATCTGGGTAACGTGTTTAAGCATCCAGCATGGCTTTGCTTACATAATACACCAGGAACTGATTCCCATCCTCCTCTCTGACCAATACCGAGCTAACAGCCTCTTTTGATACGGCTAAATACAAATAGAAAAGTTCGCCAGCCTTTGGTTTTGATAGTAATGGGGCCTGTCCCAAGAATGCTTTCAGGTTGGCAAAAGCCTGCTCACATTCCGGCGTCCATTGAAATTGCTTCCCTCCTTTCAAGACCTTAAAGAGTGGCAAGCATTTGTCAGTGGACTTGGAAACGAATCGATTTAAAGCCACAATTCTCCCCGTCAAGCTTTGCTCTTCTTTTGGATTCCGAGGTGATCGCATGTTTAACAAAGCATTGATTTTATCGGGATTGGCTTCGATCCCTCTCCTATTCACCATGAATCCAAGAAATTTTCTGGATGCTACCCCAAAAGCGCACTTCGCTGGGTTGAGCTTCATTCGATGTTTCCTCAAAACATCGAAGGCCTCTGACAAATGGCGGATATGCTCTGTGGCAACCATGCTTTTGACTAGCATGTCATCAACATATACCTCCATGGTGTTTCCTAATTGTTCTGAAAACATGTAATTTACCAACCTTTGATAGGTAGCTCCAACATTTTTTAAGCCAAATGGCATAGCTTTGTAACAATAGAGTCCCCTATTTGTAATAAACGAAGTATGCTCCTCATCTGATTCATACATGGGGATTTGATTGTACCCGAATTATGCATCCATAAAGCTCAGCATCTCATGTCCCGCTGTGGAGTCAACTAACTGATCAATCCGAGGTAGTGGAAAACTGTCTTTGGGACATGCATGGTTCAAATTTGAAAAATCAATACATACTCTCAGCTTCCCATTATGTTTTGGTACCAAAACAGGGTTTGATACCCACTTCAGATATCGGGATTCTCTGATAAAGCCATTTTTCAACAGCTTCGTAACCTCTTCTTTCAAGGCCTCATACTTATCAGAACTCATAGATCTTCTCTTTTGCCTGTGCCCAGGGCTTCTGGGATCAAGCTGGAGTCTGTGACAGGCCACTTTAGGATCGATCCCAACCTTGTCATCATGTTTCCATGCGAATACATCGAGGTTTTCAAGTAAGAAGCTTTTCAGCTGATCTTTGTATTCAACCGGTGAATCCAATCCAATTTGCAACTCCTTGATTGGGTCAAGTGGATCTACACCGAAGCATTCCAACCTTTCAGTTGGGGTAGAGCAATTGCCTCCTGCCATTCTTAGGTCCAGATCTGCCAGATCTTCTTCCAGCGTCATTGTAACATCCTCACTTCTTGAGGGTCCTCCACCCAGTCTTTCAGGGTCTGGAGCAGCCTTGGCCATTGCTACATCGCTAATCATGTTCAAGCTCCGATATTGAAATTTTCGGATTGCGTTTGTGTAACAGGCCCGCGATTCAGTTTGGCTCCCCCTTACAGTCGCAACATCATGCTCCGTGGGGGAATTTCATGCAAATGTATTTTGTATGAGTTGCAGCTCCCAAGTCAATGAGACCTGGCCTCCCAATTGAGCCATGATAGGAGGAGATTTTGTCCACAACAAATAATTCCATGGGGATTCTGGAAAGAGTCGGTGCTTGCCCTACCTCAGTCATAAGGGTTATGGATCCTCTGGGAGTTATGCTTTCCCCAGTGAATCCATATATTGGATCCGGGACTGGAATGAGTGGAGTGCTGATCCCCATCTTATCAAAAGTTACCCCGTAAATCACATTTACCGAGGCACCATCATCCACCATCATTCGTGACAACCCATTCCGAGCCACTACTACCCTAATAACCAATGCATCATTGTGTGGAAAGTGTACTCCAATAGCACCGTCTTGGGTAAAGGTGATAGATTCTGTTCGAGGCATCCCAACAGGATGTGAATGGATATGGTTATTCACATTGGCGGGCTGCTTGGCTTCTCTGATATATCTCTTTTGGGAGTTGTTTGTGCTCCCACCTGGGTGGGGGCCTCCCCATATTGTGTCGATTTCACGAATAGGAGGGTCAGCCACAGGCGTAGGTGGTTCTCTTGTATCTTTAGCATGTGCCGAGGAGGTATCCTGGCCCTTGTTCCTGTCTTTTTGACGATTGTCAATTCTATCTTTGGTCGAGTTCTTCTACAGAGCTCTCCTGTCAGCTTGGTTGAACTTCTGGCCAGCTGGTTTTTGAGTTCTCCCCTTGTCAGGGGAGAAATCGCTTCCCCTTCTTCCATGCGCATTTTGGTCCGCTAACATGTGGATTTCCCCGCAATCTTCTGTTGCGTGACCGTAATACCTGTGGTAGGCGCAGTAAGCCCCAATCATGGGTTGTTTTTCACTTCGGATACTTTCCATTCTTCCTTGAGCCATGGGAGGATTTTGAGAAAGAGCGTTGGAGTGCAAGTTGGGGATAGCTTCCGTGATCTCTGCTGCATAGCTGGACCCTGTCCCTGGAAATGGACGCGGTGCTCCACTTCGGTTATTGCCGAACCTATCCTTGTTACCTCCTTTCTTGAGGTTTGCTTCATTAGGATACCCAAGATTGTATCTCCCTTGAGGATGGTTGTCTCTGGCCCTAGCCATTTCTTCTGATACGATCTCCTCCTTCATCAGGTCTACTAGGGAGTTGTAATCCCTCGATTTCTTGCTTCGGACATCCCTCCAAAACATACTCCTCATATCTAGCCCTCCTTTCAATGCGGAAAACATCTCCGCCTCGGTGATGTTTTCACAAATGTGCATCTCTTCAGTAAACCGAGCTAGGTAACTTTTAAGAAATTCATCCCTTCCTTGCCTTAGATCCTGAAGGCGTTGGAGTGGGAGCTGGCCAGGCCTGGAGGAAACAAATTCATTTTTAAAGGCTGTTTTCAGATCTCTCCAGCTTTGGATGCTACCAGGAGGGAGCTTTTTGTACCATCGTATCACACTTCCCTCAAGGGTCAAAGTAAAAGCTTTGCACTTCAGTGCCGGAGTAGCTCCGGATATTTCCATGCTAGTGCCGTAGTTTAGCAGGTGATCGTCAGGGTCACCTTAGCCAGAATACTTTGTTATTTCTGGCATTTCGATGTAATGAGGCGCTGGGCACCTACGGATGCCCTCCGTGAAGGGAGTTATTTCCTCTTCGTCATCCAGCTCGTATGAGGGTAGTTCATTGTTCTCGTAATGACTGGAATACATTGGGTCATGGTATTCGTTGTAGAGCGGTGGAGCGTACTCTTGCCTTTGTGGTGGCAAAACTCGGCCGTAGTTTGGCCTTTCATGGGTTGAAAAATCTATATAGAGGAACTCGTTGTTTCGGATCGTGACACGTGGCGTACTTTACACTTGTATTTACCCTAACTTCTAAAAAGGAGATCTTGTCTTTTGATATTAATCATTACTATACTTTGTAGGGGATGGACGCCTGTCACTTCATGGTAAATGTGGTGTCACATCTCTGACTCCATCCTCATCCCATCCCTCTTCTGTGCGTCACTGTAAAGCACCGCGATTAAGCATAAACACATCGGCCAGACACAAATCAGTTTGGCAAAAGAGGTTCGCGTGATATTCCACCTCGGCGGTTAACCCAAGGTTATATTCTAAGCTTTAACCATGGGCTAGAGTCCATTGGGCCCTCATTGGGCTTTCGCTGGTGGTTCAATTTGCTGCATTTTGGGTACGATCTCAACATAGTTGATAACTTAAAAGCTAGTTGGGAGCTGATAGCAGATAGTTAATAAGCTAATTGATTGAAATAGAAGTGTTTGATAAAACTAGCTGAAAAGCTAGCTCAGAAATACAAAAATGATATAAAAATAAAATATATTTTAAATACCCTAATGGCATAGGAGTGTAATTTAAAATAAATTAAAGTAAAGAAGCTAAAAAGGAATAAAAAAATGAAAAGGCAATGAAGCTTATTTGAAAATCTTGTAAAAGAAGTTTTTGAGATAAGCTCTAAGGGCCTGTTTGATAGCAGTTCTTTTTCAAGAAAAAGGAAGGAAAATAATTTCCTACTTTCTCCTTTTTATGTTGTTTGATGGTCAAAATTTTCTCAAAGAAAAGATTTTCCTCACAACCCCTTCACACGCCAATTTTCTAGGTAAATGATGAAAACTTTTTCCAATGGCTTTACTAAGAATTCCTTTTCCATGTTACACGAAAAAGATTTTTTTTTCACGTTAGATTAATTTTGTTGTTCGTTAACTGACTTTTTTTTTTTTTTTTTTTTTTTCAAAAAATAACATTATCATTGTCAAGTACACGTGTTAAAAAAAATAAAAAACTTTTTTTTTTTTTAATAAAATAGCTAAAATTTACCTTATTTGTCATGAGAAATAATGTCATTCAAACGACGAAACTTGGAAAATTCCTCATTTTTTCCACCTAAAATATTAAACCAATGAAACACTTCAAATTCATATTTTTCATGAAAATAATTTTCAACTTTTTTTTCTACCAATTTTCAACCCTCACAGTCTAACATACCTTAACTTTTCAAATAAGTCCATCAACTAAAATAAGCTTATTTTAGTATATGAAGCTTATAAATTCTCCAAAAAAGTTAGCTTATTTGACATACCAAGCATACTCTAAAAGAGCCAAATCAGGGAAAAAATTAATAAGGGTTCCTCGCACCCTTTAAAGCAAAAGTAAAAATTAAGATTATTAATTTAAAAAAAAATTCTATATAATTATTAATTTCATAATTTGGTGACAAATGATCACCAAATGCTGAATTTTAGCTACTTTTGTAAATAAGGTGGATTTGAACTATCATTTCTTCATATCAAATTAGTGTTTAGAAAATCGAATCGGATCGATCGATTAAATTGGGAACCAGTTGGAAAATCGATCTGAAATGGCCAAAAATTGTCTGTCAGAAATTCAGATCGAAAATCGAATTTTTAACAGTTAAACTACTACTCGATCATTCCCTTCCGATCTTTAAAACCAGTTCTGCTGAATTTTATTTTTTTGTTGGTTATAATTTTTTTTCTTTTGATTGTGTTAAGCTACTTTTTTGAAATTTGAATATGTGTTCGTGTTTGTCATGAATTTAATTTTAGTAGTGATGAATTTTTTTAGTTTGTTTTGTTTGTTAACAATTTTAATTAATATTTGTTTACGATTTTATTTCTAAGGCTCTGTTCGAATCAAAAGACAGGTTTATAAACCAGATTTTTACGAATTTTAAGGTAAGATGTAATGTTAAAAATTGGAGAGAGAAAAGATTTAGGGTTAAAAAGTGATTTGAGAAATTGTGTAGATTAAAAATTGGTTTATAATTGGTTTTTTTCCCCGAACAGATCATAAATGGTTAGACGCTGATTTATTTTTAATATAACTTATTTTTTACAAAATTTTACGATTTTTTGAATAATAATTGTTAAAAATTTTGTATTTAAAAATATGTTTATTTTTATTTTATATTTTCAAGGTAAAATATGTTGTTGAAAAGTGGTGAGAGAAAATATGTGTGGTTAAAAAGTAGTTCGAAAAATTGTGTTGTAAAAATGCTTGTTCTTAAATATGCATCCATTTGATAAAAGAATCTTTTTTGTTTATAAATATGTTTATAAACAATATAATTTTTTAAATCACTTTTTAACCACATACATTTTTTCTCTTCAAATATTAATCATTACTTTTTACCTCAAAATCATAAATAAATAAGTTTATAAATCAAACAGTATTAACAAAGGCTTAATTTTTAATTAAAATCGATCCCGATTCGATTTGATTTGATTTGAGCTTTTGAGCATTGATTCGTTATCTTTTTAGGTCGATGTCCCATCTGTTTTTTTTTTTTTTTTTGAATGTGAGTCCCATCTGATTTTTTGAAAATGGATCAAACTTATAGTATTGGAATCAAACTTTTAAAATTTGATTAATTATGGCACTAATCACATATTCTATTATATATAACAGGATGATTCTTTTAATTTTTGACTGTTGGAGTTTAAGGATGTACCTTGGCAAGTTTGTGTCTTGTCAATGTAATTTATCATCATTTCTTCTTTTTTCAGGAAATGTCTTATCGACCGACCAAATGAACCTTTTTCTTTAAAATTCAATTGATTAGATGAATGATAATAATGCTACAATCGGGAAAAAAAATGTGTATCAACTTTTTGCAAATGTTTGGTAAACAAAATACATCGGCTTATAAACATGTGTATGATAAATAAAATAAATCAATTTATAAATTAATTTATAAATTATATAATTTCTCAAATTACTTTTTAAATATACAACTTTTCTCTCTTTAATTTCAATCATTATTTTTTACATCAAAATTATAAATAAACTAATTTATAAACTAAATAGTGTTCCAAATTACTTTTTAACTAAACACATTTTCTTTCTCAAATTTTCAATCATTATTTTTTACTTCAAAATCATAAATAAACTAGTTTATGAATCACACAATGCTGCTAAGCAAAGTTATTTTTAACCACAAATTCTAAAGATTTTATAAATATTATTCACTTATTCATCGTTCATTTAACTCGTAATGTTTTAATATTTATTTATTCAAATTATCTATATCAGTTTGATATTCGATCCAACGTATAAGTCAAATGAGTGTATGGGGGAGGAATCTTTGTCATCCTAGCTATGTGTCACAATTAAAAAAAAAAAACACACACACACACACATATATAAAACTCGTAATGTTTTAATATTTATTCAAATTATCTAAATCAGTTTGATATTTGACCAACTCAAATGAAAATCTAAGCATGTACGAAATTTAACAACTATAAGAACCTTAGTCCTCATATCGGCGGGGTTCTTATCAGTAGAATTTTTTAACAAACTTACTTCACCATGAGATACATTTTCTCGTATGAAATACTTTACCTCTATATGCTTTGATCTCTCATGATAGACAAGATTCTTACAAAGCATCAATGCACTATAGCTATCAATATAGAGTAAAGCATTATAATACAAAAAACTCAACTCGTTTAGCATACATTTTCAGATTTGGTGTTGGATAAAGTAACTAACAGCTGTAATTATGATTTCCAGTTTATACAGTTTCCCCCTAAAGTGAAGAAATAAGAAGTGGTAGATTTTCTATTATCCTTCTCTCTGGCAAAGTCGACATCAACATATCCTACAAGCAATGATTAAGGTTCTCTATTTTTTTTTTATTCATTTTTTTTTATTTTTTTGTTTTTTGTTTACACTAACCCTAAGTTAGGAGTTCCACCTAGATACCTTATTAATCATTTAAGTTTGATATAAATCTACTCAAATAGGTAATGGAATAAACAAAGTTAGGTTTAGTGGTAATCATTGAATACATGACAAAACAAATAGTGTTCACATAAGGAATATATTCCATTTCTTTTACATCTTTAGTCTTAGGGTAATGAGATGAAGATAAGGTCATACGACAAGCCAAGAAACTATTCACAGATTTAGCATTTTTCATACCAAATTTAGTTACCAACTTTCTTAGATATGATTCTTGTGTTATTGTCAATCTATATGCAACCCTGTCCGTAGTGATAACCATGCCTAGAATCTTTCTAGCATTCCCTAAATCAGTCATATCAAATTAAATTTAGATTTTAAAAGTCTTTAACTCGATTATTTCAACCTTGCTACTATTATTAGGCAACATATTATCCACATATAACAACAAATAAATTTTACAACCTTTCACATCGTTATTATAATAAAGACATGCATCAAGATCACTCATTTTAAAACCAATTTTCAAAACAAGTGTATCAAATATTTTATACCATTGTCTAGGTGATTCTTTTAAACCATACAATAATTTTCTAGGATAGAATTTTTAGCTTCTAACACTTCAAATTCGGGATCTACAGGTGCATGAATAGTTTCAAGTGTTATTTCAAAAATTTCAGTTATTGTTTTGTCAATTTCAGGCTCTAAATGCATAAATTTATGTCTTCACCTCAAATTGAACTTCTTTCACTTGTGGTTATTCTATAGCTTCTTTTTTAGACTTAAGGGAAGACATCTCCAATTTATTAAACACCCCATCTCTAGTATTAATGATCTTAACACCCTTTTCACCCAAAATCCATAACCGATATCCTATAACCCCAACAAGATAACCTAACAGCACACAATTAACAGCTATAGCATCTAATTTTCCTTTCGTTTGATGTGCATATGCCACACAACCAAAAACTCTAATGTGGAATAAAATTGGAGGCTTCCGACTCCATAACTCTTTCGAAGTCTTAAAGACAATAGCAGTCGTAGGTGACCTATTAATCAAGTAAACCGTGGAACTAGCCGCCTCACCCTAAAAGCTAGACTCGAACTCAGCAACATACATCTAACCTTATCCATGATGTTCCTATTAAGCCTCTTGGCCACCCCATTTTATTGAGGCATGTGCCTAACAGTCCTATGTATTTGAATACCAATTTCTTTGCAAAATGATTCAAACTTAAGGTTACAAAATTCAAGGACATTATTGGTTCTTAAAGTTTAACCTTACATCTCACTTGATTTTCAACGAGTGTCAACAACTTTCTAAAGTACCTAAAGGTCTCATCTTTAGGCTTTAAGAGATATATCCAAGATTTCGTACTATAGTCATCTACCATACACAAAAAATATTTCTTCCCACCATGTGTGGGATGTTTTTCCCATCCCATAAATCAGCATGAACATGGATAAGTGATTTTTGTGCATTTTGTGCCCCTCTCCAAAATTAAGTCTATGTGACTTACCTAGAACACAAGTCTCATATAATATCATCTTATTAACTAAGTCATTCCCAAATATTTGCTGATCACCTAAAACATTTAAACTTTATTTCCAATGTGTCCAATTCTATGATGCATAATTCAATCCTTTCATCATTAGCCGAGAAAGAACTTGAATTACTCGGCACTTGTGCCTTTCCAAGTAAGTAGTATAAACCCCCTCTTTTAGGACCTTTCATAACTACCAATGAACCCTTAATCACCTTTACAATAAAATTCTTAGATTTAAACTCATAACTCTCATCTTCAAGGAAACCTAGGGATATTAGGTTTCTATTAAATTAGGAACATACCTAACATTATAAAGAGATTGAGATATCCCATCATGCTTTCTTAATGCAACTTTCCCGATCCCTTCTACAACTTTGGAATTGTTATCACCCACATGACTTTCACTCACGTCATCACATGAAAGCTATCAATCTTAGCCTTTGAGGTTGCATTATTTTGGGGCTTGTTCACATGGTCTATTTTTTCTTCTTAAGGTCAAAGCAATCTCTTCTAAAGTGTCCTAACTTGTCACAGTGGTAAGACTTCTTTTCGCTCGTATCACTAGACATAGACCTACCCTTGGATTTACTCTTAAAATTTTTAAATTTGTGAATACCACCTTCTGTCTTCTCGAATCTCCCCCTAACAAACATAGCATCTTCCCTTGTGCTCCTAGAATCCTTTCTAACCTCTAGCTTCCTAGAACGGAGTGCATCTATAACAATAGCTTGGGTTAGTATTGTAACACCCCAATTTTTTAATGCTTAAAACTAGGCGTGTTAACTTCCATTCAAATTATATGCGGAATTAAATTGTTTACACATTAAAATGTTCATTTATCTATTATAAAATTCTACAAAAATTTCGCAAGAGTCTCCTCTATAAATTGGACTTAACCAACCTGTAGAGGGACTTCAAAACCAATTTAAAGCATACATCTAAAATCATTCAATCCCATACATCATCTGATGAGATTCCGGTCGAGGAGTCTCGTCGAAAACGCGGAATAACGAAATTTAAAACCTAGGAAAGATCTAGATCAGATTTAAACACGAAAATAACAAGAATTAAACTACTGAAAAGATAAAATTGACGATAGGACCTTGACCCAAGATTCACGACGCAAGAAATTGACGATGCGGAATCGAGATCCAAGGTTTTCGAAACGCCACAAGGACTTGTCAATTTCCTTGATAAGATTCTAATTGGAAACGCCACAAATATTCTCGCGAATATTTGATAAGTTCAACACCACAAATATTTCACAATATTTGATAAGTTGGATTTGTTCTCGGAGAACACAAAAGGGACTCCTCAACCTTTTAATTGGAGAAAACTCTCTCAACTTTATTAATCTCAATACTCAAACTTGTGTTTTTTTACAATGAATGGAAAGAATATAAATAAGCAAATTAACCTAGCCTCTAATTTACTCAAAATAGAATTCTAATTAGAGTAAAATTCTAAAATAGGAAAATAACCTAAAAACCAAAAGGAAATAAAATAATTGGAAAATCCGGCCCGCTCCTCATTTAGGGCCGTGAGAAACTCTCTTACGACCGTAATGGCCTCTCTGATCAAAAATCTGAATTATTAGTTACGGCCGTAACTTTCAGACTTACGGCCGTAAGCCTGGTTCTGCTGAAATTCTGCCTTTTCCCTCGATAGTTGATTACGGCTGTGACAATAGCTTTTACGGCCGTGATTAAATGAGTTACGGCCGTGAAGGATTTCTATTACAGCCATAATGCCTTTTCTGCATAAACAATTTCGTGTACTCGGCTCGATTCCAACATGTAACTTACTCCGTTTTGCACGTAGATCACTATCGTATTGCCGATGTCTCGACTTCGCCCTTCGATGCCTGGTCTGGATCATATCATACTCCCTCTCTTGAAAAGGATTCGACCTCGAATCCAACTTTGGTCGGCTTTTCAAACTCCTTCTGCTTTTCTGGGCTCGATGATCATGCTTATGTCTCATGCTTGTTTTCAACCTTTTGGGCTGCCTATTTTTCTCCTTTAACTTTCTCGACTTTTTGTGCTGCTCATTTGTGCCAACAAGTTTTTTTCCTGTTTTAAGCTCATGGTTTGACTCCGGTACCTGTAAAACAGATTTTAAAGAACTGGGGAGGGGTGTGTTAGCGTGAGTAAGCGCAAATAGACTCATTTTTGTGGTAGACTCTCTTTTCTTTTGCTTTTTGCACTCAATCTCTCATTTTTCTGAGGTTTGAACCTCAACCCTCTTTTCTTGTTCATTTTTCGTCCAAATCCAGTTCCATTTTTTCTGCCATACTCGTAGTCCAATTCTCTGGCAGGAGATTAAAAAAAATAAAAAAAATTTCGAAAATTTCATTTTTTTTTTTCATATTCCAAATATTCCCCAAATATTCCGAATTTTCTCAATTTCCAAATTTTCATCAATGGGTGACAACAAATGCCCCGAAAGAGGGAATAGGATATTGGAGCAGGGTGTTGAATTATTGGCAGAGATGCAGGCAAAATTTAAGAAGGTAATGGTTAGGATGGATAAAAGAGATATGATGATTGCCCAATTGAAAAAGGAGCAATCGCGGGTGGACTCTATGGATAGGAGGATTAGAAAGCGTGAATGTCATGCTAGGTACGGAGATGGGATGGATGACGGGCCATTAAAGCGAAAGGAGACATCGAAACGGGAGAGTAGTGATCATGTTCACAAAAGGAGGGAGGAACCGACAACCAAATGTAAAAATAATTTTGATTCCAAGCCTCTTAAGGATAAAAATGTTAGGTGCTTCAAATGTTTGGAATGGGGTCACATTGCACTTGATTGTCCACGTAAGAAGGATATGTGTGATAGTGAAGGGGAAAAAAGTATTATGGTGGATAAGTCAATTATTGATAGGCATGCTCTTAGCGTTAGGCGTAAGGTGAATGTTTTGGATAATGTGGAAGGGCAGAAGGATAATATTTTTCGCACTAGATGCATCGTGAATGATAAAGTGTGCAGCATGGTAATTGACGGGGGAAGTTGTACTAATGTAGTTAGTACAATGTTGGTGGAAAAATTAAGCTTACCTTTAACGAAACATCCAACGCCTTATAAATTACAATGGTTGACTGAGTCAGGGGAAGTTAAGGTGAAGAGACAGGCATTAGTAGCATTTTCTTTTGGTGGGTATTCGGATGAGGTAATTTGTGACGTAGTGCCAATGCAAATTAGTCACATACTGTTGGGGAGACCTTGGCAATATGAAAGGGCTGTGCTACATGATGGGTATACGAATAGATACAGCTTGATAAAAGGGGGAAAAAAGTTTAATCTAATGCCACTATCTCCAACTGAAGCCCTGAAAGATTAATTGAAGGTGAAAAGTGAGTTTGAGGGGAAAAATAAGAGAGTTGAGGCTACGACCTCAGAAAAAGGAGAGGGAGTGAAAATTAAAGAAAAGAGAGTTGAGGTCACGACCTCAGAAAAAGGAGAGGGAGTGAAAAATAAAGAAAAGAGGGTTGAGGTTCAAATCTCAGAAAAAGGAGAGACTGAGGTCAATTCCTCTTTTGGAACCACGAGGCTCTTCTCTTCACCTCGTTCTTCTTTTGCAACTTCTTGCTCGCCCCCCTCTATCTCTTTTCTCTCAAGCCCGGTTACTTCCTCTAACTCAAGATTTTCTAGCTCATCCACCTCTTCAAATTTTTTTCTTTCAAATTCGACCACATCTTCTACCTCCACATTTTTATCACCATGCTCGTGCACTACCTCATCACTACTCAAATGTGGATCTTCCAATTCAACGCTCAAATATTGAACTTCCACCTCAACTCCCAATTCAATCCTCTCATCAAATTTTGGAGTTTGATTTTTTTTTTTTTTTTTTTAATTTCAAGTCTCCCTCCTTCTTATCAATATCCTTATCCCCATGATGCCTCCTATTATACCACTTTTCACTCTCCTTCCTTACCCTCCGTGAATCTTCTAGTGCTTCATCTAATGTGAACCCATATAGTGCGCATGTTTTCCCTTTCTTAAGGAATTTGTATATGTGCATACTCTTATCATAAACAGCCACTCTCCTACGTTTCCAAGGTTTTCCCAATAAAATATGATAAGATTTCAATGGCACTACATCACACCATACATCCTCACTATACCTTCCCTGGGTGATAGGCACTAGAACTTGTTTGGTTACATTGAAATTCTCAAACTCCCTCATCCACGTCATCCTATAAGGTTTATAGTGTGGTTCCAGGGGCAATCCTAATTTTTCAACCACGGTGCTACTAACGAAATTAGTAAAGCACTTTCCATCAATCGCCAAACTGCACCCCTTATGATCCACATAACATCTAGTTTGGAATAAAGAGCCCGAATCATAATCCATTCCTTTGTGGCGTTTCAACAATTCAAGAATGAAGAGGATTTAGACATCAAACAACACGAACGAATTTTAATGTTGACTTGGAAGGAAACGAATATCAAGAATTTAAGGAAATTCAAGAAAGTGGTTCTTGAATTTTGGAATAACTCTTTTTTTTTTTTTTTTTAAATAATGAATTTTCAGAATTAAATAAAAAATAAAAAAAATAATTTTTTTTTTAAAAAAAAATCCGAAAATTCGACACGAACCCAACAAAACAAACGGAACAGGATTTGGATAAGAATCGAACAAAATAAACACTTTTGAATATTTGTTGAATTTTTATATGGATTAAACTAGAAAAAATTTACTGGCACGAAGAATGCTCAAGAAAAGAAAGACTCAACAATAATATATGGATAATTCTTATGACAAACTCGATGATAAATATAAGAATTAAACTGGATCGAAAAACCTGAATTCAGAGTCCAGCTCTGATACCAGATGATGAGATTCCGGTCGGGGAGTCTCGTCGAAAACGTGGAATAACGAAATTTAAAACCTATGAAAGATCTAGATCAGATTTAAACACGAAAATAACAAGAATTAAACTATTGGAAAGATAAAATTGACGATAGGACCTTGACCCAAGATTCACGACGCAAGAAATTGATGATGCGGAATCGAGATCCAAGGTTTTCGAAACGCCACAAGGACTTGTCAATTTCCTTGATAAGATTCTAATTGGAAACGACACAAATATTCTCGCGAATATTTGATAAGTTCAACGCCACAAATATTTCAAAATATTTGATAAGTTGGCTTTGTTCTCGAAGAATACAAAAGGGACTCCTCAACCTTTTAATTGGAGAAAACTCTCTCAACTTTATTAATCTCAATACTCAAACTTGTGTTTTTTTACAATGAATGGAAAAAATATAAATAAGTAAAATAACCTAGCCTCTAATTTACTCAAAATAGAATTCTAATTAGACTAAAATTCTAAAATAGGAAAATAACCTAAAAACCAAAAGGAAATAAAATAATTGGAAAATCCGGCCCGCTCCTCATTTAGGGCCGTGAGAAACTCTCTTACGACCGTAATGGCCTCTCTGATAAAAAATTTGATTTATTAGTTACGGCCGTAACTTTCAGACTTACGGCCGTAAGCCTGGTTCTGCTGAAATTCTGCCTTTTCCCTCGATAGTGGATTACGGCCGTGACAATAGCTTTTACGGCCGTGATTATATGAGTTACGGCCGCGAAGGATTTCTATTACGGCCGTAATGCCTTTTCTGCATAAACAATTTCGTGTACTCGGCTCGGCTTGATTCTTTCGTCTTCTCGGCTCGATTCCAACATGTAACTTACTCCGTTTTGCACGTAGATCACTGTCGTATTGCCGATGTCTCGACTTCGCCCTTCGATGCCTGGTCCGGATCATATCATCATCAAAACCATTCAATAAGTCCCAAACTCCTCAACGATATATTTCCAAGTAAATAAACTTTAACAACTGAAATAAGAGGTCATTTAACCTCTAATACTACACTAGTACTTATTCAAAGCTAATTGCAATCAAACCATTAACAATAATAAATGAAGGAATAATTAATGAGAAACTTAGATGAATTCTAATTTAACTTTATTTTCAAAAATTGCAGGTAGGTATAGCCTGAGTCTGTCTTCAAGTGCTCTCCTCGTCTCATCTAGCTTTCATCACCTGAAATATTGAGAAGGGATTGGAGTGAGCTAAAGCTCAGTAAGTAAACTTTGTCCACGTGATGCATGCTCATGACATGAAATTCCTTAGACCATTCAAAGTAATTACCCTCATTTACTTTACTTTTCAAGACATTCATACTTTCCAAACTTTCACTTAAACATTTCAAAAAAAACTTTAACTTCATTTCTATCCTGAACTCACTTAGTGTATCTTCTAGCCATTCATAATGCAGTGGGCACATTTCCTTATTCAGAACAAGGTTATCACTTTTCCACTGCATAGCGGTTTAAAAATTTTCCACCGTCAAGCGGTTTAGCAATCGTCACCGCAAAGCGGTTTAATATTTGCCACCGCCAAGTGGTTAAGCAATCGTCACCGCAAAGCGGTTTAATATTTGCCACCGCCATGCAGTTAAGCAATCGTCACCGCAAAGCGTTTTAATATTTGCCACTGCCAAACGGTTAGGCAATCGTCACCGCAAGGCGGTTTAATTTTCACCACTGCAACATCAATTTAATTCAGGTACGCCGGTCTCCCGCGCCCCCCTTCCCACTCACACCTTTCATGGCATAGAAGTACATCAATTTATTCTTAAAACTTGGGATACATCCTTTTTGAGGAAACTAAAACTTACCCAAATTCTTCATTTAAAATCATTTGACTTCCCCAACTCAATGAAAATGTATGCTTGACGATGCAATGACATGATAACATGTATGTTTAAACCTTCTCTTAATAACACATACATGTATAAAGTTCATAGAAAGCACCACAAGCAAATAAATTTCAAGAATATAATTTAAGCCCATTAATTACACCTTGAACATTTAACTTCAATGAAAATAGGAGAAGTTTACTTACCTGAAGTTCTTAATATTTACCGTTTCCTTGATTTGCAAGTAGAAGAGCCTTGGCTTCCCGTGACGTCAATGTACCAAAATCCTAGTTGTATCCATTCATTTAATAAAATAAATATACTTCTAGTTTGAAAGCACATTTCACTATTCATTTCAATACTAAACAAAAAAAACCTCTCAACTTAACTCAACGTGACCTCACGTTATGTCCAACACATATAATACCATACTCGAAATAAGAGATAAACTCGAAGGCAAAAATTGAAATCTCACTTATCAAATTAGGCAAAAGTTAAAACTTTTTGAACTAACCATACCCCTAACCAAAGTTAAAACTTCAATTTAATCCAAATGAGGTTTAAAGTTATTTCAAACACCTAGCATGCCATATTTTAAACACAAAAATCCAATTTCATTGCGAGTTAGAAGACTTTTTCGCCTTTTAAATTTTTTAACTGAAATAAATATATCTAGCTTAAGCCAAAATGTACAAAATACTCAAATAATAACTCTAACCATTCATGAAATTTTCCCAATTTAAAAATTTACAATTTTCAACTTATAATTAGGCACGAATAATTAATTAACAACTTAAATTCGTACTTTATCAAAATCTGGAAATTCACATACATTGACAAGTTTGAAACGTATACATGCATACACAAACATGTATACACACATTACCCCAAAACTGAAGTTTAACAAATTTAAAATTCGAAATCAGGCTAAAAATATCAATTAACCAACTAATATAAATTTTTTTTTCGAAAATCTAAAACTCCATTGTTGAAATTATACACCCATATGTATACATATATCAAATTCCAGATTCAAAGAATTAAACATGTGTAATTCAATTTAAAAGTTCTGAATCGAAAAATCATATATGCATACATATTAAAATCTGAAACTTTCATATGTAAATGCATATAAATACTAATATATACATACATATATACACAAAAATCAATAAATATATATGTGTGTATCGATATGTATGTGTGTGTGAGCGTGGAAGTGTGTGAACCGTGTGTGTGCGTTCGGTTTTTTTCGTGTGTGTGTGTGCCCGGTTTCGTGTGTGTGTGTGTGTGTGTGTGCGTGTGAGAGGGGAAGGGGAAAAAGGAGGCTTACCGCCGGTGGGGCGGTGGTCAGCGTCGCTGGGTGAGGTTCGGTGAGGCGAGAGACAGAGAGAGCCGAGAGAGACGAGGCAGGGAACGAGAGTGAGGGTTGGGAGGTTTAGGGTAGGATTTTTAATCTTTTGGAATTTGCAAATCAGTCCCTCAAATCTCCTCTTTTGTTTAAGTAAGTCTATAAGTTCTATTTACCCTCGATTGACACTAAACTTTCCCCCCAAGTTTCAAATTGACATAATAGAATAGAAAATAACATGCTTAGGCAATAAAACAATTAATCACATAGAATTGCACGTAAATGATTAAAATAACCAATTTATAAACTTTCAAATTGGTACATTGATCAAGACGGCGTCCAAGTCATTCTACTGCAAAATAATTCCAATTATAGACATTAAAGATCATAAATTTATAATTTATAATAACATTCACAACAATATTATGTGAAATTTAAAATTGCACGAAAAATGAAAAGCGATCTTACAAGTATACACCTAGAGTATTATATAAAGTTCCCCACTTCTCGAGCAAGTAAATTCTATTAGGCAAGGTCTTGGTAAAAAAAAGAAGTATCTAGAACAACCCAAAGATCTCTAGTACTTTTAAACTCATCTACTTTCTTAACAATGTTATTAGATAAATGCAAAATAATCGAATTATAGATATGCAATCTCATTTGTTTATTCAATTAAATCAATTTGTACTTTCAATTCAGCAGAAAACCTTTCTGGATCATTAAGGGCCTTCAAGACCAGTTGTTGAACTAGAATAGCTCACATTTTCTACTTCCAAATAGCACAATCTCCCTTTCCATCAAATTGTAATAGTTTGACCCTCGAACCTATCATAGATTCCAAAAAAAAAGAAAAGAAAAGAAAAGAAAAAGAATATGCTTTGGAATATGAGGGCTAGTCTTTTAGATCAATCTCAATCATAAACAGAAAATGGTTTTATGTAAAAGTTTTTTTCAAAGAAGCACTTTAAACACATATGAATCACACCTAAACAGTAAATATTTACTAAGCAAATGAATGAAGATATATTTATGCTCAAACAAATTCAAGTCAACTTGGATCAAAATTATAAGCACTTATCAACGACTAATAAAATCAGCATTTCATTATGCATGTACAAAGAGAAAAGTTAGATTTCAGTTATTCACAATTTATAACATGTAATTCCTATGTAAGTTCCACCAACAAGCAATAGTTAATAGCAAGGTAACCTCCAACAATGTATGACGACCTCACAATAGCCTCTAACACATAAATTACAACAATTAAAATGAGGGATAACTATACAAACCGAGTGGACCACTTTTGTTGGTCCGTAATCAGGAGATGCGACTTGAGCAAAACGGACTTTAGAATTGGACTCTGCAAGTCCGGTAGAACTTACTATCCAAAAAATGTCTTGTTAAAAAACCGCCAAAGCCGCTACTTGCCACCTCTAAAAAATCACCTGTTGCACTCGAAGCTACTCCTCAACGTCGCAAAGCCAACAATGGAAACTGTTTCTTGATCGGAGCTCTTGTTTGGGTAAAACATCAGATTACAATGGTTCGATTTTGATTTCACTTTTTCGATTAGATCTTCCACTTTAGCCAATAGATTATTCCCTACTTCTGGTCAGGAGTTCTCCTTGACAATGCAATCCTGATGGTGGTAAATTTTTGTCAATTGGTTGGCTGGAGATCAGAATTGAGAAATTGATTGAAAAACTTGTCAGACCTTCTTTCAGTTACCTACCCTTGTCTCTCTCTCTTTCTTCACGACTTTGAGTCTTTTAATCTCAATTCACAACCTCAACCTTTAACAAGGCTTTGACACCATTGTGCTGTGGTTTTCACTTAAGAAGACTCACAATATTTGAGAGAATTTGCAAATTTTTACCTTTTTCTCTTTTGCCTTCAACATTCAACCAACTTTGGCCTTCCATTAGACATATCTAGCAACTTCAATGGGGCTCAATTATGTTTTCTATTAAATCATACACTGCTCTTCAAGAAGATAAATAAGATTCAGTTTCACCAAGTACAAGAATTACCCTAAAATCCTACCCTCAAAAACACATACATCACTCTTATTTCAAGTCAATGTTGTGACAAACTTTGACACAAACAACAAGAAGCTAGATTTTTTGATTCTTTGCACTAATGGAAAAAAAACTTTTTGACCCAAAATAATTTTCTATCAATTCTTTCAAACGGATTGCAAATCCCTCTTTTAAAACAAGTTTAGCCAAAACCAAATTTGTAACAAAATTAACAAAATTAAAACTCTTTTGATCAAATAGGAAATAAACAAAATGCCCTCACAATTAAAAACCAAAGTTGGTGAGACATTTAATTTCTATAAGAGACATTTGGTCTATCACATGAGATCATATGTTGGATCGGGATATATAAGGTGACATGTGCAATATTAAAACCCTAATAGAAGTACATATGTTTACTCGTCAATATTTCAAGATAAATATGGCCTTCCGGCATATTTTTCAGATGTGTAATTGTGGACAGCTAAGATAGAATTATAATCATGTTTCATAATTTCTAATTTATTATAATATGTGTGTTTGATTTTTTAACTTTTTGGGAAAAAAAATTGTTTTGGGAAATCATGTAATTAAAAAGTAGTTTGAAAAGTAAAAAATTGTGTGCTTGACCTTTTTGGATTGTTGATATTGATTACTGGAGAAAAAAGTAGTAGATGTTTTGAGAAACTTAGGTGCGTTCTATTTGTATTTTCATTTTCGAAAATGTTTTGTATTTTGTATTTTTGTTTTCAAATTTGCTGAAAACGCGTTTGGTTTATCATTTCTGAAAACTGTTTTTGAAAATGAAATACTGAAAAACACGTTCTGTTTGAAATTTTGCAGAATATACTTAAACTATTTTTAATTAACTTGCTTACAGAATACTACCGACTCAAACTTAAATTTCATTTCACAATACACTGAAAATATTGTTACATGCAACACATTAATGTGAGCATTAAGAGTCTATATTAACACAGTTTGATCATGTTCGGGATTTGAGGAAGCTCTAATTCTATTAAAATCCAGAAAATGCAAGTTCTTTCAAAATCACTAGAGTCCATTTATCAAGACATTTTTTGAAATATAAAAACAAGAATTCTCACTTAATTTTTTTTTTGTAATGTTGATATTGAATTTAATAAAACTTAATTTAAGCTTAGTTCTAAAAAAAAAAAAAAAAAAAAAAAAAAAAAAACTTTATTTAGGCTTAATTCCAAGTTAGGATAATTCTAAGAAAAATAAATATTATATTAAGTATAGTTCCAAGTTAGGATAACTCTTTAAAAAAAAAAAAAAAAATCTCAAAATGCGTTTTTCGCGTTTTGAACATTTTTTGCTGAAATACACACAAAACGCCCAAAACGAGGTTTTGGACGTTTTGCGTTTTGTGTATAAATTTTTTTTTCCCAAATGCGTTTTCGAAAATGGTAAAGAGAACGTATTTTTAGTGTCTTCGAAAATAAAAATAGAAAACGATCTCAAAACAATAAAGAGAACAAGACCTTAGAATATCAAACAAGGGCTATATTGCAGTTATTTATTTATTTATTTTTAAAAATATTTTAAAATTAATATTAATTTGTATAGTTTTAACTTTGCCTACTTAACACAGGTGATTACAAGCTTGGAAAGAATATTTTTAAAAATATATAATTTCTTACTTTTACATGTTTTCATTATACTTCGAGGAGTGAAATTACAATTCTGTTTTTTTTTTTTTTTAATAAAAACAAATAATTTAAATAAAAAATCACGAGTCACGAGTAGCTCACGAGCCTGCTCAATTCGTCCACCAAGGGAAGCTCATGGGGCGAGTGAGCCCAACTTTCTTAAGGCAAGATGGCTAGCGCTTGGCTTACCCCTAGACAGCCGACTTGCTCTGGCCAAAGAATAGATGAGCCAAGCAGCTCGACTTGCCCCATTCAACATTCCTACATATACATATATGCATTGATAGCAATGTAGATGGCTCCGGTTTTTGACATTCTACATACACCACCAAGATAACTCCAATGCCCACGAACTCAATCAAACTCCACTACGGTTGCCCAAACCACTAATCACTAGGATCGAGGGAAGAATCCCTCAAAGAAAGGTGAAAACCTACGTACGTACGACACCAAATGACAATAGGAAGTAAACAGAAGAATATAAACCAAGCACTAGGGCAAACAAATGGGCCAAACTCACAAAGTGTCAATGTAGTATAAATGAGCCCCAGACCTATTAATGGACAAACACTTAAAATGGATGGACCGCATTGTCGGTTTGGAGTTCGGTCCTGTGATGTTAATCAATCCCTTGCCGAAGCCTATGAAATATAACTCATTTGATTAACATCATAACCCCTAGATTTGTTGCGTATCAACAAAATCCAATGAAAATTGAGGTTCCATTCGAAAAGGTTAATTTTTTTAAGTGAAGTAACTCAATTCCTTATAAGTCAATTATTTACCCCATGTCTAATCGACGTGTAATTTGTTCTCACTTTGTCAACAATCTCTAGACGCACAACTTACACACTTTCTCTCGCCAATTGAAACTTCTGCACGCAAAAAATTTAGAGTTTTATCCTACATACATATTTGGTGTCATATATATTTTAGTTAAGCTAGAAATTATTGTGACTGGCTGAGTAATATATATACACGCGAAACTTATCACTTGTTTTATTACTATCAAAAGGAGTTGACCTCAAAATAGAGCCTCCATAATCTTTATAAACAAAATACTCATACAAAAATTAGGTCAAACTTAAAATGATTACATAAAGAATTAGAGTGTAATACACTCAAGAAATTTCATTATCTTTGACATTTATTCATTTTTTTTTTTTTTAAATAATAAGCTTGTAAAACTTGGATGGACTCATGGCTTCTACCCCAAAAAAAAAGAAAAAAAAAAAAAAAAAAAAAAAAAAAAAAAAAACTAATAACGTCTCTCAATTATCTAATTTATTTTTACAATTCAAACCATCAATACAAAAATAAATAAAGGAGAGAAAACAAAACTTTTGAACGTTGACATGCATGACTCGGAATTAAAGAAGAATCCCCTTGCTCTCATCATGTCCGGGTAAATATTGAACTTTAAAAGTACTTTGAGTCGCTGTTGAACTCCATTGAGCTTTAAAAGTTCTCCAAATTATCATTAAATTTATCAAAATACTATCTCATTTTCTACTTTGTCACTTGCTTTTTTAAAGTTTAACATACTCGATGACATAGTAAACGGATTGACCGATGAGTATGACATAATATTTTAATAAGTTCGTTAACTTTTAGAAATACGAGAGACAAAGTCACGAATGTTATTAATAAAAAACCATCATTATTTGTCAATAGATTGGTCCGTGATGGGGAATTTGATAAATTCAGCTGTGAAGTTATCTTTCCTCATTTAGGGCAATGTTCGGTGGCTTAGATTCTATTTATAAAAATAAAATTTTGCATGTTTTCGAGTTAAAATATGTAATTAAAAAGTTTTTTAAAAAATGAGTGCGTTAAATAGTGGTTTAAAAATTTGTTTTTTGATTCGTAAATAAGTGAAAAAGAAGTGTGTCTTTTGGAAAATTAATAAAACAAGAACCGAATGGCAAGGAAGAAAAGTAAACCGTGTTTTACGGTGCAAGGACGAATAAGCAAAAGCCGACGCAGTGACAGCTGACAACCTTTCAGATGTTAGATCACACCTTGCAACGGCTGGGATTCAATCTTTTTTGATGAGGTTTGTATTGCAATCTGGAAGAGAGCGGTTGAATAAGTGGCAAATTTCCTGCTCTACAGTCGGTCTCCAAATAATAATTCTAAATTATGCATTGAACATTTCAATCAATTTGTAGAAAAAATCTTCAATTTGAAAAAAAAAAAAAAAAGGTGTAGCCCACACCCTGAGGGCCCGAACCGACCACGCCCAAGGCCATTGGTTCGGGAAGGTAAATCCAGGTTATTTCATACTTTGCGAATTTTCATACTCTGAAATCATTGTACAATAATAACTTCGTTATCAATCTTTAAAAATATATCGTTCTCTACATAAACCATGACGTTATAATTCATCCACTCATCACTCATTCAATTGCACAATTTATCCTTCACAATGCGCATTGAAGAAAATAGTCGTTCAATATTAGCAAAATAACCGATAAAATTAAAGTAAAAGTCAGAAGCTTATAAACCAATGGATATTTCTTACTTTTCTTTGTCATTGCTGACTTTTCTGACAGATCACCAAGGCCTTTTCAACCATTGAAATGTGTTGTTAAAGCACATATCAAAAATATAAGTTTAATGTTGATCATCAAGTGTGATGAGATAAAATCTTGAAAAACCTTCTAGATAAAACTCAGCAAGTTGAATAATCATTTTCTTATCAAAATTACAAAATCAATTTGTGGACTTAAACAAACTACACAAAGGAATAACTTTGTAATTACCTTAGAGAAATGATTAGTCAACTCTTTAAGCTGTAAATCAACGACAACGTAAAATAAATCCACAAGGTAGTGATGTAAATTTGTTATTTTTGGTAGTGTATTACGCTGGGGAAGACCACAAGGTGCACAATGTATAAACATATCATCCACATTAGAAACATAAATGTAATGCTGCTGACATAAATAATGAACTTTTTTCCAAAAACAAGTCCCACACATAGCCTCTCATCATTTTGGAGTCGTTGTTTGCACATTTTCACCAATTTCATTGCATTGACAATATCTCGATCTTTCTGTTGTACTGTCGTTGACAACTCATTCGAATTCCTACGACATTTTCATCCAGTATAGATTAAATGCAAAATCAAATAAATGTATTGATTCCAATAAATTGAATGCCTCATTTTCTGATCATCGAACTAGATTCATATTCTGAAATAGTTTCAAGTTCATCACCAATAGCAGAGAAAATGGAAAGCAAACAGACCAAAGAATTATAACGTGACTCCCAACGTGTATTACCAGAACGCTGAATGGTAGTTTCTTGATTAAATCCCTGTCCACTTAAAAGATCACCTCTCTCCAATGCCTTAACAATAAATTCCGAATATTTCTATCTAAGAAGATCATAACATTTGCAAACATCTTTGATAATAACATCAATCGTTTCAGCAGTATAAACACTCACTATATCCTTTTGAATATTAAGAGATGTTAATTTACAATTTTTAGGAGCATTTTTAATGTCACATCTTTAACATCATCATTATGAAAAACAAGAAATTGCAACTGAAATAGGAAGTCACCTAGATTGAGAGAACCTTCAGACTCATCATGACCCTGAAATGAGAACTTTTGTTGCAATAGAACTTTAATACAATCAATTGATGCATCAAGATGAATACAATAATCATTCCATGCTTGTCTTGACTGCTTATGCAAAAATGAATGAATGTGTTGATCATGATTCATCAAAGCATCACAACTCATTCGAGCTTTATTATGTTCGCTGTCTTGCTTTCCCATATAAAGTTGAAACCTATCTTTATTCTCCCAATATGTGAACCTTTCACTAACAAAAGACCCACCTCCTTCTAGATTCTCATGACTTGATTTGAAAAAATAACAATAAAAACAATAAGTAACATTTTTTTTCTATACTATAATCCAAACAACTATAAAATTCATCGAACCAGGAAGGTTGGAATCCTCTAATTGGCCTACTTCGAACTGTCATCTTGTGAATACACGATCTGAATGTTAACAAGTACCCTTTCGAAAATATGTCATTCGAATATGATCACGGGCATTACATTGTAGTTTGAGATTTGAGTTCTAAATCCAAGATCGGTGAAAAGTTGTGTAAGATCAAAATCCACTCTATCTGAAGTCCCCTTATCAACATTTTTTTCAACTAGATATTTTCTATTAAAGAATTTCTCTAAGATAAACATGATTCTTTCCCATCAAAATCAACACATGATAATTAGAGACTCACAAATCAACTCCACAAAGGTTGCAGGGGCTTACACAATTGTCTAGGAGTGTGGAGGAATACCATAAAGACCTGTAAATGGCTATGATTAGGGCCAATGTTGTTGAGGATAGAGAAGCCACTATGACTAGGTTCTTGAGTGGGCTAAATCGAGAAATTGCTAATGTGGTTGAGATGCAGTACTATGTGGATTTGGAGGATATGATGCATATGTCAATGAAGGTGGAGAGACAACTGAATCGAAAGGGGGCAACAAGACATTCATCGGGTCTTATCCTACATCCCAACCAAGGAGGAAAACTGTAGCGACCAAGAATTTTTACGCGATTAATAATTATTTTAATAGAAAATCGTGTCGCTACTATTTCACCCATTTTTATTAAGTTAACGCCACGGCGTATTCGTATAGCCAAGTCAAGAAATAATCGAGATCGTTCGATTTTAAATTAAATTCCGAATTTCTAAAAATATCTCCATTCTCTTGATTTAAAGTATATTAAGTCCAAGTACTTAATTCAATGTTATCCCAATATTTATTTATACAAAAATTATTTTTATTATTGAAATTAAGAAAATATATGCAAGCATGAGAGGTTCCATTATATATAATAATTATGAGAATCTTAATTTAATAAATATGGAAAAGTATATGAATGAATTATATACTCAATTATATGTAATCATGAAGAGCATAATATTTGTATAAATATGAAAAAGTATATGAATGAATTATATACTCCATTATATGTAATCATGAAGAGCATAATATTTGTATAAATATGGAAAAGTATATGAATGAATTATAGACTCCATTATATGTAATCATGAAGAGCATAATATTTGTATAAATATGGAAAAGTATATGAATGGTTGATAAGATTCCATTATATGTAATCATGAAGAGCATAATATTTGTATAAATATGGAAAAGTATATGAATGGTTGATAAGACTCCATTATATGTAATCATGAAGAGCATAATATTTGTATAAATATGGAAAAGTATATGAATGGTTGATAAGACTCCATTATATGTAATCATGAAGAGCATAATATTTGTATAAATATGGAAAAGTATATGAATGGTGCTTTACTTTAAGAAAAGGATGTGTTAAAATTAATAGAATTGAATGATTATGTTTACAATATGCCAACTTTATACATCTATTTAAACCCATCTCTTTTACACACAACTCTACACATATACACTTATTTCCAATCTCTTGACAAAATCCACAAGTAAGAGAAATTCAAGGTGGTCAAGAAAGTTTTGGTCCATTTACTACTACACTTCATTTTAATCTTTTAAAAAGTAAGTATATCTTATATTTTTATGAAAAGAAAGTATGTTTTTATGACAAGTAAGTATGTTTTTATGAAATGTAAGTATATCTTATGTTTTTATGAAAAATAAGTATGTTTTTATGAAAGGTAAATATACCTTATGTTTTTATGAAAAGTAAGTATGTTTTTATGAAAAGTAAGTATACCTTATGTTTTTATGAAAAGTAAGTATGTTTTTTATGAAATGTATTACCTTATGTTTTTATGAAAAGTAAGTATATCTTATGTTTTTATGAAAAGTAAGTATGTTTTTATGAAAGGTAAATACACCTTATGTTTTTATGAAAAGTAAGTATGTTTTTATGACAAGTAAGTATATCTTATGTTTTTATGAAAAGTAAGTATGTTTTTATGAAAGGTAAATACACCTTATGTTTTTATGAAAAGTAAGTATGTTTTTATGACAAGTAAGTATATCTTATGTTTTTATGAAAAGTAAGTATGTTTTTATGAAAGGTAAATACACCTTATATTTTTATGAAAAGAAAGTATGTTTTTATGACAAGTAAGTATGTTTTTATGAAATGTAAGTATATCTTATGTTTTTATGAAAAGTAAGTATGTTTTTATGAAAGGTAAATATACCTTATGTTTTTATGAAAAGTAAGTATGTTTTTATGAAAAGTAAGTATACCTTATGTTTTTATGAAAAGTAAGTATGTTTTTTATGAAATGTATTACCTTATATTTTTATGAAAAGTAAGTATATCTTATGTTTTTATGAAAAGTAAGTATGTTTTTATGAAAGGTAAATACACCTTATGTTTTTATGAAAAGTAAGTATGTTTTTATGACAAGTAAGTATATCTTATGTTTTTATGAAAAGTAAGTATGTTTTTATGAAAGGTAAATACACCTTATGTTTTTATGAAAAGTAAGTATGTTTTTATGACAAGTAAGTATATCTTATGTTTTTATGAAAAGTAAGTATGTTTTTATGAAAGGTAAATACACCTTATGTTTTTATGAAAAGTAAGTATGTTTTTATGACAAGTAAATATATCTTATGTTTTTATGAAAAGTAAGTATGTTTTTATGAAAGGTAAATACACCTTATGTTTTTATGAAAAGTAAGTATATCTTATGTTTTTATGAAAATGTTTGGATCATTGCTATGAAATCAATCTCACAAGATTGTTATGGGTTCCATATGATATGTTTATGATTATGCTAAGGGGACCGGAGTTTAGTAGCGCTACACATAAGAATTCTTGCCATTTAAGTTCGGTAAAATTCTTGTGTCTCCCTATGTTTATGAGTATTTCGATCCTATCCTATGTTATGATGAAAATGATCCATATGCTTTCAAAAGAAAATTTATGCTTGGTATACTTACTGAGATTTTATAAATCTCACTCCACGATATTTACCATTTTCAGATAATTGAAGGTTCGAGGCGGTCAACATGGAAGTGGCAAAAGTGGTTAAGATTGATGAGATAATTATGTTGAACTTTATGTAAGAAAATTATGTTCTATTTTTATTCACAAATAAAATTATGGGATTCTAATTATTCTTTTGAATAATTTTACATTTCTATTTAAGTCTCGATAATATGATATGAGTCACTTTTAGTGGCACTCGAATGGTCGAGAATTCGGGTCGTCACAAAAACACATGGTGGTCATGTCCCGAAAGGGACGGAGGAACCAACATCCAAAGGTAAAAATATTTCTGATCCCCAACCTACTAAGGATATGAATATTAAATTCTTTAAATGCTTAGGTTCAAGTCACATAACATCTCAATATCCTAATAAATGGGTAATGATTATGCGTAATGGAAAAATTTGTTCTGAGGATGAATTTACAGAAATGCTTAAATTAGAGGATGTTGGGGCTAGTAGTAGTGATGTTGAAGGCTTGACTTATGTTGTGAAGAGTTCTCTTGTTAATAGGCATATCCTTAGTGCTAAGTTTAAGGTGAATGTTGTTGATGAACAAAGGGATAACCTATTTCACACTAGTTGCATAGTGGATAAAAATGTTTGTGGATTGGTGATTGATGGGGGAAGTTGTACAAACGTAGTTAGCACTCTTTTGGTTGCAAAATTGGGGTTGCCTAAAATGAAACATCCCAGTCCTTACAAATTGCTGTGGTTGACCGAGTTGGGGGAAATTAAGGTGAATAGGCACGCTAAAGTTAAGTTTACTATTGGACAGTACAAGGATGAAGTGGTTTGTAACCTGGTGCCTATGCATGTTGGAAATATTTTGTTTTGGAGGTCATGGCAATATGATAGGAGAGTATTGGATGGTGAGTTTAAAAATCAATATTCTTTTGTAAAGGGTCGAAAGAAAATTACTCTTGCTCCTTTGTCACCTAAGGAGGTCCAAGATGATCAACTGAAAATAAAAAGTGAGTTTGAGAGGAAAAATGAGAGAGTTGAGGCCACGAACTCAGTAAGGAGAGGTAGTGAAAAATGAGAAAATGAGAGTTGAGGTCACGACCTCAAAAAAAAGAGAACATAAATGCAAATAGAAAAAGAAAAGAGAATCTACCCACATAATGAGTTTTTTTTTTTTTTTTTTTTTTTTTTTCGCACAAAGATTAATTTGCAAGGAACTAATCCTTGCACTTGATCCCTCTAACAAGTCCCTTCCTAATTTGATTAATTTTGTTTTGCAGGTACCAAAATCAAACCATAGCATTAAAGCAGGGAAGAATGTTACTTGCAAGAGAGAATTATCCAAAAGGTTGAAGGAAAGCCCCATGCATGAGCAAGATCCAATAGCAAACAATTGCAGAAGTTACAAGAGAATTGGACAAGTTGTAGATTCGATGTCGAATCCTTTTCAAGGGTATGATGTGATCCAAGGTAGGAGGTTAAAGGAGAAATTAAGTTACAGGCAATGCAATGCAACAACAATCTATATGAGAAAATGAACAAATTTCATGTTGGGCCTAAATCAAGAATCAAATCGAATTAAATCATTTCAAGGAGTCGAAGAGGAAGCCAACCGTGAAACCACGTGGTCACGCGGAGCAAGGTGGCAAGCGATCTCACGATGTCATCAAAAAGGACTAGAGAGAAAACATGCTCTCCACGCTATTGCGAGGTTAACTTGGACCATATTTCCCGTTTTCTTTAATTATTTTCCGTTCTAATTATTTATTTCCATAATTAAAAACTCTATTGTGGCTAGGGCTATGTTAGTTACGTTTCTTTTTACATTATATGGTGTTTCTTTTCATTATTGTAAACAACTTGGATTTTTTATAATTGACTGAGTGTTTTCTCTGGAAAAGTGAGAAATTCCTTTTCTTTTTCTTCAATAACAACCCATCGAACTTATCAAAGATTCTTGAATCTTTGTGGCTTCTAACCTAGAATTATCAAGGAATTGGACAATCCTTGTAGCATTCGAAAACTTTGGTTCTTGTTCCGCATCGTCAATTCATTGCATCGTGAATCTTGGGTCAATGTCTTATCGTCTATTTCTTTATTGTTTTTTCGTTCTTGTTATTTTAGTTATTCTGAATTTAAAACTTTCCCGCTTTATTAAATTGTTATTCCACGTTTCTCATTGCGTTCCCCAAAAGGAATCGCATCATCTTATCTCATTTGTATAGAAGCTATTAGCCTCGAATTGATGCTACAACGCCTAGTTACCTCTTCATCTGTCATTAGTTAATGAGACGGAGTGACTGTCTATGATACCAAATAATGACTTAATAGACAAAGATTGGAGTAAGATGATCTAATAGACAATTATGTCGAAGTATAATGGCTCATGGTGAAATGTGAAACATTGAGTTTGAAGAGGAGTGGTGGCAACGACTATTGGTGGCACTCGTGGGGCTGTAACTTTAATACATAACTTGTTTGTGAGAGATTTATCTAAAGTCAAATATTCTTTTTTTGAAGAATGTGATTAAAAAGTACAGTTTTTTCATGAATCCTACATAACTTGTTATTTAAAATGACTATAATATTATTCTGAATCAGATGTGAGTTATATATGATACGAGTGAATAAAAAGTGTGAGGATCACGTAAAATATGTAAATAAATTATATTTAATCATCTTATAAATTTAAAAATGTTTTGCCAAAAATATTAAGCTTCTATTTTGTTTAGACAAAAATTAGTTTTTTTTAGTGGGTTTTTGATAAAAGTTAATGGAATGCATGATTGAAAAGTCGTGGAATCTATGGAATGTGTGGTTAAAATTTTAATCTAGTCTTTTAAGTGAACAAAATAGGGGCTAAATTTTCTTTTTGCCTAAAAATATTTTTGATCTTAGTTTCATAGTGAGAGTAAACACTATTCATTTTGGGGAATGCCAATTTCAACAACTTCAATAGCTCATCCATCAACTTATTCGTCCACTTATTTACCACTTTCTGATGCATAAACTTTACCAAAAAGTTCAACGATGAGAATGAAGATAGGGTACAACTTTGAATGAAGAGCCTCAAATAATTGGTCGTAATGGACGTCGGAAGCAGTTGAGGTGGATCATCACTGAAAACATCATTCAAAACGTCTATCATTTCATTCGTATCAACTAACTCTTCATTTACCTGGTGTATGATAACATGTTCATCCTCACTCTCTCCGTAGTAAATCCATCTATCATAACTTTCCATAAAATCGTACCGAAATATGTGATTCTCCACGGTAACTACTAACTACGTTAATCTATTTACACAACTTTTGCACGGACAAGTAATCATCCCTTGATCATTTGTTAATGCCCTAACCATGTTTATAAATGATTTCAGACCATTCCAAAATACTTTAGACTTTGCACATATTCAATTAAGCTTAACCTAACTCTTATTAATTTCCATTATCAATACGAATAGCTCCAAAATCACAAACAAATGTTATGAAAAATATAAAAGTGACGTGAGAATGCCATAACCCCTTATCGCTCCAATACTAATTTCAGGTATGGACCTCAGCCACTCGACACTGATATGTGAATTACAGGTTGTGTTAATTTACCTTGGCATTGTCTCCATTTCATGCGTAAATTTCGACAGCATCTCCCTTTTATTCTCCTAAGCGACTGCACTATGTTAAACGTAGTCCATACCCGGAGAATAAAAGAGAAAACACTTTCGAAATATTCATGTGCTAATTACTTAGGTAACTGTAGGGTAAATATAATATAACCCAACTAGTAACTCATAAATCAATGTCAAACTGTCCAAAATGGGACAATTTAAAGATTAATTTGTAAACATCAAACAACCCAGGTAAGAACGTGTGTACTTATAAAATTAATCTTCAAATGGCTTCTAAGTTTTATGAAAGTGCAATGAAGTGTATAGAACATACACAAAAAATATAAAGTTAACTTATAATTAAATATAAATACAAATAACTCACCAAAACCTTAAGTTTTATGTATGAAACTTGTTGAGGAAATTTGAAGCCAAAGCTAGTGAAGGAGAATGAAATAAATGATAACTGAAATTGGTTGCTTGCTTTTATGTGGTAGCCCTACAGAGACGACATTTGTCGTCTCTGAATACCTAGATGTCGTTGCTGAAAAATGACGACTAAATTGTCATCTCAGTAGATTCACCTATAGAGACAACAAGTGTCGTCTCTGATACGATGGGATACTCGTCTTTGTTTAAGGTACATAGACGATACTATTTGTTATCTCTATATATGAACATATAGAGATGACGTGTCGTCTCAGTAGATTAACCTATAGAGACGATAAAGTTCAAATATAGAGACAATAATTATCGTCTCTAAATGAGTACATTTAGGGACGACAAATTGTTTTGTTTCTAAAGGTGTACACTTAGAGGCGACAAGAATGTCCTATCTAAATATTCACCTATTGAGATGACAATGTCTTCTATGATAAGTATAGATTATAGGGTAGGAAATATTCTCGCCTTTGATGTAAGATATAAGTTGTCTTTAAAAATGCAACCTTCAGAGATGACAAATCTTTTTTACAGAGGATTTTTTGTTATCTCAGATATTTAGATGCGACAACCCATAGTTGTCACTAAAAGTTGTATGTATAGAGACGTCATAATGTCGTCTCAAATATGTCATCTCTGTTACCTATTTTTGTTGTAGTGACACATCATATCATTTTCAAAATCAATCACCACAACAATGCCATCATTTTTCCTGATCATTTTGATCACTATTTTTGTACAAGTAACATTTTCCTTATACAAATATTTTCTTCCATGTTAGGATTTATGTACTGAGATTTGATTTGATTTTTTTACCCGCTGAACTCACCTCATTCCACCGCGGTCACCAAGCCAGCTATATTATTAAAATTTCCATGTTTGCCTTCACATCCTGTTATAAAAATTTTGTTCAAATATATATGAGATGATTAAATCAAAGCATAAGATGGAAAAGTGTAAAAATCGGGTAAAAAATGGTGAGAACCGGTCCAAAAAGTGAAAATTGGACCAAAAGAATCGAACCGGACGGATCGAACCAATCAAATAGGACGACCAAAAATTTAAACCAAGCGATAGCATGGTTCAACATTTGTCGATAGCATGGTATAAACTGATTTGAATCTGTTTAAGAAATTTAAGGTCTCGCATGGTTAAAAAATTCGATCGTTGGCAGAAAATCCTAGATTTTTTCATGCACATTTTCATCAACAAATCACACTCTTTTGTGATGAGTTGTGTGAACCACGAATTGGAGCGATGAAATTCTATAAATAGGTATGGAATTCACGTTTTTCAACACAAGATTAACATATTTACATTGAGATAATCACCCTCAAATTCTTGTTCTTATTACTTGAAATCTTCTTCATTGCTCTCGTTTCTATTTAAAATCCGCTAAAGCAATTTGCTTGGAGGCCTTTTAGCATTCTCTTTATGAGAAAACGTAAATTTAACTTTTAGGATAACATACTTTGCGATTCAAGTTTTTATTCATTTCATCGTTTTCTACATATTTTCTTGGTGATCATTCAAGTCAAAGTTGGTGCCTACTTCACAAAGTTGATATCTTCACTACGAAGAAGGAATTTTCTCAACACATCCATAAGAATAGAACAAGTAAGCAACATATTTTTCATAGAAGTAATGGTGCTTACCGAGTTTGAACTCTTACTTTTTTGTAGTAGTGATTCCAGAGTCTAGTCTATTTACGAAATGAAGGAACTCAACATCACTGCTTTTACATGATGTCTTAAGTGAAATATATTTCCCCTTAGCTTTCATTTTAAATTGAATCGCTATTAATCTACTAGTTAATTCAAGATCTTTGTGATTATTCCCATTTAACTAGTGCTGAAATCGGGGACTATAGCTGAACATTTGCAGGTCCCTTCATATTGAAAGTGTTCCATGTTGCATTCTCCACGACTCGTCTCCCTGTGGCTATGCTTCTGTTTAGTAATGTGATTTTTAGAAATTTTTGTGATTTTTTTTTTAATAAATGTGTGGTTTAAAAATATTTGAAAAGTTAAAAACTGTGATCTTGATTAATAATTGATGATTGTGATTGAGTTTGAAAAGTTGTTGTAAAAATTTTCATTACTAAAGAAGATTCAAATTACAATATGTAGAATGCATTGAGATAATTTTATTCCTCTAATGATAGTATTCTAGTACAGTAAATTGCATATTTAGTGATTAAACCCCTTCTCTCACTCCCCCACCCACAAAAACATAGTAGCTTGTACTGATAAAAAAAAACATATAGTAGCTTGAATTTTTCCATATCCCATCCCATGATAATCATCCCTCACCACACCCTCTCTCTAGGCTGAGGGTTTTTTGGGCTATGGATTTTCTCTCAAAGTTGAGGTTACATCTAGCTTCTATAGGTGAAAAATGTCTGGTTTTTTCTCACTAGGTGGCAAGAACCAAGAACAAGAACAAGAACCCACCAATAATAGCCTGTTTCTGTTCAAGAACGAGGAAATCTATAACAAGGGTTTTGAATTATGGCAACAGTATTTTCACTTTCATCAACAAAAACTACTCCGACACCAAAATCAACATCGAAATGGTGATGATTCTTGCAATCATAGTAATAGATCAGCAGGGTTTAGGGTGATGATGAGGCCAAGCAGCGGTGGAGATGGTGGTGTAAACTGCCAGGATTGCGGGAACCAAGCGAAGAAAGACTGCGCGCATCTTAGGTGCCGGAGTTGCTGCAAGAGCCGCGGGTTTCCCTGCGAAACCCATGTCAAGAGCACTTGGGTTCCGGCTGCTAAGAGGCGGGAGAGACAGCAGCAGCTTGCCGAATTGCAGCTTCATCAGCCGGAGACAGTGAGAGGGGAAAGTTCCAAAAGGCAGAAAGAGATTCCGGGTGATGGTGGTGGTGGAGAATTCTCTCTTGCCTGCACTACTATTACTAATACAGCTGGTTTACCTATTACCACCACCATGTCAGGTGATGTTATTTCTCAAAATTCAGACAAGAATAGGGTTTGAAATTCAGAAAAATGGGTAAAAAAATGAAAGTATAGTGAAAAAAATCATGACAAGACTAATTATATATATCTGTATGTATCATTTGCGTGTGCAAATGAAGTCCAATCTCCTTGTTCATCCAACCACTCGCTTTACCTTCTTTTTCTATTTCTACTGTTTCAGAGTAAACCTGACGAAAAAAGTCTTTTGAGTTGGTAAAACTTGCTGTGTATTTCAAGATTTCTCACTGTGTTTTTATGAAAAACAACAAAATTTTCTTTTGAGATTATTTTGATTTTCTGGATTTCCGATCAGGATTTGGGGTTGGACACTTCCCGGCGGAAGTGAATTCCCCGGCGGTTTTCCGCGGAGTAAAAGTGAGCGGAATCGATGCGAAGGAGCAATTTGCTTATCAGACTGCTGTCAACATTGGAGGCCATGTTTTCAAGGGAATTTTGTACGATCAAGGCCCCGATCAAAACGGCGTCTTCTCTCAGCTCCAGCCACTTAATCTTATCACAGGTGCAGCCACCACGGCCACGGCCACCACCTCCGCCGCCACAAACCTTGATCCTTCCATTTACCCAACTCAACTTGGATCTTTCATGGCGGGTACGCAATTCTTTCCACCACCAAGATCATAAGAACTAGAGGCTTACATATAAGAGATTTTTTCTCTGATTATGTTACGTCCATTTTTAGTTTATGCTATGAGAAATGCATTGGGATGGTCTCATTTTTAATGTGTATAATTTCTATGTGACACTTACATAAGCAAAGATTCTATGTGACACTTAAATAAGCAAAGAGTAAGAGCAAAAGTTTATGAAGAAGGCATTGGGATGCTGGTTTTTGTTATAATTAATTCAATATGATTTTGTCTTGATAAGTCAATGCTATTGATCTTATATCTATAATGAATTTCTCCTTGTGCATTGAATAAAATCATTTCTTTTAAAAGTAATAATGCTAAATATAGTCAATTATATAACTAAATTTTCAATAAACTCGTGTATATATATATATATATATATATTACTTTCTATTTTTATTTTTTCCTTGTTTTGGTTTACTTTAAAATTTTCTTTTTTTCTACGTATTCAATCTCAATCATTAATTAAAAGTCAAGTTCACAGTATTTGACTTTTCAACCAAGTCTTAACCATCTATTCTCCTAAAAATCACTATCTATTTAAAAAACAACTCTTTTAAACAATATCAAACACACACTTTATCATGAAATGATTGCATTTTTTTATTGTCTTTGGTCACTGAAGTTTTGATTGATTATGCAAAGAGTCATTGATGTTATTTCTTTATGGAAATAGTCATTCGAGTTTTTAACTATTACTCTAATGACCACATGATGAAAAAATTAAAGCCAACATGACATAGTTAAATAGTATAGTGTTATCAAATGATGTTATTTAATATGTCAAGTCATTCAAGTTTTTAACTATTATATATGAAAAACTTAAAGCCAACACGACATAGTTAAATAGTAAAGTGTTACCAAATGATGTTAAGAATTACTGAATAGTGTAATAAATACCGTCGTCTAATGACATGATAGTACTTATTACTCTAAGAAAATAGTTTCAAGAACTTTTACCATAATTACTCAAATTTTGAGTGATCATTGGTGTAATTAATTAATTACCCCATCTAATAAGTTGACTTTAAGTTATAACATAAAGATTATTAGAAAAAAATAAAATGAAGAGCTAAAATAAAATGTATGTTGAAGCATGTAAAAAGTTGTAATTATTTAAAAATGTTTTCTAAACATAAAATATAACACTACAAAACACAAATAAGCTTCCGAGTTGGACAATTATAAATGAACTATATATACATCATCCATTTCTTAATGCTTCATAACAATTCTTAACTAAAAATTATTGGGCAATACAATTTACGTTATACCTGTTCATTTTAATGTTATTTAATTTACCTTATCAATGACTTTTCTGCAATGAATTGTATTTCCATTTGTTATTTGTTGCGTTTTTAATTGGATTTCTTTCCTCATTATTTGTTTTCTTGCCGGATAAAATCTCATAATTTACTTTTAGACTATTCGTAATTTTTTCGTTTATCTTTCGAGAAGAATAAGGTCCAAAATTGCAAGTCTTCCATGCATTCGCATTATTGTTCCAGAAGCGTACAATTAAAGCAATATCCATATATAAATCCTGACTAGATGTGGTATCGTTAGTAGAAGAAAGCATAAAAAATTGGAAAGTTTTCTGAAATTAGAGGTTTGTGTACTTTAGTAAGGACAACTATCTTTAGATCGATATATATAAGGAATTTTCAATCCCTACATTGCATATTGATGAAACACAATTACACGAGTTTTCTGTAATAAATCATACGATTCGGACATCATGTTATTAATTTCTTTGTTCAATGTAAGCACAGGGACCAATCTACAGCATGGCGAGCCGACGCGCTCGCCCATGTTGGATTCGTCGAAATAAAAAAAAATTGTTAGATTTTTGGGCATTTTTTGTATTGCAACTCCAAAAACACAATTATTTGACCGATGTTTGTTTTAGCTGAACAAAATTTCTGGACCCGCCCTTAAATGTAAGCTAGGAATATTCAATTGTGTAGGATCCATACCTTGATTTACAATCAAGAACACCAAGAACACAACACAAACCCAAGAATTCAATCGAGATTTCAACTACAATTATGTAGGCTTACACCTCCGATTTGGAAACCAAGAACACACAATAAAAAGGAAAATATTTGGGGCTTTTTACATAGAGAGTGAGGGCTCGTCGAGAGGGAAATGTGCATGTTCTTGGTTTCCTAATCGGAGGTGTAAGCCTACATAATTATAGTTGAAATCTCGGTTGAATTCTTGGGTATGTATTGTGTTCTTGGTATTCTTGATTGCATATCAAGGTATAGATTCTACAAATTGGTTTTGCTGAGAGAAAAATTGTATATGTTCATGATAAATGTTGTGTACTTTAGTGAAATAAAATAAAAGAAGGCATATGGCTTAACACTTTCAATAGACTTTATAGATAATATTTTCTTTTTTATTGATTATAGCCAACTTCGAATTTATTAGAAACAATGCTTAATTATTTGTTGTTATTTGAATTTTGTTGCAGTAGGAAATTTTACCCCCTTTCTTGATCACCTTTATATGTCTAAAATCTTTGTTATATGCTTTCTTTTTCCAGTCTTATACTAAGGTCTTCTTTGTAGTACTGTTTAGGAACGAACCAATATTCTTAATACCGTTCAGTATCATTCAATACCGTATACCAAATATGTCTATTACGTAATCATAATGGTGGAAACTTGAAATCATTTGTCACGTTTCTATGGATATAGAAGAGCTGGTATTTGTTTTATGACAAAAACGTGTTTGGTTTAAAATTGATTTTTTGCATATAAACACGAAACAAAGAAAATAAAAAACTAATGATCTTTAGACAAACTTTTTGTATCTATATTGTGAAGAGAAATCATCTATCTTCGAACCGCATTCTAAAATCATGTTGGGACGTCAAGTGTTAATAATTATAAGCTGAAGTTTTTGTTTTCCTTGTACAACATTTGTTCTTTTGCCTTTGGAAAAATCAATAACTGAATGTACTAGTTTAATTTGATGGCTTTTCACGTTATGAAGCCACTAAATTAATTTGCGAAAGAGCAAAAATAAGCTGTTAGAGATGACACTATTATACGTATTTAAGGAAATCACTACACGTGGGATATTTATCCACATTAAAAATAGAACACGAAACCAAATTTTGAAAGTAGACATGAACTTGACCTCTAGATGATAAGTTATCCTTGTAAAATTGACTTTTTAATAAAGGGTAACGTATAGTAAAACAATGTGTTATAAAATGCTAAATTTATTAATAAAACGTAACGAGTAATTGGCCAATTGGTACAAACATTCAACTTAAAGTGTCTCCTATCGTGGTAATAACAAAGAAACTTGTAAAAAGCAATTTGATCATAGGCTCTTTCAAAGAGAAAGATATGAATGAGTAAATAGGGAAAATAACCCGAAAAGATGGACCCCTCTATACAACATGTTAGTATTGTAAAAACAAAAGAAAACGAACAATGAAAAAAATCAAGCAGCAGTGTAAGTAAATGCACAACAACATTTAGGGGAGAACCTTAGTGGGACGACTTTGTAGCAAGAAACACATGTAACAGTTCACACGACTAAGCAAATAAACTAATTGATCCAAGCAGCTGTAGCTGCGGCACTATCCACGAGAGATGTACAAGATCAGCGCGGAAAAACGGCTAGCCCGGGCGCCCTACGCAGTACCCAACATGAACAAGTTTAAGAGCGCCTAAGGGAGTGGCGAAACGAAGTCTGATGAACAAAAGGAACAGAGCCATCAACAAACTGAAGTCAAAATGTTGGATAATTCCTATCCTGGAGAATCCCGAGAGTAGAAGAAACGGGTTAACCTACTTACACAGGAAATCTCAGATGAAACACTCTCGAGAAATTTCAAGCTACCTAGCTTATAGGAATATGATGGGGTATCTGAACCTAGGGAACATCTAGAACGATTCGACAGCATGACGTTGCTTTATAGCTTTGCTAATGCCATAACATATCGGGTGTTCCTGACTACACTCGAAGGGAGTGCCCAAACTTAGTTTTCCCAGCTCCCTATCAATTCCATCTCCAACTTCGAAAATTTCTCTAATTGCTTCCTCAAAAATTTCCCTAGTAGCAAGAGGTACAGAAAGACCAGTGGTCAGTTCATGACAATCAAGCAGTAGCATGGCGAATCCCTCTGACATTACATCCAGCACTTCAATAAAGAAGCATTGAATGTCCCTAACCTAGATGCCAAAATGTCTACTACGATCTAGACTAATGGATTGAAGCAAGGACTTTTCTTCATATCACTAACAATGTGTCCACCAACCAACATCATGGAGTTGCTTGCAAGGCGAAGAAATACATCAATTTCCAAGAAGCACAAAAGCAAAAGAAGAAATAAAAAAGTATACCAAAAGGAAGGACATGAAAGAACTCCTCAGGGAAGATCTGAAGAAACAAAAACTCGGACATGAATAGAGATTTTCGGGGAAGATATCAGCACTACACGTCCATTGATGTCTCACAATAGAAGCTGTCATGCCGGTCTCAAAAAAGGTATAATTACGTGGCCAAAATCTTCAAAGATCGACGAGCGACTCCTGATGAACGGTGCCTACTGCTAGTTTCATAGAGGACCAAAGCATCAAATAGAATATTGCTACCAGCTGAAGGACGAATTTGAATGCCTAATTAGATCAAGGTACCTAGGGCGATTCGTAAGGAAAGATAAATGTGTGGAGGATAGAAGGTAGCAAACCCCTCCCATGCGAAGATCATCTGAGCATAATCAAACTCAAATGCCAATCCCCTACCAAGATGTGTGATTGATGCGTGTCGTAATGTACCAAAATAATAATTAAATTCCTTGTTCAATATTACTAAGAATATAGCAGTAGAAGCAAGGGTCGATCCCACGAGGAACGAGAACTAACTTAGTGTTATGTCAATTAGAATTGTAAAGGGGGGTTTTGAGTTGAAAATTGCAATTAATCTAAATAATCAAATAAAGATGTAAAATAGCTGGAATAAAAATCAATTAATAAAGAATCCTAGTTCTCAGGTTCGGTTGTGCCCTATCATAATATTGTCATTCCCCAAGCAACGCATGTACTATTTTCTTTGTTTTATTTATCACCCGGAATAATAAAAAAGCTCTGATTAATCCAATTCTTCCTTAATAATAATCAATTAGAATTAGTTCTCCAATCAATTTAGAGTGAATGAACAACCTAGAATAAGCTCCCTAGATTTAATTCATTAACTATGTGAAAACAAGAAGAATTAGGTGAACTAAATTATCAATTACATATGCTCGAATTGATTAATCTAGATTGGATTTTCATATGGAAATATAAAATTACCAATTGCTACTATGATTTGAATAACAAGACAAATACGAATCCAATTACCCAAATTAGCAAACATCAACACAATAATTAAAAAACAAGGCCCTAATCAATTAATAAATTGTCTTGACGAAATTGATGTTCATGAGAAATCCAATAAATAAAATATAAAAACAAGAACTACGTTACGAGTTTGAGGAATGAATAATAAAATAATATGAACACAACGTCCCCCTTGAACTAGGTTGAGAAGATTAGCCACGCATTGCCATGAAGAATTCCCCCAAAGTATTGTCTTGATTCACCTTGATTTTTGCCTGGAATTTCTTCTCTTCAAACTTTGATATTGGTGGCTCTCAAAAATAATTCTCCTCTCTCTTTGGTACTGAATTGCTCCTTTTATAGAGCCCAAATTCGTGCCCTAGCTTAGCCAAAAAGAAATACCAAAGATAGAGTTTAAGTTGAATTAGGAAACAATTTCCTTTTTCTTTCGGGCTTAAGTTACGGCCGTAATATAAGGAGTTGCGGCCGTAACTCACTTTCTGTTTCTTTTCTACGCAATTGATTCACTTTTTACGGCCGTGACTAACAACTTGTTACGGCCGTGAGAAACTTCCAATACGGCCGTAACTTGGTTTCTGCAGATTTTCGTGATTTTTTTGTTCAATCAACTGCTTACGGCCGTGACTTTCATGTTGCGGCCGTGACTTATTTATATGCCAGGTCCTCGAACTTCCTTTTTACGTGCTTTTTGGTCCTTTTTTCTTCTTTTCTTGTCATTTGCGATCCTACACAATATAAAACATAAAATGCATTAAGCAATACTTAATTAGGATCAAACTAACAGTAATTCGAGGCAACAAGTAAAGAAATAAAGTGCTAGTAAAGCACTTATCAAATCCCCCCACACTTGAACCATTGTTCGTCCTCGAATAATGATAGAAAAGAACTAAAGCACGACTCGAATGAACATGTTAGACTTTTAAATCTGGAAAGTCAAGGTCACAACCCACTTCTTTTTAGCACGAAAATCAAATTGCATAATCGGAGTGTGTTAGTGTGTGTAAGGATGCATCACCCAATATTCTCCGAACAAAAATGAAAATTGATACCCCAATGTGGATTATATCCTTTCACCTCTCGTGAGTTCTCTCTGAATTTATCAATTCCCCATAAAAATGTAAGTTTTGACTAATTCGAGTAAATGCCAACAGATTAGTGCGGTTTATCTCATGGTAAAAATTTAGTCAATACACAGTTTCAGATCAAAAGGATACAAAATATAGACCAAGCAATTCAAAAAACTCATAAGTACATGTAATGGGAGCCAACACTCTCACCGGATATCTCTCTTCGCACAAAGTGTATATAAAGGTGAGAATTTTACGCTCAACTCACTGCATGAAAAACTTGTTACCACAGATTGCTCAAATGTCAAAACCGGAGCCAACAATAACACAAGTGCAAAGCAAAGGTCTTTGTTGGGTTGTAGCGGGGCTTCGGGTTAGGTGGGATAAAAGGGAAACATTTAGGCTGAATCGAGAAGGAGTTTCACAAGCCGAATCGGTTCAATTATAACATTCCTTCTTTCTTCTTCAACATGAATTTAATAATCTCCCTGCTATCCAACTGATTTAACACTAGACTTCTATTTTGTGCAGCTTGAGTGTTTATTTTCAATACTAGCAAATGTTCATGACCTCGTAATTTGAGAACTGGCCTGAACTTCTCTTTTTCTTTTGTTTCTCTCTTTTTTTTTTCTTCAAACATATACTGCAATTTTTCTCTTTTGGTCAAATCACCCCACAATCCCCAATGACACAAGATTGAATTTCCACTTTGAAACTTAATCCACCTCAAACTTCTCAACCAACACAAGCTTGTGAATCCGTTCTCTATAGGTTCAAGAAAAAGGATAACATGAAAGAATGGGTGTTCGTGGCTTGTAGTGTGGTATTAATATTCCAAAGAAAGGCTAAGGCTCAAAGGGTCTTCTATTGGTAAATGTACAATGGTAGGCTTATTTAGAAGGCCAAATTTGGTTCATCCTAGTGCCTTTACTATATTTTGCACTCGAGCCAAGAAGCTACTACGGCATGTACACAAAAGCATATCCAAGAACAAATCAACCATGCAGGACACACATAAAAAAATAAGAGCTTTATGTAAAGAGTAAAAGTAGCTCATAGGCTCAAAAGCTCACAAATTATGGTTCATATGTGTGTCTCCCATCCAATTATGAGTTTTGGTCATTGCTCGGTCTTAGGGTCGAATTGAAAAATGCAAAAAATCTAGTGGCCAAAGGGGTGAATCTCTTTACTCGGGGTAGTTATCAGTCATATCAAATTTGGGTTCGAATCTACTAGGTTGCAGAGATATGACATTTTGTCCCCATTTTCAAACCTATTCGGAAAGTATTGGAAAATTCATCTCTACGTGCTCAATTCATGTCCAATTATGCAATTATATTTCAAAAAAAATGAACCAAAAGTGGGGTCGCTTCCTATCAAAGATTAAAATGGATGCTGACTCAAACTGAATTTTAACGTTTCGACTACAGAAAGTAGATAAAGACATTAAGCTCACAATCAATTCAATCCCCCCCACACTTAGACAAAACAATGTCCTCATTGAAAAGCAAAACAATAAAAGGGGAGTTATGCGCGAGGGCTACGTGCTATTAAAAATTTGAAAAAAAAGCAGACTTACGGCCGTAAGTCACATTCTGAAAAAAGTTTCAAAGAAACAATTACGGCCGTAAAAATGTAAATACGGCCGTAATAAGGCCTCTGTATAAAAAAACTGGAATTGAGTTACGGCCGTAAAAGGGTATCTTACGGCCGTAACTAGGCCACTGGAAATTTAATGTTTTTTTTTTTTTTTTTTTGAAAAAATAAAAAATAAAATAAAATAAAATAAAATAAACTAAAAATAAGAATACGAAAATAAAGAGTCGAGGAGGTAAAGAAACTCCCCTCTCGGGTTGCCTCCCGAGCAGTGCCGCTGTTTACAGTCGGTGGCTCGACTGAGTCTTTTCTCATTCAACCGGGATTAGGTGGATTCCCAAAGCTCAATCTCCTTTTCGTGCTCTTCATTAGTGCCTGCAAAATAGGGGGTAGAGGTTTTTCATCAGAAATTGGTAATGAGATGGATGAGATTTTACCTGATTTCGGAGACTTTGGACAGTCCTTTCCACCAATATCGAGAACTTCCTGTACTAAAGAGTCATTCACATTAACAGAATAAACAGGATCATTATCAAAATTTTTCACGGAATCATAAATATTGAATTGAACAATTTTATTATCAAATTCCATGGAAAGTGTGCCACTACTAACATCTATCTTAGTTTTAGATGTTTTCAAAAATGGTCTACCTAACAAAATAGGAGTACAGTTGGGGGAGTGGTCATCATTCATGTCCAATACATAAAAATCTGCAGGAAATACTAACCCGCCTACTTGTACTAAAACATCTTCAACTACCCCATCCGGATATGCATTGGAACGGTCGGCTAGTTGAATGATAACACTAGTTTCAGTCATTTTAGCAAGTTTTAATGCAGTGTAAGTGGACATAGGCATTACATTGATAGATGCTCCTAAGTCTATTAAAGCACGATTTATTTTCTTATTGCCTATTTGACAAGGTATGGTAAACATACCTGGATCCTTGCATTTTGGGTGCAATTTCCTTTGGAAGAGTGCTGACACATTTTCCCCCATTCTTACCATTTCATTTCCCATCAACTTCCGTTTGTTGGTGCACAGCTCCTTTAAGAACTTCGCGTATCGGGGCACTTGCTTGATTGCATCCAACAGTGGAATGTTGATTTCCACTTTCCTGAACATTTCCAGAATTTCCTTCTCCTTGCTCTCCTTAGTCGCCTTCGCTAACCTGCTCGAAAAAGGCGGTGGAGTTAGTTTCGCATTCACAATAGGTTCGGTTTTTACCTGAGAGTTTTGTGGAATGCTGTTTTTCTTTTCGACTTCTTTTTCTTCAACCTCCTCCTCTTCACTCGCGGTTGGCTTTGATTGTGACGCCTCAAATTCTTTTCCACTTCGAAGAGTAATTGCACTTACATTCTTCGGATTCACCTCGGGTTGAGATGGCAACTTTCCTCCTGTTCGTGCTTCCAGTCTGTTGATAGCTGTGGCCATTTGACTCATTTGATTTTCCAGGTTTTGAATGCTGGATTTGGTATCCTGTTGAAATTGTAGAGTGTTAGTGGCAAAGTTTTCATCATTTCTTCGAGAGACATACCTGATGATTGTGGCTTTTGCTGATATTGTCCCTGTGGATGGAAATTTCCTTCTTGTTGAAAATTCCCTTGAAGCTTGTTGGAGACGAAACCTGGATGTTTGTTATTTCCATAGCTCAAGTTCGGGTGGTCCCTCCAGCCAGGATTGTAAGTGTTTGAGTACGGATTGTATTGTTGATTTTGAAATGGGAAGCCTCCAGCAGCGTTCACTTGTTCACTGTTTTCCTCTTGGAGCACCGGGCAGGCATCCGTTGCATGTCCGAAGTTAGCACATATCCCGCATGCTTTGACTTGTTGTGCACTTCCTACAGCAAGTTGTTTAACGAGATTTGTTAGTTCAAACAGTTGACTTTCTATATTGGAACTACTTACCTCGTTCACGCGGCGAACTTGCATGTCTCGGGTTGGGTTAAATTGCTGAGTGTTTTCAGCCATGTTGGAAATCAAAGCCCGAGCCTGTTCCGGTGTTTTGTCCATTAAGGCACCTACACTTGCGGCATCTATCATACTTCTGTCCATTGGTAGCAGTCCTTCGTAGAAATATTGCACCAGTAGTTGTTCGCTGATTTGATGATGGGGGCAGCTCGAGATGAGCTTCTTGAAGCGCTCCCAATATTCATACAGCGATTCACCATTTTTTTGACGAACCCCGCAAATTTCCTTCCGGATTGTTCCAGCCCGAGATGCAGGAAAATATTTTTCCAAAAATAGCCTCTTCATGTCATTCCAGGTGGTGACTGATCCGGATGGTAAACAGTATAGCGAATCAGTAGCGGCATCCTTTAACGAGAATGGAAAAGCCCTCATCTTGATTTGCTCCTCGGTAATACCCGTGGGTCTCATGCTATCACATACCACGTGGAACTCCTTGAGATGTCTATATGGATCTTCACCGGCATGTCCCCGAAAAGTCGGTAGAAGGTGGATCAACCTGGATTTTAGCTCAAAGGTTCGTCCTTCCTCCACCGCTGGAAATGTGACGCACAATGGTTGTTGAACGACATCCGGAGTGGCTAGCTGCTTAAGAGTCAAATTGTTGTTGTTAGCTGCCATTGTTTGTTGTGCTGCTCTCCTTTGCTGTCGAAAAGTTCTCTCAATTTCTGGGTCAAGATCAAAAATTTCACAATTAGTTGACCGAGTTTTAAGCATTTAAGCAAAGAAGCACAAATAATAATTAAATGAAATTTAATTTAATTTAATTTAATTTTATTTAATTTAATTTTATTTTTTTGAAAAATTATAGAAATGAAGTGAAAATAAAATTAATAAAATAAAATGCAGAAAAAAAAATAAAATTCTAATTAACTAAACAACTAAATTGGTTGACCGTTCCCCGGCAACGGCGCCAAAAATTTGATGCGTGTCGTAATGCACCAAAATAATAATTAAATTCCTTGTTCAATATTACTAAGAATATAGCAGTAGAAGCAAGGGTCGATCCCACGAGGAACGGAAACTAACTTAGTGTTATGTCAATTAGAATTGTGAAGGGGGGTTTTGAGTTGAAAATTGCAATTAATCTAAATAATCAAATAAAGATGTAAAATAGCTGGAATAAAAATCAATTAATAAAGAATCCTAGTTCTCAGGTTCGGTTGTGCCCTATCATAATATTGTCATTCCCCAAGCAACGCATGTACTATTTCCTTTGTTTTATTTATCACCCGGAATAATCAAAAAGCTCTGATTAATCCAATTCTTCCTTAATAATAATCAATTAGAATTAGTTCTCCAATCAATTTAGAGTGAATGAACAACCTAGAATAAGCTCCCTAGATTTAATTCATTAACTATGTGAAAACAAGAAGAATTAGGTGAACTAAATTATCAATTACATATGCTCGAATTGATTAATCTAGATTGGATTTTCATATGGAAATATAAAATTACCAATTGCTACTATGATTTGAATAACAAGACAAATACGAATCCAATTACCCAAATTAGCAAACATCAACACAATAATTAAAAAATAAGGCCCTAATCAATTAATAAATTGTCTTGACGAAATTGATGTTCATGAGAAATCCAATAAATAAAATATAAAAACAAGAACTACGTTACGAGTTTGAGGAATGAATAATAAAATAATATGAACACAACGTCCCCCTTGAACTAGGTTAAGAAGATTAGCCACGCATTGCCATGAAGAATTCCCCAAAAGTATTGTCTTGATTCACCTTGATTTTTGCCCGGAATTTCTTCTCTTCAAACTTTGATATTGGTGGCTCTCAAAAATAATTCTCCTCTCTCTTTGGTACTGAATTGCTCCTTTTATAGAGCCCAAATTCGTGCCCTAGCTTAGCCAAAAAGAAATACCAAAGATAGAGTTTAAGTTGAATTAGGAAACAATTTCCTTTTTCTTTCGGGCTTAAGTTACGGCCGTAATATAAGGAGTTACGGCCGTAACTCACTTTCTGTTTCTTTTCTACGCAATTGATTCACTTTTTACGGCCGTGACTAACAACTTGTTACGGCCGTGAGAAACTTCCAATACGGCCGTAACTTGGTTTCTGCAGATTTTCGTGATTTTTTTGTTCAATCAACTGCTTACGGCCGTGACTTTCATGTTGCGGCCGTGACTTATTTACATGCCAGGTCCTCGAACTTCCTTTTTACGTGCTTTTTGGTCCTTTTTTCTTCTTTTCTTGTCATTTGCGATCCTACACAATATAAAACATAAAATGCATTAAGCAATACTTAATTAGGATCAAACTAACAGTAATTCGAGGCAACAAGTAAAGAAATAAAGTGACAGTAAAGCACTTATCAGTGATCATAGTCCTTATTGGAGGTCCTTCCTACGGAGATAGCATGTCAGCAATGAAGGCCTATCTACGAGGCGTCCGTTGAAGGACCTCAGTGTGGGACCGTATTGGGAAACCATATTTTATGCAGATCAATGGCCACCACGATTAATCAACCACTTCCGCTGAATAGAGACCTAGCAAGAGTTCATTTCCCACATAATGATGTGATCGTTACATCTATGATGATAGAAAATTATGTAGAACATTGGTAGATCTACTAATGTGCTGTTCTACCCAGCTTATGAAAAGATAGGGTTGAATCCAAATACTTGAAGAAAGTAAACACCTCCTTGTTGGTTTTAGAGGAGGAGTAGTCAGGGTAAAACGTGTTGCAGAGTTACTAGTATCTTAGGAAATGACAAGTTTCCTGGTAATCCGAGCCCCATCCCCTTACAATGCTATTCCTTGGAGAATAACATTGAACTAATTCCAAGCTATCTCTTCCACCCTTCACTTGAAGGTCAAACTCCAAACAACGCAAGGAGTGGGAGAAGTTAGGGGAGATAAAGCCATGGTACGAATATGTTTTGTAACAGATATATAAAAGGACTCACATTTGAAAGTGAACCCATTCAGCAAAGAAACTCAAAGAAAGGATAGAGAGGCTCGATTCACAACAAGACATAATGAAGTATTATTGATCCTGGACAAAGAGGATGAAACTAAAACCACCAGAATTGGCGGATCCCTTGGCGAAGAGTTGGAGAAGAAGTTGAGTACATTTCTAATCGAGAATCAGGAGATATTCGCATGGAAACCATCAGAAATGCCAGGTATCGAGTCCAGCATTGCTTGTTACCATTTACAAGCAGATCCAAGGATAAGACCGTAAAAGCAAAAGAGAAAGGTCATGGAAGCAAACAAATAAAAAAAATGTAGAACAAGAAGTGGAAAAACTTTTAGAAGCTGGATACATCCGCAAAGTCATGTACTTGAAATGGCTAGCAAAATTTGTGCTTGTACCAAAGGCTAATGGTTCCTAGAGCATGTGCATTGACTTCATTGATTTAAACAAGGAGTGTCCAAAAGATCCATTCCCACTCCCAAGGATCAACTTACTAGTCGACTTAACATTGGGAGGCAAATGACTCACATTATGGATGTGTTTGCAAGATACAATCAGATTCAAATGGCCCCAAAGACGAAGAGAAAACTATTTTCATAACAAACAGTAGGATCTTACACCTGGTGGCCACGCATCTGCAGCATGAATCAACAAATGCATTTTTTGATGACCTGCACGGCCACCTAAATTTCTATTGCACTGCCGCGTAGTTTTTCGGTCTAGCGATAGAACACGCCCATACGTGATTTCTTATGTTGATTGCCTAGGTTTCTTTAACAACCTATAAATACAACTTGCCATGCACAAATTGGGAACTTTTTGCATAGCCTATTTCACACATAATTGAGAGTTAATCATTGAAGTTCTTAGAAGTCAAAAATCAAGGCAAAGGAAGATGATTGAAGATTATCAACGTGAAAAAATTTCCTGGTGCAAAAATTCCTTTTATCTTTGTTAATCAGATATGCTCAACATGTTTATATTTAATTATTGTGCTTCTAATTAATTTGTGATGAGTAGCTAGATTTTTAGTTGAGATATTCGATGTAGCATAAGTTTTGATGCTATTAATTTCATGAATTGAGTTTTACATATATTTTGCATGTATTGATTTTATTTTCGTGTTTAATGCATGAATGAATTGATCCCTTGTTTAAGATATAATGAGTGTTTTTATAATCCGAGAGGTGAGCTAACACTTGGATCTAGAAATAAAATCTGATACTTGGATAAACGATAGATATATATGTTTATGGGTATTGCGACCGCTAAATGAATTCTTGTATTCCATGCACCTAGTTATTACGACCTACTGTCTAGAAACACGGTCGAATTGTTAGGTAGAGTTGATTTAAATTCGAGAGAGGAATTTCATATGCATGAATTCCGTCGAGCACATAGATAGGAGTAAAATTTGATGATTGAAATTAATAGTATTGACTTATGTGAAATCAAATGTCCCAACACTTTTAAACATAACTTCAGAAAATCATAATTTGAATTCTTTTCACTAACTTTTATTCATTTAAGTCAGTTAGTTTATTTTATTAAAAACTTCAAAATCTCATCAATTGCTCTCGTTCCGATTATGGTAATTATTTTAGAACATAAATTTACTCAATCCTCGTGTGATCGATATCCGAACTCTAAGCTTAATTTATTACTTGTTCAACTCATACATTTACGGTTCACAACAAGAGTCAGTCAGAACATGATAATGAACAAGAATGGATGATCCATGTTGATGGGTCGTCATCATCTTATGGTGCCGGTGCATGTTTAGTAGAGTATTAAAAGACCCAATAGGGTGCCTCCACAACTTTGCACTCAGCTTCAAATTTCCAACATCTAATAATTTCCAGCATCTAATAATGAAGGGAAATATGAAGCACTCCTGATTGGAATCATATTAGTAGCCTGGCGTGTGCTAATCTCGAGCGTACAATATCGCACCCAAGTAATAAGTGGACAAGAGAGTCCATATTATTTTCTCACGAGAACTATGATTAACTATCAAAGTTATTCTAACTTTTGCTTTATTTGAATTAACAAAGAATGAGGTTTTTATATAAATTAAATCCTTAAACTAAAACACTTAAACAAGAAAGCAAATTGTGTTTATATAATTAATGAATGAGAAGTTGAGATTTCACGATTTCACGTTGTCAATACTTTTAATTCCACCATTCAAGTTTTAATCTAATAATGTGATCGACTGAGTTCACTTATGAAAATGAAATTTCTCTCTTGAGTTTAAATCAACTCTACATAATTAGTCTATCTTGTTTCTAGGCAGCAGGTTGTAATGATAAGGTGCATGAAATACAACAACTAAGTTAATGATCGCAATAACAATAAACGTATATCTCTATGGTTCGTTTAATTATCGGGTTTTATTTCTAGATCTACGTCATTATCTTACCTCTAGGATTATGAAAACAACCCTTTAAATCAATGAATTAGTGACCAGTTAATTCACCCATTAATCAAAAAATAAAATCATCGCGTGCAATCCATATGTAAAACCTGAACAATGCAATTAAAAGCGAAAAACTATGCTACATTGTTAATCTAAGCAAGAAGTTTAGTTTTTCATAATGTTGGAATTGAAAACATGAATAATAATAAAGAACAACATGATGAGTATATTAAAGAAACAAATAAAAGAACTCTTGCATCGAAAGTATTCTCCACGTATTGATCTTTAACTCTCACGCCTTTACCTCCAATTAGCTTCAATAATCTCCAAGGTAGGATGATGAATTTTGCCTCTTGAATATGTTTGCAAAGGTCTCTCAATTGTGCATGATAAGAAGTATATATATGTTTTCCATGAAACCTAGGTAAAATAAGACTTGAAATTGTGCATGGGCCTTTAAAGAGTTGTGGCCGTGCAGTTCAAATAGACCAGTTCAATTTCAAACTTTCCCCTATATTTAAGTAGGTCCTTGAACTTTATTTGCACGTGCGTCCTTCATCTTCTAAGTACAGCAATTTAGTCCTTGAACTTTCAAAACACTTCAATTCTTCTTCCCAAGTTTAGTTCATCTTTATTTAATCCCTCAAACTTTGATTCCTCACACTTAGCTCCTCTTAAAAGTCCCGATTTACAACATCAACATCTAGTTTGTCCAATTTAGCTCCAAATCTCTTCCAGTTGTGCATTATTTCCATCAATTGCTTCATTCATATGATTTTGGTATTATTCCTAAAATGTAAAAAAATAGAAAGCAACTAAGTAGAATTTATTCAAGAATGAGAATGAATTATTCTAATTTAGATATACAAGTAAGTGTATAAAATATAATTATCAAATACCCCTAAACTAAAATTATTGTTCGTCCTTGAACGATCTAGAATTAATCTAATGAATCAAAAATTGCAAAGTAACTATTGACGCCCAAAAAAATACCCAAAATGCAAGAGGCCTAAACCTTGGCCCAAACCAAAAGAGGCCCAACGTTAATGGCTCATTATTGGCAAAAATTGGACGACTGGGCGATTGTGTGGCAGCTAGGATATTTGGACGACAGGGCGAGTGATGGAGCAGTTGAACGACTAAGCAAGTAGAAGCGATTTTGACACTTGCCTTATGATCACATAGCCAGTTGTTGACCAAGGTGGCAGTTGAAATGACGAATTGTGGAAGTTACTTAGAGCGACGTGGCAAGTGGATGTTACAAGGACGTGGGCAACGGTTATGCAACGTGGAGGAAGCAAATTAATCTATGCAAGTTACAAATCAAGGCGGCAAACCAAATATTCAAATACTGGCAGCGATTGAAGGAAGTTCGTGCATTTGTATATATTGTAAAAACTTAGTCATTTAGATGGACCAATCAATCAAATCTCAACAAAAGAATATGTAATTTCCTTTCTCTTTATTTTTATCGTCAAACTCTTAGTGTAATTTGTGTGCTTACGCCCCTTGGAGGTGTTTTGTCTTCACCGTAATCTTCAAAAATATAGCACCCCTCGTTGGGACTTTGTCTCGAGAGGTTTGTTCCTTACACATTCGTCTGATTCCCCTTTGATAATTGTTAGCAAGGTGACCTCCGCGAGAAACAGTTTGGCACGCCCAGTGGGACAATTTGGTGTGTTTTTGAAGATACGAAGTGAACCATCATGCCTCACAAGAATTTTGACAAGGAAACAGCAAGCCATCATCTCCCGTCTATAATTGAAAGATTTGAAGAGGAACAAAGTCCTCCAGGAATAGAGGGAGAGAGTCATAGCCGTTATGAACCCATGAAGGATTTGAATCCTCGAACCATGTACGCGCTATTCGGTGAACTCGCTCAAGACGTGGTTGAATAGGTAAATCTAAAATATGTCCATAATATGAAAAAGTTTATTCAAAGAGAGAAAGAACAATTCGATAATATGGCCAAACAACTAAAAATGTTGCATGATAATATGAATAAGTTGACAGGCCAAGTTGTTCAATCAACCTTCCCAAATATAGGACATCATTTTCAATCCAGGACGATTGTAGGACATAGTTCCCCAACCTCAAATCTAAATCAGGGGATAGAATGGCCTTTTGGGCCGTCCACTTCAAACTTGGGGGGTAATCCAGTACCAAACTTGGGGGGTAACCCAACTTCAAACTTGGGGAGTAATCCAGTGCCAAACTTGGGAGGTAACCCAACTTCGAATTTGGGGGGTAACCCAGTGCCGAACTTGGGGGGTGACCCAGTTCCGAACTTGGGTAGTAACCTAGTACCTTGGAATAGTGTCCAAAATAATGGACAAAATGTTCCACATCTTAACGATGGAGGGAACAATAACAATATTGAGCCGAATAATGGCAACTTCGCCAATGGTAATTGCGCTCCAAATCCTTTGCCAAACGTTAGGCCACGAGCACCACCAGTGGGAAATCCACATATAGGATTCCCTTATGATCCCAATGCCTTGTTAAGGGATCAAGTCGCTGAGATGATGCGAGACCAAATGGCAGTGGGGATACGTCCTTATGTTAGGCTGACTTACACTAAGCCATACCCAGATTGGGTGGATCAAGCTTTTCCGTGGCCTAGGGGTTACAAGGTGCTAGAATTCTCTTTATTCACTGGTTTTGGGGAGGTCTCCAGGCTAGAACACATAGGGCGATTCACGTTGCAGTGTGGTGAGGTGATCGATTATCATAAGACGAGGCTTTTCCCAAGTTCCTTAACAGGGATGGCTTTCTCTTGGTTCATTAACCTGCCAGCGAATTCTGTGCAAACGTGGCAACAATTAGAACAACTGTTCCACGCCCAGTTCTATAAAACGGAATCCGAGGTGACTCTAGACAATTTGGCCAATCTAAGGCAAATGCCCACTGAGTGGGCTAAAAGCTTTCTCCAATGGTTCAAAACGGCCAGGAGTAAATGCTTTGTACCCCTGCCGGAAAAAGAATTCGTTAGAATCGCTCAGAGTTGCCTGAGTTTTGACCTCAAGAAGAAATTCTAGGATAGGGAGTTCCCTGACCTATTTTAATTGAGCTCTAATGTAATAAGATATAAGCGTTTGCTGAGAGAAGAAGAGCAAATGAAAAATTCTAGTAAAGGGACTTTTTATAGAGACTCAAATTTTGACATACACATGGTAGGTGACGGATATGTTGACCAGGACGAAGTATGCTTGGTCGAGCTAGTCAAAGGGGACCCATATGCTTGTCCCCTGGCAGCAAAACTGGTACGATAATAAAAGACGAGCCTGTAGAAGAGAAAAATAAGAAGGCTAAAACATTTTCGTTCGACGTTAGTAAGGCGGACTTTATATTCGACAAGTTATATAAGGATAAGCAAATCAAGTTGAGCAATAAACATAAGTTTCCAAACCCTGAACAAACTAAGGGCAAAAAATACTGTAAATGGCATAATGGTCTCATACGACTAACAATTGTTTGGTTTTCCGGTACGTGTTGCAGGAAGCCATTGAATCGGGGAGGATCATGCTTGAGCATAAAAAAAAAGATGGAGGTGGACGAGAACCCCTTCCCACAACCACTTGGAGTGAACATGATGGCAACTGATTTTTCCTAGAAATTGCCAAAGTTCAAACTGGTAATTGATGATGGAGCAGAAGATGAACAACAACGTCCCAAAGTGTTTGAACGACTCAAGGGAAAAGAATACCAAGGAGACAAGAGTGTCTTATGTGATAGACGCAAGGAAGAAGTGAGTAAGTCTGTGGAAGGAACCAAAGTGCAAGGTTTTCACACTCATCCCAGAGTTGCATCAAGTTTCCAGCCCAATAGAGGACGAGGCCCAGATACACATGGAAAATCGTCTCAAGAAAGGCAACTACGGCCAACAAATCACAGGAAAACATTTAGGCCGCAGCCACGCCAATCAAATGTTTGGCATTCATTCCAGTATAATGCAAGATGAGTTGTGCCCTTCAATGAGATGACAAGAACTCAGCAAAGGCGTTTTCAAAGGAACTACGACAGAATGATGAGGCGACAACAGGGAGCGTTACCCCTAGACACGCCAAGGATGACTTGGGAAGCTAACCAAAATGAATTTGATGGTGACAAGGGGAATTGCACAGAGTGATCAGTGAAGAAAGCGTCTGGAAGTTCCACTGGGAAATTGAAGTTCGACCGTAGCAAAAAAGAAGGAGACGAAGAGGAACCAGAGCAAGCCACCACCATTCAGTTTAGGACACTACCTCCAGTCATGGCCAACAACTATCTACTGACCAATGAGTTTAGAAGCAAAGAGGATGTAGAAGAAGAAGGTGGAGAAAATGAAGGAGTAGCCTGCGAGTAGATATGTGAAGAGGGCCAAACGTCCCAAGAGGTAGATTATGAAGAAGAGGACGATGGTATGACAGACATCGAAGAAGAGATCGATTTGGAGGTGGAAGGTAGGAAAAGAGGGGTGTCATACAATGTGTTGCTAAAGCAGTTGTATCATGAAGGCGTGCGTGAAGTGGATCTATTGGGTTAGCCCTCTGGGCGAGCGTTCTATTTTTACGTACTGTACGGAACGCTCAAAAGGAAAACGAGAGTACCACTGGTTGAGAAGTATGGATCGCCTCCCAGGATACTTCCTCCTCCTACTGGATGGTTTACAAATGAAGAGTCGAGAAATCAGAGTGGGGGACAAGAAGTATTGTAATCCGATGTAACGAAAAGAGTCTAAATAAAGGAAGACGGCCAGGAGGTAGAGATCGATGCAGCGGAAAAGGTTATCTTTAGGAAACCTTCCACGAAACTAACCAGGCATCTGAGACCACTGTATGTGAAGGCCCAGATTAATGGAATTCCAGTGTCAAAGGTTCTTATAGACAATGGGGCCGCTATAAATACCATTCCGTCCAGAATGATGAGAAGACTCGCAAAAAAGAAGGATGATATGATCCCAACAGAAGTTATCCTCACAAGCTTCAATGGAGGGGTGTCGTCGGCCAAAGGAGTGATGCCATTGGACGTCACTATGGGAACTACCACAAGGACCACCATTTTCTTCATGATAGATGGTCCTATCAGCTATAACGTACTTCTAGGGAGAGATTGGATCCATGGGAGCCGGTGCATACCTTCATCGCTCCACTAGTGTTTAGTATTCTGGAATTATAAAGGAGAAGCAGAAGTGATACAGGCAGATCATAGACCATTCATGGTAGAAGTGAACTCTATAGAAAGATTCATGTACGAGGGAAATTATGGGCCTTTTAGAGTAGTGAAAGAGGGAGAAGAAACTCAAGTCGTCACACTAAGCGAAGAACCATTCTCGGTTGACGCCCTAACAGAGATGTTCAACCAGATGAGGCCAAATATAGTGGCCCTTGAGAAGCCAGTCATTGGCGTAAAAGTGATTGAGGAATCATGACAAGAAACTAGCGAAGAGGGGATGTGGCCGATATTCGGGCCTCAAAAGCCAGACCAATGGCTTTCAATAATAAGTCTGAAGAAAACGTAAAAAAGACAAAAGAGGCAGCAGCATTGGCAACATTCAAGTGCGAGTTGGTCATTTTTGAGTTGGAGCAGAATGCTGATAGAAAGATATACAAAGTGGATTTTTTGAAGGAAGAGTTGCTCACAAAAGCCTGGACGATGAAGCAATAGGGATATCCAAACAGGGGCACGCTCAGGTGCAAGACCCTCTTGTAAAAGTGAACATCGGCGACGAAGGGGAAGAACGCCCAACATTCATCATCCAAATACTCAGTAGAGAGGTAAGTGACGAATTGATTGTCTTACTAAAAGAATACAGAGATTGTTTTGCTTGAGAATATGAATAAATGCCTGGTTTAGATAAGAATTTGATGAAACACAGACTGCCAACTAAGCATAATTTTAAGCCACATAAGCAGCCACTTAGGCGTTTTGCCCCTAATGTATTACCTGAAGTAAAAAAGGAAATAGAACGTCTTTTAAAGGCTTGTTTTATTAGGACGGCCAGGTATGTAGAATGGTTATCTAATATTGTGCCTGTGTCTAAAAAGAACGGTAGCATTAGGGTGTGCATAGATTTCAGGAATCTAAATTTAGCCACGCCTAAAGATGAGTATCCTATGCTAACGGTGGATTCTTCAGTAGATTCAACTGCAGGGCATGTCATGTATTCTTTCATGGATGGGTATTTTGGATACAACCAAATTTACATAGCTGAAGAAGACGTACATAAAAAGGCCTTTAGATGCCCAGGGGCCTTTGGATGTTTTGAGTGGGTAGTCATGCCCTTCGGCCTAAAAAATGCTGGGCCACTTATCAAAAGACAATGAATCTAATCTTTCATGACATGATTGGGAATTTATTGAAGTACATGTAGATGATATTGTGGTAAAATCAATGAAAGAAAAAGACCATTTTCAACAACTAAGACGTTCATTTAAACGAATGAGGCAGTACAAGTTGAAGTTAAACCCTTTGAAATGTGCTTTTGGTGTTAATTCAGGAAACTTCCTTGGTTTTCTGGTACACAAGAGGGGGATTGAACTTGACAAAAATAAAGCAAGAGCCATTTTAGAAGCTAAACCGCCTGCTAATAAAAAGGGATTGCAAAGGTTCCTAGGTCAAGTAAATTTCTTAATGCTTTTATTTCTAATTGTGCAAGGCGAACGAATGGTTTTTCCCCTCTTTTAAAGTTGAAAAATCAAGACGAATTTGTCTAGCGGGAAGAACATCAAAAGGCTTTCGACAGCCTAAAGATATACTTATCAAATCCGCCTGTGCTGGTGTCACCAATTCATGGGAAGCCAATGAAAATCTATATATCGGCGGAGCAAGAATTTATAGCCGGAATGGTCGCGCAAGAAGACCAATTGGGCGAGGAAAGAGCGATTTACTACTTAAGTAGACAGTTGACGAAATGTGAATGTAATTATTTAGCTAAAAAAAGAGACATCTCGCTCTATATTTCACGTGTACTAAACTGAGGGCCTATTTACGGCCTGTAACGTGTAGTTGATATCTAAAGTAAATATAGTCAAGTATTTGTTTTCTCGCCCTGTTTTACATCAAAGAATTGGCCTTTGGACATTGGTCCTTTCTGAATTTGAAATACAACACGTACCTCAAAAGGCAATTAAAAATCAAGCTTTAGCTAACTTTTTGGCTGATCATCCATGTTTGGACATGTCTAAGGAGGTTAATTTAGAAGTGGATTCACTCGAAACGAAGCCCTGGGTTTTATATTTTGATGGATCAAAACTTACCCTCGGGGATTGGTATAGTTTTAATAAATCCCTTGGGAGTCTGTTACAAGTATGCTCTCACTTTGGAAAGAGCGTGTACTAACAATCAAGTCGAGTACGAAGCATTGATCACGGGGCTAGAACTGTTAGTAGAGCTGAAAGTGAAGAATGTGATTATCCGAGGAGATTCTCAGTAGGTAATATACCAATTAACGGGTGATTTCAAGTGCCAAAGCGATTCTGTGATAAAGCAATACGAGCTCGCTCAAGAGCTTTTGGAGGAATTTGATCAAGTGGAGCTTCAGTACATAAGCAAAATTTACAACGATGTAGCGAACGAATTAGCCCAAGTCGCTACAGGTTATTCAAAGGTGGTGAATGCAACAACAGCTTGTGAGTACGGAATAATCCTGCTTTCCATACAAAGGAGGATAAAGGAAAGCAGCATTCATTGTATATAAACCGGGGACGCGATGGATTGGAAAGAAGAAATAAAGAAATTTTTGAAAGAATTTGGTAGAAGAAATGACAGGAAAATGAAACTGTGTGCATTGAATTATGTCCTCATAGACGAACAAATATACAAGAAAAGTTCATATGGGGTACTATTGAAGTGCATAAGTTTGAGCGAGGCCAAGACCATTATGGTAGAAGTCCATGAAGGGATATGTGGGGCCCATCAAGCAGGCCAAAAAATGAGATGGTTGATTATTAGGAGTGGATACTTTTTACCCAAAATGGGAGAATCGTGCATACAATATGCAAAAAGTTGCTTAGCATGTCAGAGACACAGACCAATCCAAAGAGCGCTAGCCAGGGAAATGACGCCTATTATTAAACCTTGGCCGTTTAAAGGCTGGGTTATTGATTTAATAGGGAAGATTTATCCCCCATCATCCAAACAACACACGTTCATTATTGTAGCAATGGATTTCTTTACTAAATGGGTAGAAGCTGTCCCTTTGAAAGAGATTTCCCAAAAGAATGTTATAGAATTCATTCACGACCACATTATTTATGGGTTTGGGGTGCCACAAACCATAATGGTAGACCATGGAACCTCATTGAATGGAAATCTAGTAAAGGAGTTTTTGGACGAATTTGATATCAAGTTAGTTAACTCTATGCCTTATTACGCTCAGTCTAACGGGCAAGTAGAGTCTTTCAACAAAACCATGAAGAGCATTGTACGAAAAATGTTGGGCGAAAATGCCAGGAATTGGCACGAATGTTTGAACAATGCCTTGTGGGCTTACAGGGCGTTTCCACGAACGAGTACAGGTGAAACTCCGTTTTAGCTAACCTATGGACAAGAAGCAGTACTACCTATGGAGATCAACGTGCAATCAATTCGAACAGGTTTACAGAACCATCTATGCGAAAGCGACTATGCAGAATTGATGGTTCAGAATATTTTAGAAGTGGACGAATTAAAGTTGGACGTCCTTGATAGATTGCAAGTTCAGAAGCAAAAAGTGGCTAATATTACAAAAATAGAGTGATAGCCAAGTTATTTAGTTTGGGCAATTTGGTCTGGAAAACCATACTCCCCTTAGAAAGTAAAAATTCCAAATATGGGAAATTGTCACCTAATTGGGAAGGGCCATTCAGAGTAAGCAGTGTGTTGTCCAACGGAGCTTATCATTTGAAGGATCTAGATAACACGAAACACATAAGATCCATCAATGACAAATACTTGAAGAAATATTTTCCTTCCATATGGGAGGACGAACAAATATAAACGCATTGTATTTCACCGGGAAAGGCGCGCAATTATCGCACAAGCAAGAAAAAAGGAAAATGAAAATAAGGTGCACCTATAACAAAAATTGTTTCTTTTATTCAAAAAAGTTATGTACATTCGTAACACAAAAGGAGCCAGCAGGACCTCACTCAGCAACAATAGGGAAACGAATACTGCCTACCAACTACTACAGAATGAAGACTTCCTATCAACTATTATAGAGGACGTCTCTATTACAGACCAATCTTCGTCACCCCAACAACGACGACATGCTTGTGAACAAGAATGGCTCGCCTGATAGGTCTTTCCCCCTTCCCGATCTTAACCTTTGTGAAGCTTCCATCCTCGTCTTCTCAGATGCATCCGCTGTAAGCAATCACAACAGGTGAACGGCCTGAGAAGCACTCTTAGTAGGCAATTGGCCGATCATAGGGTAAGAAATGGCCGGTGAGCACTCCCTACGGGCAGTTCCTCTACATCCGATGACCCTAGAAAGGGATCACAAGGGAGAGAGATGCCGAAAGGAGCCTCCACGGCTAAGAAATAATTTCCTATATCTCCCATACCAAAGGTATGTTTAGAGCAGATCGTGGGAAAAGAAAGTTAGATAGTTCATATCCGGGAGAAATAGGAACAAAAGACCTGTCAAACATGGGGGAATATACATGATAGCAGTGACTTATAAGACTGGAAGAAAGGGATAGGAGACGTATCTGCAACCAAATCCCCTTTTTATAGGGAAAAAGTCCACCTCTTTATGCAAGAAAAAGAAGGCAGAAAGGCAGAATTTGAACGGTCTATGTTGGAAAAAACAGAAGTAGATTGGAATGCTGAGAATTTCTGGGAAAAAGGACACATCTAAATGATTAATATGGTATAAAACTAATGGATGAACATTAATTCTGCCATATTGGGGGGTAATTGTTGACGCCCAAAAAAATACCCAAAATGCAAGAGGCCTAAGCCTTGGCCCAAACCAAAAGAAGTCCAACGTTAAGGGCTCATTATAGGAAAGAAATTGGACGACTGGGCGATTGTGTGGTAGTTAGGATATTGGGCGACAGGGCGAGCGATGGAACAGTTGGCCGTCTAAGCAAGTAGAAGCGGTTTTGACACTTGTCTTATGATCACATAGCCAGTTGTTGACAAAGGTGGCAATTGTAATGACGAATTGTGGAAGTTACTTAGAGCGACGTGGAAAGCGGATGTTACAAGGACGTGGGCGACGGTTATGCAACTTGGAGGAAGCAAATTAATCCATGCAAGTTACAAATCAAGGCGGCAAACCAAAGATTCAAATATTGGAAGCGGTTGAAGGAAGTTTGTGCATTTGTATATATTGTAAAAACTTAGTCATTTAGATGGACCAATCAATCAAATCTCAACAAGAGAATATGTAATTTCTTTTATCTTTACTTTTATCGTCAAACTCTTAGTGTAATTTTTGTGCTTGTGTCCCTTGGAGGTGTTTTGTCTTCACCGTAATCTTCATAAATATAGCTCCCCTCATTAGAACTTTGTCTTGAGATTTTTATTCCTTACACATTCTTTTGATCCCCCTTTGGTAATTGTTAGCGAGGTGACCTCCACACGAATCAGTAACAAATATTTTTATCATGTCAACATGTTTACTATATGCCTCAACAATCCATATTATATCATACTTCAGCACAAAACTTTGAACAACACAGTAAAAATAATTCTAGTTATCTCATACCAGATTTTCAAGTGTGTGTGTAAATAGCCAAAGTTAAACGCATATTTATACGAAGGTATACTTAACATTGTATAGCTTATTATGCAAAAGTAATCCCGAATCCCATGTGGCCAACCTATGATAATCTAATGATCCTCCTTTCATTGCTCATGGATGATCACAACTTACTACTTTTTTCTTAAGTCCATGTATTCTATCTACAGTGGTTTCTAAATATTTTTCTTTATATTTTTCCACACAAGATAGTCAGAATTAGAAATATTCATGCACAACAAATCAATGATAAGTGATCCCCAATTCTACACCCTTGATCTCCACAGTTTCAGTCAACAAGATTTATACCAACCATTTTATTATTTAATGGACGAATTTTTCGTTTTATTGTCATTGTATTTTATTATCTTTGTGTGATACTTTTCTTATTTGCTTTCGTAACGACCCGAGTCCAACTTAACGGGCAATCCCCACCATTAGATTGACGACGTACTGTTCCCACTGTACCAACATGGGTATTTTCAACATACTTTGTCCTCACTCGTACACTCCCCGATAAAACTTTCCAATGGGTCACCCATCATAGAATTGCTTCAAGTCAAGCACGCTTAACTGTGGAGTTTCTAACGATGGACTTCTGAAAAAGAAGGTGCAACTTGTTGGTATGAGTAGTACCTATCAAATCTTTTAAGTTTTCCTGGCCTGTGCGTTACAATCACCCTCTGCTAGACTCGTGATGTCCTCATCGCACTTTAACCATTTGAGGATCCATTGTCAGGCATTGGGATTCTAGAGGTGGCTCCTGCCCTATGGTGTAGAACATTGTCATGCATAACACTTAGTTCCTGATTTCCGATTGGCGACCAGCTCTGATACCATTTGTAACGAGCTGAGTCCCACTTAACGGGCTGTCCCGATCATTAGATTGACGATGCACTGTCCCCACTGTACCAACATGGGTCTTTTCAACATGCTTTTTCCACACTTGCACGTTCCCCAAGAAAACTTTCCAAGGGATCACCCATCATAGAATTTTCCAAGCCAAGCACGCTTAACTGTGATGTTTCTAACGATGGACTTCCAGAAAAGAAGGTGCACCTTTTTTGTATGAGTAGTACCTATCAAATCTTTTAAAATTTCCTGTCCTAGGTGTTATAGCTTTCTATTTGACCCCTTTATCGAGTGTTAGATCGGTGACTCCCAAGCAAGACAACTTTAGGACACCAGGTTCAAAGAACCGTAACACTTGTTAACCCGAGTCATAAAGGCAATAAAGAAAATTTTAAAGATGTGTTATCGTCTTTTGTGTAAGTCCACTCTCCCTTAAGCTTTCTAATTGACCCATATAACGAGCTTTAAGTTGATAACTCCCAATTCAGTTGAATTTAGGGTATTAGCTTTTAACACCCTTACGAGCTTGCTCGAGTCAAAAAGGCTAGAAGAGTAGAATAAAACTTTTATCCTTTTTCCGTTTTTATGCTAGTGTAGGTTTATACCCGTTGACCACATTGTTTCAACTAAAAATGCAAAACTAAGAACCATAGACCCTCAACCCATCAATACATGCACATACTAATCTTTCCACCCTTAAACTGCTATTTGAGCGGTTTGGTTCTAAATATGGATCGAGATAACTTAAAATCTAAGTTTAGGGATTAATAAGTCATTCCTATGTTCAAATTGAATAAATTCATCCCACAAGTATTAAATATACTCCTACACAAGTAATAATTCAATAATGGCTAAGATGAAATCAACCAAGTAATAACTAGTCAAGAAAGTTCATGTTTTTATGATGTCCAATATTCAAGATAAAGTACCAAAATGATCCAAATTATATCCTAGGAAATAAACATGTCAACAAGATTTTCAAATTTCTCAAGGTTTTTTTTTTTTTTTTTTTGGGTCCCAAATAATCGAATGCATATGAACCATGAAATGATATTTCCACCCCAAAACTAGAAATATACATTGCCCTCAATGTATGTCATAATGTTATGTTGACTAAATAAAGACACACATAAAAGAGGTGTTCAAGTACCTCCCGAGTTTGAGGATGCAAATTCTTTAATTTGGAGCTTTCCTTTGAATGTAAACTTGGCTGATTCCAACTTGTTCCAATCTTGGTTTGATATGCCTCAAATGGTTTGTTTCTCGAAAAATTGAAATGAGTAACATTAGAGCACATCAAATTTACAAAAAATCATAAGCAACCATACCCATAACTCCCAAACTAGAGTAAAACATAAATTTGAAATTCTTGAAAATAGTCTACTATCCATATTCAGGCCCCGACATTGTCATGAAAAATCAAATTTTTTCTGAGCCATATTCAGACACATGAAAGTATGTAATGTGGTCTATAACATAGAAAATATTTAGATCATTTGGAGTTCAATATGGTGGTAAAGTGATGTGGAAAAGTGGTCACTACATGCTGAAAATTAGTATAATACCCTTGCAGTGACCTTGATATGGTGCCTAGGTGTGCTTAACATTCCAAGTACAAGTTTTGTGCAATGTGATGATGCAATCCATGAATAAATGATTCAAACTCAGTGCTAAGCATGAATTAAAGATGAAAGTTTCAAAAGCTTTGCAAATATTCTATGAAAAGCTCTCCTACACATTTTTTCAAACACCCTACGTGCATATAGTAAAACAAGTTGAAATCATAGAGTTTGAAGCTTGGAGTTATCCAAAATTTTTCTCCTATGTTTTACGATCAATTCAACATACAATTGTATCCTATTCCACAACTCAATAATTCATGAAATCCAAATCTCCATAAAAGCAAGAAAATCCCAAAATTTTGCAAACTGCACAATTATGGAGGTGAAACATACCTTAATGAGAGATTTGAATGTCATGCATTCATCTTTTGATCTTCAATTCATGTGAATGTGTTGAAATTAGTGGTATGATATGTTGGGGTGAATTTTGGGAGAGAAAACGAGGTTTAAAGTTATGAAATTGTGAAGATACTAGTTGCATGTAAAGAGCTATCATTTTTGCGCTACAGTCAACCGTGCGGCCACACAGAAGGAAATCTGGTAGCCATGATGTTTAAAACTGTAGGTTTTGTTGATTTCATTGCAGACGCGCGGCCACCTGATGGTATAGGTGTGGGTGCATGGTTCGCCGACTGAAGCTAATTTTTTATTCAATTTTGAATTTCAAACTCAAATTTTCGAATTCAAAACACCTTATTCCCGATGTACTAAACCACCTACACTCATTTCATGTCTTGAACTAAATTTTCATGATTGAGTTTATGATTTAACACCATAATTTAAGTATGTAATCAAAACCAAAAATTCAATGCGATGAACAAGCTTTTCAATGTCATTATGCATCTACATGTGCTTTCAACTTTAAAGCCAGAATCTTCTGACAAAATTGATGTTAATACACATTATGAAAGGAATCATGCTTTTGATAAAAACCTAATTTGATGCAAAGAATGCAAGGAAAATATGATGACTCAATGATGCCAACAAAAACTACTAAAGCGAATAAATCTTAGATTACTAATAAAACATTTAAATAAGGCATAAAAACAAAAAGGATATAAGGTTGGGTTGCCTCCCAACAAGCACTCCGTTTAAAGTTTAAAGCTCGACTTTTTGGAAGAATTCCTAAAGGTGGTTCAAAACATGATGTTGAAACATTGTCCCCAATTTTGGATTTTCTCTCAATACTCCCAAACTCCTCATGTTGTGACTTGGCTTTAAGCTTCCCCTTCTTACTTAATGATGGTTCCTCCTCAATTCTTGAACAATTCTCCATATTTGGGGTCATGGTTCTCCATCTGAGTCAAGTTAAATGTCGCATGTTCATTTTCAATCCTAAAGGTTACCTTCCTTTTTTCAACATTAATTAAAGTCCGTACAGTAGCAAGGTATGGTCTCCCTAAGATCAAAGGTAGCTTGTCATCCTCCATTTCCAAAATCACAAAATCAGCAGGAAATATGAATTTCTTCACTTTCACAAATACGTCCTCTACAACTCCATATAAGTATCGAATAGATTGATCAGCAAGCTGCAACCTGATTGTCTTTGGCTTTGGATCACCTAAATTCAATTTTCTGTAAATAGACAAAGGCATTAGATTAATGCTTGCACCTAAATCACATAGAACTTTATTGAATTTTAAATCACTAATAATGCAAGGAATGAAGAAACTCCCTGTATCTTTTAGCTTAGGTGCCAGCTTCTTACGTAGGATTGCATTGCATTCCTCATTCAGGGATACCAATCACAATCTTCAAGCCTCTTCTTTTTAGACATCACCTCCTTCAAGAACATAGCGTAGCTGGGTATTTTCTTAATGGCTTCTATAAAAGGGATGTTATGTGTAGTTTCTTTAACGTTTCCAAAAACTTATTGAACTGTTGATCCATAACATGATGCACCACTCTCCCTCGATATGGAAGTGGTGGAACATAAGCTTTCATAGGTGGCCTTGCTGTCCTCTCCTCATTATCTGATTTCTGTGGTTCATCAGGCTGGTTCACTACCTTTGGTTGCTCATCCTTTTCTTTTCCTCCTTCAACAACTTCTTATGATTTGTCTAATTTCTTTACCTGAACTCATGGAAATTGAACCCCGCTCCTTGTAGTGATGGCGCAAACATACTCCCTTGGATTTGTTCCAGTGTTGCTTGGCAACTGTCCTGGTTGTCTCTCAATCTTGCTAGCTGCCAACCTAGAAGAGTTATGATGCTTTCTCTAATCTAGATTGTACATTTGAGAATATGGCCCTATTTGCATTTGATTTTTTCCCACATAGTTTGCCTGCTCTGCACCTGGTTGACCTTGAAGTGCAATAAGAGAATTATGTGATGCGTGATTATAAAAAAAAAAAAAAAATCTCACATATTTGATTCGCCTGAGCTGCATGTACGGGTTGTTTTCCTGAACCATCCAATTTCTTCACTAAAGCATCAACCTTTGCAATAAGCGCTATAATTCCATATACTTCATGAATCCCTCTAGCCTTTGGTGCCGCTCAATCAGAAAACCATGATAGCAATTTGCTGCCATCTTCTCAACAGTATCAGCTGCTTGTTCATAGGTCAAATCCATAAGTGAACCACCAGCTGTTGAATCTGCATGTCTTTTATTTTCATATGTCAACCCATTGTAAAATTGTTGGACCAAAATCCTGTCAAATATACCATGAATGGGACAATGTCTCTGCAATTCATTTATCTCTCCCATGCCTCAAAGATCAATTCCCTTGGCTATTGATTTAAAGCTAAGATCTCTCTTAGTTTTAACATTCAGTTAGGTGGAAAGAATTTATTCACAAATTTTTGACTTAATATGGCCCAAGATATAACAGAGTCATCTGGTAAAGAATAAAACCATGATTTCTCTTTATCTGCAAGAGAGAAAGAGAAAAGCCTCATTTTGACTGCCTTATCTGGAACTCCATTCATTTTTTGCATGTGACATTTTTCCTGAAAAGTCCTAAGATGTGCATGTGGGTCTTCTGAAGGTATACCATGAAAGACACATGCTGGATCATTGTAATCAAGGAGGTTTTAATTTCATAGTTGTTTGAAGGTGTTGGTGACAGAGCAACAAATGTCTGAATATCATCCAATAGGGGAATCATCTTTTTGACCTAGGCTTCGGGGAAATCTATAAATACCAAACCTTAGGCACATTTTTTACGGTTCCCACTTGTCATACTTCTTGCCAAAATGCTGTCCAATTGCTGGGGGATCCATTCAAGGCCAAATTCAAGATTGAAGAACAAGGATCAAGGAGATGAACGGGGTAACTTCTATTCAATTTTCTTGCGAATTATCTTTAATTATGTATCTAGGCTAGATTTTATTGTTGGAATTGCGATGATACTTTAGTTTCCGGATTCTATGTTTTGACTTTTTATTTAATTTAAGCTTTTCATGAGTTTGAAGCAATTAATTATGTTTTTATTTAAATATATGATTGTGGATGCATAATTTTTGATGTTTGTGATAATTTTCTATATTCGATTATTAGACCTTGATTAATTGCTACAAAGTCCGATAGGGGGATAGAAATATACCCCTATGCTTTGTGTTATTCACAATTCTTTTAATGCTTTTCTACATATTTGTATTCACCATAGAAATATAGTTGGGTCATGTGTAGGAAAATGTGTTAATTTTTGTCCCAAAGGGAGTTTTAGCAACATTATGAATATGTATTTTCAAAACTCATGGATTGCATTTAAATGATTTAGTCAAAATATGGATGATGGAACAAAGCAGTGTTCTAAAAAACGCGAAAAACGCGTGCCTACGTGTTCCTCTTATGTGTTAATTTGGCGAAAAGCGAGAAAAAAGCGGGTAGACAATTTTTTATCTAAAAAGCGTTCATAAAGGGCGTGTAAATGATGTGTGTCGCAATGCACCAAAATAATAATTAAATATCTTACTCGCAAATTAACAGATTTGATTGTAATAGCGGAAGTAAGAGTCGATCCCACGAGGAACGGGAACTAAAATAGTGCTTTGTCAATTAGAATAGATGGGGGGTTTTCGAATTCAAGAATTGTAAATAACGTGAAAATAAAGTAAAAACGTAAATCAGATAAAATAAAAGTCAAGTGGTTGCAAACCCTAGTCCTCAGGTTCAGTTGTATTCTATCGCAATGTTCTCACTTTCCAAGTAACGCGTGTTCAAATTCCCTATTTGATTTATCACCCGTAAATAGTTAATAAGCTCTAACTATTCCTATTCTTCCTTAATTGTATTTAATTAGAATAAGCTTTCTAATCAAACATTAGCCATTGAATAACCTAAAACAAGCTCTTTAGATTTAAGACAACAACTATGTATTGGTTAAGAAGAATTAGGGTGAATTAGATTATCAATCACACAAGCTCGTGACAATTAACCCAAGTTGGAATTCTTTATGAAAATATTAAATTTCCAATTGCTACTATGATTTGAATAAAAAGACAATTACGGATCCAATCATTCAAAATAGCAAATCTCAATACAACAAATTAAATGATAAGGCCTTAATCAAATAAAGAATTGTATTGATTAAATTAAAAACGCATAAGAATCCAACAAATCAAAATAAAGAACTTAGAACTACGTTACTAGTTTGGAAAAGCAATAACAAATTGATATGAAATACAACTTCCCCTTTGAACTAGGTCTGGAAGCTTAGCCGAGCATAGTCATGAAGAATTCTATAATTTTCTGTCTTGATTCACCTTCTCGAATTTCCGAATTCTTCTTCCAAATCTTCAAGCAAGCCGCGCCTATTTCAAAATAATAATGATCCCTTTTTATTGTCATGAAATTCCCTTTTTGTAGCCTCAATTTCGTGCCATAGCTTTGGGACCAAGAAATCCCAAATTATGGAAAGAATTGAAATAAGGAAATTTTTTACTTGAATAGTTACGGCCGTAACTTTCCATTTACGGCCATAATTGGGTTTCTGCGTATTTTTCACAAAGTGAGGTCACGGCCGTAACTTCTGATTTACGGCCGTAAAGATGTTTCTGCGCATTTTTATCTTTTGAGGGTTACGGCCGTAAAGATGTTTCTTACGGCCGTAACATCTTTTCTGCTTAATTTTTTCTGTTTCAACATGCACTTACGGCCGTAACATCTTTTTTCTTGCGGCCGTTGTTCGCTAAAATCGTATACCGCAAGTGCACGGTTCGCGTTCAAGTAGTAAAGTGGACTAGAAAAGTCCGGGTTATCGTACCCACGAGGATTGATTTATTTGTAATTAAAGTTATTGAATTTATTTTTAAATGAAAAGTCAAGTAACATAAAAATGTGGTTTGGTGGTGAATTTTCAAATTCTGTAAATAAAACTAACTACTCAAAATAAATGCATGACATTAACTTAAATTTAAATGTGCACAATTAAATGACGTAAATTAAAGTGCTTGAAATTAAATGACAATAATGAAAATGCATGAAATTAAATAGCCCAAACTACGGAAATAACTTTAAAAATAACTAAGGGCAATTTAAATTAAGTCAATCATCCCAACTAGCAAAACTTAGCTACTAATGCGTTTGAAAATGAAAATAACAATAAACATTAAAGATAAAACCCGGAGTTTGAACGAGAGTTGAAATTGCAACGCAGCATGAATTGCGTCTAGCCGCAGTCACCCCTATTGCAACGCCGTCCTCAGCTCCCTACAATCGTCGCAGCATCCCTTGTTGCATCCAGCCGCAGGCATGATCATTGCAGTCCCTACAGCAGTATTCCAGCAGTGTTAAGCAGTTCCAGTTGCACCAGCATCAGCAGCGTCCAGTAACTCAGTTCCTCCGGCAGTAGAAAGCTTCTGTCACCAGCCTCTAACCATCCCAGTTTTCACTTCTTTTCTGCAGGCTGCTATCTATCTCCTTGTCTGTACTCAGCTGGCTAAAGCAACCAACCCTCAACCAGTAGCAGCTCCTTGCAACTTCAGCATTGAATCAGCAGCACTTTCAGTCATCAGCAGCATCCAGTTTCAGGTATCACCAGTTCTTCCAGCAACTGCAATCAGCTGCAGTCTTTCTCTAGCAGCAGCAGCAATGTAGCCAGCAATATTTCCTCAGCACCTTCAGTAACAGCTTCCAGCATCAACTTCTAGAATAAAATGGCAGCAACCTCCAGCTTCAGCACTGAATCAGCAGCAGCAACTCAGGTGCAGTCCAGCGGCAGCAGCAATTAATAGTATTAAAGGCAGCAGCAAAACATCAGTCCCTTTACAGCAGCAGAACCAGCATCAGCAGCTGCTCTCCTTCCAGCAGCTTCAATTTCAGCACTAGCAACACAGCAAATCAGCAATTCCAGTAATTCCCGCCAGCATCAATCCAGCACAGCAACAGGCTCAGCAAATTATCAGCAACAGCAACCTCCTTTTATTCCAGCAATGCACCAGCAACAATGGTACTTCAGCAACAACCTTCCAGCAGCTTTAAGAACCAGCAGTCCACCCACAACAGCAGGCCAGAAGTCCAGTTCAACACCAGCAAACCAGTCCGTTTTCACCTGTTCTATCTTCTTCCTCTAGTTAGCAGTAGTAGCAGCTTCAGGCAATGATAGTTATTGCTCCTGTCACCAGCAATATTGGGCTTCTGTCACCAGCCCTCTAGCACCCCCGGTTCTCTCTTTGCAATCAGCTCAAATCTGCAGTACTTGAACAATGGAAGCAAAGTAGTAGACCAGTTGCAACCTCCTGTCACCAAGTTACAATCTCAGTCCCCCCTCGTTCCTCTCTCCAATCCTATCAGCTGTGTGTATTTATGTAAAAATGTATCCTCCTCTGCCCATGCTTCCAGCAGTCAGCAGCATGTTCCAGCGTTTTTCCCATACTCCCTTGTCCTCCTCCAGCAGTAGTGCATGTTCCCAGGTCCCAGCTTTTGTGTCTTCTCCCATGCTTTGATTCTCCTTGGTTTCTTTCCCATACTTTCCTGTTTTGTGTGTACATACACATATATATATATATATATATATCACACATTTTATCGAGTAGTTAAAATTTTATTTCAAAATGCATTTTTACTTAATTTCACATGATAGACGAAATAAATAAATAGATATTTGCTCGATTTTTCAATTAAAGTACTAATTTAGGGATAAATAAGTGTGTAAAACGCACACTTATCACACCCCCAAACTTGAGCTTTTGCTCGTCTCGAGCAGGAATATCCACTAACACAAAAACTGATGAATGAATGATCAACAACGCTAGATGACTTGCAAATTCTTTCTTGAGTGTAACATTGCATGATTAATTCACAATTATGTTTTCAAAAATAATACTACAAAAAGAAGTTGAGCTTATCTCATGTTTGATCGGTGTGTGTGTGAATAGTCACTTTCAATTATTACTAAGGTTCAAAGAAACATTGTAGGAAGGAAAAATTTCAAAATAATACTATCCACCCTTAGTGGTCAATTTCATTCCTTACTCTCTCGTGACATTCATCCCCCTATATTATTTCTTTTCTCTCCCAAAACGCAATCCTAGGGGTGACTCTCAATTCACACATTTCTTTTTCCACTAAAGTTTGGTTATGACTTACCAGCAATCTCAACAATCTAGATATGCAGTGACTCTCCACTAGATGAGTGTTTCAACATTAAAGTTTATACCAAGCAATTCAAACCCACTATTAATCTAAGCCCTTATGCAAATACAAATGCATGATTTCTACAAACTAATGTAATGATTGCTCGTGACTTCCTCACTCCCTTAAGCTTTCTAATTGACCCATGTAGCGAGCTTTAGGCCGGCAACTCCCCGATTGTTTTAAGATCAAAGGGTACCAGGTTTCGAAATACCCCTACGGACTTACTAACTCGAGTCAAAAAGGCTACGAAGTGAGATAGACTTATTAAGCAAATGCAATGATGATGATGTGCATTTTTTTTTTTTTTATAAGTGTGTGTGTGTACCCTACTCATTAAGCTTTCTAATTGACCCATGTAGCGAGCTTTAGGCCGATGACTCCCAAGTTTCAAACTTAAGGCACCAAGTTTCAAGATACTCCTACTGGCTTAATTACTCGAGTCAAAAAGGCTACGAGATAGGGCAATGCAAAAATTGAAATGGGCTTAGATCTCTAGCATTTGGTCATCACTTAGCTTATACTAACATCAACAACACTCCACACAAATTTAGATCAAGCATGCATGGAATCACTACACATCTAGACCGTCTCCTTTACCGGTTCGACCACCCCCAAACTTGTCTCACAAATGATCAAGAGATTAATAGCATTGAGAAGGAATTAGATAGGTTGATAAAAATTGAAAATACAAGCTCACAACCTAATGAAGTCTACTTCACGATTTTTTTTTTTTTTTTTTTTTTTCAACCTTCAATAGATTCCAAACCTCAACAACAATTAGTTATGACTATTGTGCTCAAGAGAACTCAGGATCACCCATAGATAAGCAAGTTAAAAATAAGCACAAGTAGTATATTCGATCATAATTCGTGAATTAATCAGCAATTCCAAACATCAAATCATTTTGAGCCGACAAGGCTATCTAGCATGTCAATATCCACAACAAAATGAACAAAATCAAACATCACAATGTCTTAAGCCGTCAAGGCTATCTAACATGATAAAATGCAAAATGAAGTCAACACCCCCAAACTTGAATTACACATGTCCTCAATGTGAACATAGAAACATGTAAAGAAGAAAAGAGGTAGTGGAACTTCCCTGATTCGATGCTTGTTTGTGATGTTTGAACTTGACCTAAGCTTTCGTCGCATGTAGTTCACCCCCAAACTTGTTGAGTACAATGTCGCTTAGGATTTTTAAAAATATTTGTTACCTACAAAAGTTTGACAAATAATTAAAAAGAAAGTAAAGAAATACAGTAAATAAAATACAAGTAAATCAAAAGAGAAGAAATTTGGGTTGCCTCCCAAAAAGCGCTTGGTTAAAGTCATAAGCTCGACTTTTGGATTTTTTTATTCGGGAGCATTGAGGAGAAATGATGACTTTTCCTCCGGGGGTTCTCCTTCCAAAAATGGTTTTAACCTTTGCCCGTTGACCTTGAAATGTCCCTTGTCGGGATGATATAGCTCTATAGCTCCATGGGGAAAGATTTGAGAAATTGTGAACGGCCCCCACCAACGGGATCGAAGCTTTCCAGGGAATAGTCGAAGTCGGGAGTTGAATAGAAGAACTTGTTGCCCAACTTTGAAGTCTCTCTTCACAATGTGGTTATCATGCCATTTCTTGGTTCTCTCCTTATAGATGCGAGCATTTTCATATGAGTTGAGGCGAAATTCATCAAGTTCATTAAGTTGAAGCAACCTCCTCTCACCAATTAATTTTGCATCAAAGTTTAATGCCCGTGTAGCCCAAAATGCTCGATGCTCAAGTTCAACAGGGAGATGACATGATTTTCCAAAAACAAGACAAAATGGAGACATACCAATAGGAGTTTTGAATGCGGTGCGGTAAGCCCATAATGCATCATCTAGCTTCTTCGACCAATCTTTCCTTGATGTATTCACCGTCATCTCAAGAATTCTTTTCAACTCTCGATTTGAGATCTCCACTTGCCCACTTGTTTGGGGATGGTACGGTGTGGCTACTCGGTGCTTCACTCCATATTTTGACAAAAGTGAGTCAAGAAGGCGATTGCAAAAGTGTTTACCTCCATCACTAATGATGAGTCGGGGGGTTCCAAAGCGTGTAAAAATGTTCTTCTTGAGAAAATTGACCACCACCCGAGCATCATTAGTGGGCAATGCCATCGCCTCTACCCATTTAGAAACATAATCCACCGCCACCAAAATATATTGATTTGAGAACGAGGATGGAAATGGCCCCATGAAATCAATTCCCCAAACATCAAAGATTCCCACTTCCAAGATTGAAGTCAATGGCATTTCATTACGCCGAGAGATATTCCCACTCCTTTGGCATCTATCACATTTGGATACTAAGGTATAAGCATCCTTGAACAAAGTTGGCCAATAGAATCCCGATTGAAGAACTTTTGAGGCGGTTTTGGAAGCTCCAAAATGACCCCCATAAGGTGATGAATGACACCTATCAAGAATAGCTTCCATTTCATCCTCGGGAACACATCTTCTAATAATTTGGTCCGACCCCCTTTTGAATAAATATGGCTCATCCCAAAAATGATGTTTCACATCGGCAAAGAATTTCTTCTTTTGCTGATAAGAGAAATCCGGGGGAAGAATACCACTTACAAGAAAATTCACGAAGTCCGCATACCATGGTGCTTCGAACACTTGGAGAAGATGTTTGGCATGCAATAGTTGTTCATCCGGAAAAACTTCATTGATTTCCTCTACTCCCACTTCTTCAGGTTGATCCATCCTAGATAGATGATCGGCCACAAGATTATCCGCACCCTTTTTATCACGGATTTCCAAATCAAATTCTTGCAAGAGAAGGACCCATCTAATCAATCTTGGCTTCGCATCCTTCTTAGCAAGCAAGTATTTTAGAGCGGAGTGATCGGTATAGACAATTACCTTTGAACCGATGAGATAAGATCGAAATTTGTCAAAGGCAAAGACCACGGCAAGCATCTCTTTCTCGGTTGTGGCATAATTCAATTGAGCATCACTTAATGTTCGGCTTGCATAGTAGATCACATGCAACAATTTACCTCTCTTTTGCCCCAAAACCGCTCCCACGGCATAATCACTAGCATCGCACATGAGCTCAAATGGTAAGCTCCAATCCGGGGCCACAATAATAGGAGCCGAGATAAGCCTCTCCTTAAGAGTGTTGAAAGCCAATAGACACTCTTGAGAGAAATGAAAAGAGTTGTTCTTCTCAAGTAGAGAACAAAGAGGCTTAGTGATTTTAGAGAAATCCTTGATGAATCTCCTATAGAAGCCCGCATGCCCCAAGAAACTCCTTATGCCTTTCACCGAAGTAGGAGGGGGCAATTTCTCAATAACTTGTATTTTGGCTTTATCAACCTCAATCCCCCCTTGTGAAATCCGGTGGCCAAGTACAATGCCCTCTCTCACCATAAAATGACATTTCTCCCAATTAAGCACTAAATTGGTTTCTTCACATCTTTTCAACACTAAATCAAGATTATCCAAGCATTCATTGAAAGAAGAACCAAAAACTGAAAAATCATCCATAAATATCTCGATGAATTTTTCCACCATGTCGGAGAAAATGGCCATCATACAACGTTGAAAAGTAGCCGGTGCATTGCAAAGGCCAAACGGCATTCTCCTATAAGCAAAAGTCCCATATGGACATGTGAAGGTGGTTTTCTCTTGATCTTCGGGGGCTATTAAAATTTGATTATAGCCCGAGTATCCATCCAAGAAGCAATAATGAGAATGCCCCGCCAACCTCTCAAGCATTTGGTCAATAAAGGGAAGAGGAAAGTGATCTTTTCGAGTGGCATTGTTCAATTTCCGGTAGTCAATGCACACTCTCCATCCCGTCACGGGCCTTGTAGGTATAAGCTCGTTGTTCTCATTTTTAACCACCGTAACACCTCCTTTCTTTGGTACACATTGGACGGGACTCACCCATGCACTATCCGAGATTGGATAGATAATTCCCGCATCCAACCACTTCAATACCTCGGCTTTCACTACTTCTTTCATGTTTGGATTTAGACGGCGTTGGTGCTCCACTGTTGGTTTGAAGTCATCCTCCATGAGGATTTTATGCATACATAAGGTAGGGCTAATACCCTTGATATCCGCCATAGTCCACCCAATAGCCATTTTATGCATTTTTAACACCTCAAGTAGTTTTTCTTCCTCCACTTCATCCAACAAATTCGAGATAATAACGGGAAGAGTAGAAGAATCATCCAAGTATGCATACCTCAAATGTGATGGCAGAGGTTTGAGCTCAAGAGTTGGGGCTTGTTGAATGGAGGGTAGTGAAGGAGAAGAGCTCTCTCCCAACTCTTCAAAATATGACCTCTTCTTGAAGGGATAATGTTTTGGAGCATCCAAGTGTTGTGACATCCTTCCGATGTCCAAATCATCCTCTCCCTCGGTGGTTATGGAGTGAGCAATGCAAGTCTCAAGGGGATCCTTAGATGACCCGTAGATGAATGATGTAGCCACCTCTTGATCAATGGTGTCTACTCGGGAGCATAAATTTACCTCGACGGGGTACTTAATGGATTTCATGATGTCGAATGTGATTTGCTCATCTTGGACCCTTAATATCAATTTGCCTCCTTGCACATCTATTAAAGCTCGACCGGTTGCTAGGAAGGGTCTTCCCAAGATGATTGGGATATCAAGGTCTTCCTCCATATCAAGAACGATAAAATCGGCAGGGAAGATGAATTTGTCCACCTTGATTAGCACATCCTCAACAATACCACGCGGATGCTTAATAGAGCGATCGGCCAATTGCAATGAAACCGTGGTTGGCTTTACCTCTCCCATGCCCAATCTCCTGAAAATAGACAAAGGCATTAAATTAATACTAGCACCAAGATCACATAATGCTTTACCAAAAGTTAAATCACCAATAGTACAAGGAATCGTAAAACTCCCTGGATCTTTGATTTTTGGAGGCAATTTGTTTTGTAGTATGGCACTACATCCTTCCGTGAGCATCACTGTTTCATGATCTTCTAGCCTCCTTTTGTTTGAAAGGATGTCTTTCATAAACTTTGCATAGCTAGGCATTTGTGCTAATGCATCGGCAAATGGTATGTTGATGTGAAGTTTCTTGAAAACTTCAAGAAATTTACCAAATTGCGCATCCACCTTGTGCTTTTGGAGTCTTTGAGGAAAAGGAATGGGAGGCACATAAGCTTTCACTGGAGTAGGAACCTTTGTTGAGGTCTCCCCACTTTCCTTCAATGTTGCATCATTTTCATTCGCCTCCTCATATTGCTCATTACCTTTTTCTTTCACCTCGGGTTGTGCCACATGTTGCTTTACTGTGATTTCTGGTAATTGAATTCCACTTCTTGTAGTGATGGCTTGCACATTTTCCCTTGGATTGATCTCGGTATTGCTTGGCAATGCTCCTTGTTGTCTCTCCGTCATTATTTTCGCTAATTGCCCAACTTGAGTCTCAAGATTTTTGATAGAAGCCGCTTGATTTTGGAGAATAGTATTGGTCTTGTTCATGAATTGCATGAGTATCTCCTCAATGGAAGGCTTCTTCTCTTGGGGTGGTGGAGGTTGAACAAAACCGGGAGGCTTTACTTGATTTTGATTGTTGGACCAAGAAAAATTCGGATGATTCCTCCAACCCGGATTGTATGTGTTGGAGTAAGGATTGCCTTGTGGTCGGTTGAAATTTTGAGCATAATTCACTTGCTCATTTGAAGTAGAAGCCATTTTGAGCATGGGACATTCCTCAACCTTGTGTGTTGCTCCACATACATCACAAATAGACATAGGAGGATAGATTGCTTTTACTGTATGTTGAGAAGAAAAATCATCACACTTCTTAAATAGAAGGTCCATCTTTGCCGACAAAGCCGCATATGCATCCACTTCATGAATTCCCGCGGCTTTCTTTGGTACCATGCGGTCGGTTGGCCAAGTAGAATTGTGGTTAGCCATCCTCTCAAAGAGCTCAATTGCCTCATTAGGTGATTTTGTAGTGATAGCTCCATTGGATGCCGAATCAACCGTCACTCGACTAGATGGATTCATCCCAAGATAAAAATATTGAACTTGCATTTGCTTGGTGAACCCATGATTTGGACATTTCCTCAACATCTCCTTGAATCTTTCCCATGCCTCATAGAAACATTCGGTGTCAATTTGTCGAAATGTGGAGATATCACTCTTCAATTTAGCCACTTTTGATGGAGGAAAGTATTTTGTAGTGAACTTTTGAGCAAGATCATCCCATGTCGTAATACTTCCAACCGGGTTGGCATCTAACCATTCACGAGCTCCATCTCTAAGGGTATGTGGAAATAACCGCATGCTGATAGCCTCCTTACTAATTCCCGGATAATCAAAATTACTACACATCTCCAAAAACCGCGAGATGTGAGTAACTGGATTCTCCTCGGTCATTCCATAGAATTGTAGATGCCCCTTGAAGAGATTTATCACATCCGGCTTTAGATGGAAGTCCGGACGTCCAAATGGGGGATATGTGATGCTTCCTCGATTTTGAGTGATGAGAGGGACCATGAATTGCCCCATTGGTCTATCATCTTCATCAATAACGGGATCGGCACCACCTTGGTTGTTGTCCCCCATATTGCCTTGTATTCTTTGTTGTTCAACTTGTTCTCTTCTTTCCCTAATCCTCCTCCTAAAAGTTCGTTCGGGTTCGGGATCAATTGGAAGAATATCCCAAGTCGTACGTTGTTGCATCAACAAGACAAGAGTACCTAGAAAATGACAATAAAAATAAGAAAGAGATGAGAATGAAAAGACAATTCAATTAACAAAATTCAATGCATTTAGTACAAATAAAATCAATCCCCGGCAACGGCGCCAAAAACTTGTTCGCTAAAATCGTATACCGCAAGTGCACGGTTCGCGTTCAAGTAGTAAAGTGGACTAGAAAAGTCCGGGTTATCGTACCCACGAGGATTGATTTATTTGTAATTAAAGTTATTGAATTTATTTTTAAATGAAAAGTCAAGTAACATAAAAATGTGGTTTGGTGGTGAATTTTCAAATTCTGTAAATAAAACTAACTACTCAAAATAAATGCATGACATTAACTTAAATTTAAATGTGCACAATTAAATGACGTAAATTAAAGTGCTTGAAATTAAATGACAATAATGAAAATGCATGAAATTAAATAGCCCAAACTACGGAAATAACTTTAAAAATAACTAAGGGCAATTTAAATTAAGTCAATCATCCCAACTAGCAAAACTTAGCTACTAATGCGTTTGAAAATGAAAATAACAATAAACATTAAAGATAAAACCCGGAGTTTGAACGAGAGTTGAAATTGCAACGCAGCATGAATTGCGTCTAGCCGCAGTCACCCCTATTGCAACGCCGTCCTCAGCTCCCTACAATCGTCGCAGCATCCCTTGTTGCATCCAGCCGCAGGCATGATCATTGCAGTCCCTACAGCAGTATTCCAGCAGTGTTAAGCAGTTCCAGTTGCACCAGCATCAGCAGCGTCCAGTAACTCAGTTCCTCCGGCAGTAGAAAGCTTCTGTCACCAGCCTCTAACCATCCCAGTTTTCACTTCTTTTCTGCAGGCTGCTATCTATCTCCTTGTCTGTACTCAGCTGGCTAAAGCAACCAACCCTCAACCAGTAGCAGCTCCTTGCAACTTCAGCATTGAATCAGCAGCACTTTCAGTCATCAGCAGCATCCAGTTTCAGGTATCACCAGTTCTTCCAGCAACTGCAATCAGCTGCAGTCTTTCTCTAGCAGCAGCAGCAATGTAGCCAGCAATATTTCCTCAGCACCTTCAGTAACAGCTTCCAGCATCAACTTCTAGAATAAAATGGCAGCAACCTCCAGCTTCAGCACTGAATCAGCAGCAGCAACTCAGGTGCAGTCCAGCGGCAGCAGCAATTAATAGTATTAAAGGCAGCAGCAAAACATCAGTCCCTTTACAGCAGCAGAACCAGCATCAGCAGCTGCTCTCCTTCCAGCAGCTTCAATTTCAGCACTAGCAACACAGCAAATCAGCAATTCCAGTAATTCCCGCCAGCATCAATCCAGCACAGCAACAGGCTCAGCAAATTATCAGCAACAGCAACCTCCTTTTATTCCAGCAATGCACCAGCAACAATGGTACTTCAGCAACAACCTTCCAGCAGCTTTAAGAACCAGCAGTCCACCCACAACAGCAGGCCAGAAGTCCAGTTCAACACCAGCAAACCAGTCCGTTTTCACCTGTTCTATCTTCTTCCTCTAGTTAGCAGTAGTAGCAGCTTCAGGCAATGATAGTTATTGCTCCTGTCACCAGCAATATTGGGCTTCTGTCACCAGCCCTCTAGCACCCCCGGTTCTCTCTTTGCAATCAGCTCAAATCTGCAGTACTTGAACAATGGAAGCAAAGTAGTAGACCAGTTGCAACCTCCTGTCACCAAGTTACAATCTCAGTCCCCCCTCGTTCCTCTCTCCAATCCTATCAGCTGTGTGTATTTATGTAAAAATGTATCCTCCTCTGCCCATGCTTCCAGCAGTCAGCAGCATGTTCCAGCGTTTTTCCCATACTCCCTTGTCCTCCTCCAGCAGTAGTGCATGTTCCCAGGTCCCAGCTTTTGTGTCTTCTCCCATGCTTTGATTCTCCTTGGTTTCTTTCCCATACTTTCCTGTTTTGTGTGTACATACACATATATATATATATATATATATCACACATTTTATCGAGTAGTTAAAATTTTATTTCAAAATGCATTTTTACTTAATTTCACATGATAGACGAAATAAATAAATAGATATTTGCTCGATTTTTCAATTAAAGTACTAATTTAGGGATAAATAAGTGTGTAAAACGCACACTTATCAGCCGTAAATCTATTTGCACCTAAGTCCCCAAATTTCAGTTTTTAGTGCAATTTGGTCATTTTTTCTTCTTTTCTCCTCTTTTAGGATCCTATACAACATAAAACATAAAATGCATTAATAATACTTAGATAGAATCACATTATGGCATATTCAAAGATATAAGTGTATAAAATAAACGTAAATATCATACTTATCAGTAAAGCAGGATTGATGCATGAGTAAGCACGCATAAAGCGTTCTTATGTTTTTGTTTTTTTATTTTTACGAGTTAAAGTATGTGTAAAGTTTGAATTTAGTATATAGTAATTGAAAAATGCTTTTTAACGCATACTCCCGCTTAAGTTTCAAAAGCTTGGCTCTCGTGCTCCATGCTTTTTAGAATGATAACGATCCGCAAGTGCACGGGTCGCGCAAGTAATAAAGTGGATTTTAAGTCCGAATATCGATCCCACAGAGATTGTTTTAAATCGTATTTTTAGATTACTACCTTAACCAGAACAAGAAGATTTAGGATTTGGAAATCTTGATTTTGAAAAACAAATTAAAAATTAAACTAAAGAAAATAAGAAAATTTGATTTATGAAAACGATGAGATGAATATGTTAGAATTATGAATCCACATTAATCATATCAACCATGTATTTGACTTAAACATTTAATAACAAGGTATGAGTATTGAAAATTCGTGTTCCTATATTTTTTTATGTCCCCTTTCGAGCGATGCATAAACACATTTTCCTACAAGAGACGAGCCTATATTTCTATGACCAATCCACACATGTAGAAAAGTATTAACGAATTATGAACATTTTTAAGGATAACACGAAGCATAAGGGTATATTTATATCCCCTATCGGACTTCGCGGAAATTAATCAAGGTCTAATAGATTCCTACTCTTTCGAACATAGAACTCTATCACAATTATCAATAATTATGCGTCCACAATCATAGATGAGAATAAAAACGTAATTAATTGCATCAATCTCATAAATTGCATAATATAAATGTACCGTCAAAACATGGAATCAATAAATTAAAGCTTCATCACAATTCTAACAATGAGAACCTATCCTAAATACATGATTGAAATTAAATCACAAGAAGTATGAAAAGATGTCACCCCGTTCATATTCTTGATCCTTGTTCTTCAATCTTGAATTTGGCCTTCAATGGATCCCTCGACAGTTGGGCAGCGTTTTGGCATGAATTTCACAAGTTGGGAACCCCTAATTTCGTGCCTTAGGTCTGGTATTTATAGATTTCCCCGAGAATTAGGTTAATGGAGGAGAAAACTGCTGAATTCCGCGAAAAAAGCCCAGTTGCGGCCTAGTCGGGACTACCGTGCGACCGCACGGTTCAAAAGTGCGCGATCGCAGCCTCGAAAAGCCAACCTTCAGTCGCTGATTTTTTTGTTCATGCGACCGCACGATTTTTCAACCGTGTGGCCGCACGGTTATATCGGTAGCAACAATTTTCTTCTTTAAATTTCAGCAATTTGGTCCTCATCCTTTTATTGTACAGCATTTAGTATTTTGATCATATCTTTCTATTTACTTATCCAATTGAGGTGATTCAAAGTCCGTTATAAAGATAACTTAAAGGACTACAATTATTTCTGAAATATGATTTTACAAATTCAAACGTTTACTGCCCCGAAATTAGGTTTCAAATATGACTAAAAATCTGCCAGAAATCTTGTTTGATTGGAATGAATTTATGGTAATATTCTTACCATATTTCATTCCTTTTTGACTTCTAATTGCATCCAATTGACTCCAAAAGTCCTCAAGTATCTTATCTTGATCCGAATCAACTATTGAATATTTGCAACTTGGTCCTTGAACTTCTGAAATCTACCAATTTGGTTTTTTCTTTGACTTTTCTTTTAATTTAGCCCTTGATCTAATTCATCCATTCTGGATTTGCATACTTTGGTTCTTTTATCATCAAATTTGCTTGTTTTTGCTCCAATTCCATTGTTTTCTCAACTTTGGAATTATTTCTGAAATGTAAACAAATAACACAAAATAAATAGCAAATATTCTAAAACAAACATATAAATTCATACTTTTAGGATAGAAATAAGTATATAAAATACACTTGTCATAGAACATTGGAACAAAGTTGATTCACAATTCTAACGTCTTTATTTCATCATTTTCTCAAATCCAATTCTCTTTTTTCTAGTTAAGTTTAATTCCAAAATTCTCAAACCAAAGCTTTTCATAGTTCCTTTTAAGGAAATATAAAATAAAATTTGCACAATCTCCATGGGATCGATATTCGGACTCACGTCCACTTTATTACTTGTGCAACCCATACACTTATGGTTAGAAACAAGGTGCTGGTGTTAGATCAGTGTTTGCATCAAAGCGTAAAAAATTACTGAAGTAAAGAAAGTAACATTTTTAACAAATACTTTTCCTACTACATAAGTGAACCAATACAAATACTACATTGCAAATGAAACTATGAAGGGATAGAAGATAGTTCTCACTTCAATAAATGTTGGGCCAAAAACATGTGGTTCAGTTTGAAGGATATATATGTATCTTTATTATTCGATGATCAAAACTACTATGGTCCCCTTCGCTCAAGAAACTGATGAAACACTAATATCATACACCAAATACCGACCAGCAAAGGATACAAGAAACCTAACATAGGATGTAAAACTTTTACATAATACAACCCAGAAAGAAGATTGGGCACTCAAATCTACTACCAATTTCAAAATACTATTTTGATGGAGTTAAATAGAGAAATCTCTCATTCAGCACAACATTTTCTTAAGGAACTAAATAGGAAAATGGCATTCATTTTGAAAACTCTAGTATTTTAAAAAATTATAGATATATCAAAAAAAAAAAAAAAAAGTTAGACAGATTTTGGGGCAGTGCATAGCAATCTCAGATTTTAGAAACTCATCCACACATAGTCAACTGATCACTAACTTGAATTTTCATTCTCCTGTAGTATGTACAGGTTATATGATCGAGCCACTACAAGAAACGTTGGCTATAGTCGTCCGTATAAATCTCAAAGTCGTCCCTATAGTTTAACATGGATGACTTTGTTATCCCAACATGCCGTCCCAATAGATTCGTTGGGATAGGTCAATTGGGACGACTAGCATTCATCCCTACAGTGTTTTAAGTTATTGGGATGACTTTGTCATCCCAATAAAGTGATCCAAATTTGTTCAGACTCATCCCAATACTTATAGCGACGACTATTGTTGTTGCAATATACCACACTATTGGGACGACGTTATTTCTTTTAGAGATGACAAATTGTTCGTAAATGTCAATCTTCTTGGAGATAGACCCAGGCGTACATTTCATATATCACTAGAAAAATTTGGGTGATTTTTGTTAAAATCCTACCACGCTTTGCCATCTACGGGATGCCTTAGTTGATCTTCTTCTCTCAAGTATCCTATATTATGCCACCTCATTTCTTTTGCAGTATGTGTTGTTGCAAATAAATGCTTCAGTCTTGATGTTAACGGGAAATAACGTAACACTTTATGTGGAACATTCTTTGCATAAGACTTTTCTACTTTTCGTATCCAATGTCTTTTAGAACATATCAGACAAATTTCTTTACATTAATTCTTATTCCAAAATAATGCACAGTTATTCTTGAAAACATGAATACTTTCGTACCCCAATCCCAACTTCGACATCAGTTTCTTAGCTTCGTAATGAGATCCAGAAAGATTGATTTTTGGGAATGCCATCTTAAAGAGATTTAACAATCCACCAATCGACTTATTTTTCCACTTATTTGCAACATTCAAATGCATCAAGTAAGCTAAAAAGTTCAAAGACGAGAATGACGAAATGCCAGGTAACAATTCTGAATGTAGAGCCTCGAACAACTCATCGTATTCATCCTCAACTACATCATTTAAAACATTTGCCATCTCACCTCCTGTACTCATCCCTTCGTTCTGCATTGGAAAATTGACAAGCTCAGCCTCACTCTCCCCGTGGTCATTTCTCATAACTTTCCAAGAAGTTGTGATGGAAAATGTCTGTCTCAACATCATCTACTAACTGCCACCTCATGTTATATATTTTTTGCACAGACATCTAATCATTTCCCTATCATTGGCTAGTGGTCTTGCCATGTTTACGAATGCTTTCATACCATTCCAAACTCAATAGACTTTCTGCATCTTCTATTCAACTTGATCCAACTTTTATCGATTTCCATTTTCACTTAAAGTTTGTTGCAACTGCAATCAAATAACACAAAATAAATATTAAGAGAATTATATCCGTGACGTGAAAATGTCCTAACACCTTATAACTCCAATACTAAATTAAGGTAAGAGCCCCAACCATTCGACATTGATTTAGGAATTACGAGTTGCGTTAATATTTCTTGTTAGCTTCTCTATTTCGCATAAATTTTTTGATAGCATCTCCATTATATTTTCCTGAGTGCAAGCACTATATTAAAACATAATCCACAGCCGAAGAATAAAATGGAGACACTATAAAATTCTACACACTAATATAGAAGCCATAACAAGAAATAATTATAATAATGCAATTTGTGAATCACAAATCAATGCCAAACTATCCAAAACGGGACAATTCAAAGATTATTTTATAAACCACAAACTGCCCAATATGAGGAAGTGTGTGATCTATGAAATAATCTCCTAACGGTATTCTAAGTTGTATGAAAGTGTAATGAAGTGTATAGAATTACTACACATGTAATAGACAATAAATATAATGATAATATAGAAAATAGACATACCAAAAATCTTTAAATGAACCTCGACTTGAGATAATCGGATTCCTAATGAGAGAAGAGGGGGATGAGCCGATGAGAAAATATGAGAATCATTTCGCATGGCAGCTGATGAGAGAATATGAGAATGATTTCGCGAGGCAGAGGCAGGGAAATCTTAAAAAAGAATATTGAGATGACATAAGTCGTCCCTATAGGTATTCTTTATCGTCCCTTCAGATTTGGTGGGAGAAAAAGGCACCAACATTGTCGCCAGTTCGTGATATTTTATTATTGGGACGACTTTTAGTCATCCCTTTATTAATGGGGAAGACACAAAGGTCATCCTTATTGCTAGTCGTCGCCTATAGTAATAGGGACGACCTTTTTGTCGTCCCCATTAATATAGGGACGACTAAAAGTAATCCCTATTAATATGGGAAGACATATGGTTGTCCCTATATTAATAGGGACGACTTTTAGTCATCCCTATTTATGAAAAATTAGGTGGTAAAATTACCACCAATTCACAATATGTTTAAGAGAAAAAATTTGATATGTCGTCCCTACATGCTAACCAAGTAGGGACGATATTTATGTCATCCCTATTAATGTCATCCCTACTAATGCTTTTTCTCGTAGTACAAAATGAAATAGTCTGAAGTTGATTTAAGTATAAAAGACCATACCAACCACCCAAGGAACAAAGCCATACGATTGAAGATGTAAAGTTTGGAATTCTTCTTGTCAGCAACATCAAGATTCCATAATGCATTTTAAAGGGATGAGTACATGTTTAACACCTAAAAGATGGAATGGGGAAGGAAAATCAAAATCACTTCACCATCTTAGGTTAACAAAAGGAGTTGACTTGTGCATTCAGAAAAGCGAACCATCAAAGATTTGAACTTGAATACTCAAAAGTGAGAGAATGATTGAAAACACAAAAAGTCCATGGTATAAGACCTAGCAAATGAAATGAAATAATTCAAATAGAAATTCTCAATAAATAAAGATAAAAAAAACATTTCAATGCAGATGATAATAACTTCTTTCAAACAATTCAAACTGAATCCACCAATTAACACAAAAACTTGCAAAAGAATGAAATTCCCACCTGGCCTTATCGCTAATACAAAAGAAACAGGCAAAATATAATTTCTTTCATTTTTCCAACTTTAATAAGTCAGCGAGTTGAAAAAATAGCAACAACATATCTTTCTATCTTGATGGGATTCACAAATTTCTGCCTATCAATATGAATGTGTTTCAAAGTGATAAGAATCATAAAATTTTGTATTTGAATCTACATCTACATCTATCAAATCTACATCTATCTACACTACTTTAAAAGTGTAGACGTAGAGAATCTTTTGGTTAGAAAAATTTAACCTCATATATTTTTCTTTATATAAAAAATACCCTTTTCTTATACCTGTAACCCATTTCACTGCAATAATAATGAATAAAAAAAACGTCAAACACCCCATTTGAAACCTAGCAAAAACAAACGAAACATGCTCCCCATCGTCACTGCAAAATCTTCCAATTCCGTCTGCTCTGGAGGTCGCCCACATTAGATCTACCAGCGATGAGAGCCCTCAAACCTTAAGCAATGGTAGATCTATCGGCGACCAGAACCTTCAAATCCTCTTGGTGATGAGGTCTACCGAATTATCAATTGTAGGTAAAATTTTAATTTCATTGTGTGTTTATTATTTGGTTTTCTACATATGCGTTCCATGTGTTCGTGATAATGTTTTAATGAATTTTGGGGGTAAAAGCTGGAGTTTGCTTCTTTTTTAGATTAAGTAGGGGAAGTGAATTAGGTTTTCTGGATCATGAGGATTTTAGCTGTGGTTTATCTTTAATGTGAAGAACTTCATTAGGTGGGAATGGGAGAGGAAGATCCCTATAGTTGACCCACAAAATTATGGTATAAGGTTTCTATCAATTGGTGTGCTAGAGATTGAGCGCAATGATATTGTGAGTTGGAGGGTGACAATAGATTTCTTTTGAATTGTAATGATAAAATAATTGTTTGGTACAATTTAAGAACTAAAACTACTGAAAATGTTAGTGTTATTGGTTTTCCTTTTGTGTTCTATGTTGAAATGCGTGTTGAAAGCCTCATTCCCCTTGATTGCTTGGATGGAATTGATGGGAAGAAGAAACTAGACAAGAAGAGGAAGAAAAAGATTAGGAAAATAAGTAAAGCACTTCCAAATCTTGATAAATATGCATTTTTGTCATGTCTTTGGTTGACTTGAATAATACTTATTCAGTCAACTATGAATGTTATTTTCAGGTTTCTAATCACCCGCATGTATATACAGAATTTTCATATGATTCTAATTATGAAAATGAGTATCATTTCATTTCAAATTGTAGACTGGTTCCGTTTGTTCAATTTTTTTATTTTTTTATTTTTTTACCAGATTTCTTAATTCTTGATTACATTGACCTAAATGATTTGCGTGATCAAAGAATATCTTACTAAGTTCCTTTTTTTTTTTTTTGAAACCATCTTACTAAGTTCCTTTCCTTACATCTACCTTTATATTACATTACTTGATATGAAAAATTTTGCCGGCCGATCTTCTTTTGCTTCCAGGAATGATTTGCTCTTAAAAGGATTCAAGTTGGTGCTGCGACCAAAAATGAAAAAGAAAGAAGGGATGGATAAGGTAGGTAAATTTTTCATTTTAGAACAGAGAGATGAATCTCATTCCTTTGCAAATATCTCTCGTCTCAATAGCTTTTTTTTTTAAAAATGTTATCGCGTACTGTGTATATTGGCACATTAGCTTCTAGCATTTTTTTTACTACATTTATAGCAATTTGGGCATCTTTTTGATGGATGAAGTTGATGAAGGTAGAGATTTCTGTCTTTCTACGAGATCTCTTAGAAGAAGAAACTCTTAGTGTCACCCAATGCCTCTTCTTATGATATTGATCATGTACCGATATATTTATTGCAGATGCATGTAATTATTTGTTTTCCCTTCCTATGGATTTTGATCTACATTTTAGAATGCTGATGCACTTCCTTTGACATTGTATATTAAAATATGAAACTTCAATTATATAAATAATTTTATTTTCAATTTGACTCACTTTTGCACCCCTTATAGGCTTGCATTCAGTTCTCTACTGTTCTTCTTTGCACCCATTTTTTGCAACCAGATATGAGGTGCTATGTTCATACTGAAATTAGAATGTGATATTTTTGTTCTTATTATGAAAAGAATGCTCTGGAGGGTGGGTAATGCCCCCTGTGAACACATGGTTAATTTATCCATCCCTTTGTATTTGTAGAACTAGGAATTGCTTAGTGATGTAAAATGTTTAAAAAGGCAAGTGATGGATTTCAAATTGAATAGCAAAGATCATCATATGTTGGATGGAAAAATCTAATTAAAAGAGGTTTCCATACCCTAAATAAAGACCAATATCAGGTTTCAGTGCATTCTTGTCAATCTTGATTTTTCCTCACCCTTTTTTTTTTTTTGAATACATTCAAACAAAGATAAAACCCCCCAACCCTATAGAGGCTCAAACTCGATTATAAGCCTGGTAAGGGGTGCCCTCCCCACTTGGCTACCCCTTGGCCTATTTCCTCATTCTATTTTAATAAGATGGTAATGGTGGTTTCTATTTCAGTTGTGTTTAAAGAATAATTGATAGTTCTAGGGTGGTCATCCAATATGGCAATCTTCATGTTGTCTGTTCACTAATATTTAGCGATGCGAAATATACCCACAAGTGTACGGGTCGTGAGAAGTAATAAAGTGGACCTAAGAATCTGGATTTTCGTCCCCACAAAGACTGCTTACTAAGTACCGAAATATGTTAATTTTTATCCCTATTTGAACTGACGAATGAATTTGAGATTTTAAACTAAAATTAAAGAATTGAACTAAATAATTAAAAATTGCAGACTTTGTTTTGTTTCTAGAAAATAATTGTAAGACAGTTGGGATTCACGATTTCACCTTACCAATTAAATTAACTCTAATTCAAGTTTTATTTCCTAAATATGTAATCAGTCGAATTCACTAATGTATATTGAAATTCGTCTCTCGAGTTTAAGTCAAATCTATCTAAATAAGTTAACCAAGTATTTCTACAGAGGGTCCAAATATTCATCTAGATGCATAACACACAAAAGTTCTCGTAATGACTGCAATAATAACAAGAGTATATCTCCATCTCTTATCCAATTATCGGATTTATTACCACGATCTAAGTTATTAACTTACATCTCGGATTATGGAAATAACTCAATAAATCATGAATAAGTGGCCAGTTCATTCATGTATTAAGAACAATAATAAATCAATACATGCAACAAAATCATTAAAACATGGAATTTGGAATTAAAATAATAAAACTAGGCTATATCGTTCATCCCAACATAGAGTTTAGTTACACATCATAATTAAAAAGCAAAAACAACAATAATAAACGTTCATTGAAAATAATATAAAGAAAATAACGCTTGCACCAAATATTGATTCTTCAATTATCTTCAATTCAAGCCCAATTTGTGATGCTTGATTTCCCAAGAATTTGATATTGAATTCTCAATTGTGGCTCGTTCTTAGGAGAGACAAAGGTTAAGAATTCGTACCTCTTATGTTCTATATATAGGTATTGGAGAAACCTAGGTCAAGCGGGCTAAAAATCTGTTGAAAATCATGAGAAAAATCTGACCCACGAACCAACCGGAGATGCGCGCGATTCAGAATGACGCGATCGCGTGGACTTGGTATTAACTCTCGGGTGATAAAAATGAGGCATCACGCGGTCGCGCGGTTTTGATTCTGGCGATCGCGTGGGGTACCCTATGATGCAATCACCATCTATTCCTGATTGTACAAGTAAGTCCCTGCCTTTTAATTTCAACTTCGGTCCTGAACTTCCAATTATTACGATTTAGTCCTCAAACTTTAGAATCTTCTCAATTTGCTTGTTTCAGCTTTCAATTCCTTCAATTAGGTCCTCCAACTTTTGATTTGATCTCTTTGGCACCGTGCATGCTTCCCGGTTGATGTCACAAACCTCTTGCTCAATTAAGTTCCAATTAACATCAAATTGTGCATTTTTTCCATCAATTGCTTCATTCTCATGTTTTTGGGATGTTTCCTATAATGTAAACAAACAACCACAAATTAAATATCATTTATTCTAAAACGATAATAATTTATTCTAATTTTGACATATAAATAAGTATATAAAATACACTTATCATTGTCTTTAGTGAGAAATTGTAAGTGAATTCAATTAGTTTTAGGAGTCTTCTTGGCATGTTGACAATGAAAATGCATAAACTATTTCTATTAATAATACACCAATTAATGTTTATGAGATTTTTTTTTATCAGACCATTATACATCTAGCATGATGGCCATTCAAGAAGCATCATTGGCATCTAGGTTTAACATCAGATAAACGAGACTCAACACTACAATGCATTTTGCGAATCTTGATTTTTCCTCATTTTGTTTTAATAAGATGTTAATGATAGTTTTTGTTTCAGTTGTGTTTTACCTATCCTGGAATTGCAAGTGGAAAGGAGCCGAAGAAGCTATACAGCTTACAAAGCATTCTTCTTGAACTTTAGTTGCGAATCTTGATTGTCTTTCTGTTCTACATTTGATTCATCTGGAAAATAATAGCTGATACATTTGCAAATCTTGTTTGCATTTACTGTTATAATGGGCTGGCTATGTTCATCATTTTAGAATTGGTTTTTTCCAAATTTACAAACACGTGTAGAATGCAAATGTGTACAGTGTGTGTATATATATCCATCAACTTAAGTGGACTCATTAGTTTTAGAGAAAATGCAGTTGGATGATCTGTTTTAGTATGCTCTTTATGTAATAATGCATAAGCAAAATGCAAAGGTTGATAAAGCGACAACGGGTTATTAGTAGCCAAAAACCAAATTTGTATTTTTTAATTGATGCACACTTCACCATGTTAGAGAATTTTAACTTTAACTTTGAAAAATAAGTACTTCATATTCCTCGTGTACTGGTGAGGAAATGTTTAATTAGAATGGATTGTTTTAATCGTATATATATTATTTAGTATGGACAAATATTTTATATTAGAAATAATTCGATTTCTTTTTCCTCCTAATTTAATATTATTGAACTACTATTTAATACTTAGATTTTTTATTTTTTATTTTTATTTTTTTCCCACTTTAGTTTTTTCTTTAAAACTCTTAATTACCTCAATTGCCTTAAAAACTCATATATCATTTATGTGAGACGTGCAACGCACGTGCTTACTACTAGTTTACATAAAAAGATAAGCACAAACCTTGTTATTGAAGTTCTACATTTCATTTTGAGCATTTATATCATCTCTTTTTCCAGTTTTTAACTGCAGTTTTGTGATTAAATAGTAGTTGAAACTTTTTATTTAACCTCAAGAAAACAAGATTACAAAACACCAAACCATACAAGAAGTGTTGTGGACACCTGCAGGTTTTGAAACATGGTAAGTGAGTAGCACTTTGAAATTCCATCAGAGGATTTTAATACTTTGACCAATAAGTACCCGATACAAGATATAAGGTGAAAGGATTTATAAAAATAATTTTTCAATAGCTTAACAAATACTATGTTAGCCAACAGCATAACTGAAACCAATTGCAAAAAATTCAAATACATAAAATGGAAACGTTAAGAAATGTAATTGTACTTTACCATAAACAGTGTATTTCATAACTGTGCACAAATAACTCCTATTTTTACTTCAGTAAAAATTAGATGGAAAGTCCTAGTTTTGCAAATACTTCCAGCAGAAGGAAACAAATGCTATAAGTATCTTGCATAAACTGTCCCTTCTATAATTAGTTAGATGTAATGCATTGTTCTATGCAAAGAGCATGGCTCTTGTCATTTCAAATTCATATCAAACCTAACTTGTTTCATCATGATTGTCATTTTGAATAATATTTTATTAAGCAAGTGATCAAACTTTACCAATCATCTAAAACGTAATTTCTTCTTCAGATCATTAAATTATTATGGTCCCATTAAACGATCATCAGAGTGAAAGAAATTAAGAGTTATAAATCGAAACTCCGTGATTCTATTCTTTTGTTTGAGAAGATGTTGTCATGTCTTGTAAGTTGTAAGAACTCATTCCTTTGAATTTACAATACAATTTAAGAAAGAGAATTCAATATAAATTCAACCTTTATAAAAAGTTTAAAAAGAAATTTTGACAGTTATGGTTAGTATCTAAGAATTGTTTGGAAATATTTCTCCAAAAATTAGAACTCAGAGACCTAGAAAATTGCAGCTAGGTCATATTTTTCCAAAGAATGGGAAGCAAGAATTAAATGTCCTTCATCACATATATGAATATGAGATATTATTGTGTGAAAATTGAATATAATAAAACTAAATATGTCAACTTAGAGACTCTTACCAAACATGTACTCTTTACCATTATCTTTGAGCGAATTTATAGCGACCCAGAATTTTTATGTAATTAATAATTATTTTAATATTTAGAAAATTGTGTCGCTATTGTTTTGAAATTAATGCCGCGACGGATTCGTCTAGCCAAGTCAAGAAATATCGAATTTGTTCGATTTTAAATTAAAATCCGAATTTCTAAAATTATGATTTTAATTATTTATTCAAAGTATTATTTTCAAAATCATTTTTGAATTCCAAATTTATTAAAATATCCCAATGATCCTTATTCAAATTTATTTTCAGTCCAAAACATATCTGTTTCAAATAATATTTGATTGAAGTTAATCAAATTTTAGTTAATTATTCTAAACTAATCTTATTTAATCTAAAGCTAATCACATTCACGTTTTTTTTCTTCACCTTTACAACTAATATTCCCCAAACATCATCATCCTCATATTCCCCAAACATCATCATCCTCAGCACCATTTATCTTTAGCCGAAAGCTACCTTCACCTTCATTGCTGGACCACCAATTCCACCACTCTCCATTATCAGCACAACACAAAATTATTCATAATACCTCTCTGCAGAATTCTTGGTAAGCATCACCTATATAATAACCACAGCCCTGCCTCCATCATCAGTCGCCACTGTTTCATCAATCTGTTTCATCAATGTCAAAACCACCACTATCCATTTCCACCTTCTTCAATATCAAACCAACGCAGCCACCTCCACAGATGGCCAAAATCAAGTCTGCAGCAATTGCCTTCAGCACTCATCATCAGCAGTTCACAGCCGATCCAGTTCCACTGCCAAGTACCATCTCCAACTCACCTCCGATCTGTTAAAAAGCCACCACCACAGCAATGTTAATCACAACACTGGACTCCATCATCATCTCCTGCCACCACCACCAATTCCAGCCCAAACCATAGCCAAGATCCATTATCAACACCACTGCAATAACCATCATCATTACCACAGCAACCACCTAAACCACAATCCCAACTGCAACACCATAGCCAATTCAACAGTATGATTTCCAACTGCATAAGCTCCACCTTCATCACCATGAATCAACCATTTCAACATCACCCCACTGCAATATACAAACCATTTTATCCCCACCTCAATCGCCACTGTCGAAACCAATTCTCTGCAACCAAAATCCTAACTATCAGCATCGCCTCACCATAATCAATTCACAGCCAATTCATAAAACCACAGTTCAACCGTCACCACCCCTGCAGCACCACCAATTATCATCCATTTTCATCATCACCGGAATTTAACCCAACCAGAGTCATCACCCATCGTCGAACATCAGACCACCACCAACGCAGCCTGCACCCCAGATCAGTTGCAGAAACCAAATCATCATCACTTTCCACAATCAACTTCAGTTCGAATCCAAATCCTCACCCAAAACTCAAAATCAAAACCCAAACTAAGAAATAGAAGAAACCCAGAACCTTACCTAATCTCGAACCCTCTATAGTCTGATTTCAGCAGATTGTATCGTCGGATTCTCGCAGCCAAATCGCGATCTTCTTGCACCAAATCGCGCATCTAAACCCCTCAAGCTTGAACCCACCTTGACCGCTACTCCAGCCTCCTTGCGACCATCGAACCACCGGCAGTCTTGACTGATTTTGGTCGATCGCACCTCCGTCGCCTCTCTCACTTTTCTCTCCCTCTGGCTGATACGAATGAGAGAGAGAGAATAAAATCTGATTTAATAATTTTTCAGAATTTGTACTTAAAGTCCCCAAGTTTTGAAATGTTTCAAATCAGTCCCTATGGTTTTAAAACAATCCAATTCAGTCCCTTTTAGTTTCAAAAGGTTTTATTTCAGTCCTTTCAGCTTTTAAACTTATCAATTTCAGCCCTTAAGTTTTAAATGAGTTTTAATCAGCCCCTATTGTTTTAAAATATATTATTTCAACCCTATTGTTTTGAGTTTCCGACTCAACTTTCAAAATATCTATTTTAGTCCCTCAACTTTCAAAATATTCATTTTAAATCCCAACTTTTGAAAATATTCATTTTAGTCCCTCAACTATCAAAAGTATTCATTTTAATCCCTCAACTTTCAAAGTATCTATTTTAGTCCCTGAACTTTTAAAAGTATTCATTTTAGTCCCTCAACTTTCAAAACATCAATTTTAGTCCTCAAATTATAATTTATCATTTTGAGCTATATATTCGATAGACTAAAGTGACTTATTGGCTAAGACGAAGCGTACGGAGAATTTAAAGAAATTGAAGTCATTCCCGCTCAACTTTGCACTCGTCGGATTTGAGGTAGACTCGCACTTATTAATTGATTTAAATTATGATTTCATATGAATGTCATGTGACTTGTGAAAGTCAATTTTTAAGAAAAGCAAGTATGTTGTTATGAAAGGTAAATATACCTTATGTTGTTATGAAAAGTAAGTATGTTTTTATGAAAAGAAAATATACTTTATGTTTTTACGAGAAAAGTAAGTATACCCTATGCTTCACGAAAATGTTTTTTTGGATCATTGCTATGAAATCAATCTACCAAGATTGTTTTGGGTCCCATATGATAAGTTATGATATGTTAAGGGGACCGGAGTTTTAGTAGCGCTACACATAAGAATTCTTGCCACGAAGTTCGGTAACATTCTTGTGTCTCCTATGTTTATGAGGATTTGCCACGAAGTTCGGTAAAATTCCTGTGTTTCCATATGTTTATGAGGATTTACCACCTAAGTTCGGTAAAATTCCTGTCGCATATGTTTATGAGGATTTCGATCCTATCTTATGTTATGATGCAATTGATCCCTATGAATTTCAAAAAAATTATGCTTGGTATACTTACTGTGATTTTACTGTTATTATGATTTTACTGCATAAGAATTCTTGCCACCTAAGTTCGGTAAAGTTCTTGTATGTTTATGAGGATTTAAATCCTATCTTATGTTATGCTTTCAAAAGAAATTATGCTTGGCATAATTAAAATGTTTTTATAAGTATATGGTTTTCAAAGAGATGTTTTCAAAGAGATGTTTTCAAAGAGCTGTTTTCAAAGAGCTGTTTTCAAAGATATGTTTTCAAAGAGCTGTTTTCAAAGAGCTATTTTCAAAGAGCTGTTTTCAAAGAGCTGTTTTCAAAGAACTATTTTCAAAGAGATGTTTTCAAAGAGCCTATTATTTTCACAATATGTCTCGTGCTGTAATGCACAATATGAGTTTTATCAAGAGCAGTTTTATAAAGAAGCTCTATCAATGCCCGTTTTATAAAGAGCCGGGATTTGTGTGTTTAATCATCTTATAAATTAAATTAATTTGCGATGAGTCTACTGAGTATTTCCCCCATGAAATACTCACCCTACTTTTTAACAGTTTTGCAGATTTCGGAGACGGTGGCGAGCGATGAATGATGGTGGCAATAATCGTTAAACGGTTGAAAGTTTGACGTTAATGATTTCCGTATTTTTCCAAACAATCGAATAATTTAGAGAAGTTCATTTATTTGAGAAATTATGACATTGTCAATTTCTTTACAAAATTAATGGTTCGATTTACTATTTCAAATGGTTTCATAAATGTTTCAATTTTATCGGCCATTACAGTATATTTAATGTTGCCAAAAATGAATTTCAATTATTTCTTCCGCAAAAATATTATTCGAAAAATTTAGACAGAAAATGACGTAGTGAATCGGGTATACGGAACTCGGGGCGCTACAAGTTGGTATCAGAGCTAGTCTGTGTTTCTGTAGACTGGAAAAATTTTCAAAAAGAATTTTCAAGAAATATTTTCCATTTTAAGATTTTTATTGATGAAGATTGCCACTGCCATCATTTCGTTCCACCAACTCCGAGGTAAAGAAGTTTATGATGTTTAAAGTTATTTCAGTATTTCGAATACTCATTTTATTGATTTATGAGAAAGAATGAAGGGTATTTCGGATACTTATGATTTATGAGAAATAAGAATGTATTTCTTCGAAAATAATGATGTTGTTATGCTTTGTCATAACTTATATGCTTTAATGTATGATTATGAGAAATTTTTTTAAGAAAGAAAACGAGTGTTGAGCATAATGGGAATAATATGATTTAAGAATGATTTTTAAATAATTTTTGTCCTCGAGTTAGAAATGATGAACCCTAGATGGACTTTGCATAATTGATTTTAGACATGGCACTAAGTATGAGAAGTCAACGGAAAGGATTTGATTATATGTTCAGATTATCTATCGTTTAGATTAAACGAGAAATAGCAAGCCAGTTATGAAGTTGTGATAAGATGTTAAGATTATAACTGATATGATTTTATTGAGAATTAAGTAATGGATATTATGTTGAGTAAATGAATTATGTCTCTATGTTGAAGAGAAATTTATTATGAAGTTTGGCTTTGTGAATACATTTTGGGAATATGATTTGTGATATATATTTATAAGTATGAGTAATCTTTTGAGCCAATTAAGGTATTGAAGGAAATGATATTGTGATATTGAAAAATATAATTTGAAATTGTTATGTTGAGGAATTATGAATTGAATTATGGGATATTTTTGATGATATTGAAGTGTTGGAATCATTTTCAATATTTTTATATCGTTGTGATCGAATGTGGAGTTATTTATTATTGTGAGTTATGAAGTATGCTTATGGTTTGGGATAAGTCCAAATTACAAGGGAGACTCTGTCCAGAATTTTATCGTTTGGAAATAAGAGCATAATATGGTATGCAATCACTAAGAGAATTGAGTTTAGAATTGCAAGTTCATAAGCAAGATTGAGTAAAATATAAGTTATATTTTGAAAGACGAGTGAAGACAAGTATAATGGCATTATTGGGAAGAATCTTAATTATTCTTGGGAATGGATTTATCACTTGTAAGGAATGATCACTTGTATTGGAGAGTATTATAAGGATATGAATTTTGAGGAAAATAGGGATAAGATCTTACAGTGATGACTTTTTGGAATGGTGTTCAGAAGAGGGACCACGGTAGAATCCAAGATTTTTTTTAGTCTGAAAAATTGATATATAATATTAGTGATCAGATTGACGTATAAGGTACGTGATAGATATGACGACTAGACGGTTAAAGAATGTTATGGTTATCCAGGGAAGAATCGTGTGAATATTGAGTTCGATGATCTTATTTTGATGGTTTATTGCATTATGGTGAAATATTATCTACGATTGAGAATTGTCATTTTTAGTCATAATATATGGGTTTATTTAAAGATTTAGTGATGCAGTTTCGATTAATTATTATTGGTTGTACTTTTGAAGTGAGTAAATATTTTGGCTACAATAATGGAAAATCTGAGATGACCAGTTGTGTGATTTTAAATTATGGGATTGTATCTTTGGGTTAAGCAAATTTGATGAGGAATCCTATATGATTTACAGAAGTCTTATTTAATGGTGATAAAATTAATCAGAGTATTGTTCATAAAGTGTGATATGAATTGAAGTTTGGGAAAATAGAAAATTTGATGATAAGATTGGAGATATGGAATATTTTACTGGATTTTGGTACTGATATTTTTGGTATAATAATCAAGGTATAGTGAGATGATACGGGAATACGTGAAAGAAAAATAAGGACCATATTGAATCAGAATTCATAAGTATGTATAAGTGAAAGAAATACTTTGCATGAAATGTGGTGACATTTAAGTAAAGAATCTTAGTTATTTGGAAAAATAAGTTGATGATATTATGTTGATATGTTTGGGTATATTACGTAGAGAGAATATTCAGGTAATTCTTTGATTATTTTTGGAATATTCGATGATAAGAAGAAAGGAAAAATTATTATGATATGATATGTCAGTAAAGATTTGTTGAAATTTTAGAGATATATACGAATATCTGAGGTCACATGATACGATGATAAGTGACATGTTACATGAATACTACAAGATATGATGAAATTTTTACATTCGATTGGGAATTGTTTTGATTATTTTGGGAATATTCGATGATAAGAAGTTTAGAGATGACAAATTATTATGGTTTGATATATCAGTAAAGATTTATGGAAATTTGAAGAGATTTTTTTTTATGGAATTACAGAAATTAGTAAAGAGACATGATGTTGTTTGGGATTATGTGAGATAATGATGATGGACGTAAGGTTAGTTGAATATAAAGGTACAATAGAAAATTGTAAGGAATGATATGATGATGATAATTGAAGGTGATAATGTATTGAGATTATGAAATAAGTTGATCATCTATGAATAAGTTATGTTGTTTTTGGTTCATAATAATGGAATTCAAAGAATAGTGAACTTTCAGTCACTTACGATTCAGAAGAATTTTTGAGTAGACACATATTGTCTATAGAAAAAGTCCATGTTCTTGAGAAAACAAAGTGATGCATTTAGTCAAAGTCCAGTGGGTTAATCATGGTTGGGTTAAATATGGTAGCGATGATGCTACATAAGAGAAGAAGAAGAAGAGATTCTGATTAAGTATTCAGAAATCATAAGATCAAGTAAGTTTAATTTCGAGGACGAAATTATTTTAAGGGGGTAAGATTATAGCGACCCAGAATTTTTATGCAATTAATAATTATTTTAATATTTAGAAAATTGTGTCGCTATTGTTTTGAAATTAATGCCGCGACGGATTCGTCTAGCCAAGTCAAGAAATATCGAATTTGTTCGATTTTAAATTAAAATCCGAATTTCTAAAATTATGATTTTAATTATTTATTCAAAGTATTATTTTCAAAATCATTTTTGAATTCCAAATTTATTAAAATATCCCAATGATCCTTATTCAAATTTATTTTCAGTCCAAAACATATCTGTTTCAAATAATATTTGATTGAAGTTAATCAAATTTTAGTTAATTATTCTAAACTAATCTTATTTAATCTAAAGCTAATCACATTCACGTTTTTTTTCTTCACCTTTACAACTAATATTCCCCAAACATCATCATCCTCATATTCCCCAAACATCATCATCCTCAGCACCATTTATCTTTAGCCGAAAGCTACCTTCACCTTCATTGCTGGACCACCAATTCCACCACTCTCCATTATCAGCACAACACAAAATCATTCATAATACCTCTCTGCAGAATTCTTGGTAAGCATCACCTATATAATAACCACAGCCCTGCCTCCATCATCAGTCGCCACTGTTTCATCAATCTGTTTCATCAATGTCAAAACCACCACTATCCATTTCCACCTTCTTCAATATCAAACCAACGCAGCCACCCCCACAGATGGCCAAAATCAAGTCTGCAGCAATTGCCTTCAGCACTCATCATCAGCAGTTCACAGCCGATCCAGTTCCACTGCCAAGTACCATCTCCAACTCACCTCCGATCTGTTAAAAAGCCACCACCACAGCAATGTTAATCACAACACTGGACTCCATCATCATCTCCTGCCACCACCACCAATTCCAGCCCAAACCATAGCCAAGATCCATTATCAACACCACTGCAATAACCATCATCATTACCACAGCAACCACCTAAACCACAATCCCAACTGCAACACCATAGCCAATTCAACAGTATGATTTCCAACTGCATAAGCTCCACCTTCATCACCATGAATCAACCATTTCAACATCACCCCACTGCAATATACAAACCATTTTATCCCCACCTCAATCGCCACTGTCGAAACCAATTCTCTGCAACCAAAATCCTAACTATCAGCATCGCCTCACCATAATCAATTCACAGCCAATTCATAAAACCACAGTTCAACCGTCACCACCCCTGCAGCACCACCAATTATCATCCATTTTCATCATCACCGGAATTTAACCCAACCAGAGTCATCACCCATCGTCGAACATCAGACCACCACCAACGCAGCCTGCACCCCAGATCAGTTGCAGAAACCAAATCATCATCACTTTCCACAATCAACTTCAGTTCGAATCCAAATCCTCACCCAAAACTCAAAATCAAAACCCAAACTAAGAAATAGAAGAAACCCAGAACCTTACCTAATCTCGAACCCTCTATAGTCTGATTTCAGCAGATGGTATCGTCGGATTCTCGCAGCCAAATCGCGATCTTCTTGCACCAAATCGCGCATCTAAACCCCTCAAGCTTGAACCCACCTTGACCGCTACTCCAGCCTCCTTGCGACCATCGAACCACCGGCAGTCTTGACTGATTTTGGTCGATCGCACCTCCGTCGCCTCTCTCACTTTTCTCTCCCTCTGGCTGATACGAATGAGAGAGAGAGAGAATAAAATCTGATTTAATAATTTTTCAGAATTTGTACTTAAAGTCCCCAAGTTTTGAAATGTTTCAAATCAGTCCCTATGGTTTTAAAACAATCCAATTCAGTCCCTTTTAGTTTCAAAAGGTTTTATTTCAGTCCTTTCAGCTTTTAAACTTATCAATTTCAGCCCTTAAGTTTTAAATGAGTTTTAATCAGCCCCTATTGTTTTAAAATATATTATTTCAACCCTATTGTTTTGAGTTTCCGACTCAACTTTCAAAATATCTATTTTAGTCCCTCAACTTTCAAAATATTCATTTTAAATCCCAACTTTTGAAAATATTCATTTTAGTCCCTCAACTATCAAAAGTATTCATTTTAATCCCTCAACTTTCAAAGTGTCTATTTTAGTCCCTGAACTTTTAAAAGTATTCATTTTAGTCCCTCAACTTTCAAAACATCAATTTTAGTCCTCAAATTATAATTTATCATTTTGAGCTATATATTCGATAGACTAAAGTGACTTATTGGCTAAGACGAAGCGTACGGAGAATTTAAAGAAATTGAAGTCATTCCCGCTCAACTTTGCACTCGTCGGATTTGAGGTAGACTCGCACTTATTAATTGATTTAAATTATGATTTCATATGAATGTCATGTGACTTGTGAAAGTCAATTTTTAAGAAAAGCAAGTATGTTGTTATGAAAGGTAAATATACCTTATGTTGTTATGAAAAGTAAGTATGTTTTTATGAAAAGAAAATATACTTTATGTTTTTACGAGAAAAGTAAGTATACCCTATGCTTCACGAAAATGTTTTTTTGGATCATTGCTATGAAATCAATCTACCAAGATTGTTTTGGGTCCCATATGATAAGTTATGATATGTTAAGGGGACCGGAGTTTTAGTAGCGCTACACATAAGAATTCTTGCCACGAAGTTCGGTAACATTCTTGTGTCTCCTATGTTTATGAGGATTTGCCACGAAGTTCGGTAAAATTCCTGTGTTTCCATATGTTTATGAGGATTTACCACCTAAGTTCGGTAAAATTCCTGTCGCATATGTTTATGAGGATTTCGATCCTATCTTATGTTATGATGCAATTGATCCCTATGAATTTCAAAAAAATTATGCTTGGTATACTTACTGTGATTTTACTGTTATTATGATTTTACTGCATAAGAATTCTTGCCACCTAAGTTCGGTAAAGTTCTTGTATGTTTATGAGGATTTAAATCCTATCTTATGTTATGCTTTCAAAAGAAATTATGCTTGGCATAATTAAAATGTTTTTATAAGTATATGGTTTTCAAAGAGATGTTTTCAAAGAGATGTTTTCAAAGAGCTGTTTTCAAAGAGCTGTTTTCAAAGATATGTTTTCAAAGAGCTGTTTTCAAAGAGCTATTTTCAAAGAGCTGTTTTCAAAGAGCTGTTTTCAAAGAACTATTTTCAAAGAGATGTTTTCAAAGAGCCTATTATTTTCACAATATGTCTCGTGCTGTAATGCACAATATGAGTTTTATCAAGAGCAGTTTTATAAAGAAGCTCTATCAATGCCCGTTTTATAAAGAGCCGGGATTTGTGTGTTTAATCATCTTATAAATTAAATTAATTTGCGATGAGTCTACTGAGTATTTCCCCCATGAAATACTCACCCTACTTTTTAACAGTTTTGCAGATTTCGGAGACGGTGGCGAGCGATGAATGATGGTGGCAATAATCGTTAAACGGTTGAAAGTTTGACGTTAATGATTTCCGTATTTTTCCAAACAATCGAATAATTTAGAGAAGTTCATTTATTTGAGAAATTATGACATTGTCAATTTCTTTACAAAATTAATGGTTCGATTTACTATTTCAAATGGTTTCATAAATGTTTCAATTTTATCGGCCATTACAGTATATTTAATGTTGCCAAAAATGAATTTCAATTATTTCTTCCGCAAAAATATTATTCGAAAAATTTAGACAGAAAATGACGTAGTGAATCGGGTATACGGAACTCGGGGCGCTACAGAATTTCTTTCAAAAAAGCTAATTTCTAACTTTCAATAATTTGCCTTTAAAAATGAAGAGCTTTAACAGTGAGTAAACACACTCAATTTTCTTTCACATTTAGAAAAATAATAAACCAAGGCAGTCTATATGTCACAGGAATTTACAAGAAGCAAATGTCATTTTACTGTCATGGGCAAAAGAAAATTATCAAATTTGTCATACTAAAGAACAAACAATAGTATGTAAAGACAAATCTAAATATCAATTGCTTTTAAAAAGCAACGATCATTTTATTCTTAATAACAAGTCATCATCATTAGAATCTCATACATTTCTGGACAAAAAAAGGAACCTAGCTCTTAAAACAATGTCCTATAATTTGCTCATCTAAATATGTTGCGACAATTCAAAATCCAATTATAGTGCTAGAATGGCTTACACATTATTGAAAATTACTAAGGCCATGAAGAGGACACTATACGCATATGGATATATGTATATGGATATGTAATACTACCCTAAACTACTGTTCAATGAGAATGTAACTTATTCTAGCTGCATTTTTGCAACAATAGTTGCAAAAGAGGAACGAATCATAACACGGTCTCATACATAATTCAAAACTGTAGAAAGAATATACATATCATACAAAATATTGCAGCTTGAAAAGAAAAATAATAATTGAAAGGGCTCACCTCTTCCTAACTTCTTGCTATCATGAGAAAATTCTCCTTCAGCCTCTAACCACATGGAAATAAAATAAAAATTGAAATCAAAGTAATATTATATCTAAAAATCTCAAAAAAAAAAAACTAGAAAAGGGTAAACAGAAGTTTGAGATCTTTAAACACCTTTGATTTTGCAATCTTGAGAGTAGTGTTCACTTTGGAATCGATCCTCAAACATGTCCAAATCGGTCTCTGCTCCATATTATCCTCATTGTCGGTCATCGATGCATTTTGTGTGAATGGAGGAAGATTGAAAACTTGAGAAGAAGATGTGTGTAGGGATCCGGTATGGTGGCGTGTCGAAGAAATTTTATATATATATACACACAAGCATATGTTAGTAGAAGGGGTCAAATCACTTCAAAATATGTATATCTAATTGTTGAAGTTAGTGGATATGTTTGATAGTCCACGAAGAACCAAAATGTATAGAGATTTGCATAATACATTTTGGTGGAGGAACATGAAAGGAAGAATATCACTGTTTGTATTCTGATGTATGGTTTGTCAACAAGTAAATGCTGAACATCAGAGGCCGTCAGGGCCATTGAACCCCATGGATATACATGAGTGGAAATGTGAGAAGATTGCAATGGATTTTGTTGCTGGTTTTCTCGCTATTTTCGTAGATCAGTAGGTGGTCATGATGCCATTTGGGTGATTGTGGACCAACTGACAAAATCCGCTCATTTTGTCCCAGTTCGGATGACCTATAGCTTAGAACAATTTGTACATCTATATTTGAGAGAGATTGTTTGACTTCATTGAGTTCCAGTGTCTATTGTTTTAGATAGAGACGCGAGATTTACTTCGAAATTTTGAAAAATCATTTAGAAGGCTTTGGGCACCAAGTTAACATTTATAACAGCTTATCACTCTAAGACTGACGGACAATTGGAACAAACTATCCAAGTTTTTGAGGATATGTTGAGGCATGTGTCTTAGACTTGGGTGGTAAGTGGGAAAATCATTTGCCATTAGTGGAGTTTGGGTAAAATAACAATTTTCAATTTACAACTGGAATGGCTCCATATGAGGCATTTTATGGTCGTTGATGTCGTTCGCCAATACGTTGGGACAAATTAGGTGAACGGAGAATCCAGGGTCTGGAATTGGTTAAGAGGACTGTGGAAGCTATTGATAAGATCAAATCAAGAATTAAAATTACCCAGGATCTTCAGAAAAGTTATGCTGACCAAATGAGAAAAGAGTTAGATTTTGAAGTTGGTAAGAAAGTATTTTTCAAAGTGGCACCAATGAATGGGGTAATTCATTTTGGAAAGAAAGGAAAATTGAAACCTAGATTCATTGGTCCTTTTGAGATTTTAGAGAAAGTTGAAAATGTGGCTTATCGTTTTGCATTACCGCCCGAGTTAGAGAAGTTCATTTAGTCAAAGTTCAATGGGATAGACATGATGAGGAAGAGGCTACTTGAGAAAGAGAAGAAGACATTTTGTCCAAGTATCTCAGCCTAGCTAATTAATCAAGTAAGTTAAATTTCAAGGACAAAATAATTTGTAGTGAGGGAAGTATTAGCAAGCTGAAATTTTAAGATCTACGAAGAATTTTTATGTAAAGAGTTCAAAAGGTTTTTAATGAGTTTGCACGTTGCTACGACACTTTCCAATGATTTAAATTAATTATTGGTCGATGTTACGTGCATAAAACTTATTAGTCAAGTTTGAAATATTTTTCAAAGCAAATTCAATTGTTTTTAAATATTATCTTGCTTTTTGAAAAATCGATAATTTTAATTGGGTCAAATGTTTTAAATATTTTAGAGGTTGTTAAAAGTATATCAATATTTGTGTCATTTTGCAGCTCATATTAAACAGTGTAAGTCGGACTTGAGAAAATGACTTTGAACGATGCCACTATAAGTTATTTTAACTGAAAGATATATAAGAATTTTTTTTATATATATATGAACACACGCATACGTCAGTAGAAAGGGTCAAATCATATATATATATATATATATTTATATTTGTTGCAGTTAGTAGATACGTTTGATAGTCCAGGTCCCCTCTTCCATGATTTTAGCCATTGTTAACCCACTTTCCCATCCATTTCTCTACCCAATTCATTTACCATTGCACGCACAAATACTCATTTTATTCCAATCTACCTCTCTCACTCACAGTCATACAGCAGTTTCCTTTCTTTTGGCATTTAAAATACATTGGAAAGCTGTTAATTTTGGAGATTGTACATTTCAACTTCACGTGCAATTCAACTCAACAATTTCTGAAAATTTGAGGTAGTATCTTCTCCCATACACATGTTGTTATGCTTTTGAGTTAATTTTATGCAGGCTTGAAATTACATGTCACTTTCTTATCTTTGATAAAATGCATATATAGCTAATTATGAGCTAATTAGTTATTGGCATGCTATGATTTTATTTGTGTTGAAATTATGATTGATTATTGAAGGTAATCATTAATATCTTGTGATTGAAGGTAATCATAGTAAAATTATTAACCAGCTGTGTTTAAACGTTTTCCTAAAGATGAAAGTTGGTTTTGGCATGTATTTGAATGTTGGTATAATTTAATCTCATTAGCTTGTGTATATACCGATGAGTATTTATTCTAAATGCTCATTTTGTTAAAACTTTACAGATTGAAGAACTTGACATGGCGTGATGCGGACGATAGTGATTGGAACTTGAATTTTTATGCCGTTATGTTTAGACTTATTTATGTTAACTATTGCAATACATTTTAAGACTCGACAATTTCGCAAATGAATGTAGTTTTTGATCAATGAAGTATTTCTTTTAGAGATTAGACTTAATGTATTTTGAAAGAAGGTATATCCTGAATGCTGCATGAAATTTTAGAATTTGGTTTCACTTTAAAAATTCACCGTGGGTTGTGTATTTATAATTTCAGGATGTTTCAAAATTGAAAATGACCCATAAGTGTTATCTATCGTATGGAACTGAAAATAGGTAATTTGGAGTTCCGTGGAATTTATTATGATTTTTTTTCTGAAACTATGATGGGACATTTCGAAAGCTGTGAACAGTCGGTTCAAAGAAATAATTTCGTATTTCAAACGTGGCCATTGAGACCCTAAATTTTTATTTGTTTTACTTTTACGAGTCCTGGGCATTGTATCAAAATCTCATAATTTTTCTACAACTTTTGCAATGTTAAATAATTTTTACAAATAGACTGCGTCACCTGGGAAAGTTGGACAAGTTGCTGAATTTTAAAGGAACCCAAATTTCAAATTTTCTTATTCCATAATTTCTAATTCCACTTGAAATAAATTGTTAACATTTTGAAATATTAGTTAAGCATTTCAGCTTAAAGCGTTTTTCTTAAATTCATTGTTAAGTGTTTCAATTTAAAGTGTTTTTCTTCAAAGGTGTGCCAATGATAGATGCAATCGATAATAATATAGCTTTATCATAGGAAATGATAAGTGTGTTTTACACACTTATTTATCTGTCAAAATAAGGATATTATATTATTTTTCATAAATAAACTTTACTTAGTTGTTGTTATTTGTCACTATTTCCAGTTTTATCCCAAAATGAGAGAGTTGTCTCACGCCCCTAGGTATTCTCTACCTACCCACCTGTGTCGGTTTCGGGTACAGGTACCCTTTTGTTTAAAGGTCGTTCAAACTTTTTCTGGGAGTATGACTTGGGTTACTTTAGCGCCGTAGCGTCTGGTGCTCGAACATTGGCTCGATGCATTTTCTCTAGCCCTTTCTTACCCTGAAAAAGCAGGGGCACCTTACATTCTTGAACCGATAACCAGCTTTCGGCTAACCTAGCATCCTCCGTCCCTCGAGACCAACAAGGGGTAGTACCGGAATATTCACCTGTTGTCCATCGACTATGCCTTTTGGCCTGATCTTAGAGCCGCTAGCAGGGCCATGAGTAGGCTGCACATGACCTAGATGAATTAGAAGAAGATATACCCACAGACAGAACAGAATCACTTGGGATTTCTCAGGGCAGGGTCTTGAGATTTGCTTGTATAGAGATGCGTCAAAGTATACCTATGAAAGTTGATTGCAAGGATCAGGAACCAATGCATTACTAAAGAATAACCAACCGGAATAACTTTTAAGGGAGTGTGGAAAGATGAAAAATTGAGGCAATTACACAATAATTGGATGCAATTGGAGACAAAATTTAAAGGACCGAGGGTGCAATGAATTCAAGGACCAACTTTAATTATTTGGAACAATTGAGGCTCAAGAATAAAATCTATCCAAAATTAATTGGGCTTTCAAAACCAATTCAAATTGGACTCTTGAACCGCAATTGAAGTAGACTTCAAGGTGGAGTTTTTAATTGATAAGAATTGAGGTGCACTTGGGACTTTTCTTGGTGTGTATACATATAAGAGGTTGGCAGGAAATTGTGAGCTTTCTGGGAGGATATACGGCTGGAGGTAGATACAAAGAGAGGGGAGCTGACATGTGGTTTTTAATTGGAGTGGTATTTATAATTGGAGAACCAGAATTTAGGCGTGTCAAAACGGCTCGTCAGCTCTGATAGCTTGGGCTCGGCTCGTTAAAAGCTCGGACTAAACTCGGCTCGAGGTACGTAGGACCGAGCTTAAGCTCGAGCCGAGCCCAAAAATGCTTAGTGGGCTCGAGTTGGGCCGGCCGGTGTGGCCCGTCGAGCCACACAGGCCGGCCCGTGTGACGGGCCAATTTGGCCTGTAAAATGGGCCAAATTGGCCCGACAACACGGGCCAATTTGGCCCGTGTTGCTGCATGCAAATTGCTAGCTGCCTGTAAATATGCCTGCAATTTGCAGGCAGCTAAAGCAGCTGCCTGCAACACGCGCTGCAGCGTACTGGTTAGTCAGTTTTTGATCTGTATTTGCATTATACAGATTTTTTTTTGAAAATTTGAAATTTGATTTTTTTTTTGTTTTCCCATGTTTTTTTTCTATAAATAGGTCGTATTTTGTTGTAAATTCACAGTTCACTTACAAGTTACAAGTTTTTTCATTTTGTCATAATATTTATTTGTTTGCTATAATTTTTATTCAATTCTCTATTTCTCTATATTCTTCAATTCTTGTGATAATATTTCTCTCGGTTTCAAGTTGCAACTTTCAAATTTGAAACTACAGTCTACACTACAATACGTATGGAGTTAAACAGCGATGAAGTTAACCAATTCAGGGGTAGTTCTAGTACTCCCTCTCATATCGATGGCTCCGAAAATGCTCCCATTGACTTTGGATGATATCCAAGAGGAGAAAGTTGTTGAAATCAAGCGAGTTAAAAAAGAGTCATCGGATTGCTGGCAACATATGACAAGAAAAAAATTGGTGTCGAAAATGGAGTTGATATATGGAAAGTGTGTTGCAATTACTGTGGTAAGGAAATGAGCTGGAAGCCTGGGTCAAGCACGTCACATTTGAACCGGCACATAGCAAGGACGTTTAAAGCGAAACCGGTTGCTGACCCAACACATTCCCAGCTTGTTTTCGATGGTTCTGGACCTTCTGGTTCTACTCTTTCAACCTTTGTGTATTTTCAAGAAAGATTTCGCGAAGGTATGGCTGTATATGTGGCTGCCGCTGAGATGCCACTTTCCTTAATTGACTCTGTTCTCTTCACCCGACTTGTGCAGAATTATCTTCAACCCAAGTATACTCCTTACTGTAGAAATACAGTTCGTGCAGACACCGTAAAATTATATAACAAAAGGAAAGAAACTACCATTAAAGCCTTAAAAACATATGATACTGTTATTTCGTTTACATCTTATTTATGGACCGATGGTAACAAAAAAAGTTATATTGCTGTCACAGCTCATTACATTGATAATCTTTGGGTTTTACACAAAAAATTATTGCATTTAGATTAGTAGAATATCCTCATAATGCCGCTAACATATATTTATTTTTAAAAGGGATTATACAAGAATTCAGTATGCAAAATATGATTCGTAGTTTTACTTTTGATAATGCTAGCGTTAATAAGGTTGTTATTGATAAATTTGTTTCTGATTTTAACCCTACATTTGATAGTTTCTTTTTTCACCAACGTTGTGTTTGTCACATTATCAGCTTAATTGTTAAAAGTGGTTTAAAACATATTGAAAAATCCTTAGATAAAATCAGACAAACAATAAATTTCATAAATGTATCACCATCAAGAAAACAAGCATGTAATAGTTTGTGCAAGGAGTATAGTTTAGAAGAACATTCATTTGCTACGAATGTATCACATAGATGGAACTCTACATACCTTATGTTACACTCATGTGAAAATTATGATAAAATTATTTCAATGTATTATAATGGTAGACATACGTATGGATTTGATCATAATTTAGAAGATTGGGAATGGAAAATTGCATTCTATGTAAAAAGATTTTTAAAAGCCTTTTATGATGCCACAAATGCATGCAGTGGTGTTTATTACCGAACATCTTCACTTGTTTTACAACACTTTTTTCATATTGCACGAACATTCAATCAATATAGGAATTTGCCAATTTTAATGATGTAGTCAGCTCCATGGAGTTAAAATTTTGCAAATATTGGGAAGTATTACCTTCTTTATTTGTTTTAGCATTAGTGATGGATCCTCGATTAAATTTAATGGGCACTAAGGCTATTATAAAGGGAATTTCACAAAATTTAAATATAGAATTATCACATGTTAATACGGAATCTTTATTATATGAAATGTACAATTATTATACTGCAAAAAAAAATCAATACAGTTCTAGTTCCCAAACTAATGTTTCCCAAAGTATTCCAATGCATTCTAATTCTTTATGGGACTTTATTAACACAAATGCAAATGCTCCCTCAATTAGTTCCAGTGGAAACACATCTAGATCGATAGGTGGTACAAATGTTGAAATTACATCTGAATTAGCTAGGTACATGTGTGTGGACGTTCGCAGTGTTTTAATACCACAAGAATTAGAGAATTTTGATGTTTTAACTTGGTGGAGGTGTAATGAAAGACAATATCCAGTTGTAGCAAAAATTGCACGTGATTTACTAAGACCTCCGGTGTCCATCCTGGCATCGGAGGCTGCATTTAGTTTAAGTGGTAAGATTTTGTCAGACGAACGATCAAGACTGAAGGAAGACATATTAGAAGCTCTTGTATGCTTGAAGGATTGAGAATGTGCAGATTTACGACTTCAAGATAAAGTTGACAGTATCATGGCCGAGGACTTGGAGCAATATTTAAGATAGAAGAAATTGTAAGTTTTTAAAAATCATTTTGTGTAATTTAAATTATAATGTTTTTAAAAAAATTGTACACGGAATTTTTTATTCGTGTACAATTTTTAACTCCGCCTATGTTGATCATAGCCGGTCCCAAGCCCGAAAAAAGGAGGAGGGTTGTAACTTGTAACTAGGGGTGGGCAAAAACCAACCTACCCGCAGAACCCGCCCAAACCGACCCAACCCGATTGGTTTGGGTCGATTTTTCATGAAAATTGGGTTGGGTTCGGATTTTTTTTAATTTTTTTTTCGGGTTGGGTCGGGTTGCGGGTTGGGTGAATAACCCGACCCGACCCAACAAAAAAAAAGGACGTTTTTATTTTTTATTTTTTATTTTTTTATTTTTTATTTTTAAGTAATGAAACTTGACTTATTTAAATATTGATTGAACATATTTTAATTTTATTAGCAAGTGTTCAATTTATTGTATTTTTGGTTATTGTAGTGTACATAATTGATTTGAATTAAAGATAGATTTATGAGTTTTTTTTTTTCAAAATTTTTACTAATTGGGCCAAAGCCCAAACCGACCGAAATTTGGTGGGTTGGGTTGGGTTTGAATTCGTAATTGGGTTGAGTTGATTTTTTATCAACCCGACTGTAGTGGGTTGGGTTCGGGTTGGGCAAAAAACTGACCCAACCCAACCCATGCCCACCCCTACTTGTAACAATGTAACTTGTAACCTTTATTGAATATATATAAAACAATTAGTAATTTAGTATGGATAGAATTTTCAAAATCTACATTTACATTTTTATTAAATTTTATGTTTGATATTTTAACTACATTTATTGTGTACAATTCATATTCATTCGCCGCATTTGACTTAAAAAAAAAAAAAAACTGGCCGGCCCGCCTTGGCTCGAAGAAGCTCAAGCCGAGCCTCAAAATTTTGATCGAGCTCTGGCTCGGCTTGGGCAAAAAAAAAGTTCGACCCTAAAAAGCTAGAGCCAAGCTCAAGCCTTGATGTTCGGCTCGCAGCTCGTTGACATACCTACCTGAATTTGACCGAGGGGGAGAGACTTTAGAGGATAAATTAATTGGGAGACATACACAGTGTGTGCGGCTGGAATGAAACAGGGAGTTGCGGCTGAAATATTGTGTGCGTGCGGTAGGAAGAAAGACAATATATACACAAAAAGAGAGGTGTGTGCTGGTCGGCTTTGTAACAAAAATTGAAGTGCGTCTGGGAGCAATTTTCTGGGGAATTAATTGGCAGATACTCGGCTGGATATAACATTGAGGGTGCTCGGTTGCTAGAAACTAAACAAGGAGGGGATGCTAACTTCAAACTCCGGGTTTTGTTTTACGTTACTTACTATTTTTTCTTCCAAAAACATGAGTAGCTAAATTGTTAATCGGGATTGACGATGTAGACTTAATGTTTTTAGTTTGATTTTAAATCTCAAGTTGGTGTTTTGATGTTCATGTATTGATTTTATTATTGTTATTAATGCTTGAGTTGCTTGATTACCAATTCATGATTTAATAATTATTTTCATAATTCGAGAGGTGAGTTAACAATTAGATCACGTAATAGAATTCGGCAATTTCAACAAAAAGATAGAGATATGTGATGCGTGTCGCAATGCACCAAAATAATAAATAATTCCTTACTTGCCAAATATTAATTAATAATGTAGTAGCGAGAGTAAGGGTCGATCCCACGAGGAACAAAAACTAATTTTAGTTGTTCGATTAATTAGAATGGAATGAGGGGTTTTGTTGTGTGAAATTGTTTGAATGAAAACTATGCATAAAATAAATAATAAAATATAACTAGATAATTAATATGAGAAGAAATCTCTTTCTCGGGTTCGGTTGTGCCCTTAATTAATGTTATACTTTTCCTTGTAACGTGTTTATATCCCTATTCAATTATCAATCATAAATAATCAACAAGCTCTGATTATCTAAATTCTTTCTTATGTATATTGATTCAAAACAATTTCTTCGAACCAATTCTAGCAACGGACAATCCTAAACAAGCTCTTAGGATTTAATGCACGACTAGTATGAAAATCTAGAAGAATAGATTGAATTGGATCGTTAATTTCACAAGCTCGAATTAATCAATCCAAGTTGAATTATTACTAAACCTGCACGAGATTTATTTGCTACTAAAGTAAAGATTCAATGACAATTACGAATCAAGAATCTAAACATAGCATATTCATGAATTCAAAGATCAATAATCCAATTGACCAAATTAAACTATTAATCAAATAAACTCAATGAACATTCAAAACATAATAATCCAACAATTGAAATAAAGGAATAAATTCACGCTACTAATTTGTAGGAAAAGAAAATAACATAATTAAGTTAACGCAACTTCCCCTTTGAACAAGACGTAGAATTTAACATAGCATGATTGTGGTAGATTCTTCAAGTTGCTTCATGAATTCCATTGTTGTTGATGTTCTTTGGCTTGAAAATCTCCCAAGAAAGCTCTATATTTTGCTCTCAATTTTCCTCAATGTCCAACCTCCTTTTTGTGGTGATTTTCCTCCTTTAATACTCCCAAAATCGTGCCCTAACTTTACCCCAAAGATATACTAAAGATAGACCTTAAATCAGATAAGGAAATTCCTTGGAGAGCAAGTTACGGCCGTAAATTTCCTTATCACGGCCGTAAGTTAGCTACTGAAAATTTTCGGAATTTGGAAGTTACGGCCGTAACTTTATCATTTGCGGCCGTAAGTGTATTTCTGTCGAGAAGCGCCTGTGCTCGATGTTTTGGTCATAACTTTCCCGAAGTCCGATTGTGGGGATTCAAGTTGCGTTGGAAAGAAAACTCAAATATCTACAATTATTTGTGAAATAGATCTTCCCAAATTCGAAAGTCTTCTATGACAAAATTGAGCTTCAATATATGACTAAAATTCATGATCACAATCCTTGCGGGTTTTTGATTTCCAACTTCATTCCAAACCTTCTTTGACCATAATTTTTGCATCTAATCTTCTTCCCACATGCCATTATTGATTTGGAGCTCTTTGAATATTCCCTTGAACCTCACTTCTTGATTTTTTTTGTATTTCTTTGGTCATGTTTCCTTTCTTTTTCTTCTTTTTGACCTTACATAGCACAATAAGTGAAATGCATTAAACGATGTGATGAGGTTCGAAGCGCGGAAGAAACGCCGGAAAGTTCCGAACCCAGGTGTGTGGATGGACGATGGAATCTTGACCCGATATTCACGACGCGATGACTCGACGATACGGAATAAAGAACCAAGACTTTCGAAACGCCACAAGGAATTGCCCAATCTCCTTGATAAGTTTCTGGTTTTGAACGCCACAAATACTCTCGCGAATATTTGATAAGTTCGATATTTGAACGCCACAAGATAATCAATCTTGATAAGTTCGGGTTTGTAATGTGAATCCAAACATTAAACAATTGAAAAATATTCAATCTCTTTTATTCAATCATCAAAGTCTCAAGTCTGAATTACAATGAATGGAAAGGAATATAAATAAATAAAATTCTAAAATAGGCAAACAAATAATTAAAAACAAAATTTAACCTAAAAATACACAAAACCCCTAATTTTCGTCTGCATAATTGACTTATTGTTTTGAAACCATAAATGATGGAATTTGGCCATAAAATCAGTCGGCTCAAGGGCTTTAGCCCATGAGTTTTGCTTAGTGTCCCATTTCTACTCGAAAAACACATATTATGCATCTAATTCCGGAACACATCACGATGCTTCAATAGGATCAAACCAATAACAAAATAAGATAATAAGTGAATTAAATACATGCTAATAAAACACTTATCAATATGAATTTGTGGTTGCTTGTGGTCACTTATGAATTCCAAATTAATTTAATACATTTAGCTAAGGAGAAATCTGACCCTCCGTAAAGGCACACTGTTGACTTAGTTAAACATGTCTAATTTGAACTCGAGAGAGGTAAATTAGATACATGCCTGAATTCGACCAAATACAATTCTAGAAAACAATTTGAGATGAGAAATTAAGTTAGAATATTATTTCGAAATCGTTGGTCCCGATATTCATTTTAATTTTTAAAAATGCCACCATTTTATTTCTTGCTTTTGTTAGTTAGTTTTAATTTTAATTTAATTGTTTATTTCATTAAAGCTCAATTTTATTGTCCTTTTTGGATTTATTTGGCAATTTATTTTCTTAGTTTTCGTTTTTTTCTAGGAATTCTATTAATGAAAGTAAATTTATAACGAATAAATAGTCTTCGTTGGATCTACAATCCGAACTCAAAAGTCCACTTTATTACTTGTTAACGATATCGTGCACTTGCGATTTCACACGAACAGAAAACTAGAGGGAGTTTAGGCATAACAATCCATACAAGAATGATGGAGGATTCCTTTTGAGGATCCAAAACATAGGAATATTTGAAAACGACATGGGAGCCCCTTTGATATACCACAAAGACTTCGAATATATTCTGCAATAATCTTCTTCCTTTTCAAAGTTGAGGATTACATGCTTACCATCAAGAATTCCAACTTTTACTTCTCCAACAGGCTCAAAAGAATTTATAGTAACTTGAATCAATTCCATAGAAGATTATATTGTGTGAGAATTTTCCTACTTAAGCATATTTAAACCAATCAGCTAGTCTATTGATCTCCTCTTTTGAAACTTGTACAAATGGCTCATTTTTGTACATTGATGCCTCGCAGACTATCACTACTTCAAATCTATGATCAATGGAAACTTCTCCATAGGATTCCTCCAAAGGTGTAATGGTGATTTTCTTAGTACTAGCCACCTTTGCATAAGTTTTATGACTGGGAGGAGGAAGCTTCCCTGCCTCAGCCATCACTTGCTCAAAATTGCCTTTCAGGAATACTGTAGTTTGCTGATCATCGTTCTAGTGAACTTAAATATCTCCCGATCTACAGAAATCACAAAATTCGTGTGAAGCTACAGATGTACAATAATATTGTAGGAAAAATGCTGACGCAGACAAAAACGTAGATAAATGAAAACAACACAAATTCAACACGTTGATTCAAATGAATACCGAATTGAATTGACTGCAAATTGGAGAAAACTCCAAGAACACAATGTTTATTTGTCAAAAATTGTTGCAAAACGTGAGAGAACTCCACTTAAATATAAAACCTAACCCTAAATGCGTAATACTGAAAAATGACTAAAATGCCCCAAAAAAACATAAAAACAATTTAAAGAATATAGTTTTGACTGTCTAAACGATCTCGAAAGGCTAAAATCCGTCATATGTCACAGCAAAGCAATAAGTCTTGTCCGGCTTGTCGAGACCTTTCCGAAAAGTACTTATGGGCCCAAAATAGACGTCGTATGACCTTGTTATGACCAATTCTTTGAAAACTTCGAAACCGAACGATCCCGCGCGTCCAAATAAGCCAATGCTCTATCCTCGAATCCATCATTCTCCTGGGGGTCGAGAAGATTCGACCTCGAATCGCCAACCCCATCATCGTCTGAGGAACTATCACTAAGGAATGGGACTAGGTGCTTAACATTGAACACATCAGCAGTACGAATGTGGCTAGGAAACTTTAAACGGTAGGCATTGGGATTAATTTTCTCCACAATCTCAACGAGACCAATCTTACGGGATGACAACTTGTTGTACTCATGGGTAGGGAAACGATCTTTAGTGAGGACTTCCCAAACAAAATCACCTACCTCAAATTCAACATGCCGACGACGGGTATCAGCTGGGCGCTTATACTTGGCAATGGTTGTGACCAAGTTGTCGTGAGCTGCGGAGTGTACACCCTGCAGCCCCTCGATGAAATCAGCTGCACGTCTATGAATGCGGGTAGCAGTCGGCAAAGATAACAAATCCAAGGGCCCACAAGGAATGTACAATCTGAAAGGGACAATAACTAGTGCTGCGATTAACTGCCACATTATGAGCGAACTCGGCCTGACAAAGCTGTTGATCCCAAGACTTAACGTTATCACCAACCAAACAACGCAACAGGTTACCCAGGGAACGGACGATACAAACCAGCATTAGTTGCCGATCCCTTGGCAACATGGAAGGTGCGACAACGCTCCACATGCCGCGAAACATCCCACCGCAAAGATGGCTAGAAAAATGTACGACCCACCAATTCCACCGTTCTATCACGACCAACATGCCCAGTACCATGAAGTTCGGCTATAATTTTTGCACGCAAACTGCAATCCGGAATACACAGCTGCAAACCTCGGAAGAGAAAAACGTCAGAAAGCACATACTCAAAAGTCTGTCCCGAATGAAGTTCATTCATAACATGGCTAAAGAACGGATCGACAACATAAAGATCGCGAAATGTATCAAAACCCGACACAGCCACCCTCAAATCTGTTAACAACAGGTGACGTCGACTCAAAGCATCTGCAACTTTGTTCGAAGCACCCGATTTGTGCTTAATAACAAAGGTAAACTGTTGCAAATAAGCTGTCTAAGACGCATGGCATGCTGACACATTATCCTAGCTATCCAAATGCTTCAACGCCTCATGGTCAGTAAATAAAACAAACTCTCGCTGGACTAGGTAATGCCTCCAATGACGAACGGCCTGAACCACTGCATAGAATTCGACATCATAAGTGCTATAACGACTCCGCGCACCCGAGAGTTTCTCGTTGAAATAGGCAACCGGACGTCCACCCTGGCTTAAAACCGCCCCGATTCCCACCTTGGAAGCATCACAGTGCAGCTTAAAAGGAATGCAAAAATCAGGTAAAATGAGGACTGGTGCTGAAGTCAACTTCTGCTTGATAATGTGAAAGGCTCTATCGGCGTCATCCGACCAAGTAAATGACTTCTGTTTCATACAATCAGTAACAGGGGCCACGATGGTGCTGAAATTTGAAATGAAACGTCGATAAAAGGATGCCAACCCGTGAAAGCTAAGGACATCAGTGAGGGTACGAGGAGTTGGCCACTCCCGAATGGTAGCTACCTTAGCATCATCTACTGCAATACCATTCCCCGAAATCTGATAATCCAAAAACAATACTTCTTCAACAAGGAAAAGACACTTACTAGGGGCAGCAAAAAAATTCTCCTCACAAAGAATAAGGAAAACTGACCGCAGGTGTTGCAAGTGCTCCGGGATAGTGCGGCTATAGACAAGAATGTCGTCAAAATAAACCACAACGCAAGTACTAATCAACGACCGAAGCGCCTGATTCATAACTCGCATGAATGTGCTAGGAGCGTTCGATAGACCGAACGGCATAACAAGCCATTCAAACAACCCTTCACGCGTCTTAAATGCAGTCTTCCACTCATCACCGGGGCGAATCCGAATCTGGTGGTACCCACTTTTCAAGTCCAACTTGCTAAAAATTGCTACGCCACTCAATTGGTCCAAAATATCATCAAGCCGAGGGTAGGAAAGCGATAACAAACAGTGATTTTATTAATTGCGCGGTTATCTACACACATGCGTCAAGTACCGTCCTTCTTAGGGATGAGAAGGGTCGGGACTGCACAAGGGCTCAAACTCTCACGAACATGCCCTTTCCGCAACAACTCCTCAAAGTGCCATGGTCTTCCTAACAAGATATGACACGCATCCATGGGGGCAACATCACAATAAATAATCTCCTTATACTTACTACCAACAGAGAAGGGGACAGAAGCACGACGATCAACAGTAAAAGCGACATTCTTCTGCAGCTACGAAATCTGATAAGGTTGAGGGTGTGATTCCGTTGGTAATGCAAGCTTTGTTACAGCCTCCTTGGAAATAACGTTCTCGCAAGATACCCCATCAATAATAAAACGACAGACCTTACAATTAACTGTGCAAGTCGATTCAAACAATCGATTTCGCTGAACAACAGTGTCATCACCACGGGGAGCAAGACAAGTGTGCCACAGAACCAACGCCGGACCAATATCTCCATCCACCTGCTCCTCCGAAAATTCTTCGTCATCTGCGATATCAAAGACAGGGGGGTCATCATACCCACCGTCTCCCAAATCATCCACAAAGAGCCCTTTCCGAGCTCCAAGCTGGGGGCAGGCAGATTGACGGTGTCCCCATTCACCGCAAGAGAAACACTGAATCCCCTGACCTCGACCACCCGCAGGGACAGAATTACCCCCAAGGGAAGATGCACTAGAGGGAGGATTCCCACACCCACGCGCGCCTGCACCAGCTTGTGTGATAGATGGAGGCAGCCCTTTCGTTGATCGCTACTGGACGCAGTTGTGGGAGCGAGGCCAAAACTACTACGCGATGCCTGTTTCTCCAACAAAATAGCTCGCTGGTGCGCCTCTGATATTGAAGCAGGTGCAAACAAGTTCAATACATCCTGTAGGCTGACCCGTAAACCCCCGACAAAACGAGACACAAGCTGTTCATCTATTTCTATCAACTCATTCCGAGCAACCAATTGAAAAAATTCTGCAGAATATTCATCAAAAGTGCGCGCCCCTTGGCGCAGGTTCTGTAATTTCTGGTATAGAAGTCGGGAGTAATTAAAAGGCAGGAAGTACTCCCTCAAGAACTTCCTCAATTTTCGCCAGGACGAAATTTTGGACCGCCCCTGCCGAGCACGGGTAGCCTTCAGTTGCTGCCACCATGCCATCGCCTACCACGAAACTGAGTGGCAACAAGAAGGACACGCCTATCATCTGGCCCTTCCTTAAAATCCAGGACCTCCTCCACTGCACACCGCTAATCCAAGAATTCATCAGCCTCCAAACTGCCATGGAACTCCGGAATATCAACCTTAAATGCCCCATCCCAACGCCTATCACCACCATCAGCCCGACGACCACGTCCCTCCGCGTCTAAAGGTGCAAACGGATTATGCACCGATGTTGTATCATCATCAGAAGAGGAATCCGTTGAAGGCGGACTGCCTCCTTGTCTACCCCACTGTGCAGCACCGCCGCCTGCTGCTTCTGCTCGCGCCAGAACACCGGTGCCACGTCCACGACCACGTCCTCCTGGTGCGCGCGCACCATGACCATGAAGTTGTCTAGTCAGAATCCCCATCAACTCCCTGTTCTGTTCCATAAGGTCATTCTGATGAGTCCTCATCTCGGCCATCTCCACTACCAACAAGTCGATCTGCTGGCGGACCTGGTTTGCTTCATCCCTACGTTGTTGATCATCTGCTAGGGCATCATGTGCGGCTGGTCGTGCTCATGGAGGCATCTTCTCGGAGCGTAACCTGGTCTCTGATATCAACTGACGCAGGCAGAAACGTAGCTAAATGAAAACAACACAAATTCAACACGTTGATTCAAATGAATACCGAATTGAATTGACTGCAAATTGGAGAAAACTCCAAGAACACAATGTTTATTTGTCAAAAACTGCTGCAAAACGTGAGAGAACTCCACTTTAATATAAAACCCTAACCCTAAATGCGTAATAATGAAAAATGACTAAAATGCCCCAAAAAAAACATAAAAACAATTTAAAGAATGTCCATTTTGACTGTCTAAACGATCTCGAAATGCTAAAATCTGTCATACGTCATAGAAAAGTAGTGAGTCTTTTCCGGCTCGTCGAGTCCTTTCCAAAAAGTACTTATGGGCCCAAAACAGACATCGTATGACCCTGTTATTACCAATTCTTTGAAAACTTCGAAACCGAACGATCCCGCGCGTCCAAATAAGCCAATGCTCTATCCTCGGCTCCATCAAATGCTAATCCATCTCTCGCTATTATACTTTAGATCAGCAAACTTAGAAGTAAATATGATGATTAAGTAGCTTCAATTACAGATATGCAGATCTCGTTGCACTAACTAATATTACAAAACTACGCTCATAATAAGATCTATTATTTCAGGCCAGCGATACGATAAAACTCAGAAGTATAGAATTGAACTTGCGTTCAGATTGTGGATTGGATTGAGATAGAAAGAAGCTTCGATCATCAAATTTTTACATCTCATTTACTACGTGTATTCACACCTAAACTTTTTGTTTAGGCTGGTAACCACAAAATACATACATAAACACATAAACATAGAGAGAAGAGAGAGGGAGAGAGAGAACTCAAATCCATATATATAGGATCTTTACCTTGATTTACAAAATCAAGAACACCAAGAACTATTCTCCAAGAACGCCAAAATAATGAATTCAATACCGAAATGTAGGCTCACAACCATACCATTGGAAAATCAAAAATCATGCACTCTCAATCCAATCAAGAAGATAAACTTTTCCTTGACTATCTTGAAGAAAAAACCCCAAGTTCTATTTTGAAGAGAGAAAACTAGAAACCCTTTCTAGAGAAATGCACCACATCCTTTAAAAAACTTGTTGCACCTTTTATAAAACTAGACCACCTTTTGAAAACAAAATACCCAAGTACAAATCAACTTGTAAAAAACATTTGTCGTAAGCCCTTTTTTTATTTTTGCCCCCGATTACTCTAAGTAATCCTCGAAATGCCACACAAGTTTATGTTAAACAAGATAGCATTTCTAAGGGCTTGTTTGTTTGGTTCTAAGCCAATAATCCCACATTCCTTCACCTTGGCTTAAACCAAACCACCACCTAATCTAAATTTACCTTCACCTATTCTGAAAGTCCTCTTGGAAGCTTTCATCCTTCCAAGCCTTTTGATTTGATGGTTTAGGAGAAAACATCTTCTCTTACATTGCACTTTGAATCTTCCTAGCTTCTCCACAACTTGTGGATTCCTTAATACCTGTCAAAAGAGAACACTCTTTTAGACTAATGGAATAAAAACTAGGATTAGAGTTTACCTGCCTCCTTTCACCATACATGACTAATAGATAGTCATACAAGCTTTCTTGAGTAGCTTCTTGTTGAACTCCATCATATTCAACAACTTCTTCATCATTTTCTTGCTGAACTTCCTAACCAACTAATTCAAAATCACTATTTTGTAGCTGATTTTGAACTCCACACATTTGACCACTTGTTCCTTGGTCACTTGAGTTTATTTCAAACTCCTTACCCTCCAAAAACTCACTTTTAAGTGAATTTGGAGCTAAACCTGCAACATTATTAGTAGCAACAGAAATACAAGGAAATTTATTTCCTTCACGGGCTATCATTTTGTCCCTCAATTGAGTGTCATCCTTTTGAATTATGTGTGAGCATGAATGATCTTGAATTACCGTTGTGCCAAGCATATAATAAAGTCTATTTCTCAATATTCCTTTAATCACAATGTCATTGCCTTTACATACTAACATATTATCATTCTTTGTTTCATAATGAAAACCAGACATATGGAATGTGCTCAAAGAAATAAGATTTTTTGATAAAACAGGTATATGCCTCACCCCAGTTAGAACTATAATGTAACACCCCAAGTTTAAAAGTCTAAAACCTAGGCGTGTTAACTTCCATTCACATAATATGCGGAATTTGAAACGTTTACACATTTAAAATTTTCATCTCTTATCAAATTTTACAGAAATTTCGGCAGAGTTTCCTCTATAAATTGGACTTAACCTACCTGTAGAGAGACAACATAACCAAAATAAAAATTTAAAGCATCAATCACATCTCAACCACATTCATCATCGCCAAACCAATTCATTCAATCCCCAAACTCCTTATGCATAGAATTTTCCAGAAATAACAATAGACATTGACAAAAATGAAATAAGAGATAAGTTAACCTCTTACACGTCATCCATACTTATTAAAAATTATCTCCAAGCAAACAAATTTATCAATGATAAATAAATTAAGGAATAATTGAAATGATATCTTAAATAAATTTAACTTTATCAAATAAGGCGACATCGGGTACTGTCTGAGTCAGCCGCCAAGTGCTCTCCTCGGATCACCTAACTTTCATCACCTGAAATGTTGGGGAGGGATTGGGGTGAGCTAAAGCTCAGTAAGTAAACTGTATGCATGAATGCATGCTTATGACATGAATGCTTTAAAAATTCCATGTATGTATCCCCATTTACTTTACTTTCCAGAACTTTCAAACTTTTCAAACTTTCACTTAACATTTCAAAACTTTCACTTCATTCCATCGTGAGCTCACTTGGTGTAACTTCTAGTCAATCAGAATACAGTGGGCAATTACTTATTTGGAACCAGATTAACATTCACATTCCCACCGCAAAGCGGTTTAACATTCACTTTCCCACCGTAAAGCGGTTTAACATTCACTTTCCCACCGCAAAGCGGTTTAATAGTCCACCGTAAACGGTTGAACATTCCGTCGCAAGGCGACTTAAGTCGGGTACGCCGGTCCCCCGCGCCCCATTTCCCACTCTCAACTTTCATGAACTAGAAGTACACCCATTCATTCTTAAAAAACTTGGGATACATAACTTTTGAACAAACTTGCACTTGACACATTTCTTTCATTTAAAAGCATTTGACTTCCAAATTTCGATGCCAATGCATGCTTGATGATGCAATGACATGATAATGTGCATGCTTAAACATTCTTCTCAATGACATATGTTTTCATAAAGTAAATGAAATTTATCAAAGCACGTAAGTTGCAAGACAGTCATTTACACATAACTTTCACATTTACATTCAAGTTTGATGAAAATAGGGAGAAGTTTACTTACTTCACGTCCTTAGCATTTACCGTTATCTGAATTTGCAAGTGGAGGATCTTCGACTGCCCGTGTCGTCAATGTACCAAAAGTCCTAATTATTCACATTCATCAATAAATATGACTTTTGACTCGAAACACATTTGAAATTCTTTTTAATACTAGCCAAATCCCAAGCATACCATATTCGAAACGAACAATAAAATTTCACTGAACATTACAAAGTCATCTTATCCTTTTTAATAATGGCAGAACATCCAGTCGAGATCAAAATTTTAAATTAACCTAAGTGTGACCTTAGGATATGACAAAAACACATAAAACCCATGTTCAAGACAAAGAATGAATCTCAATGTACGTTAGAAAGTCTTCTCATCTTTTAAATTCAAACTCGAACTCAAAATTACATAACTTAACCTAACTCTGAAAAATTACTACCAAGACTGAGAGTCAATGAAATCATTTATATCATATTTCCCAAATTTCGAAATTTACCCCTTTCTAGCTCAAAAAATGAAACTAAACATTTTTCGACATTTGGAAACTTACTGTGAACGACCTCACAGTAGAAACTTCAGCTAAAATTCCAATGATCAGAATTTCATATATACATACTTTAAAATTTTCAGAAATTTATTCACGGTTATACTACTTCCCCAAATTCTAAAATTCTCAATTTAACCCTTCATTAAACTAGAAGAAAATCAATTAAACAAATTGATTTAATAATTTTCGAATCCTATCATTAACGCATACATATAAATACTAATTACCTAAATTTAAAACTGAAATTACTCAATTAAATTTCGAAATCATACTTAGTCCGAATTTGAAAAATTACTGTGGGAATTACACACACACACACACACACACACACACACATACATAATCATTACCAAATCCCCAATTTAGCAGTTATAATTCGCAATCTAACCCAAACTTAAATCTGAACATATGAAAAAGATTATTATTATAATTCAAACTTTAACCAAACAGTCCCCTAAGCTACCAATTTCATAAATTAGGTTTACAACACAATCTATACATACATTTATATACATTCCTCAATCTGAAATTTACAATTTAATTTCGAATCTAAACAGAAATCTGAAATTTACAAATACAGATAATACCCACATACATATCAGTACCCATTTTCGTGGGTTGTGGGCGATGTGTGCAGCGGCTGGTGGAGGAAATAAAAAGGTCCTTACCAGCGTTAGGGGAGGCGGTCGGCACCGGAAGGGAGGGTGGTGGCGGTCGGAATCGCCGGGAGAGGTTCGGTGAGGCGAGAGACAGTGAGGGCCGAGAGACAGAGCGAGAGCTGAGAGAGGCGACTGAGAGTGAGAGAGGCAGGGAACGAGAGTGAGGGAGTGAGTCTGAGGGTTAGGTTTAGGATTTTAAATGTAAACTTTGTTAATTGTAATTCAGTCCTTCGACTCTCATAAATAGGTAATTTAAGTCCACATCCCTCAAATAAAATTCAAAGTGCCACTAAACTTTCCCCAATTCCCATTTAACACAATTTAGGCCACTTTCAACTTAATTAAATAGAAAATAACAAGATTAATAAATAACGTTAATAATCACACATAAAATTGCACATGGACAATTTATGAACTTTCTATTTGGCACATTGATCAAGACGACGTCCAAGTCCTTCCACTGCAAAATAATTCAAATCATTGACATAAAATTTATCAAATTTATAATTTATAATAACATTAATATAAATGTCACGTGGATTTAAAGATGTACGTAACAATGAAACACGGTATTACATATAACCACCCCATTATACATCATGACCACAACTTCACCTATTCCCATCACAGTACAAGACTCACCATTCTCTAAATACACATTCTCCCCATCTATCTCTCTATAGGTCTTAAACCAAGCCTTATGGGAGGTCATATGATAGGAACACCTTGAGTCAAGTATCCACTCTTGATTCCGCTCATCTAATATCACATTTAACACCCTCAATTGATCATCATCATTTCCAAAAGCCCCAAAAGCAGTATTACTTTCAGCTACATCCCGCAGCCCCTCTTTCTTCCTAAGCCACTCGTAGCAATCTTTCTTAAAGTTTCCTGTTTTACCACAATGAAAGCACTTATCTCCATCTCTACCACTACCCTTATCCTTCCACTGTTACTTACTCTTACCCTTATTCTTGTTAAAGTTCATAGCATTTAATTCTTTCTTACCAAATTTACCTTTAACAAAATAAGCCGTTTCATTATGGACAGCTTTCTCCTCCAAATTGATTTCTAATACTTTAGATCTAATCGAAGCAGTGACATTTGCAAGAGTGATGGTACCTCTTCCATATTTAATAATATTTTTAAGTTCTTTGAAAGATTCTGGAAGGGAATTTACCAAAATTATAGCTAATTGATCATCTTCGATTTTCTGTCCACTGTTCGTTAAATCTAAAGTCATTGTAGTAAAAGCATTTAAATTTGTTTCAAGTTCTTTGGAGGGGTCCATTTTGAAACCAAAAATTCTTTCTAAGAGAAAATTCTTATTATGAAGAGTTTTAGCAGCATAAATTTCATCTAGCTTATTCCAGATTTCTAAAGCAGTTTTAGAATCGTTTACCTGTCTCAGAAAGTTATCTGAGAGATGAAGAATCAGAGTGCTATATGCCACTTCTTGAATTTCAGCTACTTCATCATCTTTGGCTAATAATGCCTCCGACCATTCGGATTGTTCCTCCAATGCCTTTGCAACCCCTTGTTGCACCAATACTGCTTTCATTTTCTTTTTCCAAAGGGAGAAATCCCCTTTACCATCGAACATCTCCAGCTCGACCCTAGATCCCATTCTTGAAACCATTGTTCAAAAAATACCGTTGCTCACCGAATGATACTTATCACTCCCCTTGCAAATTCCAGCAAGTAAAATAACTACAGCAACAAAATCGGTATACAATGCAGAATTTAATACCCAAGATTAACACCCAATCTTGTAACCTTGCATACCCCCAAGATTAACCTAATCTTGTCAAAATATCCCCGTGGAAATTATTCTCACGTCAAGTCAGCAAGAAGACCTCCTATCAAACCCAAGATTAATACCTAATCTTGTAAAATTCAATACACCCAAGATTAAAACCTAATCTTGTCAGACCCGAACCTCAAGGAATCCCCAACTTATAGCCCTTCCCCGGTTTATTCACAAAACCCTGAGCTCAGAAATTATCCTAAATGTTCGTACAACTACAATAAGAGTCTTCAATGCACAGTTCAATTTAAAAAAACCAAACTAAAGAATCATGCAAAAAACCATTTTCAAACCTCAACAAATATCCAAATCGAATTTGGTGAAACGGACTTCGAATATGGACTCTGCAGGTCCTTTAGAACAAACTGTCAAAAATTGTCGTCGGAGCCTCGCCGGAACCGCTGCCTGCCGCCGTCGCTGGAAAATTTTTCCCGACACACTAAAAGATTCTCCTCTCCGTCATGAGTCCAGTGGTGCAAACCGTTTCTCAATCGGAGTTTTCTACTGGCAGGAATTTCAGTTTTTAGGTCCGGTTGAACTTTCTTTTCCGGTTGATTTCGCCGCCACTAGCCACTGCTTTCTGCCCAAAGTCCGGTCGAGTGTTCTCCTCGACCCAGCGATTCTACTGATGCCTTTACTTCGTCGGATGGATGGCCGGAAGTCAGATTTGCAAAACTGGTCAGACTTCCTTCACATTCGGTTTGGACCTCTCTCACTTTCTCCGGTTTCACTGGCTTCAATAGATTCCTCTACCTTCAGTCACAGCCTCTTCACTGCACGGTCACCTCTACTGATTTTTCCTCCGCATGGCTTCTTCTAGACTCGGTTTCCACACAACTTTTGATCTTGAGTTTTCTGCCTTCACCAAGTCACGGTTTCACACAAATTTTTCTTTTATCCGGTCGGTGCTCCTATCTTCAACAGAGTTTTTTTTTGGCCTCTGTTTCCACTTCTCACGGTATCAGCTTCTTTCTTCGATCCCCTTTCTTCCTTGGCAATTATTCCTGTCCTGGACGGTGCTTCCGCCTTCAACCGTGCGGTGCTTCTCTTTCTTTGAAATTATGATTCCTACTCGATCTGATACCACTGTAGGATATTTACCTTGATTTACAAAATCAAGAACACCAAGAACTATTCTCCAAGAATGCCAAAATAATGAATTCGATACCGAAATGTAGGCTCACAACCATACCATTGGGAAATCAAAAATCATGCACTCTCAATCCAATCAAGAAGATAAACTTTTCCTTGACTATCTTGAAGAAAAAACCCCAAGTTCTATTTTGAAGAGAGAAAACTAGAAACCCTTTCTAGAGAAATGCACCACATCCTTTAAAAAACTTGTTGCACCTTTTATAAAACTTGACCATCTTTAGTAAAAAAATACCCAAGTACAAATCAACTTCTAAAAAACATTTGACAAATTTATGCAACTACTAAAAATTTAGTTCACAATTGGTTTTAATGGTCGTAAGCCCTTTTTTTATTTTTGCCCCCGATTACTTTAAGTAATCATCGAAATGCCACACAAGTTTATGTTAAACAAGATAGCATTTCTAAGGACTTGTTTGTTTGGTTCTAAGCCAATAATCCCACAATATAAAGTCAAAGATCAGTGCATTTTCATTTTTGTTTCTAGTCCAGTTTGAATAAAAAAAATATATGAAAACTGATAGTAGGAATAAAAATTCTATTTTCCTTTTTTTTCTTTGCTTTCTTTACAAGAATAAGTGGGTACATATAAGAAAGACTGAATCTAATTATTGTTATACATGCATCACGACACAATTAGATAAATTGATTGTGTATTCCAAAACTTCCTCCAATAATCTTGGAGGACAGCTCACACGAGCACTCCCACTCAAGTTAATGCATATAGATTTCGAATACTCTACTTGTCAAGTGAGCGGTAGAAGTTTCTACTACATACAGCTTTTGTAAGTATGTTTGCCAATTGCTCTTCTAATTTAACAAATGAGAATCGAATTATCTAGGCCTCAAGATTTTGTTTGATGAAGTGCCGGTCTACTTCCACGTGTATGGTCCAATCATGTTGGACTGGATTAAGAGAAATACTAATTGCGGCCTTGTTATCACAGAATAGGTTCATCTCGCTATCAGGAGCAAAGCCAATTTTAGTTAATAGTTTTCGAAGCCAGAGAAGTTCACAAATACCTTTAGCCATCCAGGGAAACTTGGCTTCAGCGCTCGATTATGGTACCACCTTTTGCTTCTTACTTCTCCATGTAACAAGGTTCCCTCTGACAAATGTGAAATATCCTGATGTATATTTTTTATTGGAGATATTTCTTGCCCAGTCTGCATTTGTGTAGCCTTCCACCCCTAGGTGATAGTTTCTTGTAAACATAAGTCCCTTTTCGGGGGAGGACTTTAAATATCGGAGAATTCGATTCACTGCATCCATATGATCTTCACTTGGGCAATGCCTGAATTGGCTTACTATGATCACTGCATAGGCGATATCAGCTCGTGTATGAGAGAGATAAATAAGTTTTCCAACTAATTTTTGTTACCTTCCTTTATCTATTGGCACTTTGTTTGGGTATTCTCCAAGTTTGTGATTTTGGATTATTGGTGTATCTGCAAGTTTACAATCGAGTAATCAAACTTCTGATAATAAATCTAGGATGTATTTTCGTTTAGAAAGGAATATGCCTTGCTTCGACCTAGGAACTTCAATTCTCAGAAAGTATTTCAGTCCTCCTAGATTTTTCATCTCAAATTATGTGGCAAAGCTGTTATCTTACCCCGGTGATGCTTTAAGAATAGTGTGTGGTCTGAGTTACTTTGCTGGTAGCCATATTTTTCCATTTCCGAGTTCAAGTGCCCAAACCATGCTCTAGGAGATTGCTTTAAGACGTACAAAGTTTGTTGTAGATTGCACACAATCTTATCCTTTGAGTTTGACATATTTCTTGGAGGAATATCCATGTAAATTTCTTCTTTGATCTGTCCATGGAGAAAGACATTTTTAAATTCAAATTGGTGCAATGGTCAATCAAGATTCACTGGTAGAGATAGTAGAACACTGATGGTACTCAACTTGTCTACATGTGAGAATGTTTCATGATAATCTATGTCATAGATTTGTGTATAGCCCTTTTCCACCAATCTTGCTTTGTACCTTTCAACTGATCCATTGACTTTGTACTTGATGGAGAATACCCACTTACACCCCACTATTTTTTGACTTCCTAGTAGGGCAACAAGATTCCACGTCTCATTTTTCAGTAATGCCTTCATTTCTTCCTTCATTGCTTGGATCCATTTAAGGTCTTCTAGAGCCTCTTCAAAACTCGTGGGAACATGATGTAAGGATTCACAAAGTTATTGAGAGATTCATGTTGCTTCTTTGTAGAAACATAATTGGCAATTAGATATCTTGATCTTTGATCTTCCAGTTCTGGAAAATAACTATTTGGTGGTTTGCCCCAATTGTGCCTGAAAGGTAACTCATAGCTAATAGGAACATGAGTATTATTATTTTGAGGTGTGATAGGGGAGCTTACATTAGTGATTTCCTCAGGAGATGGGTCATTGGATACTCAATGATTGAATGATGAACATTAGGTGTCGTATCGTTGTCCTTGAACCAATCAAATGTTAAACAATTCATCTCTTCATCTCGTGTCTCCTCCTGAAGGGAAGAATTTGATGTTGCAGAAGGGCAGAAAGTATCGGATTTAAGGAATGTGACATCCATACGTGTGCTGAGTAGTTGGATTGTAACATCGATACCATTTTTGGTGTAAAGCATATCCCAAAAATAGACACCGAATCACAGAATTGTTGATTCACATACTCTCCATCATTATCGGATCTAAGAATCCAAATCTTAGTGGAGAACTGAGTCCAAATCATTTTATGAAATGATTGAAATACATGAAAGACCTCATTTTTATGTTTCAACAGATATATCTACTTTACCCGAGTACAATTAGTTGTAAATATCACAACCCAACGAACATTAGACATTGCAGATTTAGGAGAAAGACCCCATACATAAGAGTGAATCAATGCAAAAGGAATATCGCTCTTATTCATTCTGAACGGATAAGTGACTCAATGAGTTTTAGTTAAAATGCAAGTTTCAAATTTATAATCCAGAGTTGACACATTCAAAAACAAATCAGGAAATACACGTTTTAGATAGCCAAAAGATGATGGCCTAACCAATAGTGCCAAAGTAAAATTTGCTCCATTTTGAGGTCACTTGGGCGATGCATGTGGTGTGCTCGACCAACACTAAAGTCTTACATATAATAGAGCTCCCACTCTTAGTAAAACACGCAATGATCTCCTCGGTGAGAATATCCTAAATAAGACAAAATGTAGGATAAATGAGCACCACACAATTCAAGTCTTTAGTAACTTGACTTACAGATAGTAACTTGTGAGAAAGAGAAGGCACGAGTAAAGTATTTGATAATGGTAGGGATGGTGAAAACATTACAGTGCTATTGAAGAGATGACTCCATTAGCATTGGCAATGGTAGTTCGTCGAGGAGGGAGTGTCAAGAAAAATTGTTTGCCTCAAATGTCATATGGTCCATTGCTCTAGAATCAAGTATCTAAGAATTGCAGCCAGCCTCCCTGTTAGAACCAAGTAGAGCTTTACCTAGGTCAAAGGTTGAACTATTGGCTGGGATGAGAGAAAGATGTGGTTCCACCATAGCCTTGCCTATGCTATCATCATTCCCGCCTCCATCACGGCACTTTCGAGCCTGGAGTTCATGCCACCATTCGGGGTACCCATGAAGTTTGAAGTAGTTCCGACGAGTATGCTTCATACTCCTACAATGAGAGCATTTAGTTTCATCAGAGGTAGTTCGGGATTTGGAGTTGAAACTGGACTTGTCGCCATGCAACGAGAGTGATCTGGAGGAAGCTTGAGACTGTGAGACATGCGTGAGGCTCTTGGATACTAGATCTACTCCTGGTATATCATCAGGGCTGCCCCTGATCACCGATTTTCGAAAAGCTTCTCTACGAACATGTACATAGGCTTGCTCCACTGTTGGAAATGGTTTTGTCTACAGTACATCACTCCTAATGTTGTCTAAGTGGTCATCGAGACCATCCAAAAATACATATACCCGATCTTCTTGCACTAGCGTATTATAATGTTGAATATCAGTTGGGCATTCCATTGGGTTTTGACGATAGAAGTCTATTTCATGCCAAAGGCCTTGGAGGTCATTGTAGAAATTTTTCAAGAGAGCCACAAGCCTCTTTAAGGGGGGTCACGTGTCTTCGGAGGTCATACACTTGGGAGGCATCGCTGCCGTCAAAGTATGTTATAGCAATTGCATCCCACACCAACTTGGCTATTGGTAAGTGAATGAAGTTACCAATAAGAGAAGGATCCATAGAATTAATCAACCAGCCTTTAACAATGGCATTGTCAGTGCGCCATCGTCGAAAGGTATGGTTCGTTTGAAGGGGTTATGGTAAATCACCACTTATGTATCCAAGTTTGTCCTTGCCAGAGATATACATCTCTACCACTTGGCACCATAGAGCATAGTTGGTGCCATCCAACTTGATGCCAATTGATGCAGTAGCAATACCAGAGGTCTGGGTTGGGGTTGAAGTTTTACTTAAAACTTCAGTCATCTTCTGTAACGACCCGACTCCCTCACTAGGGCCTTCTCCATGTCGTACTCATGGTCTTTCCACTCCCCCTGGTTGTCCTGGTCCTCAAGGGCTGCCAGCCTCATTTCCAAGAAGTGGATTTTTGCCTTCCATGAGTTTCGAACCTTGTACCTAGGGGTTAAGTACAAAGATTATTAGAAACACAAAATATTTTCCTAATTTGATTTGGAGTCTATCTTTAGCAATTCTGTGTGAGACTCTTAGGGCATGATTTTGGGAGTATAAAAATAGAAAAGAAGCACAAAAAAGTGGCTAGAGAAATAGGGGTTTAATAGAAAAGTTCTTGGGTTATTTTTCAAGAAAAAAGAGAAATCAACTAGAAGGTGAACTCAAGAATCAAATTGAAGATTTCACCATGATCATGCTCGGCTAAATTTCTTATCTTGTTCAAGAGAGAAGTCGTGTGAAAACAATTTTGATATTTTGTTTTCCTACAAACGAGTAACGTTGTACCTATCCTATTCTTTCAATTGTTGAATTATTACGTTTTGCATGTCTGATTGAGTTTATTTGATTAATGGATTTGATTTGGCCAATTGAATTGTTTAATCTTTAAACTCATGTATATGCTATGTTTAGATCTTTGATCCGTAATTGTCACTAGATCTGGACTCAAGTAGCAAACAAATCTCACGTAGGTTTAGTAATAATTCGACTTGGGTTGATTAATTCGAGCTTGTGAATTTAACAATCCAATTCAAACTATTCTTCTCATTTTTTATACTAGTCTTGTATTAGTTCCTAAGAACTTGTTTAGGATTGTCCATTTGTTATAATTGAATTGAAGAGCTTGTTTTGATTCAATTTATATAAGGAAGAATTGGGATAATCAAAGTTTGTTGATTATTCAAGATTGATAAATTGAATAAGGAATAGAAATGTGTTGCCTGAAAAAGTATAACAATAATTAAAAGCACAAATGAACCCAAGAACGTGATCTTTTCTCTCATATTAATAATTCTTTAAACATATTTACTTGTTTTTATGCATAGTTTTCATTCAACCAAAGCAAAACAACAAACCCCCATTCTATTCTAATTCTAAACAACCAATTAGGTTCACTATTTCTCATGGGTTCGACTCTTGCTCTCACTACTACACTATTAAGTCATATTTCGTGAGTAAGGAAATAATAAAATTTTGGTGTATTACGAAACGCATCACCATGTCTCACACGAATCTGAAATAGCCACTGGATACTCAAGAGATAAATTCATTTCTAATCTTCCTATGCTTGCAAACCATGCTATAGTAATCTTATTTCTTCTTTATTGATATTTTACTTGGTGAGATTTCATAACTCTTTCACTTAAACTTTTATTGTTAGAACTAATATTCCATTTACAATTTACACAACAAATTATACCGATGATGATTTAGTTCACAAATGCCTCTAACAAGACGTATATACCCCTACATTCAAAATACCATTTAATTAATGAGAAAATGTTTCTTATGAGCTTATGTATTGATTGATAAATATTCCTATCTTAACTAGCAGATTTTAGACATCTCATAATTGGTTTTATATATTGTTTTGCAATTCAATACTATTTTCATATTTACTTGTCATTGAATTTGAAGCAATATCCTACGGTCGGATCCCACCGTGAAAAATCAGTATCCTAGTTCCTAAATGTTCTGAAATTAGAATAAGAAAGTCCCAAATCCACTCTCTCTACTTCTCAATCTCCAACTCTCCTCTCGACGTTCTTCAGTCTCGTAATATAGAGTCTATATCCTTGAATTGAATTAGGTCCCTATATATTTTTATGCAAAATAAATCTGCTCGTCCCTGAAGGCCTATATTCTTGAAGGTGCCGCGTCCAGCCTCTCTTCCGGTACTAGTCTATGAGGATTAAAATAACTTTTTTTTTTTTTTTAATTTTTGTTTTAACATATTAATCTTCAGTGGTAGTGTTAATCATGGGTTTTTGTTTTCATCTATTGAGGGTTATCCTATTCTATTTTTATGCAATTTTCTTGTTTTAAAAATCCTATTTGCTGTTGGTAATTTGTAGAACCGTATTAAAGTTCTGTTTTAACTTTTAAGTAATAGGCTTTATCTATTTAATTCTATTTTGCCATTTCTTTCCTCAGATGGGGTTTGATTGAATCAACTAGATTTTAGCTTCAAGTTTGTTTTCTATCTTTTATGGAATTATCTTTTTATTAGACAACTGACTTTGAAGTTTTGACATATGTGATGAACATTTTTAGGTTAGGAATTTTTAAATTAGTTTGGTAATATAAATAAGAGTTTTGTTCGTGAATTGATATGCAATCTGTTATTTATTTTTTCGTTATAAATATTTCAACTTTTTTTTTCTTTTGCTCAAACCATTTTCTTCGATTTCAGGAAGTCATGTATTGATGAAGGTTATTAGATAATCGTTATTTCAAATATACATACAACTTCTTCCACTTTGCAATTAGAATACTGGAGATAAGTGAGAAAACATAACAAATTTTAACATAAATTCTGTCGATCTTCCTCGTGGAAAAGTCAAAGCAAAGCTCCTTTGGGACATTGAAAACTGCCTGTGCTAAGTGATGTGCATCCACAGGATGTGGCTGGTAACATTAGGATGACTTTACAAGCCCATCCAACAATTAATGGACTAGTGAAAATGTTTTAAGCATATGGAGATTTCAACATATTTCCGAGATGACTAAGAAAGGTTTGTCAGAGGAATGGTGTCAAACTTGTGGGCGTTCCCAACTATGCTACATGCAGGACAATTTTTACCGACATATTCCTTTTTACTCACGACATTGGCCTCACTATTAACCTTGTTATTCCATCTAGAGTGGGAGTCCGGTCGACTCTGAGTAATGCATGCAGGTTTCTATTGTTGGGAACCCGGGTTGTTCTACTCACAAAAATTGATTTCTTGTGATAGATCATCCCGTTACAGGATTTTCTGTTCTATGTATTTAACTTGGAATAAATAATTTTGCACACAAAAATGATTTTGAGAAGATTACCTTTGTAGCGTGCTTTACAATAATTTTCATCAACTACTTCTTGATTCCACCAAAGCTTCAAACCCTCAAGCTTTCCCCGGTGTTCTCCAATGGCAGTTGTGCAGGTGTGTGGTCACCTTTCTCAAGATCTAGGTTAAACTAGGATTAGGGTTTTTTTGTAAAGAGGAAACACACACTACACACTTTAGTGTGTGTTTCGCCACTTTGCCAATTAGGTTAATAAAAATAGTCTTAAGAGACTATTTGTAACCTCTTTACATTCCAAAACCCTACCAGGCCTAGTACCATAACCCAGGCTCATTTCTGCACAACCCAATACAGGTAATAAGCCTGTATAAACCCATTATAGTGAAGCCACCGAGGGAACCTGATCGGACCCAATTAAACTAAGCTCCAATAAATTAATTATGACCCGATCAACTCTTGATCAGTCAAAATTAATTTATTAATCACGTTCCATTCCACTAAAAGAACGAGACTGCACTCTTAGTAAAATTGAAATTACTGAAATAATTAATCAATAATTATATCCTCTGACTTATCGTTCTTACATGTTACCCCCGTCGATCAACTCGAATATTCGGAGCAAGTTAAAATGACCAAAATGCCCTTCTTTGAATATTCATAAATTCTCAACTCTCATCTTCTATCTGACAGTTCGATGTGATCCCATCACATCATAGAATTCCACAGTCACTGTCGAATTACTGAGCTCAGATTCAACTGTCCACTAGAAGAACCAGTGAGATTATGATCATACCTAAAAGGTGACGGATTCCATAATACGAATATATGTTCCTCGTTAGTTCACTTTAATTCCCAAAGTACCGAGATATTGATCAGCAATTTGATCTCACCCATTGATACCTCAAAGAACTTCAAGTTAGTAATCGAAGTCCATTATCCTATTAGGATTAAGGTCCCACGTACAATAATCAAGTGAAATTAAATTTGTATGGTCAATGTCACAAATTAATTTCACGTGGTCCCGTCCAATACGTTCCAAACGTACTCTCAATTTTATTACCAAAGTCAAAGACAGACTTTAATAAAATCGAGACGATCTTATCAAAATAAATTGTCCATATTTATTTACTGATCGTGAACGTTAATTTTAGATCGAATCACAAATTGAATCTTTCCGTGTTTAACAACTTAAACACTCAATTTGTAATATCAAATCGACCCGTGGACAAACACAACATCATATTAATACAATCAATTAATATTTTACTTTTAAATGTCGTGAATTATACTCTATGGGCATATATAATTCCAACAATCTCCCACTTGCCCTTAGAGTATACATGAAACATCGAATCATCCATCTTGTCAACATCATCATTACACTAATGATTATGTTCTCAACCAAGATAGTAACTCATTTCGATGTAAGTAACGGTTGTATAACAAACAATCCAAGATTGTGTTATTCCCAACCAATTAACCACAATATCTCCCAGTTATATTCCAATTTTGACGACTCTCGAGAATCCTAGTCAAATCAGATCTTAATTAGTTTTATTCCATCAGATCACCAACTGAATAGATAAGCAAATATTTACTCGTTTTTCGAAAACGCTTCAGTATATGCTGTACCTCTATTCAATGATCTGATCCTGGATCAAACTAATAATCACCAACAATATCCCCAGCATAAGATATGACATATCTAGTGCAAAGTAAGGCTTCCTATAGCCGGAGCATAAGGAACCTTCTCTATCTTACCATGAGTCTTAGGAGAATACTCATAAGATAGATAAAGTCCACAAAGAATATTATTCCTTTCAAGACTTCAATATTGCAAATGTAGATAGTATCTTATTATTACATGAAACTTGAGACTTTCTATTTCATTTTTCTCCCACTCCGAAAAGTACGGATGTCTAGAAAAAATAGACAGTCATCTACAAGTCCTTCAAGTCTAATTGCTGGTGCCAATTACTATTTAATGAAAATACTCTCACACATTAGTAGAGTGTCATTCAAATAAATAGTCGCGAAAACTGACTCATCTTTTTGTATACTCGAGTATACTTAAGATATATCAAGATTTTGATCAAGAACATGTATCACAATCGTTCGATCAGATTCTGTATTCCATATGTTGAACAAATACCCAAATCCAAAGTTGGAAACTTGTAAGTCATGAATTTTACTTTCATGGTCTTTAATATGAACTCATCAGATTACACTTTGTAAATGATTTCCTCAAGATGCATTCAAGAAACAACATCTTGAAATCCATTTGTCGTACCTCATTTTCACAATGAACGACAATGGATAAAAGATCCAGGTAAACTTTTGCATGGTTATTGGTGAGAAGGGTTTCACAAACCCACAACCATAAGCCTTACACTAAAGGTATCAACCTTTCTATCTACCATTCTTTTATCATCTTAAAAATCATCACACCCTATAGGTTTGACCCCATTGGGTGCGTCTACAAATATCCAAACTTTAGTGTAGTACAAGGAATCCAATTCCGAGTTCTCGTTCACCTTCCATGATTTCAATTCCATAACTTCTACCACTTCCCTAAATGAGGAGTCCTTCTCTTATTTCAGTAGAGACTGTCTAAAAAGACACTCCGTAGAATAAGCGTCAAGAAGGTGGTCTTACAACCCTCCCACTCCAATTAGTCGCTGGAAGTGTATTTCCATTATGTCCAAACAGAGTCCCTTCCTATCCTCCCACTACTTGGTTATATCCCTAATTGGGATCAACCTCTTCACTACCTCTTTATGAACATAAAGAAGAGGCAGAACAGTGAGAACAACTTCGACTACAACCTCTGATTTTTCCCTGTCCATTGGGTTCACCAGGCAAAAATAGTGGTTGAACCACTTGCCTATTTCTCCCACTAGGATCAGCAACCATCGGTTCCGTAGGAAGTCCCAAATCATCAAGATTAATTCTATGCGGAAACCTGGAATCAAGTTGTTTGAACCACGTTCTAACATCTTATCCAATAGAATTTTACTTGTGGATTTGTATTCTTCTATATGCCTTATCCTCTAAGAAAGTTACATTTGTACTGAACAAATACTTTCTTGACCAGAGGACTATAGAAGAAATAATTTCTAGTTTCGCTGCATACCTTATAATCAAACCTTCATTGTTGCCTCCATCTCGTCAATCCTGGCTTTCAGCTTGTGTGCCAAAAGTCCCCAAATCTGAATGTGGTGTAAACTGAGCTTGCACCCATGCCACAACTCTAGGGGTATTTCAGGAAACGAATCAATGGTACTAGGCTATGAAGGAACCTAACTATCTCCGGTATACATTCCCAAATGAAACTAGTAATGAGGATAACTCTTCATTGATTTGGTATTACCTTGTTCTCCTTTTCCGATAAATGGTTCCTAAACTCATATGAGAGATACACAAAACCTCGATCAAAACGAAGTATTTCGATTCTCTTAATTACTTCTCAACTTCTATCCAAAATTCTAGAATTTCTTCAACATTTCGGATTAATGAGATATTAAGTATATAATCGAGATTTGGAGTGATCATCAATAAAAGTGATGAATTACTCGTACTCTCTTGTATCTTGAGCACAAAAGAATCCATTCATATCGAAGTGTATTAATCCTCAAACTCTTAAGTCCATATAATGTATAAGGACTCTTGGTTATATAATCCTCTAAACAAGATTCAAAAAAATAGTATAGATTCCACCTCAGATCCTTTTGAGGTCCATCCCTTACTAGTATTAGAATCGAGTTTTGGATAAGTGTAACCAAGCCTAAAATCTTAATCATTTTACCCTCTAAATAAAATTCAAAAGCCCACATAGATTCCACCTCCAAAATACTTAGATGTTATCTTTACTAGTCTTTCAATCTTATTTAGATAAATATGATTATCTTAAGACCTTATCAAAGAGTTCATTAATACAAGGAATCATCTATCCCTTATCATTTGTAGTAATATTACACTTAGAACCATTTACAAGGCTTTGAGATTGTTAATCATTTGTCTCGCAATAATAAGAGCATTATTTAACTTAATTCCAACTAATAACTGGAGATTAAGTGCTAAATAATTCCGCTCAAATAATAAAGAGACAAAATAACAATCAAATTGTTTCGCAAACATAAAAGCCCAACGGCTCTTTCCATATTACCGTACCCGTGCTTATCCTTATAGTATACTTTATCTCATTGTGTCATTTGGTCACCTAGGACCATATTGCAACAACTTGTAATAGTGATTAGTTACTCTAGAATCTATAATCAAGATAGACTCAATTACTAACCATAACACAATGAATATAGTCTTACTCCATTATAGAGTTTCCAGGAAAGGCTACTTCCTCATTAGTCCTATCTTTGCTCAAAAGCAAAAAGGTTAGAGGGCCTACCATACTATCCGTTGCTTTAAAATAATCTCTTCATTATGAATAGCTTACATTGAACCTTTCAGGGACACGTTCATCCTGGTGAATATAGTCCACACTGAACCGCAAGAGATCATCTTAAAAGATTTCTCAAGCATTATGTCACATGAATCAATGTTTGCAAGTGGAACCTCCACCACGTTAAAGTGACCAATCATGTTTTACCAAATGGTCTCTTGTAAAAATCGTGATCGGTTCATAAGTAGAGATTTATTATAGCTTGATAGCATATTTTGTATAACTCCATAATTAAAATGTTCAAATTATCATAAATACCCTTCCATCGAGAAAATAAATATGGTATCCTATTTTGATGTTTTTATTGCGAAGTACTTAACGTGAGAATCAAAACTATGCAATAAACCATCTCATCAAAATAAAACCATTTTCATTGGAAGATTTATAATTATTTTTGAACAAGGATCTTCTAGCACGAACAAATGTCATAAGTGGAAAGAATTATAACGAGACATGTTACAGTTTTCGCAAATTAGTTGGTGATGTCTAAATATATAACTAGTTGTGGAAATACGACATTCAAATAAAATAAATGTATTAAACACGAGTTGTATAAATGATGAATACTTTCATATATGATGCATGAATAAAAATTATGCACAAGTAGACCCAAAACTACTATAATATGACGACAACCTAAAACCCCAAAATCTTAAACACATTTCTCTATAGGAGAAATAAATGTGATTTATGGCTAGGTTGGGACCCTCCCACTAAATTAAATATATCTAGCATCTCATGCAATATTTAATTTATAGTCGTTAAAATTTGGCCATCATTGACATCGTTTGGATATTCTATAGGAAGTCCCCACGATGTCATTGATTTAAGTGTCTAACCCCTATATTAATAATATTTCAAGTACCAAATTAATTATGTCACCTATAGGGTAATCATGATTAATTCACACTTAAAAATCATCACCTAATTGGGCCCAATCTAGTAACCAAAACAGTGCAGCCCTCCTATAGGGAGACTAATTAGATTAGTACGAGGCATACACAAATTTTTACTAATAGGCTAATAGGGGAGGCCGTGGGTTCAAAATATTTTGCACCCTCACTCACTTAATATTTTGAACTGTTGGGTTTTAATTTAATAATTACCCAATCAATTTTAACTCTTAAAATCAATTTAATTATTAATAAATATATTTATTTTCTAATCTAATATTTAGAAAAGAAAATAAAATATAAAACAATGCATGACAGTATAGTACCTAGAGCGGTGTTTATGCGATCTACATGACATGTTATTTAATGACATTCATTCACAAATTATTAAAGCAATAAATAAATGCGATAATAAAATAAATAAGAACATAATTTATGGCCAAACCTAGACACAAAAATTACAAATTAATTAAAGAGTCTATTGAGCCACAAGCCGGCCCAATTCTTCAATTCCCATTTGTAAGTGTCCAGTCCAAAACTGCAAACTTTCAGTCTTCAGCCCAAAAGTGCAAACCATCAGCCTTCAGCTCAAATGTCAAATTCCAAATGCAGTGATCCAATTAAATATTCCAGCCCATTGTAAAATCTAGTCCACATTGCATTGACCCAGCTAAACGATTTAGTCCACATTGCAATTAATTAAAATGAACAATTTTACAATTTCTGGGCCATATTTAATTTCACCCAAATCTGACCCAAAAGAATATTTAGTGTTCCGGTCCAAAATTTGAATTTGGCTTAACTGAAAAATAGTATATATTCAGCCCAAACCATTAGACCCATCACTGCAAGGTTGCTGCGTAACCTCCAAACCGAGCAAAGATTTCAGCCGCTGCCGGGAAGCATCGTCGCCGGAAAAAAAAAGCCTGGGATTGCCTTACCACAGCACCAGCCTCCGTGTGCCGCCACCACTACTGCCAACAAGGTGGAAAAAACACCAATGGCAGCAGCGGCAGCACCACGGTGGTGCTGCCCATCTCCCGCAGCGCTGCACAGGCAGCGGGGCAGGGCTACCGTCGCGATCCAGGTGAGATCACGAAGCCAAAGGCGCCGCGATCAACCACCCATAGCAGCGGCATCACCCACAGCGCTGTCGACCGTGTGCAGCGAGATATGTGGGTTCCACTACCGTCGCGATCGAGCCAAAATAGCAACGCCAAAAGCGCCGCCATTGACCGCCGACCACATTGGTAGCACCCACGAGTCCCGTCGACTGCCTGCATGTCGTTCATGGTTGATTTCCAGAAATTGCAAGCCAAGTCCTCCTTGTGTTGAGGAAGATGAAGTGAAGCCCCTATTTCGAAATTGCCTTGGAAGTCCTCCGATTTAAAATATGTAGAATTGCCAGTCCACAGAATTTCCAACAGCAATCTTTGAATCCGAAATTGCAGAATTGGTCCCTTCAATCTGAAACTGCAGATCTAGTCCTCGAATTTTATAATTACAATAGAAATAATACAAACCCTAATTCTATTGCAAAAATCAAAAATTCAAAAGGGAAAACATGGAATCGTAATTCACCCCTTTTGTTACAAGACTCGATAATACAAATACAAGATTTCACGACAAAAATCTAATGCCATAAATTTGTTCAATAAAAAATATCATTCATTCAATAACAATTAAATCACATAATCCCTAACACCGCTCAACTAACACATGCATATACAAAATAATTTATTTCTAAATACACAAAACAGTATTAAAAACCTGGCTCTGATACCAATTGTTGGGAACCCGGGTTGTTCTACTCACAAAAATTGATTTCTTGTGATAGATCATCCCGTTACAGGATTTTCTGTTCTATGTATTTAACTTGGAATAAATAATTTTGCACACAAAAATGATTTTGAGAAGATTACCTTTGTAGCGTGCTTTACAATAATTTTCATCAACTACTTCTTGATTCCACCAAAGCTTCAAACCCTCAAGCTTTCCCCGGTGTTCTCCAATGGCAGTTGTGCAGGTGTGTGGTCACCTTTCTCAAGATCTAGGTTAAACTAGGATTAGGGTTTTTTTGTAAAGAGGAAACACACACTACACACTTTAGTGTGTGTTTCGCCACTTTGCCAATTAGGTTAATAAAAATAGTCTTAAGAGACTATTTGTAACCTCTTTACATTCCAAAACCCTACCAGGCCTAGTACCATAACCCAGGCTCATTTCTGCACAACCCAATACAGGTAATAAGCCTGTATAAACCCATTATAGTGAAGCCACCGAGGGAACCTGATCGGACCCAATTAAACTAAGCTCCAATAAATTAATTATGACCCGATCAACTCTTGATCAGTCAAAATTAATTTATTAATCACGTTCCATTCCACTAAAAGAACGAGACTGCACTCTTAGTAAAATTGAAATTACTGAAATAATTAATCAATAATTATATCCTCTGACTTATCGTTCTTACATGTTACCCCCGTCGATCAACTCGAATATTCGGAGCAAGTTAAAATGACCAAAATGCCCTTCTTTGAATATTCATAAATTCTCAACTCTCATCTTCTATCTGACAGTTCGATGTGATCCCATCACATCATAGAATTCCACAGTCACTGTCGAATTACTGAGCTCAGATTCAACTGTCCACTAGAAGAACCAGTGAGATTATGATCATACCTAAAAGGTGACGGATTCCATAATACGAATATATGTTCCTCGTTAGTTCACTTTAATTCCCAAAGTACCGAGATATTGATCAGCAATTTGATCTCACCCATTGATACCTCAAAGAACTTCAAGTTAGTAATCGAAGTCCATTATCCTATTAGGATTAAGGTCCCACGTACAATAATCAAGTGAAATTAAATTTGTATGGTCAATGTCACAAATTAATTTCACGTGGTCCCGTCCAATACGTTCCAAACGTACTCTCAATTTTATTACCAAAGTCAAAGACAGACTTTAATAAAATCGAGACGATCTTATCAAAATAAATTGTCCATATTTATTTACTGATCGTGAACGTTAATTTTAGATCGAATCACAAATTGAATCTTTCCGTGTTTAACAACTTAAACACTCAATTTGTAATATCAAATCGACCCGTGGACAAACACAACATCATATTAATACAATCAATTAATATTTTACTTTTAAATGTCGTGAATTATACTCTATGGGCATATATAATTCCAACATCTATGGCACTGGTCTAGTGTGGAGCGTGGGCATGGATTTGTTCCGTATGCTCATGCAAATGTTGCTTAGTTTCCAGTGGAATGCTCAATAAAATGTATAGACAGTTCGAAAATTTACTATAACACGAGGGGTTGCTCAATGATATCATAGTCTACATCTGTATGTAATGATAATTCAATACCAGAATTTATGACTTTGAGATCACAAAGTTTTACATGTGCCTTGGACAAAGTTTCAACAGGTGCACTTGCTCCTAGTGGCCAGAATGACTTGAAGCGGGTACAGGGGAGAGATCTAAATGTTTTACAGGGACAACTCGTAAAGTTACTTGAATTTTCAGGAGAAAGTTTACTTCTAATTCGACTTCCTATAGTATACCACAAAATGTACAGGAGGTCTCTTGGTGTTTTCGAATATGGGGCATTGAAGCTTTCAAGATTTCTAAAAAAGATGGATGATTTGATGACGTCGAGGGAAAACACAAAGACAGAGTTGTCTTCCTTTGTAATTCAAGATCTCCATAATGCGTTGACTTCTACAATGTCTAGGAATTTTCATGGTCCCTCTTATTTTAAACAGTATTGTAGGGGTGCTTTAGATCCTTTTTGAGCTATTGACCTAATATTTATCTTTTAGTTTATATTACTTTGATCTGAAATGTCTAGGGAATCATTGATGCTGAACTAGTATTTTTACATGATTTCTATGTTGATTGCTTTTTTATGCCTCAGTTAATCTTGCATTCGGGTTTTTAGTTTTCCACGTTTGTTTAATGCTGTAGAACATATTAAGTTTTCTCTTCTGTTGTAATCAATCACATTTTCTACCTGTTGGGGTCATTATTATATGTGTAAGCAAGATTACATTTTTCCCCCCTACCTGTAGTGGTTAGGTTCATTAATTTGTATGGTTGGTCACGGTGGGGGAAGAGAAATTAGGGTGCGTTTGATTGCGAAGGTGAAAAATGAGTGGAAAGAAAATATTTTCTAAGGAAAATATTTGCCTGGAAAATATTTTCGTGGAAAATATTAATTGGAAGTGTTTGATTGATTTAATTTTCTATGTGAAAAATGTGAGAAATTTTCTAGTTTTGTTGTTTGATAGACATTATTTTCCATGACAAATAAAGTAAAATTTAGTTATTTTAATCAAAAAAATTTTTTTTTTTACTTTTTTTAACACATTTGTACTTGATAATAATAATGTTATTTTTTAAAAAAAATTTAAGTCAGTTAATAACAACAAAATGGATCAAACGTGATGAAAATCATTTTCCACATATCATGGAAAATGTTTTACCATGTATTTGGCAAGAAATTTTTTTCATCCAATTCAAGGAAAATTGGGCGCGTGGATTGAAAGCAAGGTTCTGGGAGGTGACTACAATGATCCATTTTGTAATTAGGCTTTGCCCATAGATGATGGTAACATCTCGATTTTTTTTATAATAATTGGTTTCTTTAAGATTGTGGTGCTTTCATTCCTTTCTCTTTCTTCGTAGTAATCTGCATTCAAAAGAACTTTGCTGTTGATTCATAGCAGCTGCTTATTTTAAGGGGTTTAGTTGCTCATTTTTTTTCTTTCTAAAAGGTCAGATAGCTGGTTGCTGAGGAAGTAACTTGCAATAAATTTTGAGAGATCTGGGAATGCGAATTGAGGCAGGAAAGTTTGTTGACTCATGATTATTGGTGATGCCAAAAATTCGTAACCGTAGTTTCCTGAACTCGAACAGTGAACAAGCACGAACTGAATCTCAAAATACCTAAAAATAAAGGAGGTGATATGTATTCTTGTCGCCCCTATGATGCTTAAGTCAGTAAAGAGAAATAAATATATAAGCGTGAGGCTATAAACTGTGAAAATAATTGTGTGCCTTAATTGTGGTTGAGCATCATATATTTATAGAGATAGATAGGACAATCCTTGTGGGATTCTGATATGTCTACGTACAGGAGACTCATAAGTCCATTAGAGGTAGGAGTTCCCAAAAGTGGAATTTTGATAAGGTTGTAGCACTGCAATTTTTGTGTTACCGTAGAAGAGAAGGACTAGGAGTCCCAGTGGGATTGGGGGATTGTTCCTTAGACCCGAGCATGACGAACCCTGAACGCTATATTTTATGTTTTGAAGGAAAAGTCTGCTCAGGCTATGAGGCATCCTCAGGGTGTTGTTTTGTGTAGATGGAAGGGTTTTTGTGCTCGGGATTTATCCTCCTTGGGGTAGGATGTGTTATGCGTTGACTCTTCGGGAATTGGCTAATTTTAGTATTCATAAGTTATTAAAATTGAGAGCTTAAGAAAAATACATTGGGGATTAGTAAGTCAGTCTAAATGCGGCAGTGCATATTAAGAAAACTGAATAGAGGAGTTAAAAGAGGAGAGAAAATTGGCATTTGCAGTTATTAGGAAAAATCAAGTATTGATGAACGAATAGGATTAAAAAGTGTTGATCGAAGATAATAAACTATCACGATCAGAAGAACTTGGGAAAAGAAGAAAAAGATCTAAAAAAAAAAATCAGAAAAAATCGTTTCACTCTTCAACTTAATTGTTTTAGTATATTACAAACACGCTTTTACCTTGTTAAACAGTAGGCACATGTAATACCATTTTTCCGTTTTACATGTTTCTTGAATTTCACGTAATTATTCTGGTAATGTCCTTATAAATTATTTAAATGTAATTATTATTGTTTAATTTTGAATTATTTTACAGTGGAAGGACTTAGACGCTGTCACGATCAATGTGTCAAAAAGAACCTCTATACTCTGTTTACGTGCAAATTTTGTGTGCAGTTAATTGATTATTTTAATAGTTGAGCTTGCCAATTTCTATTTTTATTAAGTTGTAAGTAGGGGTGTAAACGGTTCGATTTGGGTGGTTTTTGATAAGTTTTCAAACCAAACTATTTAAAACGGTTTGACGTTTTTTCCAACCCAACCCAAACCATTTAATTTCCTAAATCAAACCAAACGATTTTTTTGCGGTTTGGTGCAAGTTCAAACCACGGTTTGCAAGCAAAATTAAACTAATATATTTAGAAAGAATTGAAATAAATTTTTTTAGTTTTCTCTAGCTTTGATGTCAATTTTTTTTTTTTACAAAATAACTTTAATTAATTCACGATAATATATAATATTTATGAGATTTACCCAATTAACATCCAGAAAACTTATAATTTACGATTCTACAACTAACTATATAAGTTTGTTAGCATGATCAAAAGCGAAATATCAAGTGTAGTTAAATTCTAGTGTCTGTACCAGTGACCGCATAAATGTTAATGCAAAATACAAATCATATGGATACATCTATGTGTTTATAAGGAAAAACTTTAATCAACAATGCAAACTTCTGTTACCTCCTCCAACTCCAAGGATCAAATTCACATGGGACCAACACTCCACATGGGTGGATCAGTTAGCCAAATTCTGTCAAAAAAATTGTAAAATGATACTGTAATTTTTTATTAATTAATAAATATTATATATATATTTGCGGATTGGAGGTTTGAAATGGGTTTTGAAAAGTGAAACTTAAACCAAACAATTTCAAAGGGTTCGTTTTGGGTCAAAACCAAAACGTTGACAGGTCCACGTGAATCCGAACCACGGTTTGAAATTTTCGATTTCAATTAGGTTTTACAGGTTGGCGGTTTAGATTTACACCCCTAATTGTAAGTGACTTTACATTTGCAATACTGTGAAATAGGAGAAAATTTAGTGACAATTGGAGAGTAAATAGAAGTTAGGAACTCACTTGTGCACATGGAGAGAAATGAGGGACCAAAATGAAAATTACCAAAGGTTTATATCAAAACCTAACCTAGTCTCTCCCAAACCGTCCCACGCCCCTCTCTCTCAACTCTCTCATTCTCCCAGACTCCGTTCTCTCCATCTCGGTCTCTCATCTCTCCAGCGCCACGAGCACCGCCCATCACACCGTAAGCCATCCCCTCTCGCCTCACCACTCCACACCTGCGCACGCATACACGCTCAATTGTACACGCACTGGCACACACGGCTGCACCAGAACACACACAGTCCACGTACGCTCGCACAAACACACGCACACGCATATGTATGCTTAACGCAACGCACCCATCGATCGCATAAGACCCTGCTTAACAAACAACTTATTTTGCTGAATGACTTGCTGGAAGGTGCCTTTGTAGGCGAAGAGACGCCTCACCAGTGGTAAGTCAGCGTCAGAGAGCAAGGAGGCGAAAGTAGGCCCTGAAGTAATAAACAAAACAGAGAAATGTGTCATATTATGAACAGAGGAGGAAAAACATGAATAGCACACCCATGTAAAAACAACAATAGAAAATAATCATGACACAAGATGACGGTGGTGTTGATGGTAAACTATACAAAACAAAGTAAAACTCACGCGGAGAGGAAAGAGTTCGAGGAATGGTGATTTCAGGAGTAGGGTCAATGGGTGAGTTTTGCCACTCTCCCGTGACCCAGAACCACTAGCTGCTCCAGTTTTTTATGGAGGTGGGATGCCCAGTAATGACGAGAGGATAGAAGCCTCGAGGAGATAAGTAGTACCAATCATTTACGTCAGCCCTAACATCCTTATCTCTCTTGGATGACTTCTTTAAAGTGTATAGGGTATGTATGATGCTTATGGAGATGGGAGAATCTGGGTTGACTTCTTGCCACACTAGCCAGGTACCAACTGCTTGTGTCTAGAAGTTTGGGGCCACTTGATATGGGCACAGGTTATAGCTCCTAAGTAATGCCCTGAAGAAGGGCTGGAGTGGAAGCCTCATCCCGCATGATAGGGCATCGTAACAAATTACCACATAACCTGGCGGAGGACTGCAGGGTCGGCAGGAAGGCGTTGGACGTACCAATTTGACCTCCTCAGGTAACCTAAACCTTGAAGGAGTACCTGTCAAATCAATGCTCCCGATTTTAGACACAATCTCGCTATTCTCCCAAGAATCCGGGTTTGGTTTAGGGTCCACGTGGTACCCCGACAAATTCTTCACATAAGCCACCCACTCCTCAACTTGCGTGATTTCCTCCTCAAATAGCCCCATTTCCTCTCTATGCGCCCTAAAAGGGGCCCTTGCGCCCAAGTCAAGATCCTGTAGGTCAGAAGAAGAGTCAGTTGTTCTTTCTCTCCCCATATCTCTATCACATTTGCTTCGGAGTTCTCTTAGCGTGGATTCCTCTTCAGTGGATAGGTGGGCCATATAAGTTTGGTTCTCTTCTTCTTCACTGTCAAAATCACCCAAATAAATTATACCACCGCATTTCCTATTCCTCCTCTTAATTTGCTCCCTAAAGAAGCGGAAACTAAAAACCGATAAAGGCAATGGGCAGAAACCCCTGACAGGAATCGCCATTGTCAACAGTTCCTGTGAACCCGTTCCCCCAACTCTTTCCATTTTTTGTTTTTAAAAAAATGGGCTAGACTCACCAAAGGGAAAACAAAATGCAAAACAAAATTTTCAAACCCACACTTGAAGATTAGAAATAAAAAAGTTCGGCATGTACAAAGGAAATGAAATTTACCTTCAAAAAATGAACGTTCGGGATTGTATACTCGAAGTGAGAAACACGCCAATGAAAGCTGTTAAAACAGCAAAGCCAGTTTGTTGGGTAGAAAGCCCTTGACGAGACGCTGCAAGACTTGCAAGAAAGGAAAAGGCGCTGCAACTTCTTGCGAGAATATTATTAAAAAAATTCTGAGAAAATGGTAAAGGGGAGATAATAAGACGAAGGAGGATTTATAGGGAACCTAATGATCTAGAACCCTTTGTCTTTGAGCCGCATGATTGATGCGGGTAACCCACACCTCTTGGGGAATGGGCTAATCAAAGCGCCAGCTGTAGGAGGAAGGGATGAAACCGTTCAGCTACCACAGTGAGTGCCACGCACGGCAAAAATGTCACTCCCTTCACCTTTTATATTTCTTGGAAACCAATATCAGTAGCCCCTTTTTATTAAATACGCCGCCTAAGAAACGTGTTAGTGCGATCCCAACCTTCGCTTAAGAGAGAAAAGCCGAAGTAGGAGGTCGGCTATACTCTGAATCCGAACTTCCCATAAGAAATGTCATTCCTAACCTTAAAATCGCCGCGTTACATAGTGACTCCCAGCGAGCGGACGGCGGTATAATTACAAAATATTGGATATAACAAATGATAAAACTTGAACAAAATTATTGTTGCGAAATTATGACAAATTCGATCCGCCCATGAATGACCACATCGGATTTGAGGGACTAGTGTTGAGACCGTGCCAAAAAACATAGTACGTTGAACCACCAGTGAAGGCCCAATAGGGGCCCAATGGACCTTAGCCCACGATTAAAGTCTAGGGCATCACCTTGGGCCAACTGCCGAGGTAGAATAGCACGTGAACTTCTTTGGCCGAATTGATTTACGTTTAGCCGAGGTGCTTTACATTGACGCCACAGATGAGTGATGGGACAACGGATGAAATCAGAGATGTGACACCGCCTTTACCAAAAGTGATAGGCGCCCATCCCCTATCAAACGTAGTAATGATTACTGTAAAAAAAACAAGATTTTCCTCTCCAACTGCTGGGGTGAATACATGTGTAAAATAGAGCACTCCTCCCGCCTGGTAAAGGGTTATCAATTTCATACTCTTAACTAAATATTTTACTCTCACTCCCTTTTCTCTCTTTTACACATTTTTATTTCCCGCACCCAATTTATATCTGCTTGAAATGAGCACTGACTTTGGCATCGGAGTGCAAATGAGAGCCACCTCGGCCCACTTTGCAAACTAATCGTTTGTCACAGTGCCCAGGAGATTCACGTGTTCAAGAGGGAGGAGCTGAGACGGGTTGGTCCAAGGTCCAGCTGGATTTTGTGGTCAACAGTTATAATTGTTAATCGAATATTTTGTAAAGTTTAGGTTAAGTTAGATATATTTGTTTTGGGCTTGAATTAAAAGATAAGAAAGTTTTCTAAAGTGCATTGTAATTGATCTCTTGTTTCAAATATGACAATACTATCGAATTGCAAAACTATATATAAAACCAAATATTAAATGTCCAAAACCTATTAGTTAAGGTAGGAATATCTATCAATTAAATAGAAGCTCATAAGAAACATTTTCTCATTAATTAAATGGTATTTTGAAGGTCGGGTTTTATACGTCTTGTTAGAGGCATTAATGAGCTAAAGCATCCTCGTTGTAATTTGTTGTATAAATAGTAAATGGAATATTAGGTCTAACAATAAAAGTTTAGGTGGAAGATTTATGAAATTTCACCAAGCAAAATATCAATAAAGAAGAAATAAGATTACTATAGCATGGTTTGCAAGCATAGGACCATTGGAAATGAGATTTATCTCTTAAGTATCGAGTGGCTATTTTAGATTCGTGTGAGACATGGCATCAAGCTGTATATTTCAAAGTTCATTGCAAGAAAAATTTTGGATCATGATAAGGCTTAGCAAAAATAGTATTGGACTGGAGGAACCGTACTAAAATTGCACCGGGTTAACTATTACTATAGAAACTCACAATGGACAAAAAATTCAACCCCATGCACATACAATATAATTTGAACTATATGACAAGTGCAATGTTTTTCCAAAGATATAAGTATCACATATATCTTCTCAATATCATTTAAAAAGTTTTAAACTATTGGCTTCTTTAACGTAGTTTACAACTCAAATTGCATTTACATTCCATGCTACAGACAAGCACATATAGGATTATGCAAGTATATATATTTATTATTGAGCATCAAATATAATATTCATAAAATAAAATTGGATATTTTGCACACTCGGTGAAGTAAATCTCCAGAAAAAGTTGGAAGTTTTTCTTATACCCAAACATAGCAAGGATGAATCTCTCTATGTTACTATGTCCATTCTTACAATAGAACAAATAATCAGATTCTGGCTACAAGTTTTATTTTTCCAAACATGATTTTTTAGAGTTACTCTGTTTACTATTATTTTTTGGAATTATCTTTTTTTAGACAATTGACTTTGAAGTTTTGACATACGCGATAAATGTTTTTAGGTTAGTAATTTTTAAATTAGTTTGGTAATATAAATAAGAGTTTTGTCCGTGAATTGATATGCATTTTGTAATTTATTTTTTCGTTATAAATATTTCAATTTTTTTTTTTTCTTTTGCTCAAACCATTTTCTTCGATTTCAGGAAGTCATGTATTGATGAAGGTTATTAGTTAACAGTTATTTCAAATATACATACAACTTCCGCATTGCCATCAAATTATTGGGAGATAAAGACAAGGTTGTAAGAGGAATGGTGTCAAACTTGTAGGCGCTTCCAAATATGCTCCCTGCAAGACAATTTTGGCCGACATGTTTCGTTTTGCTCTCGACAATCGGCCGCCCTCATCAATCTTGTTATTCTCGGGAGATAGAGATTTTGCTCCTGCACTTCATGCACTAGGTCAACGTGGATATACTATTAACCTTGTTATTCCATCTAGAATGGGAGTCCCGTCGGCTCTTAGTAATGCATGCAGGTTTATATGGGACTGGTCTAGTGTGGCTCGTGGGCATGGATTTGTTCCGCAGGCTCGTGCAAATGTTGCTTGGTTTCCACTGGAATGCTCAATAAACGAAAGTACAGACAGTTCAAAAAGTTATTATAACACACAGGATTGCTCAGTGATATCAAAGTCTACATCGAAATGTAATGATAATTCAATATCAGAATCTATGACTTCGAGATTACAAACTTTTACAAGTACCGTTGACAAATTTTCCGCAGGTGCACTTGCTCCTAGTGACCAGAATGACTTGAACAGGGTATGGCGAAGAGATCTAAATGTTTTACAGGGACAAGTCGTAAAGTTACTTGAATTGCCAGGAGGATGTTTACCTCTAATTCGGCTTCTTATAGTATACCACAAAATGTACGGGAGGTCTCTTTGTGTGTTCGAATATGGGGCATCAAAACTTTCAAGACTTCTTCAAAAGATGGATGATTTGATGACTGTCAAGGGAAAACACAGAGACAGAGTTGTCTTCCTTTGTAACTCAAGATCTTGACAATGCTTTGATTTCTACAACGTCTAGGAATTTTTATGGTCTTTCTCATTTTGAACAATATTGTATGGTTGCTTTAGATCCGTTTTGAGCTATTGACCCAGTATTTATCTTTTAGTTTATATTACTTGGATATGAAATGTCTAGGGAATCATCGATGCTGAAATAGTATTTTTAAAAGATATCTATGTTCATTGCTTTTTTTATGCCTCTGATAATTTTGCATTCGGATTGGATTTTAGTTTCCACGTTTTTTTAATGCTGCAGAACATATTAATTTTTCTCTTGTCGTGTAATAAATTACATTTTCTACCCATTGGGGACATTAATATATGTTTAAGCAGGATTACATTTTTTTTTTCTACCTTCAGTGGTCAGATTCATCTATACTATATATTAAAGTAGAATAGTTGTCACAAAAATTCGTATATAGTTTTCCGCCAAAATAACTTTCTAAATTTGGAAATTTTTACAAAAAAAATTAGTTTATTAAATATTTTAGCAAATATTATGGTACATGTGTTATTGATGATATTAGAAAGGTTGAGCCCCAACCTTGAGGGCCTCCCACCGACCCTGCATGGTTTTTGGTGAATGATGTAAATCGCAGATTATGTCTCCCAGAGTACAAGATGAGGGCTTACCTTTTAACTTGGTAAGGGTATGATTCAAATTCCTGATCAAGCGAGACTCGTCTTTAAACCACCATCTCTTTCACCACTGGAAGATATGTCGTGAGGGCGTTATTGGTGATATTAGCATACGCATCCGTGTTGTGCTAATAATGATATCAATATCTGATACCCTTATCTTTGTACAAGAAATTAGAATTGGGTAAGCCAAAGGAAAGTAATATCAGATTGCAACTGGCTGATCGATCAATCTATCACCCATATGGAGTTGTGGAAGATGTGTTGATGAAAGTTCACAAATTCATATTCCCTGCTGACTTTGTCATCTTAGACATAGAGGAAGATGACAACATTCCTTTGATACTTGGTAGACCATTCCTAGCCACTGTAATGAGCATTAATTGATGTAGAAAAAAGGAGATGTAGTGTTGCAGGCTAAAAATCGAGAAGTAACTTTAACTATGATGCAATTTAATGCCCATAAACTAGAATTAGAAAATTGCTACATGATCGATGTAGATGTGGAATTGGCATGTTAGGAGAGGTATGAGTACAAGGTGAGAGGAGATGAAGAGGCTTCACCATCCAATCTAAAGCCGCCTTGAAGGTGTTTGCCAAAAAGTCTAGCTCCAGACTTTAAATGAAGAGCTTCTTGGTAGGCAACCCAACTTTTCTAACACATTTTCCTTTAGTTGTTTTATTATTGCTTTTGAGTTTTTTATTTGCTTTAAAAGTTGTTTAGTTTCTTGATATTGCATTTAGGAGCACTTGGATGTTTAGAATGCATTCATTTAGTTGTTATGTGTTCTAAGTAATTCTAGTATTCTAGGTTGCATGTTTTTAGCACTTTTAGTATTCATTGCATTTTTATTTGTTTGGATGCTATACATTTCATTTTTGGATCACTAACATGCCTAGAATTCACATTTTGACATGTTAGTTGCATTGAATACTTCATTGCACCTATTTTTGCATGTTTTAGCATTTTAGGATTTACTTGCATTTCTATTCATTTTATTGCTTATCATCACAATTTTCAACTTGATCATCTATCTTAGGACATATAGAGATAGTTTAGAAGTTTGTTTCATGCATTGAAATGCATTTAGGGGTCGGAAACAGGATCAAAAACTAAAAAAATGGAAAAAATCTGGTCACCGCTAGTTTGAGCCGTGTGGTCGCACAATGATTTAACTGTGCGGTCGCACGGCATTCTACTAGTAGTTCGGACAGAATATTACATATATCATATTTCTTCTATTTTAACCACTTTAAACCCGATTTTCTTCCCCCATATCAGGCACATTGAGTCCCCAACCACTCCCCACTGTTTTTGCATCATCTCGACTCAAATTCATGCCTTGCATTGCATCCAAAACATTCAAAATGTATGTATTTCTACACAATTTCACAAAATCATGCATAATCTTTTTGTTCCACATTCTTTTTGTGAAATGTGAATTGTGGATTGATTGGTGATGGGTTTAGGCTATAATTAGAGTATTGAATTGTGAGTTTATGGATGAAAATTTATGGGTAAATTCAAGTCTCCAACTCTATGCAATTCTTTGAATTCTTCACATGCACACAAGGTATTTGATTAAATGTCACAATAAATGTTTTGTTGAGTTTTTGCAATTCTTTTTGGATAATCACATTCACTACATGTTATACATTATTTCATCTATTCATTGTTTACACTAATTTAAGGCATAAAACTCAACTTAGACATCATTGCACTACAAAGCATCTCTTTGTAAGGCCATTACAGGCACCATTGCACCAGAACCCAAAATTTTAGCTTCACTACACTTACTTTGTCACATCTTTTCATGACCCATATGCACTCCAAAAATGATGAATTCTTAATATGTTGTAGATCAAGTTATGTACTTTCATATGCCCGGGACATGTCTCGGTAAATTTTCATTTTTTTCGAGACGATGTTAAGGGCTGAAAATCAGTGGTCGACCACTTTTAAAAAATTTCAAAATCTTTCTAAATCCTAAATTGGGTGTGTTGTGTTGATTTGCTTTAGTTAGAAAATTGGGCAACATGTGACCTACAATTTTTCATCCATGTAAGACTTTAATAAAACTTGAGCACATAGTCATCTTCGAATAATAACTTGTGTAGGGAGATGCTTGATACTTGTGGGGTAAACTTATGCATTTTAAACATAGTATTGACTGAAAAATTCCAAATCTTAAGAAATTAGATCATGACCTGAAATGTATGAGTAGGCATTGATGGATTGAGGATGTGAAGTTTTTAATTTTGCATCTTTAGTGTAAGGAGTTTTGATCAATTAACCAGCATAAAAATAGAAAAATGCTGAAAGTTTTATTCTACTCTTCAAATGCCTTTTTTGATTCGGGTCATATATTGCGCCCAAATGATCGCTGCCCTTGGATCTGATCCAAGCAAAAATAGAGGCGAGAAATAAAGATCCGGGTGAAGAGTAAGAAGCCAGGGGGTGGTTGTCATGAGTCCATCCAACCCTCAATTGCAAAACATGAATTGCACATGCCGTCCTCCAAGTAAACAATGTATCAATTTGGAGATCACAGTTTACAATCTTCACCTTGATTATCAAATGTCCCTACTCTCTCTCTCTCTCTCTCACGGTTGTAGAATACTTAGTGCATTTGGCTAATCTTCCATCATCTATGTTTTTTCTGCATTTCCAGTTTTTGGGAAATTGCTGTTTATTTCGATTGGGCATGATACTTTTTCAATAGCTATTTGCAGGTGTTAGATATGATATTCCATCACTTTGAGATTGCATGGTCAATGTTTTATATTTTATTGTGGTACAATTCTCCTCTGTTTATTTATTTATTACTTTGTTCACGACTGATTTTAATTTATTTCATGTATTGTTGATGTTTGTTTGGAAGTTCTTTGGGCATAAGTTTTCAAAATTTTCAATTTTTCTGTGTTTAAAGGTTAGTAATATCATGTGCAATGAGTGTCAGAATTTTAACGATAATTTAACGAAAAAGTATGTGTCTATTGTTAGAATAATTAGCACATTCTAGAATATGCTCTTGAATATACTTAGAATATGCTTTATATGCTTTAGAATATTCTAAGCATATGCTTTTGTTTTGTATGTATATATAGGATTGAGTATTATAATGTATGGTATGGTTTAAGGGTTGTCTCTTCTCTCTTTCTTTTCTTCCATTCTTTCTTCTTCCTCTTAATTTATTTGTAGAACATATATAAGGATATATATGTTATTGTGTTTTCTACATGGTATCAGAGCAGTTTGATTCACATTGCCTTTGAAAAACGAAATCAGCGTGCATTTTTCTTCTTCGCGAAAACCCTAAACCGTACTGTTTTCACGAATTTCGAGGCACTTGCAGTAGGAATTCCGGTGATATAAGACCATATTCAGAATCTGCAGGTGGAGCCGCGTCGACCGGAGTGGCGCGTGAGAGTACACGCGCCGGCGTAAGGAGGCGCGTGAGTCAGGCAGTCGGATCTTCTGGTGGCGCGTGGTGGCGCGTGCGGCAGTTCCTGGCGGCACGGTTGACGGATTTGCGATCGACTATTCATCCTCTATCTGCTTGTGGTGTTGGTTTGCAGTTATCCATTCTTTTTACACACTGCTTTGGCTTGACTTTGTTGGTTAGTATCGTTTTCTCTCTTATAATGGCATCCGATGATTCTCTTCAGGCTATTAATGTGCGTTTGAATGGTAAAAACTATGCTTACTGGAGTCATGTTATGAAACACTTTCTTAAGGGTAAAAAGTTGTGGGGTTATGTCAGTGGAATAGTTGAGAAACCGGAAAATAATGATGCAAATTATGCAACTCTGTTAGATACCTGGGATTCAAATAATTCAAAAATTCATACATGGATAAATAATTCTGTAGAACATAGTATTGGTACACAGTTGGCTAAGTATGAAACGGCAAAGGAGGTTTGGGACCATTTGCAGAAGTTGTACACTAAATCTAATTTTGCAAAACGATATCAGTTAGAGATTGACATTCGAGCATTGCAACAAAAGAATATGAGCATTCTGGATTTTTATACTGCTATGACATCAATTTGGGATGAGTTAACTCTTACTGAACCGGCAGGTCTGAAAGCAAGTGCGGATTATATTATTTATAGAGAGGAGCAACGATTGGTTCAGTTTTTGATGGCACTTCGTAGTGATTTTGAGGGACTCAGAGGTTCTATTTTGCACCGTACTCCTCTTCCATCTGTTGATTCAGTTGTTAGTGAACTTGTTGCTGAGGAGACACGGTTAAAATCCCTTACTGAAGATGTATCTCTTCCACATTCTGGGACTTCAGTTTTTGCTTTACCATCTACACAGAATCGAACCAAAGGACATACACGGTTCCCAAATGATGTTTGTAGTTTTTGTAGACAAAAGGGACATTGGAAGGCTCAATGTCCTAAGTTGTTGAAGTCCCAGCAGTCTTATAGATCCAATGCCCACACAGCAGCGATTGTTCCACCTGTTGGCTCCTCTATACTTGGTCCACCGCCCTCATCTGATTCCCGATTGACTGATCTTAGTGAGCAGTTTCAGAAGTTTTTAGCCTCACAGTCACATGTCATGTCAGCCTCTACTCATATAGGTTTGTCCTCTCAGAACTCCTCAGGTAAAACCTCCTCGTGGATTTTTGACTCGGGTGCTTCTAAGCATATGTCTCCTAACTCATCACTTTTTGATTATTTATATCCTTCTATGTCATCTTCACCTGTTATGACTGCTGATGGCACCCCGTTGTCCTTAGCAGGTGTTGGTTCTGTTCATACTTCTAATCTATCTTTATCAGATGTCTATTGTGTTCCTAACCTTACTTTAAATCTTATTTCTGTTGGTCAATTATGTGATTCTGGTAATTCTGTTCACTTTACTTCTACTACTTGTTATGTACAGGATCCGCAGTCTCGAAAGCTGATTGGGATCGGCCATAGGCAAAGAGGAGGACTTTATGTTCTAGATAATCTGAGACCAGCGCATGTTGCAGCCTCTAGTACTGATTTATCGTCTTTCCATTTGAACTCTTCTTCTTCTAATTTCTATTTATGGCATTCTCGCCTAGGACATGTGTCTGCTAGTCGTTTGAGATTTTTAGCTTCTAAAGGTTGTTTGGGAGACTTAAAACCTCATGATATTTCTGATTGTAGTGGATGCAAACTTGCTAAATTTTCAGCTTTACCTTTTCCTCGTAGTATTTCTTCTTCTATTGCATCATTTGATCTTGTACACTCAGATGTATGGGGCCCTGCTCCTGTTTCTACTAAAGGAGGATCCCGATATTATGTTTCCTTTATTGATGATTATAGTCGTTACTGTTGGGTATATCTTATGAAGCGACGTTCTGATTTTATTTCTATTTATCGTTCGTTTCGAGCACTTATTAAAACTCAACATTCTGCTGTCATTAAATGTTTTCGATGTGATTTGGGTGGGGAATATGTTTCTAATGATTTTCGTGAGTTGCTTGCTCTTGATGGTACAATTCATCAAACTTCTTGTACTGATACTCCTCAACAGAATGGTGTTGCTGAACGTAAGCATAGACACATTGTTGAAACTGCTCGTTCCCTTCTCCTATCTGCCAAAGTACCTAGTGAATTTTGGGGGGAGGCAGTTCTCACTGCTGTCTATTTGATAAATAGGATACCATCTTCTCATTTATCTGGTTTGTCACCATTTCAAACCTTGTTTAGTTATTCTCCTGATTACTCTCTCTTAAAAGTCTTTGGGTGCACTTGTTTTGTTCTTCGTCCTACGGCAGAACGTAGCAAATTAACTCCACGCTCAGCTATTTGTGTCTTCTTAGGATATGGTGAGGGACAAAAAGGTTATCGATGTTTTGATCCTGTCAGTCACAAGTTATATGTCTCTCGTAATGTTGTGTTTCTTGAACACATTCCCTTCTTTTCTATTACAGATAATACCTCTCACATGACCACGTCAGATCTCATTTGTATTGATCCTTTCACTGATGATATTGATAGACCATCTACATATGTCCCTACTATTTGTTCTCCATCTTCGTCATCTGCTACAGGTACACATGCGCCATCTCAGAATGTCCTTCCTTCTCCTATGGATCCCCAAGCACCGTCTGAGGCTGAGGATTCGCAGTCTCCTCCTCCTCGATATCCTCAACGTATACGTAAGTCTGCTCACTTACCCGAGTTTGATTATTCTTGTTATTCTGAGTCCTTTTGTTATTTTTTGTCTTCCATTCATAAGCTTTCTGAACCTTCATCTTACAAAGAAGCAGCTTTAGATCCTCTTTGGCAACAGGCTATGACTGATGAACTTAATGCTCTACATAAGACAGACACTTGGGAATTAGTTTCTTTACCACCAGGAAAACATGCTATTGGATCTCGTTGGGTCTATAAGATCAAGACCAAATCTGATGGTTCAGTTGAGCGTTACAAGGCTAGATTGGTTGCTAAGGGATTTTCTCAACAGTATGGCTTGGATTATGAGGAGACATTTGCCCCTGTTGCAAAAATGACTACTGTACGTACACTTATTGCGGTTGCTTCTATTCGTCAGTGGAGTCTCTCTCAAATGGATGTTAAAAATGCCTTCTTGAATGGAAATCTTCAAGAAGATGTTTATATGGTTCCTCCACCTGGTGTTCCTCATTCTCCTGGATTTGTTTGCAAACTTAAGAAAGCTCTATATGGTCTCAAACAAGCACCTCGTGCCTGGTTTGAGAAGTTTTCTACAGTTGTGCTCTCTCTTGGTTTTACATCTAGCCATCATGATTCCGCTTTGTTCTGTAGATGTACTTCCACTGGTCGTATTCTCCTTCTGTTGTACGTTGATGACATGATCATTACTGGTGATGATGTTGTAGGGATAACCAATTTAAAATCAGAATTGGCTCGTCTTTTTGAAATGAAGGATTTGGGTCCCTTAACTTACTTTCTGGGGATTGAGGTTGCTTCTTCTCCTCGAGGTTATATGCTCTCTCAGTCTAAATATGCTGCAGATGTCGTTGAGCGTGCTCGTCTTACTGATACTAAAACAGCTGATACTCCTATTGAGGCTAATGTTCGTTACTCATCTTCTGATGGTGAACCACTGTCTGATCCTACTTTGTATCGTACTATTGTTGGTTCCCTTGTCTATCTTACCATTACTAGGCCAGACATTGCTTATGCTGTGCATGTTGTCAGTCAGTTTGTTTCAGCACCTACCATGGTTCACTGGGCAGCGGTTGTTAGAATCTTGCGCTATCTTCGTGGCTCTTGCTTCCAGAGTATTTTATTCCCATCAACCTCCTCCTTAGAGCTTCAAGCTTACTCTGATGCAGATTGGGCTGGGAACCCAACTGATCGTAAGTCCACTACTGGCTACTGTGTATTTTTGGGTGACTCTCTTATCTCATGGAAAAGTAAGAAGCAGACAGTAGTTTCTCGCTCATCAACTGAAGCAGAATATCGCGCTATGGCCTCCACTACTACTGAGATTGTGTGGTTACGTTGGCTACTTGCAGATATGGGTGTTTCTATTTCATCTCCCACCTCTATGTATTGTGATAACAAGAGTGCCATCCAGATCTCACATAATTCAGTGTTTCATGAGCGCACGAAGCACATTGAAATTGATTGTCACCTTGTTCGTCATCATCTTCAGCATGGGACTATTACCTTACCTTTTGTCTCTTCATCATTGCAGCTTGCAGACTTCTTCACCAAGTCCCATCCGACTTCTCGCTTCCGATTCTTACTTGACAAACTCTTGTTGCTTCATGCTATAGCATCGTGAGTTTGAGGGGGGATGTTAGAATAATTAGCACATTCTAGAATATGCTCTTGAATATGCTTAGAATATGCTTTATATGCTTTAGAATATTCTAAGCATATGCTTTTGTTTTGTATGTATATATAGGATTGAGTATTATAATGTATGGTATGGTTTAAGGGTTGTCTCTTCTCTCTTTCTTTTCTTCCATTCTTTCTTCTTCCTCTTAATTTATTTGTAGAACATATATAAGGATATATATGTTATTGTGTTTTCTACATCTATTACTATTTTAATTTATATTAGGTTTGTCATAAAAGTATATGCTTCCAACTTGTCGCTATTTGCAAATATGTCATTTGTTTTTCAGTGCTTCAATTTTATGAAGTATTACTTTGTATTTTGTTCTAATTGGAATGAAGGGATGAGAAAAGGGATTTATGTAGCCTATGAGAATAGCATTAGTCTGAATATTTGCTCACCCTTTAGTTAATGGTACTTAAATAAATGGGTATTGGGGTGTTGAGCAATTTTGAAATCAAAGAATGCTGTCAAATATTTATTGCCCAACTTTTACGTTAATACTTTAAAGTCTTATATATTTTAATCGGAAAATAACAAAAAAAGCAACATAAATTACTAAAATTATCTGCGCTAATCAATACTTAATTACAAGCAAGACACATGCCTCGCACGGGCAGACACTAATATTCCAACGGTATTTGCTTGCTTAATCGAGTCTGTTTAATAACCCTGATGCTTTTTGTTGCATTCTCTTTAAAGGTGGGTGTGATTGAGTGAGAGGCCAACCAATGCAAACCTGTATTTTTTATTTTTTTCAAACAATCTAATTAACCAGGAGGAAATGGAATCAGGTCTTTGAAGTTATTACAGCATTAAACGATAAAAGCTAAACCTTGTTTACCAAGTCTGTACGTACTCAATACCTACAAGATATATACACCTAACACGGTATTACCATTACAGACTAATATCTCCAATTTTATCACAGTGAGACTCAAAAGTCGAGAATACAACTCTCTGCTCCTTCCAACAAAAGGTTGTGTTCAGAATCGGGCTTTTACCAAGGCGTGCCCGCTAAGCCTTCAAAATCACACTTGACATTATTGATGCTCCCTTTAATTTCCAGCAGTTTAGAGTGCAAAGAAGCAACTTCATGATTCTTCGTGCAACTGAAAGCTTTTCTTGCAAGTTCCTTGTGTGTTTGTTTATCTCACCAATCTCTCGTCAACCTTATTTATCTCAAGATTATGCTCAACAATTTGGCCATTAATTTCCTATAACTTGCCCATAAACGTTCCCTGCCTTTCTTTCACTGATCCCAAGCTAGCAATGTGGTCGCGCACTGCCACAACAGCAAATCCGTGCCTTTTGCAAGTGCTACGTACCATGCATGGCCTTGACAACACCGCTGGAAGATGCATGGAAGCTATATTTTGCTGCCTTTGTCTCTAATGAGCTCACGCATGGGGAGCAGGATATGTCCTTAGCGAGCATTGTGCTTATTTAAAGCAGCTCGTGCAGTGACATTATCAAATGATTTCAGCCACCTTGGAGCGAAAGTCGTGGCTATAGATTTAGGTCTACAAGAAGCCATAGTACAATGGAAGAGAACTAAAAGTGGCTCTTCATTAACGAGTGGCTCTTCATCTGCGCGTGCGCGAATTGTGCAAACGTGGTGGATGCAGCAACAAATATGAAGAGAAGTAAGAGCGGATCATAACTCGTTGATTTCAAAATTTAAAGTTTGGAGAAGTAATAAATGCAATTGGATTAGACAAAAGTTCAAGTATTAAAGCCTGCCAATTGATTACAGTGACACCACTTCATGTAGGAAAACTAATGACATGCTTAGTAACGTAAAATGTTAGAAATAATAATTAACAATGAAATAAATATAAAAATTTAGAAAGTAACTGATTATTCCAGTCTTGCAAAATTTCTATGATCCTCCATGATCTTCCACCACTTGATTTTTTGTGGTTATATACTCCATTATTTTTTGATATTCGCTCTTGAATCTTAGATTATCATTTTTACTCTCAAAGGAAATAATATGCAAGTTACTGGTTCAATTGGCAGATTATGAAAATGTTATAAGATATGGTTAAGCATAGTAATATAATGGTCATTGTTCACTCTAAAATAGAAAATGAATTCTTCACAGTTGAAAAAACAAAGAAATGATCAAAACAAAATGATTTTTCAAATGTATTCCACAATAATTTTATTCACAAATAAAAATTAAAAAATAGTTTCCTGGTTAATATAGAACTGACAATACAAACCTAGAATCTCTGAAATTATGCAAGTTGAAATGTATGATCTGGGAAGGCTAGCTTATCTTATATTTTTGGGGCTTTATCCATCTTTGGTTTTCATTGTTTGTTGTTTTGTGTGCGCTACAAGAAAAATGGCCTTTTGCAACATGCAAACGGAAACATTTGCTAATTGCATGTTGCTAAAGGGGGTCTACTGCAACATTCAGTGGTTGAATGTTGCCATTGGTTGATTTATTTGACATTTAGCAACATTCAACAAATGAATGTTGCTAATTATAGCCTTTTGTAACGTTCAATAATGAGTGTTGCCAAAAGGTTATCCTTTGGCAACGCTCATTGCGCGTTGTCAAAAGGTTACCCTTTGGCAACGCGCATTGCGTGTTGCAAAAGGGTACCTTTCGAAACGTTCACCTGAATGTTGCCAAAGGATACCTTTGGCAATGCGCAGTGCGCGTTGCGAAAGGTACCCTTTTGCAACGTGCAATGCGCGTTGCGAAAGGGTTACCCTTTGGCAACGCGCAATATGCGTTGCCAAAAGGTTCAATTGGGAAAAAACTTCATATTATCTAAAATTATGGGACTAAATTACAAATTATTGGGGGCTAAATTGTAAATTTTAAAAGATAACAAAATCAAAAGATTTCACTTAAATCTAACCTAATACAAACACTCACACCCGACATCTCTCTCTGGCTCTCTCTTCCCATCGCAACCCTCGCCTCCCTCACTCTCGACTTCCCTCTCGGCGACCACAACCACAACCGCCAACCACCGCCATCACCTCGCCGGCCTCCACCGACGGTAAGAACCATTTTTTTCCCTTCTCGTCTGCGCACACCAAACCGAGCACAAAACCCCCACACTCCCTCGGCCACTCACGATTTTACACACACAACACACCTTTTTACATGCACACACACGGAGTTATATGTATTTGTAATACCGCTTTTCATTTTTTTCGTGCATCCTTAAATTTCAAGTAATAATTATATTAATGTTATTATAAATTTTAAATTTAATGATATTTTAAATTTCGATAATTTGAATTATTTAGCAGTGGAAGGACTTGGATGCCGTTTCGATCAATGTACCAATTAAAAGTTTATAAATTGTTTATTTTAATAGTTTACGTGTAATTTTATGTGATTAATTGTTTTATTGCTTAAACATGCTATTTTCTATTTTATTGTTTTAAATGGAAAGTTGGGGAAAGTTTAGTGACATTGGAGGGTAAGTAAACTTATGGGCTTCATTAGACTTAGGAGGAGACTTGAGGGGGTGATTTGCAAGATTCAAAAGATTAAATCCTAATTCTAACATAAACCTACTCAGACTCATCTCACGCCTCACTCCCTCATCCCTCGTCTCTCTCTCAGCCTCACCCTACTCTCCCTTGCATCTCTCTCTCTCTCGATCTCTTCCCTACCGGCGACCACCACCACGGTAACTCCTCCCTTTCCCGACACGCACGCACACACATACGACACAACACACCCACACTGTCCATCGAACACACACACACAACACACACATGTAAATTGGTGTATGTATAAATGGAATTGTATGTATATATTGATGTATATATGAGTTGAGTGTATGATTATATGTTAAGATTTTCAAATTTTCAGATTTCAAATTATGTAGATTTCGAATTTTAAAGGTCAATTTTGAGATTTGAGTAATGTTCATACATGTATGTATAGATGTGTATATATATATATATATGTGTGTGTGTGTGTGTGTGTATGTGTGTGTTCATGAATGTGCTTAAGTTCATCACTATTTTTAGATGTAATTCTTGGAAAATTTCTGAATTTAGTGTTTAAAAATATACATACATTTATATATATGTGTGAACTTACATGAGTAATTGGGTTTTAAATATAAATGAGTATTTTGAGTTATACATTCCAATATTAGTATGAATATGCACTATATATAAAATTTTAAATTTGGTAGTTTGGGATTTAGGCTGTTTGAGTTATGTAAATTTGAGTTGAGCCGGAGTTTGAAATAAATGATAAGAATGATAAAAAGGATAAGCTATTTTCTAATGTATATTGAAATTGATTAATTGTCTCAAATGTGGTGTTAAATGTAATTGCTATACTGTGAGGTCACATTTTGGATTAGCAATTGCACTTTAATGATTAATGTGAATACTTAGGATATTTAGTACATTGACGTCACGTGAAACCAAGACACCTCCACTTGGTATTTAAGAAAGGCGGTAAATATTAAGGAAGTCAAGTAAGTAAACTCTCCCTACCCTTCATAGAAGTTAAATGTAAATTTAAATGTGAAATGTGAAAATGACGGTTTTAGTTAAAATAAGTTATGGTATTTCCCTGTGATTAGTTTATATCATATTTCATAAGTTTAAAAATTTATTTACTTCAAGGCATTATTGTTGAGGAGTTTGAGAATTGATTTTGGAATTTTGGTTGGATGTTGAATGTCGGATGTGAATGAGTTGAGAATTGCATATGTAATGTAGGTATGATGTCCCTCTATAGGTTGGTTACGTCCAAGTTATAGAGGAGGCTCTGTCGAAATTTCTGTAAATTTTTTATAGAAAATGATAATGTTTGAAGTTTTAAATGATTTGTTTCCATATTTAAGTAAAGGGAAGTTAACACGCCTAGGTTTAAGATTTTTGAACTTGGGGTGTTACAGTATTGATGTATATATGTTGAATTGTATGTATTTATATGAACATTTTAGATTTTCAATTTTGAGAGGAAGTCAAAATTCTCCGGCAAAGGCCAAGGCCATAACTGAAGATGGATCAATGGGCTACCGCTTCATCATGTGGTTTTGTAAAACCTATTGTGTCAAACCACTGTTCAACTCCACATATGTGACGAACTACGTGAAAATTGGATCATCGTGGATTGTTTTTGATGATGTAGAGGCTGTCAAGATAAAAGTTTCTTATGCAAAGAAGAATGGTCTTCTTGGTTACGTGTTTCAAGTTCCCAATGACGACGAAAATTGGGTTCTTTCTAGAGCAAGTCATATATAGAATGTTTTCAGCTATAATTTAAAGTGGAAACAATAAAAGAGGATAATATGCCACCTTTGTGAATTGTGGACTCTACCCCCCCCCCCCCCCCTTTCTTTGTTACAATTTTAACTGGGGTTGATTAGTTGAGTGGCTTCTGTTACACTTTTGAATTTTATAAGCTTTTACTAGTTCAATAGAGACTTGTAGAAGGATCACAATGACGTCAATGAGGCATTTTCTCTTGGAGGTACTTGTGGAAAATAAGATAATTAATTTTTGTATGCATGGACATTAAAATTAAATGCACACATTGGAATTATATCTGTACACGCATTCTCTGCAAATTACTTATAATGACCAATGAGTGATGGCTAATGTGATATAGCTAATTTAAATGATTCAATTTTGTGCTAATTGTTAGAAAGTGATTGCAAAGTTTAGAAATTTGAAAATTGTTTTATTAAAATCTGCTTTGTTGCTTCCACCCTTCCAACCTTGTTCTCTGGTGAGTGTTAACTTTACAAGATTAATTTGTGAATTTAATTTAGTATTTCAGCATGAGTATGTACAACTCACTGATTGACGATACTTCAACAAGATGTGTAGGATGTTGTACATTATGAAGGGCTTGCGATGGTGAAGTGAGATTTATTGGGTTCAATCCATAATTTTAGTAGTTCACTTAGCGATATATGGCTCTCTCTGAACATGATTTTTCAAGTTGTACAATGTACACCATGATCACTTTGTAGTTTGAATTGACTTGATTGTAGTTTGATGCTGAATTAGTTTTTAGTTTGATCTTTTAAAGTATTATGGTGGTTGTGATATCCCTCTACAGATTGGCTAAGTCCAATTTATAGGGAGGATTTTGTCCAAATTTCTGTATAGTTTTACAATAGAAAATGATAATTTTAATATTTAGTATAATTTATTTCTACAATTTTGCATTCAGTGCAATTGTAGTCCTGATGATTACACTTTTATAATGTTTTTGCAGGTAAAAGTCAATTTTGTAGTTCTCTCACAAGATGGTTTGTCATGGGCATAGTTCGAGCTAGACTTCAGAAGCCAGGGAAGTACTCATCTTCAATGATGATTCGTGTCGAAAATTGTTATAGTAGCTCCTTTTTGTACGGTTGTTGGTCTGCTAGAGATACTATTGCAATTTAGAGGGATAGTAAATATCAAACTTTAGATGTATAATCAAATAGGTGAAAAACCTATATTGCAGATTTTGTTTTAATGTAGGAGAACAAAGTACCGTAATTTTTGTTAAGTATTTATTTTGAATAATTGATTTATTTTTATAGCACGCATGTTTCATATATTATATATTACATATATGTTTGAGAAATGTGTTGGTTATTAGTGGAATTATCTATATTGATTTACAAAAATAAAAATAAAAATGTTAAAGATGAACGGCAACGCGCAAAGAGTGTTGCCAAAACTATCAACGGCAACGTGCAAAGAGTGTTGCCAAAAGTATCAACGGAAACGCGCAACGAGTGTTGTAAGGCAACGTACAACGAGTGTTGCCAAAAGTATCTACCGCACGCATGGAACGTTGCTAAAGGTCTACCCAACACGCAATGAACATTTCCAAAAGTATAAACGACAATGCGCAATGAATGTTGCCAAAGGTCTACGGCAACGCGCAGTGAACGTTGCCAAAGGTCTACACCACAACGTTCAATCCATCCTGTTGCAACATGCACATGAATGTTGCAAAAATCCTACGGCAACATTTTTTGCGCATTTCCGTTGGCTGTTTTTGGTGTAGTGGTGGTTCGATAACACCGCTTATCCTTGCAAGTTTTATGGACCTACTAGATTAGAAGCTTCTTGAGCTCAAGCATTTACTTTTCTAGTTAGAGACCAACGTCTTGGGGCTGAGTATTCAACTTTTTAAAGTTTTCATAAGAAAGGAGCAACTGTTCTTGGCCATTCTAGAGGTCGCGAAGTTTTGCTACTCATTCTAGGGTTCACCACCTCAGCAACGTCTCATCTCGTCGGAGTACTCCTGAGCCTTCATTTTTTTAATCAAGAGCAAAACCCAAGAAAACAACTCTCTTTCTGAGTAAAGGTAATGCTCTAAAAATAACTATATGTTTTTACCGATGGTCCCAAATCATCAGTCCTTTTCTTTTTTTTTTTTTTTGGCAAGATCACATGTTTTATGATATTTCCAATTCTCAACTTATTTTTTCTAATGTAATCCAGAATTTTTTAGATTATTTCCCATATTTACTCCATAAATACTGAGGAATTTTTGTTTTTAGCCTAATTTGTGAAATCCTCTAAAATTTTAACACATGCTGAAGAGTTCTGGCACCCGACCTTGTCCGTAATAGTAGTATTTCCCAATTATCTAATCTTGGAATCTTGAAGAGGAAAAAAATCGTTCTCATTCCTCAGATTTAATTTCAAGTTAACCAGCCGTGGGTTATTTCAAATGTACCAATTGGTCTTTACAACTTTGATGGGGCTATATGGTATTCGTAATTGTATTTTGGCATTCTTAAACTAGGTTGGCATATCCTTAGCACCCTCATCTTTACCGAAATCAACAAAAATATTATTAAAAAGAAAAAGGAAAATTCTAGTTAAAGTTACAAGCAAAAAGGCTGAGCAACGACAAAAGAAGAAGACATAAATCTAACTAAACCTATAGTTACAAAGACCCATTGCATCGCTAGCAATTAAACTAAGACAACAAGCTGGAGGAGAGACCCACCAGTTCGAAGAGCCATCCTGATGAGATTCGAAGAGCGCGGAAGAAACGCCGAAAAGTTCTGTGGTTGGACGGATGAATCATGACCCGATATTCACGACACGATGGTTCGACGATGCGGAATAAAGAACCAAGATTTGTGAAACGTCACAAGGATTTGTCCAATCTCCCTGATAAGTTTCTGATTTTGAACGCCACAAATATTCTCAAGAAATATTTGATAAGTTCGGTATTTGAACGCCACAAGAAATATTCTTGATAAGTTCGCAAACATAGGAATCCACCTATATCTTTTATTGAATCCTCAATAAAAACTGTTTATATCAAAATCAAAGTCTCAAGTCTAAATTACAATGAATGGAAAGGAATATAAATAAGTAAAATAACCTAATCGTTAATTGACTCAAAATAGAATTCTAATTAGACTAAAATTCTAAAATAGGCAAACAAATAATTAAAAACAAAATTTAACCTAAAAATACGCAAAAATCCTAATTTCCGTCTGCATAATTGACTTACTGTTTTGAAACCCCAAATGATGGAATTTGGCCATAAAATCAGTCGGCTTAAGGGCTTTAGCCCATGAGTTTTGTTTAGTGGCCTATTTCTACTCGAAAAACACAGATTATGCATCTAATTCCGACATGGTTGACTGGATTGCACTTTTATTTGGCTTGAATATTTAACTTTATTCGTCAAGCCTGTTATGACTCCGATTGTCGAGGGTCCGGAACACATCACATCCGTTACTGCGAGACTCGCCAAGATGTCAGCTACTCTATTACCCTCTATATATATATATATATGTGAGACCCGAAAGTTCATCTTGTCAATTAGTTGAAGACAAGTATTCCACTTCGCCTTGAGAAACTAGGGTACAATTTCGCTCATAGTGATAAAAATCTGCACAACATATGTTGAGTCACTTTTGCATCGCTAGCAATTAAACTAAGACAACAGGCTGGAGGAGTGGCCCACCAGTTCGAAGTGCCATCCTTTACTGCAAGACTCGCCAAGATGTCAGCTACTCTATTACCCTCTCTCTATATATATATGTGAGACCCGAAAGTTCATCTTGTCAATTAGGTTGAAGACACCTATTCCACTTCGCCTTGAGAAACCAGGGTACAATTTCGGTCCTAGTGATAAAAATCTGCACAACATATGTTGAGTCACTTTCCAGCCACAAGCAGTGCCAACCTTTATCCTAACTAACTTCTACCGCATGAATAGCTGCCATAAGCTCAACCGCGAAAGCAAATTTACATCCAATAGCAAGCGTGAAACAACTTTTAATGAAGGCCCTGGAAGTACGGAACACACCCCCAGAACCTGCATTTCCTGGACTTCCGAAAGCTGCCCCTCTATATTAGCCTCAATCCAACCCAGTAGAGGAGGCCACCAATGAACTAGTATGACGTTTGGTGCTTTAAGTGGGCAACAATTCAAATTAAATTTTAGGAGAATGAGCAGATCAGCTTGAGAATTACGCATGGCACCTGAATGTAACTCATTGGCTTCCTTAATCACCCTTACTACCCATAAAATAGAAGCCCGAATAGAAAAACCTAATCTTAGTCCTTTGATGAAACCAAATTGTTGGGGTGTGACAATCCGAGAAGCCACATCGGAGAGTCTATTAGCAATAATCTTAGTGACGATCTTGTACAAGAAGTTACTCAGAACAATATGCCTAAACTGTTCGGGAGCAATGGCTTCTGGAAATGGACAATATATATGTTGCTATGGTAAATTTGGTTTTCTGAAATAGAATGTACGTAGTGTGGAAATAATGCAACTTTTTTTTTTTTTTTTTGGAACTTCGTTATCAGTAATATTTAAACCAGGCCATTAAAAATCAAAAAAAGGGAGTTCATGAGTTAGAGACTTATTGTCCTTGGCTCAGGGGCGGAGCAACGAACTTGTTTCAGCGCACACGAAAATTAATCGAGTTGGAGGAGGGGGCCCAAAATTCACTATAATTGAAATCTTCTCATCAACATTTTCTTTAAGTAAAGATTTTCTTTTAAAGAATACGTCTAAGGTCAACATGAATTTTTCCCACTAAAATAAAAAAAAAAATTGATAATTTGAGATCACAAATAAACTTCACAAACCACAAATCTCAATTTTTTCAGTATGCTGTAAATGAAGTTTTAAAGATATAACATACCACGTTCCAACTTTCAAATTCTTACAAGTAGGGGCTGTTTTCACACCACACGTGACTTGAATTCCACGGCATTTTTGACATTTTATGCTTAAAAATTAGTTTTTTAAGTTCCACAAAGTCACACGATGTACAAAACACTAGACCAAACAGGAAAATAAAAAAATATTATTATTACAAATTACCACTTTCCATGACAAAACGGTAACCTGACCGTACGTACCCACACGACTTTTCATTTCTGTTGCATCTTCCTTCTTCCTTCTCTGAAGCTGCCTACAACTAAAATGCTTAAAAATGGTTGTGTCCAACCTGGTAAAATCTGGGCATAATTATGCATTTAAAGGGCGACCTAAAGTCAAGTTCCCGCGCTGAGCCTTAACTAGCTCCGCTCCTTCCTTGTGTTGTATATGTGTTGTAAACATCTGGAGAGAACAACGTGCCTTTGCCGTTGATAAACTATTTTCGTAACAATAATATTATGTTCTCACAATGTATTAGTCCTGGCTTCTGTTTAGTTACTTAATATGGATATGTAACTAAAAACAGAAATTAAATGCCATTTGTCCATTTATAATTTGTCTAAACAGAGTTATCTTAGTAAGCCTGAAAGCCTGTAGTTCAGTGTCTTGTTCTACACTAGAAGAAAATATGTATTTATGTGATTCAATTTATGATAATGTGTTGGTTTCATTTTATGATTAGGTTTGTGAAGCATATATATATATCTCGATTATCATTAGCAGTTGAGCTTGCTGAAGAATTTTATAGCAGGTATTTAGTAAATCAAAGGCTTAGTAGTGTCACAAAGGCTATAGACTCAGGTTAGTTTAATTTACATTAAATCAAAGGCTTAGTATTAGATTATTTTTCTTGCATGTATATCCTTAACAGAGCGAAGATAATCAGGGCAGTTTTTTATATTTTATCAGGATATTATCTTAACATACTAAAAAAAGTAAATAAAAACAAAGAAATGAGATTCTCCGGACAAAATCTTTGCTATATCTATTCATGTTTCATGTTTCATGCAGGTACAAGATGTTCATTTTTTAACTTGCCAAGCTCCCGTGGCTAACCTTAGCTATCTATTGATGTTTAATGCAGGGGAAAGATGTTACTTTTTAACCCCCTAAGCTCATCTTGATCATTTTAGTAATTTTTGGCTCATGGAGAAGGGAAATCTGCCCGGAATGTTCCAAATGCTGACAGTTTGTTTTCACTTAGTAACTTATCTTTTTATAAGGTTGTAATAAAATATTTTTTGGTGTTTATTGTGAGCAAGGGAAAAGAATGTTGATCAGGTGTTTTCTGTTTGAAGTTTTTGGACTTATTTCAGTCATATTTTGAGATAAAATGATATTTTGTGAATTTTGTTTTCAGGGAACTAACAACGCTGCCTATAGCTTACTACTGTATATCTTGCTTTTTTTTTTTTTTTTTTTTTTTTTTTTTTTTTTTTTTTTTTTTTTTGTATTTTGTTAAACTTGTTGCACATTTTAACGATACTTCTTTATCTTTTTAGTTGTTTTGCTGGATCTTGGACAAAATATGTCTTGGAGATATGTTTAAAAATCTTGGTATAGGAATTCGTTTCTTTGAATTATGAGAGAAATAGTGATGCACGAAACCACCCATATTCTATGAGATAACAAAAAATAGTGAACTTCGTGTTTAGAAGCCATACCTCACTACAATTGTTCGGTTTCACCCCTGACAATTTTGCCATCACTGCACTATAAAGAATAATAATTATTACAAAAAGTAGTTTATAGATAGTATTATAGAACTTAAATAATATAATTTAAAACAAATGGAATATTTATGAAAAGTAAAAAATATAAAATAAAAACTTTTACGTTTGATCGTTGAGACAATTTTACAGACAATATATTTTCAGTTTGCTCTCACTTATTATCTTGTATTAAACTTCTCGTTTAGATCGTCGATTTGACACCCATATTACACATTTTTTCATCTTCAAAATAATATAATAATTATCAAAAGAAAAATAACTAATACAAAAAATAGTTTTTAGACAGTATTATAGAACTTAAATGATATAATTTAAAATAAATTGAATATCTAAGAAACGTAAAAAATATAAAGTAAAAATTTTTATGTTTGATATTTGAGACGATTTTATTGATAATATATTTTTAGTTTGCTATCACTTGTTATCTTGTATTAAACTTCTCATTGAGATCTTCGATTTGACATCCATATTATATAATTTTCGACTTCAGTATAATACAATAATTATCAAAAGAATAATAGCTATTTCAAAATTAAAAAAAAAAAAAAATTATACATTAAAATAAATTAAACCTTGATGTCAATAATAGCAAAGCACATACGGATTCTAATGCTATTAATTATGACACATGTACCATAACAATTGTTAAAATAATTATTACATTATGTTTTTTTGCATAGATTTTCAGATTTAGAAAATCATTTTGGACGAAAAACTATGTACTTGTTATTTTTGGTATGCATTCTGTTATTATATATAAATAGAAGATTTCTAGCACTAGACTACACTAAGTATGTCTTTAGTTTTCGTACATAAATTTGTCTCACTGTAATCAATTGGCAGGCAGCAACTATGAATAAAACTTCCCGTATTTATTATTTCTCAGATAAATAGATTTTGAAATCAACGAGTTATGATCCACACTTACTTCTATACCCATTAATTTTCGCATCCACCACGTTTGCACGATTTACACACTTGTAGATGAAGAACACCTAAGTTAATGTATTGTATTCAAATACAGGGGAAGAGGCAAGGGCTGCAGGCCGACTGCACTAAGAATGTCTTTAGTTTTTGTACATAAAGCTGTGTCCCTGTAATCAATTGGCAGGCTGCAACTTAGGCTGTAATAAAACTTCCAGTTTGGTTGTATTTATTTTTTCTCAGATCTATAGATTTATAAATCAATGAGTTATGATCCACACTTACTTCTATACCAATTAATTTTTGCATCCACCACATTTGCACAATTTGCGCAATTGTAGATGAAGAACACCTAAGTTAATGTATTGTATTCAATTACAGGGGAAGAGGCAAGGGCGGCAGGCTGCTTGTGCTGGATCCGCCGAGGGTTTCATGTTTTTTTTTATTTCTTATTTTTTTGGCTGGAAATGAAAATGAAAATGCACTGAATTTGTATCGTAAAATCACTCCCCTTTACTGCTCTTTGACTGTATAAAGATTTGAATTCTTTCTCTTCTCTCTATATTTATGTGTTATTTATGTATTTGGGGATGTGAACGACGTGGCCGCGTGGGGACTGGAATTGGAGGATGGGATTAGAATAATTTATTCTTGGATTCTATCCAATCTTGTTGCTTCGACGATGCGTTGTGACTGTGACGGCGCTTTGGACTCTGGGCCACGAGCCATTTTCTCCAATTACGAGCCTTAAATTGCACGTCCCTTTTCCGGCTTGTATAAATTAAAGGATTCAGGAGTTGTTTACGAGAGAAATTTAAACCCAGGCTTCTAACCTTTATTCAGTGAATATTTGAGTCCACAAACTACATTTGCAGTGACATTAGATTGTGCTTTCGTGACATTAGATTGTGCTTTCATACTTGACCTAGACATTCACTCAGTCAAAGCGGTAAATCGGCATGTTCACAGTTTCAAGCGGCAGATTATGAAATGTGCATGATAAAGTATAATTAAGCATAGTAATTATAATTAAAATAGTTCTTTCAAGTATGTTATAGTTTTAGACTTGATTTTATATGAAAAGTCACAATCAATTTTATAAAAATCAACTTGTTAACAGTATTTTGTACCATCTATAACAAAAAAATAATAAAATAAGTATTTTGTACCATCTATAATTTGTATATTGCTCAAAAGTTTAATCCTTGTAGCACATATAATGCATTTTGAACCCTTCTAGCCTATTACCAATTAAAATTTATGTTGGAAGAGTTTTTCACAAAAAAGTCCAAATTAGGTGGAATAAAATTGCAAAGTTGTCCGCTATTTGAATAAAAACCCGAATTTTGCACGAAGCAAAAGATTTTTAAACAAATATATATATTTTCCTATTATTTTGGTTTGGATCTTATTATATTTTCATTTTACGTGAAAACAATGTTTTAATGCATTTATATATTATTTGAATAGATTTTAATAATATTTAAATAAATAATAATAAATGATCTCAATATTGCGGCCACCAGTCACCATTCAAGGACTGCTCCAGCTCAACTATAATTTTGAATTGTCTCCTATTAATTTTTATTCCAAGGAATTTTTTTACCCATTAAATTTTTTATTTAATTTAAATCTCTTATTCATATTCTATATGAAATCCAAATAAAAACAGTTAAAGCTCAAAGATATGGCACACTCATTGATTCAAGGGAGAGCTGGACCGGGCTGCATCACGAATTCGGCCCATATCTACCAATATTTGAATTATTCAAGATACAAAAACGTGAAACTGTGAAAGAATGTAGAATGATTTGATAATAATCAATTCATAGTACAAAATCCATATCTATTAGTTTCCACCACCTGGATCTCTCTTTAAATTTTTCTTGTATATATTCTGTATAATATACAACCAAGACCACCTTATATAAACACAATTTAATGGAGCGACGCTGATGCAGGAGGATCCGAACTAGATAATGTTGAGCTGTCAGACAACACGTTGATAGCGCTAAAATACAATGAATTGGCGGCTCGGCACAAGTATGGCAAGTAATTATAACATTTTCCTAATTGGGGCAATAATTGAACATGTTTTGGTATTTTGGCCATAAATTTGGCTGCGGTTTTCAAAATCGCACCCGTGACCCCAATTCGGAAGCTCGCTTCAGCTCACACGCTGTTGTTGGGAACCCGGGTTGCTCTAATCACAAAAATTAATTTCTTGTAATAGATCATCCCGTTACAGGATTTTCTGTTCTATGTATTCAACTTGGAATAAATAATTTTGTGCACACAAAAAGAAAGAGATATTACCCTTATACCGTGCTTTACAATAATATCTTTTCGCCGCTTCTTGATTTCACCAAAGCTTCAAACCCTCAAGCTTTCCTCGGTGTTCTCCAATGATAGTTGTGCAGTATTTTGTACCATCTATAACAAAAAAATAATAAAATAAGTATTTTGTACCATCTATAATTTGTATATTGCTCAAAAGTTTAATCCTTGTAGCACATATAATGCATTTTGAACCCTTCTAGCCTATTACCAATTAAAATTTATGTTGGAAGAGTTTTTCACAAAAAAAGTCCAAATTAGGTTGAATAAAATTGCAAAGTTGTCCGCTATTTGAATAAAAACCCGATTTTTGCACGAAGCGAAAGATTTTTAAACAAATATATATATTTTCCTATTATTTTGGTTTGGGTCTTATTATATTTTCATAATAAGTGAAAACAATGTTTTAATGCATTTATATATTGTTTGAATAAATTTTAATAATATTTAAATAAATAATAATACATGATCTCACTATTGCGGCCACCAGTCACCATTCAAGCAGTGACAGATCCAGGAATCGAACTCAGCCAGGGCGATCGTTGACTTGTCAACGGTCAAAAATTGATCGTTGACCGGTCAAAAATTGATCGTTGACTAGTCAACAGCCTCAGCATGTGAATAAAATTTGTTAAAATATTTTTAATAAGTACACAACTTATCAAGCAATATGAAAATCATATAATAGTAAAATTATAGTTCGATACAAGCCGTAATAATGCTGAAAAGTGTTTGTACAAATCTATTTTCAATTTGTGAGACTAGATAACTGCATTCTCCGAGGTCGCATAGTCTGAAACCTCTATCAAATCTCAACAAGTCAACATTGCTAAATGCTAAATAATAAATTAATTGTTCAAATAAAAATAATAATAAATTAATTGTTCATATTCAAAAGCTGGGAAATTAAACCAAATGCCCAATAAATTGATTATTCATCAACAAGACAACAACTCGGCCTACTCCTAGTCTCAAGTATCAACTCTCAACATTCAAGTTTCAACAATCAGTCAATCACCCAAATCAAATGCTCAATCAATTCATCAACAAAATTACAAAAACATAGCTAGTAATTTTCATTTTCGCATATATGGCAGCACTGCAGCAGTTAGCACAGAACATAAATTCAGTGTTATCAGTTATGAAATTGCAGCAAACTAACCTTCGTTCGGAGTTCGGACCTTCGGTGACCGTGACTCGGTCCTTCAAGCTTGGCTGGGCGGCGGTGGCGGGTCAGGACCTTCAGGCTTCAGGTTCAGGTGCAACCGCGGTGCAGGTGCATCAGCAGGAAGCAAGCTTCAGTTGATTAGGATTTTAGGGCCAGTCGCTCGCGGGTCGCCACTACGCCAGTCACTAACCTAACCTAGAACAGTAGAACGCAAGAGAATGGCTGAAGCGGTGAAGCCTGAATGGGTATATCAGGTACCGTATGAGCTATTTATTTGGGCTTTATTTGGGCTGGAAGGGGTTGAAAATTGATCTGAAAATTATACAGAAATTGGGCTTTTTGGGCCGGGCTGCAGTCCAATAAAATTAATCCATAATTTTTTCCCGCGAATCCAGCACGGGCGCCGACGTGACCTCGCCATGCTCTCCCTCCGTCTCTGCATTCAAGGACTGCACCAGCTCAACTATAATTTTGAATTGTCTCCTATTAATTTTTATTCCAAGGAATTTTTTTACCAATTAAATTTTTTATTTAATTTAAATCTCTTATTCATATTCTATATGAAATCCAAATAAAAACAGTTAAAGCTCAAAGATATGGCACACTCATTGATTCAAGGGAGAGCTGGACCGGGCTGCATCACGAATTCGGCCCGTATCCACCAATATTTGAATTATTCAAGATACAAAACACATGAAACTGTGAAAGTGTTGGAATTATATATGTCCATAGAGTATAATTCACGACATTTAAAATAAAATATTAATTGATTGTATTAATATGAAGTTGCGTTTGTCCACGGGTCGATTTGATATTACAAATTGAGTGTTTAAGTTGTTAAACACAGAAAGATTCAATTTGTGATTCGATCTAAAATTAACGTTCACGATCAGTAAATAAATATGGACAATTTATTTTGATAAGATCGTCTCAATTTTATTAAAGTCTATCTTTGACTTTGGTAATAAAATTGAGAGTACGCTTGGAACGTATTGGACGAGACCACGTGAAATTAATTTGTGACATTGACCATACAAATTTAATTTCACTTGATTATCGTACGTGGGACCTTAATCCTAATCAGATAATGGACTTTGATTACTAACTTGAAGTTCTTTGAGGTATCAATGGGTGAGATCAAATTGCTGATCAATATCTCGGTACTTTGGGAATTAAAGTGAACTAACGAGGAACATATATTCGTATTTTGGAATCCGTCACCTTTTAGGTATGATCATAATCTCACTGGTTCTTCTAGTGGACAGTTGAATCTGAACTCAGTAATTCGACAGTGACTGTTGAATTCTACGATGTGATGGGATCACATCGAACTGTCAGATAGAAGATGAGAGTTGTGAATTTATGAATATTCGGTGAAGGGCATTTTGGTCATTTTAACTTGCTCCGAATATTCGAGTTGATCGACGGGGGTAACATGTAAGAACGATATGTCAGAGGATATAATTATTGATTAATTGTTTCAGTAATTTCAATTTTACTAAGAGTGCAATCTCGTTCTTTTAGTGGAATAGAACGTGATTAATAAATTAATTTTGACTGATCAAGAGTTGATCGTGTCATAATTAATTTATTGGAGCTTAGTTTAATTGGGTCCGATCAGGTTCCCTCGGTGGCTTCACTATAATGGGTTTATACAGGCTTATTACCTGTATTGGGTTGTGCAGAAATGGGCCTGGGTTATGGTACTAGACCTGGTAGGATTTTGGAATGTAAGGAGGTTACAAATAGTCTCCTAAGACTATTTTTCTTAACATAATTGGCAAAGTGGCGAAACACATACTAAAGTGTGTAGTGTGTGTTTTCTCTTTACAAAAAAAAAAACCCTAATCCTAGTTTAACCTAGGTCTTGAGAAAGGTGACCACACACCTGCACAGCTGCCATTGGAGAACACCGAGGAAAGCTCGAGGGTTTGAAGCTTTGGTGAAATCAAGAAGCAGCGAAAAGAGATTATTGTAAAGCACGCTACAAGGGTAACATCTATTTCTTTTTGTGTGCACAAAATTATTTATTCCAAGTTGAATACATAGAACAGAAAAATCCTGTAACGGGATGATCTATCACAAGAAATCAATTTTTGTGAGTAGAACAACCCGGGTTCCCAACAGAAAGAATGTAGAATGATTTGATAATAATCAATTCATAGTACAAAATCCATATCTATTAGTTTCCACCACCTGGATCTCTCTTTAAATTTTTCTTGTATATATTCTGTATAATATACAACCAAGACCACCTTATATAAACACAATTTAACGGAGCGACGCTGATGCAGGAGGATCCGAACTAGATAATGTTGAGCTGTCATACAACACGTTGATAGCGCTAAAATACCATGAATTGGCGGCTCGGCACAAGTATGGCAAGTAATTATAACATTTTCCTAATTGGGGCAATAATTGAACATGTTTTGGTATTTTGGCCATAAATTTGGCTGCGGTTTTCAAAATCGCACCCGTGACCCCAATTCGGAAGCTCGCTTTAGCGCGCACGCTGTGGCCACCGAGCAAAGTGCAAGTCAATTTCGTCCTCAAAATTTGTTGTTTTCCGGTTCAATTCTTCCTTTTAGTTCTTTCCTTCCATTTTGACGAGATTTAGTTTGTTCCTTATTATTGCTGTTATTATGGTATTTTACTATTCTGGGAAAATAATCACGTTTCTTTGTTTTATCTATTTAGTCCGGCTTGTGGACTGATCTTGGAATCATTCAGACTTTTAAGAATATTGTGTTGACAAAAGAGCATTCTATATGTCTTTTGGCGTTATTTTGCATTCTTCTTTTTGAACCATCTGTTAACCCTAGCTGTTAGAATAATCATTATTATGCTTGGCATGAAATGCATAATATTTAAATACAAGATATGAGTGACAGAGTAAAAATTGTTCAAAAAAATATGGAGGAAGGAGGAAGAATTTGATATTAGAGAAACGGATTCTATATGTATACAGAAAGGAGGGGATGGAGAATAGAGTGGAGAAAGAGGAAGGAATGATTTTAGAGAAATGGATTGTATATATATGCAGGGAAAGGTCGGGGTGGTTGGTAATAAATCAGGGAAGGTCACTAAACTTTGAGAAGAATTTCATTTTAGCCATTCAAATTTTTTATTCAGAAATTTAATGTCATTGTGCCAAAAACAATTTGCCTTTTATGTGCCAAAAGCATCTGGGTTGAGAAACATAAAATGGATGACGTTGCGCCATCGTAGACAAAGGACTAGCAGGGGAAAGAGCAATTGAACAATCCAGCCTAGATACTGAAGTTAGGACTGGATTGAGCAGGGGAATACTATTGCTGAATTTCCCTATCGCAAGTGCACGGGTTGCACAAGTAATAATGTGAATATTGAGTCCGTGTATTTTCCCCCAAGGATTGAGTTAATTAATTATTTTAAATAACAAGCCTCAACCGAAACTAGAAAATTGTCAATTTGATTTTTAATTAAAATTAAACTAACAATTAAAATCACTATCAATTAAAATTCAACTAAAGCAAGGCAAACAATATTTTAAAATATTTTATGAATGAGAAAACATGCTAGGATCTAAAATCCACTATTATTTCCATTTTTCTTAACTTGATTTAAATGTTCAACAACAATTCATGGGATTCATAAATTGTTTAAAACTCTCTTTTGAAAGATGAATTAAAACCTATCCCTAGGTGTGACCCACCTATATTTTTATGACAAATGCGAACAAATAGAAAAGCATTAACAATTTATGAATAATTAAAAATTACAAAAAAACATAGCGCTATATCAAATATGCCACAAAATTCACACATCACTTATCAAATAATTGTAGAAAAATGAATATTCGAATTAACTGGCCAAACCCATAAATTGCATTAAATTGAACAAATATCAAAACATGAAATTCAGAAATTAAAAGTTTCATCAAGATCCTAACATCAATTAAACTATCCTATAAACATAATTCAAGATAAATAACAAGAAGTGTTTATGGAATTCATCACGAGATATAGAAATTCATCTTTCGAGAAGTCTTCAATCTTGTATCTTGCACCTACTTGTTCTTTCAATAGTTTGGTGAACGTTTTATGGAATAATGTGTTTGAGACCTCCCACCACCAATTAGTGTAACACATCTCCTATATACAGGTGAAAATCTATCAAAATTCGTGTTTTAAGGAAATCAAATCTGACCGTCGGAATAAGCATGCGATCACTCGCAAGGAAGTGCCGCAATCGGGTGGATGATTCAGTCATGGTTCTGCCGTTTTAACGTATAACCTCGCGATCGCATAGTGACCATCAATACTCCTCTATTTTAGCCTGATTTACATTATGCTCAGATATTTCCATCAAATTAATTCGATGGAGTTCTCCCAGACTTGGAAGTCTTCTCGTGGAAGCCCTCTTGTGAATACCTCAGATATTTCAAATAATGATGTTGACAGTCACCAGTACAGAAATAGGAAATCGCGTCGGTTGGAAAACAGAATACGCGTCGGTTGTAGCGGCGACGCATATGACACAGACGCGTAAAGTCTCGACTTTAGGCGTCAGTTGTAAACCAACGCGCAAAGTCAGCTTTGGCCGTCGGTTCTAGTTTAAAACCGACGCCTAAAGTCAAAAAAAAAAATATATATATATATATATACACTTTGGGCGTCGGTTTCTGGTTCAGATTTTAGAATTCGTGCCCCTCCTGTGCCTTGATTCTTTTGAGTAATTATGTGGCCGATCTGAATCATCTTCTTCTTTTCTCTATTAGCTCTCTTTTTGTTATCCTCCATGGTTAATTCCTCTTTTTCCAATTACTTCCTGTTTCCGAGGAGATTATAAGAAAAAAAAATGCAGTTTTAAAACTATTGTTCATTTTTTCGTGTTCATTCAAAACGTCGTCGTAGTTTTTACTTCCTTACCCTAACGCCAGTGCACACTAGGGTTATTTTTCAGATTTGTTGTCGTTGCACCCTCCATCTCTCTCAGTGCAGCAGAACTCTCTCAATTTATCTCTCACCTCCATCATTACAAACCTCCAGTTCTCTCTTGCTTCCAAACATCCGAGTCTCTCCTTTGTATGAATTGAATGTATATGTCAAAAGTTCGGATATATATACACACAAAGAGACTCCGGAAGAAGGGAAGGATGCGGATCACAGCATGTTGATTTATAATGCAGCCTTGAGGGCTCGGATCCTGGGATATTGGCCAGTTTTTTGAAGTACAACTTCGTATTTTGTTCTAATTAGAATGAAGAAAGGAGAAAAGAAATTTATGTAGTTTATGGGAGTAGCATTAGTTTGAATGTTTACTCGCCCTTCAGGTAATGGTACTTAATTGGGTATTGGGGTGTTGAGCAATCCTGAATTCAGACAACTCCAAAATGTTTTGTGTCAAATATTATTTATTACCCAGCATTTATGTTGGTACTTTAACGTCTTACATGTTTTAATTGGAAAATAACAAAAAAGTAACATAAATTACTAATATTATCTACTCTAATCAATATTTAATTACAAGCATGGCACATGCCTCGCACGTCTGGACACCAATATTCCAATAGTATTCTCTTGCTCAGTCCAGTCTATAACTTAAAAGTATCCAGGCATGATTCTTTCAATTGCTTTTCCCCCTGCTGGTCCTTTGTTCAGTATTGTCCAACCTCATCCATTTTCTGTCCCTCAACCCAGATGCTTTTTCCATTGTCTTTAAAGGACAGGCCATCCTAACTGGTATATTGTTCACTTTCCTCCAGTAATATTGACCTTCTAAATGTTCAATATGATGACATGATTTACAGTATTGAGGGTCATTTTCAAAGATAATCCTCTGCCAAATAGAAAATTCATAATTTCCAATCCTTGTTCTTTCAAACTGATGGAGTCCATACCACTGCCTTAGCTTACCTGGAAGCTCGAGATAGGACTTGCAACTGAATGTCCAGAATCCTTTTAATTCATTCCCATTCGTTTATTTAAATATGTTGCCTTAATTATCTGATTCCTTGCATGGTTTGTTTTATTATTTGAAGGATGTGTTAGTCCTTTCGCATGATTAGGGTTTCTTAGGTTTTATTATCATTTTGTTTCACTCTTTTAAATGATCAGAGGCTAGAACATTTGCGGCAGTTTTGGTTTTAATATTGAATACAGAAAATTGAGTTTTTCTCCAATTCTCTCAATTCGATCTCGGTATTCTTTGAAACAAGAAGTAGGGTTTGTGTTATTTTCTTGATTTTTATGCTTCAGTCTACATCACAAACCTTTGTTTATCAACATCAACTTCCACACATATATGAGCTATCACTACAAGAAAAATGACCTTTTGCAACATGCAAACGGCAACATTCGCTAACTGTATGTTGCTAAAGGGGGCCTACCGCAACATTCAGTGATTGCATGTTGCCATTGGTTGATTTATTTGACATTTAGCAACATTCAGCAAGTGAATGTTGCTAATTATAGCCTTTTGCAACGTTCGTTGCGCGTTTCCAAAAAGTAACCCTTTGGCAATGCGCGATGAGCGTTGCCAAAGGGTAACCTTTTGGCAATGCGCGCTGCGAAAGGTCCCCTTTTGCAACACGCAAATGCGCGTTGCCAAAGGTACCCTTTGGCAATGCGCGTTGTCAAAGGGTCTATATATCAGTTAAAGGCATCCATTTTAATTTAAAAACGACGTTTTTTTCAATTACCCTAAAATCAAAAAACTCTCAACACGCTTGCTCACTCTTTGCCTCTCCCTCTCCCTCTCTCTCATCTCCTGCGCGCTACTCTTCCCGCCGGCGCTCCTCTGTCGACCACTCCCAGCCGCCCCACCATCAACCACCGGTAAGAGCTCACCTCCCTCCCCTTTCCCTCGTCCTTCACGCACACACAGCACACACACATCGATGAGGGTATTTTACTCTACCTAAATTCTGGGTCTTCTTACTTTGAGGGTGAAGGCTTAATTTCAGTGACAATAACTTGTTATTCAACCTAGATTCTATCTGATTCAACTTTTAGTTTCCAATTTGTGCCAAATTTGAGCTTCGAGACGAGTGGGTACTGTTTGTTCGTCTTCTTCGGTGGTTCCACTTTTTGTTTCGGTGATTATGATTGTGTCTTATATTTGCTTTGCTATATGTATTACTGTTTTAGTATATACTAGTTTTAAAATGTTATTACTCTTCTGCTATGAGCTATCCTACATTAGTTGTAGTTTTAGTAAATTTGTGAATGAACTTTATTTAATTGAAGATATTATTGGTGATTTATTACTAAAGTGGCTTGTAATTGTCTGTTTACTAAATAATTGAAGTTGGAATTCCATAAGAAAAAGGTGAAAGACTGTATAATTTCTTGATAATTTTTGAAGTTCGAATCATTCACGGGTCGCAGGGCACTTATTCATCTTGATAATATCATCTGGGTGTGCAGGCTCAAAAAGTGACTGCTGCAGCTGAGTTATACAAGAGAGCAAATGATATTTTGGGGTAGATTTAATTATGATACATGATTTTGATGGGCTTGCATTATGTTCTGTCATATTCTCATTTGTCCTTCTCTTTATATAAGTTGCCCAATCAGTAATTAAATTAATTTGTATCAAAGTTTGACCTTTTGAATGTTTGCATCAATGGGCCAAAAGAAAAGCTTGATTCCTACTTTAAATAGAATTAAGATTAATATTTGTGACCATATTGATCTCTCTGTGGGTTTGATATTCCAGTTGCTTTCCATCTTAATATCCATGTTTGCCTATTTGCTAAGTTTGCTAAAGGTTGTACTGTGTGCTGCACAGGTTGAATTGGTGAAGACGATAGGACAACAGTTTTCATCGGCCCATATCTTGGAAGTCTACAGGGGTAAGCCAATTTGTATGCCCTGATGATTAAAATTGTTCTCTTTTCATGTTTTCAACAATTAACTTCTAGTTTTTACGTCATTCCAAAACAAAAACGTAGGTTAAGAAACACAGACACAATACCTTGACACATGCATGGAGCTGGAAAACATTTGGCCAAGGGTCAAGTGTCCCGCGTGCTATGCTACCTTGTCACTGAGGATATTCTTGTGGAAGAGGTGAAAAAAAGTTATATTTATGGATCAGTGTCATCAGTGTTAAAGGTATAACACGCTATGTCTTGAATTTATCTTTATCAGGAAGTTCATAACATTGAGAACTCTTGAAAGTAGAGCAAAGTTTCTTCTTATCTCTCTAAATTCCTCTCTCATGTATCTGTCATGACGACCTCTTACCTTCAGGTCAATGAACCCAAGGCTCGCATTGTTTTTGCTGGTGGCTAGACAATTAAATTAAGGTCCAATTTCTTATGATTAATCCTTTTTTTTGCTTCTAATTTATATTAAAGTTGATGTAACTCTTTAAAATGAGATTTTAGACTATTTTCTTGAAGCAATTATAATTGAAAGATAATTATCTGTTAGTATGTCATGCACTCGTTACATAATTCAGAACCATCAATGTCTCTAGAAGCAGTTTCTGTGGGATACTCACAGGGCAATAAGCAAACGTATTCATACAATTCGAGATGGTTATAAAAAATTACGCTCTTCCAGGCATGTGAAGGTCAACTTTTATTAACTAGTCACTGCTTTAAATTAGTATGATTAAATCACAACTCTTGGTGTCGTACCAATCAATTCTTACCAACCTTTTGGTTTTTGTTTTTGAATTAAATCTTAGCGATCCACCCATGCTTTTTGTCAGTTTCAAAGCGATCTAAATTCTACGTTGTACATGCTAAATTCTTCTCCTAGTCATTAAATCTGCTTATGAGTTCCTTCCAGTCTAATAGCTGAATTTTGGATTAAATAATTTTGACACCTTTCGATATCCGCATTATGACATTTCTTTTATAAATTTCTCATTTCTGTTGATCATGATTTATTGTCGTGGAGCTACGCTAATTTTCTGATAAATATTTCTAATATTAGAACTTAGAAGCCAAAGTCATTTTTATAACCATGGATACAAGTAGTGTTTCTGGTTTAAAATGTGGTTAGATCGTTCAAATTCTCTGTCAAATGATACTTTTTGATTGGAGATTCCATTTTGGGCTGGTATATTAATATTTCTTGCAGATTTCCATCTTCCTTCCAAGCGGTTAAAGCAGGTTGATCAGCAGCCACTCTAGCTAAAGGCTCACTGACGTCAGGAAAGCAAATTCCCCTGCAGATGGGTAGCCTCCCATTCTCCTTTTCCCAATTTATAAATTCTTAAAGCTTAAAGTGATATAAGATTTACTCATGTCACATTCACCTTTGCCTTTATCTCAAAAGAATGCATATTAGGAAATGGACAGTAGATTTACTCATGTCACCTTCACCTTTCCCTTTACTCCTTTTCCACGTTTTCACAAGTTTTCGCACATGCAGTCTTGGGACAACTAAGGAAATGGACAATAGATGTTGAATTGTTGTTTTAGGAATTTTCAATATGTATAAGTCAAAGGAAAAAAAAGGAGGGGGGGGGGGTTTGGATTTCATTTTAATTAAAATATTTCTATAAAATTCCTTGGAGTTTTTGAATTAAGACTGCTGATTTTGAATTTTTAGATGAGAATATGGAAACGTTGAGAAGCAAAAATAGCACACTGAAATATAAATTTTGAATATTATTTTATCCTTTTAATTTTCCTTCTTCAAAGTTCTATGATGGAATTTCTCCTTCAAAATTTGGGCATTATTTTTCCTCGTTCTCTTTGAAATGTTGATCAACAATCTTTATAGACTTAGATATTTTTTTATCTGCAATGCAGGATAATGACTTGAACATTTCTCATGTTGAAATTGATGAAGAGTTGGTGATTGAAGATAATGATATATCCGAAGATGATGATGATGTATGCTACTGTAGTCCATCGATCTACTTTTACATTCTTTTAATTTTCCAGTGTAATTGGGTCTTCATGAAAATTGACTTCTAATTAATATTTACTCATTGGAACCTTATACAGCAGGTTAATTCATGTGTTTTTGTGTTCCCCCTGTCCCTTCTGTCACTATGTAATCCATGTGTGTGTGTACTCATTTCAATTCTATTAATTCATGGAAGTTTTTGGCTTACAGGGAGAGAGGTGTCTCAAAGAACAAGTCCAATTACAGAGTTATTATTGTTCATGGCCTTGGCAACTCCAAAGAAATGAACTTCATGGCACCCCAGGTATAAAATCTCTACACTCATTTTTCATTTTTGGTTGTTTTGATCTGAAGTATATGGATTTTATATTGAATCTTTATTAGTCTTGATGCTAAATTTGACGATTTGAGTCATTCTTGTTGTAGTAAATGTGTTGGAATCTAGTCAAGTTGACTTTAAGAATGGAGTATGAGGATTTCTTGTATTAGTGAAACAAAAACTGTTAATAAAATCTCAAGTGATTTTTTTTTTTTTAGTGGCACTATCTTCGCGAGGGAGGAATGAATAGTATTGGACAGAATTACGAAGGGAAAAGAGGTTATTAAAATCTTGTAAAATGTCTCGATACGTAGCACAAGACATGCAATTGGTGTCATTGACTTGATAAATGTCTTTCTATCCTCTCTTTTATACATATGGAAAGTTCAAAAAAAGAGAAAAAAAAAATCTTCCATTAAGTTGTTCTTGTGTTTATCAAGGATAGTGTGGCTTTGTCTATCTGTCAATTTTGAAAAGATTCTTGTAGGTAGACAAAGAGGATGACAAAAAATGAGGAGGTAAGATTGTGTGAGTTGATTTTGGTTGTGATGAGTATTGATTCTAGATTATTGTTGGCGTGTAGTTGGGGATGAATTTTAGATTAATTTGATTGTAGTTTGATGATGAATGAGTTTTTATTTTAATGTTTTAAAGTATTATGTTGGTTGTGATATCTCTCTACAGATTGGCTAAATCCAATTTATAAGGAGACTCTGTCCAAATTTCTGTAAAGTTTTACAATAGAAAATGATAATTTTTATATTTAGTATGATTTATTTCTACATTTTAGCATTCAGTGCAGTTGGAGTCCTGATGATTAAACTTTTATAATGTCTTTGCAGGTAAAAGTCAATTTTGTAGTTTTTGTGATGGTTTGTCATGTGCACAGTTCAAGCTAGACTTCAGAAGCCAGGGAAGTACTCCTCTTTAATGATGATTCGTGTTGAAAATGATGATAATAGCTCCTTTTTACATGGCTGTTGGTCTGCTAGAGATACCGTTGCAATTTAGAGAGATAGTAAATATCAAACTTTAGATGTGTAATCAAATAGGTGAAAAACTTATATTGCATATTTTGTTTTAATGAAAGAGAACAAAGAACCGTAATTTTTGTAAAGTATTTATTTTGAATAATTGATTTATTTTTATAACACGCGTGTTTCATATATTATATATTACATATATGTTTGAGAAATTTGTTGGTTATCAGTGGAATTATCTATATTGATTTACAAAAATTAAAAAAAATGTTAAAGATCAACGGCAACGCGCAAAGAGTGTTGCCAAAAGTATCAACGGAAACGCGCAACGAGTGTTGCAAAAAGTATCAACGACAACGCGCAATGATTGTTGCCAAAAGTATCTACCACAACACTTAAAAAACGTTGCTAAAGGATCTACCGCAGCACGCAAAGAATGTTACTAAATGTCTACCGCAACTCGCAATGAACGTTGCCAAAAGTATAAACGGCAACGCACAACGAATGTTGCCAAATGTCTACGGAAAAGCGCAGTGAACGTTGCCAAATGTCTACCGCAACGTGCAATCCATCATTTTGCAACACGCAATGAACGTTGCCGTATCATTTCCCTCTATGGCAACACTGCGATTTGCAACATGCACATGAACGTTGCAAAAGGCCTACGGCAACATTTTTTGAGCGTTGTCGTAGGCTGTTTTTGTTGTAGTGTATGTTTGTTCTGGGTTTTGCTGTTGTAGGTACATCTATCTTCAGAGGAGTTCCAGTTGCGGAGGCAACAGAGTTTAGAATTACTTTCTCTTATTATATATAAAAGGTAATTTAGCCATGGCTATCCAAATCGGAGCAATTGGCAATTCTTTGCTAGCCTCAAAGGCAAAGGTATAATTTCAATTACACATTAGAAATCCTTTAATATACCATATTGTTTTCTTGAAAAGACTTGCACAATTTTGTTCCAGTTTGAAATAAATGTAACATGTTTAGAATCAAATAATGTCACAGAAACTCTTCCCCGAAATCCAAAACAAAAATAGAGCTTGTTGCAATTCAAAATTGGAAGGTTAATTATGTGAAGATTTTCCAGCTGGGACACAGACATCAAGCTAACTTCTCAATTTTTTCAATAGAAACAGGAATTAAAGTTCCATTTCTGTACAATTAAACTTCACAAATTCGTACTATTTCAGATTTACCTTGCACAACAATATCTTCCAAGGATTTTGCTCCAGCTGGTTTTAATGTTTTCCTCCTTGCACCACTTTAGAAAATTATCAGCAGGAGACAGATCCGTGAGGGTAGCTTAAAGTAGCTTACAGAGAGTGATCCGAAGATAAAAAAATTATTTTTTATCCTTTTATACTCAATTACAATTACTTTCCTATAAATAGTGATTTCATATTTACACCATAAAATATCTAAATTCCAGCTTTATCTTACTTCACAACCAAACAACCTAAACAATTAGAACCATACTTCAAGGTTATCAACAAAAACCTTGCCAACATCTTTACAGTCGCAAGTCTATTCAAGTGCTACACACCATAGCCTTCACAAGACCACTAGAAGACGCATGGAAGCTAAATTTAGCTTCCTGTGCCCCTAATGCGCTCACGCATGGGGAGCATGATATGTCCTTCGTGAGCATCATGGGTAATTTAAAGAAGCTTGTGCAGACCATTATCAAATGACTTTAGAAACCATGAAGTGATACTTGTTTCTCTTGAGTTAGGTCTACGAGAAGTCATAGTACAAGCCATCAAAATATATTATCTTCAAACCTGAGAGCTATTAAAGCTTAAGAAGCGAATCAAAAGCATGAATATAAAGTCTGGATAAGAATGCACTAAATATGTAACGTACCTTACCTCTCTTTGGCTATGTACGAATTTGGGTTAACACGGATGATCTAAGATTCAAGAGCGAATATGAATTACTGAATCGGTCATATCAATACTTAATAGGCAAATTGATGGAGTGTATAACCACCAAAAATCAAGAAGTGGAACATCGTGGAGGATCATAAAAATATTGCACGAAAAGAATAATCAGTTACTTTTTATCACTAGTACAGAAACAGAATACTCGTCGGTTGGAAAACGGAATACGCGTCAGTTGTAGCGACGATGCCTATGACGCAGACGTGTAAAGTACAACCGACGCCTAAAGTCAAAAAAAAAAAAAACTTTGGACGTCGTGACCTGCAATGACCCAGGCCACTGCATGTCGTGACCTGGACGTAGCCTGCAATGACTTAGGCCACTGCATGTCGTGGCCCGCAGTCACCTGGACGTGACTTGTAATGACCCAGGCCACTGCACGTAGTGACCTGCAGTGACCAGGATGTGGCCTGCGGTAACCTGAACATGCGCATCACCAAATATATATATAATCGGCATATACGTAATAAAATTAAATTAACAACAATTATACTTACAAAATTGTTAATTTAAGATACAAATTATGTAAGTTTGATTACGCTTCGATTTACACAAACCTATGAACGAAGTATTTTACCCATAAGTTTTGAATCTCGATTACTTCTTCCGTTGAATAATATTCTTTAAATGCCTACAGACAATCAAAATGAATTATTAATTATTTTTTCATAAAATATAGTCATTATTAAAATTTTCATTTTCAACGACTTATACCTTTCTAACGAAGTAAGTTGAAAGTGTTCTGTGACTATTTCATATATATTTCTCATAACGTAGTAGCCACACTCAGATCCTCCAGGTTGTTGAGGACACTGAAATACACATTGAAAACTAACAATATTAGTAATTAAACTAAATGAAATATAAAAATAATTCAAAGATTTTTAATAAAGTTTAAATCCGTGTTTTCATACTTTTACGTTTTTCCACGTTGTATTGGATTTTGCCCTCATGCCTCCAACTGTCCAATACGTTTTGAAAGCCCTAAAATTTCAATAAATTATATCAACAATCTACAAAATAATAATGACTCAAATTTTCTACAGAAATTTTGGCAAAGTCTCCCCTATAAATTGAACTTATCCAACCTGTAGGGGGACCCTTCTATTCAAAACTATCAACTTTTCAACAATCACAACTCCACAATCAATTTCACCACAACTCCACAATTATTTCATGAAAAGTTTCCTAACTTACGTGTTCAATATCGGCTTGATATCCAAGTCACGCTTAGATGCAACAGCTGAATCTAAGAAGTTACACCGTATTCTTCTCAGGAGAAATAATTAGCAACATCCAGTGATTCCTACGTATTATGAACGTGTAAATACAACTTTAAATATCATATCATTCAAGTTAGGTTAAAAATTAGAGAATATCAATGGTCTTACTCCTGAAAATACGGTGCTAAAATGAATTTCTTAGTTTTCATTGCCTTCATGGTGCTGACGAAGTAATTTATAACACCATTTGCATTTGTTTTTACTGAAACCGATGCAATGTGTGTCAGAGACATGAATCAAATCGATTCAATACCGTATTCTTGACACAACTCATGGAGGTACCTAAAAAATAATAATACCAATAAATAGAAAATAATGATTTAAATTGAAGTTATAATTTTTTATCAGAAGTCTTACAATGAAAACACTTGTAAAATATATGTATCCAACCATTGCATCATCAATTTCACCACAACTCCACAATTATTTCATGAAAAGTTTCCTAACTTACGTGCTCAATATCAGCTTGATATCCAAGTCACGCTTAGCTGCAACAGCTGAATCTAAGAAGTACACCGTATTCTTCTCAGGAGAAATAACTAGCAACATTCGGTGATTCCTACGTATTATGAACGTGTAAATACAACTTTAAATATCATATCATTCAAATTAGGTTAAAAATTAGAGAATATCAATAGTCTTACTCCTGAAAATACGGTGCTAGAATGAATTTCTTAGTTTTCATTGTCTTCATGGTGCTGGCGAAGTAATTTATAACACCATTTGCATTTGTTCTTACTGAAACCGATGCAATGTGTGTCGGAGGACATGAATCCAATCGATTCAATACCGTATTCCTGATACAACTCAAGGAGGTACCTAAAAAATAATAATACTAATAAATAGAAATAAAATAATGATTTAAATTGAAGTTATAATTTTTGATCAGAAGTCTTACAATGAAAACACTTGTAAAATAGATGTATCCAACCATTGCATCGTAAGCAAGTCGGTAATGTCTTCAACTGTAACATAAAAATCATCCTTGAATGCAAAATTGAACATGGCGGCATCAATAGGCACCTGGTAGAAGTCATCACCAACAGGAAATTGAATTACCAGAGTGTGTAACATTTTACAATCATTGCCCAGATGTTGCAACGTCTCATCCTCAACAATCGCAGGTCGCAGTGTGGATGACATTTTGAAACTCTAGGGTGTTTTTCCTTCGTTCAATTTTTTTTCCTGTTGTGGTGCCTCTTCCTGCAACAAGATAATTTTTATCATCTTAAGTTATACAAATTTAAAAGAAATTAATATTGACAGAAACTTTTATATATAACTAAATGTTTGGACCTCTTAAAAAATTACCAACTTCTTGGGTCATTGCAAAAAGCTTCCAATAGCTTCCCCCACTGTGGTGTGGTATTAAGATGACACTGAAATACAAAACTATTCTGCACAATCGACAACGTGGTCAATGGACACCTTAGCATGATCAGGCCAAAGAGGTTGATGATGCACCACCGTGTCGGGTTCGGCTGGATAAACCATCCCGTTCGCTACTATTTGTTTCTCACCATTAAGACTTATGGCGAGACGACAAGGAGTTGGCTTCTACTGTACAACATCATTGAACATATATGTTAGCAACTTCCAGTTGAAATAACTGAAATAATGTTAAAAAATTCTAAATAACTTAACATTAAATACCTGAAATCCATGAAATGGATCTGGATCCACGGAGTGGAAACTGCTGCGAGTTGGTGATCGGGGCTGTGGAGTTACGTACACCTCGGCTTCAACATTTAAGCCCAGGTAATGGAGGATAGCATCGTATTTAGTCTGCATACTATGGTACTCCCTCTGCATAGTATCGAATTTACTCTGCATCTTCGACATGGTCTAATGCCTGACCCGCTCGGCAATACTATCCTTCATCTCTGACCTAATCTCCTTAATATAGTCTACTGAGACGACCCCACACGAACGTCCAATGTAATCATTAGGCCTGCCGTAAACATCCCTCGTGGTCACATAGACGCCATAGCCTCTCACCCTACTAGGGTGATCCGGCTTACCAAGGGCTTCACTTAAAATATCATGATGTCTACTTGCCACAAATGTCCTCTGCATGGACTGCTCAGCTTTTTCAACCTATTAACAGAAAAATGAAACATAAATATAAGTATATATTTAAGTAAATTTGAATTTAAATTATGAAAAAATAATCATGATATACTTACAATTTTATCAAACACCCCCCTCGTTTTCTCGTTGGGGATGTAATAACTTCCATCTTCTTTCTTCTTAGATCTAGCTCGAATCCAATCTAAACTTCAACCCTCACTTACAATTGACGAGCTAATCATGTCGCATGAAGAACTAGAAGACAATGGGTCACTGACTAGCCACTGTAGCTTCATCCCCGCATAACCAGCTGAGCCCATATAATGTGGATGCTCGTTTCGCAATTGAGTATCCCTGGCCTTCTTACTTTTTTCCGGAAAAATGTCACATCAAGTATTTAATTTTCAACTCAATAAATCACATGCGTATATATAAATATATATACTTTAAATTTCTCAGTCTGGCGTCCTTTCTTGAACGAGTCACATTGCTCTTCATTTATAAAATTGTAAAGCTGCGTAGGAGATGTATATTTCGGGTGGTCATGTGTAAAATAATCATGAACCAGCCGAGTTTTGAAATCTTTCCATCGCACCCCCGCAATTTTCAACACTCTTTTTTTGGCTGCGTCATTGGGGATGTTGAACTCCCTCTGAAAGACGAATATAATATGCGATGTTATAGAAAAAAATTGCGAAAGTTATCAATTAACCATGTATGAAGTGATAGTACCTTTATTTCTTCCCACATCATGTCCTTAAGGCCGGGATCAACCTTGTGCCAATCACTGATATTTATGTCAACGTGAATACGGGCCAAACACCCGACATAATGTTTGAAGTTCTCCTTACCTGGTCCGATTGACCTATATTTTTCATCGAACTCGATGACATTCACTTCCCCGGCATTCTTCATGTTTTTGCACATTGTTGGCCCTCTAGTCCTTTTTGTGCTGGTAGTACGATGATCATCTGAAGATGATGAAGACTCGGTCATTATATTGAGACCACTGTGAACGTGGTGAGAGTATGCTTTCCAGGACGAGTACTGATGACAATGTTGGTGATCAGCAGCAGAATAATTCAACCAATATTTGTGAGAATGATTTGAAAAATGACGAGATTGATATGATAGACGAAATGAAGCGTGATATACAAGGGGAATACATTGAAAAGCCTCATGTATTAGATAACTTGTTCAACGATTCTGTTAAGCCTTTGTTTTCTGGTTGTAATAAATTTACTAAATTGTCTTCTGTACTAAAATTTATAACTTTAAAGCAAGCAATAGGTGGAGTGATAAGAGTTTCACGACATTATTGGGACTGATTATTAATTGTGTGAGTTTATTTACACAGTCTTTACTTATTACTTTCTTTTATATTTCATATATGCTCTATACATTGTTAATATTTCATTTGTGATTTTGATAACAATAATTTGATATATATATACGTTGTTATATGTGGAGGTACGTTCACAGTGGTCTCAATATAATGGCCGAGTCTTCATCATCTTCAGATGATCATCGTACTACTAGCACAAAAAGGACTAGAGGGCCAACAATGTGCAAAAACATTAAGAAGGTCGGGGAAGTGAATGTCATCGAGTTCGATGAAAAATATAGGCCAATCGGACCAGGCAAGGGGAACTTCAAACATTATGTCGGGTGTTTAGCCCGTATTCACGTTGACATAAATATCAGTGATTGGCACAAGGTTGATCCCGGCCTTAAGGACATGATGTGGGAAGAAATAAAGGTACTATCACTTCATACATGGTTAATTGATAACTTTCGCAATTTGTTTTCTATAACATCATTTATTATATTCGTCTTTCAGAGGGAGTTCAACATCCCCGATGACGCAGCCAAAAAAAGAGTGTTGAAAGTTGCGGGGATGCAATGGAAAGATTTCAAAACTCGGCTGGTTCATGATTACTTTACACATGACCACCCGAAATATACATCTCCTACGCAACTTTACGACTTTATAACTGAAGAGCAATGTGACTCGTTCAATAAAGAACGTCAGACTGAGAAATTTAAAGTATATATATTTAAATGTACGCATATGATTTATTGAGTTGAAAATTAAATACTTGATGTGATATTTTTCAGGAAAAAAGTAAGAAGGTCAGGGATGCTCAATTGCAAAACGAGCATCCACATTATATGGGCTCAGCTGGTTATGCGGGGATGAAGCTACAGTGGCTAGTCAGTGACCCACTATCTTCTAGTTCTTCATGCGACATGATTAGCTCGTCAGTTGTAAGTGAGGATCGAAGTTTAGATTGGATTCGTGCTAGATCTAAGAAGAAAGAAGATAGAAGTTATTACATCCTCAACGAGAAAACGAGAGGGGGTATTTGATAAAATTGTAAGTATATCATGATTATTTTTTCATAATTTAAATTCAAATTTACTTAAATATATACTTATATTTATCTTTCATTTTTCTGTTAATAGGTTGAAAAAGATGAGTAGTCCACGCAGGGGACATTTGTGGCAAGTAGACATCATGATATTTTAAGTGAAGCCCTTGGTAAGACGGATCACCCTGATAGGGTGAGGGGGTATGGCGTCTATGTGACCACGAGGGATGTTTACGGCAGGCCTGATGATTACATTGGACGTTCGTGTGAGGTCGTCTCAGTAGACGATATTAAGGAGATCAGGTCAGAAATGGAGGATAGTATTGCTGAGCGGGTCAGGCATCAGACCATGTCGGAGATGCAGAGTAAATTCGATACTATGCAGAGGGAGTACCATAGTATGCAGACTAAATACGATGCTATCCTCCAGGACCTGGGCTTAAATGTTGAGGCCGAGGTGTACGTAACTCCACTGCCTGACCACCAACTCGCAGCAGTTTCCACTCCGTGAATCCAAATCCATTTCATGGACTTCAGGTATTTAATGTTAAGTTATTTAGAATTTTTTAACATTATCTATGTTATTTCAACTGGAAGTTGCTAACATATATGTTCAATGATGTTGTACAATAGAAGCCGACTCCTTGTCGTCTCACCATAAGTCTTAATGGTGATAAACAAATAGTAGCGAGCCGGATGGTTTATCCAACCGGACCCAACACGATGGTGCATCATCAACCTCTTTGGCCTGATCATGCTAAGGTGTCCATTGACCACATTGTCGATGGTGCAGAAGCGTTTTGTATTCCACTGTCATCTCAATACCACATCACAGTGAGGGAAGCTATTGGAAGCTTCTTGCAATGGCCCAAGGAGTTGGTGATTTTTGGAGAGGTCCTAACATTTAGTTATATAAAAGTTTCTGTCAATATTAATTTCTTTTAAATTTGTATAACTGAAGATGATAAAATTATCTTGTTGCAGAAAGAGGCACCACAACAGGAAAAAAAATTGAACGAAGGAAAAACACCCCAGAGTTTCGAAATGTCATCCACACAGCGATCTGCGATTGTTGACGATGAGACGTTGCAACGTCTGGGTGATGATTGTAAAATGTTACACACTCTGGTCATTCAATTGCATGTTGGTAATGACTTCTTCCAGGTTCCTATTGATGCCACCGTGTTCAATTTTGCATTCGATGATGGTTTTTATGTTACAGTCGAATACATCACCGACTTGCTTACGATGCAATGGTTGGATACATCTATCTTACAAGTGTTTTCATTATAAGACTTCTGATAAAAAATTATAACTTCAATTTAAATCTTTATTTTTTTTCTATTTATTGATATTATTATTTTTTAGGTACCTCCATGAGTTGTGTCAGGAATACGGTATTGAATCGATTGGATTCATGTCTCCGACACACATTGCATCGATTTCAGTAAGAACAAATGCAAATAATGTTATAAATTTCTTGGCCAGCACCATGAAGGCAATGAAAACTAAGAAATTCATTATAGCACCGTATTTTCAAGAGTAAGACCATTGATATTCTCTAATTTTTAACCTAATTTGAATGATATTTAAAGTTGTATTTACTCATTCATAATACGTAGGAATCACTGGATGTTGCTAGTTATTTCTCCTGAGAAGAATACGGTGTACTTCTTAGATTCAGCTGTTGAATCTAAGCGTGACTCGGATATCAAGCTGATATTGAACACGCAAGTTATGAAACTTTTCATGAAATAATTGTGAAGTTGTGGTGAAATTGATTGTGGAGTTGTGATTGTTGAGAAGTTGATAGTTTTGAATAGCAGGGTCCCCCTACAGGTTGGATAAGTTCAATTTATAGGGGAGACACTGCCAAAATTTCTGTAGGAAATTTGAGTCATATTATTATTTTGTAGCTTGTTGATATAATTTATTGAAATTTTAGGGCTTTCAAAACGTATTGGACAGTTGGAGGCACGAGGACAAAATCCAATACAACGTTGAAAAACGTAAAAGTATGAAAACACGGATTTAAACTTTATTAAAAATCTCTGAATTATTTCTATATTTTATTTAGTTTGATTACTAATATTGTTAGTTTTCAATGTGAATATTTCAGTGTCATCAACAACATGGATGGTCTGAGTGTGGCTACTACGTTATAAGAAATACGTATGCGATAGTCACAGAACACTTTCAACTTACTTCGTTAGAAAATGTATAAGTCATTGAAAATGAGAATTTTAATAATGACTTTATATTTTATGAAAAAATAACTAATAATTCATTTTGATTGTTTGTAGGCATTTAAAGAATATTATTCAACGGAGGAAGTAATCGAGATTCAAAACTTATGGGCAAAATACTTCGTTCATTAGTTTGTGTAAATCGAAGCGTAATCAAACTTGCATTTACATATATATTTAATTTGTATCTTAAATTAACAATTTTGTAAGTATAATTGTTCCTAATTTAATTTTCTTACGTATATGCCGATTATATATATATTTGGTGATGCGCATGTTCAGGTTACCGCACGCCACGTCCTGGTCACTGTAGGCCACCACCTGCAGTGGCCTGGGTCATTCCAAGTCACGTCCAGGTGACTGCAGCCCACGATGTGCAGTGACCTAGGTCATTGCAGGCCACGTCCAGGTCACGACATGCAGTGGCTCGGGTAATTGCAGGTCACGTCCAGGTCACTGTAGGCCACGACGCCAAATTTTTTTTTTTTTTTTTGACTTTAGGCATCAGTTTTAAATTAGAACCAATGCCCAAAACTGACTTTGGGCGTCGGTTCGAGACTTTACGCGTCTGCGTCATAGGCGTCGCCGCTACAACCGACACGTATTCCTGTTTCTTTACTAGTGAACCATAAATCTATATTTGTTTTGAATTGGTAATTTTGAAATTAAAGAACATTGTTGATGAGAATCGCGAAAGTCCAACTTCATTGCATGAACCTGTGGTACACAATGTTGCAAGATCAAAGTTCAAAGAGTTTCACGACAGTGCATTCAAGCAAGATTCGAGGTCGAATCCTTTTCAAGAGGGAGGGGATGATGAGAATCGGGAAAGTCAATACTCGATGTACGTTCCCGTGGGACCCATGACGAAATCCGAAGTTGAAGAGGTTCAAGATTCGAGGCTAAACAATGTGAATAAATCAAGAAAAGCAAGTCGAGAATCAAGTTGGAGCCAAAAAGAAGAAGAAATTGGAATCAGCCAATTTCGGTCGACCGAAAATCATTCCGGTCGACCGAAACTCTGCAGAGGAATTTTGATCCAGCCTCAGTCACTTTCGGATGAGTGGCGGTCGACCGAAAGTCCAGTTTTGGTCGACCCAGAGATCGACCGAAATAATTTCGGCGACCAATTCGGTCGACCGAAACACCTCATTTTTCAAAAAAACGGGGTTTTCTTGTAATTTTCACAAAAACGGGATTTTTCTTGTAAGTACCGAAATTGCACATTTTCCTCTTTTTTGTACATTATATTCACATTTCTCTTCATTTGTAAAGAATAACTTGGTTGTTCATTTGAATGCTCTTGAGAGCTTGGTCTTGAAGACCCCCTTTGAGATAAGGTTAAAACCTCCTTTGTTCTTGATATCTTCTTGGAATTTAATCAACTTTGCTTGAGTATTGTTATTCTTGTGTTGTTGTTTATTTTCCCCCACCTTGAAATTTGTTTAAGTGACCCCCATTGGGTTAGTGTTTGTTAATCCTTGAATTTCGGGTTAGAATTAAACTTGGGTTAAAGTGTTTATCCATTTATTTACCACTTTAGCTTTCTTGGGTTGGTATTAAAATTGTTGTGGGAATTTTCGGTCAACGCACCGAAGGGGTTCGCATCATTTGGTATCAGAGTTTGGCTCTAAAATTGGTAATCCTATCTTTACATTTATTGTTGTTGTTCTTGATAGTCAAAAAAAAAAAAAAAAAAAAAACGAAAATTGAAAAAAATTGGAAAAAATTTATATGCCCATGTGTATTGTTGATTCTATGTATTCGGTATATTGATTGTGAGTTTGTTGGGGGAATTCCATATTCATTCACTACAAAATCTACACTTTGCAAATTGTGTATTCAAAGTGTTTGATAAATTGTCCCAAAGAAAAATACTCCCTTAGTGCTTTATTGTTCAATACCCATATATTTCTAATTACTTGGGGCTATCCAATTCCCATTATCGAGATTGTGTTATCAACATTGTATCCCATATATTACTTGCTCCATACATTGGGTAATTGTTGATCATTCATTCCTTACCACAATTTGAGTTATTGGGAGTTTTCATATATTCACATTATCCACATTCAAGGTCATTCAAGATTGAGTACAAAGTGTTTGATAAATTGCCTCATTCAAAATTTACACTCTTTGTGCTTATTGTTCTACATTTATGCCTTGTCTATTATTTGTGGTTTGTCAATCCCATTGCTAAATTGTGTTCCTAGCATCCTATCCCACATAAATATTGTTCCTTTTGAGTTTAGCAAGCACATAAATTCTACTTGCTATTTGTATCTACTTGTTATAAGTTCCTTCTTCCTTTGTTTGTGATTTCCTTGACTTAACAAGAATTATACTTTGTGGTTTAGTTGATTACCTTCCTTGGAGAACTTGAGAAATGAGATTTTTGAGTGGAAAAAGGCAAAAGTGGTGAGCTCATTAGAGGTAAAAGCCTAAATTGAGTGAAACACGAGTGAAAATTATTCTTGTGAGAACACTTTCACACTTGCACACCATGTCAAATTCCAATGCTCAAACTCAAGATTTGAAGTACTTGTTACAAAATCTTTCAACCACCATGGCTAAATAAATGGAGAAGATTGGGGGTGAGTTGGAAAATTTAGGAACAAGAGGGGAGAGTACATCAACTAGTATGGGTGAAGAAAATAGGGATGGTAGGAGAAGGTTGAGGGATAAATTTGGGAACATTGTGTATATGGATGGAAGTAGAAAACCAAATGGGAAGTTGAATAGGAAAATCAGAACGAATGTTTGGGACGATGAAGGGGATGGTGAACAAAAAGGGAGCATGTATAGGAAAAGAGGAGAATGGGTAGATAGGAGTGGAGATGGAATTGATGGTAATATTGATATAACAAAAATGAAGAGTCCATCATTCCATATGAGGGACGGTAGTGGAAGTAGAGAAGTAGTGAAGGAGATGAATACTAGGCTACCAAAAATTTTGGACCATGATAATGAGAAGGAAACATAGAAAATACATTCTACACTAGATGCCTTGTGGGGGATAGGGCATGTAGTCTCATTATAGATGGGGAGAGTGTCACTAATTTGGTGAGTGCTAGTAGGGTGGAGAAATTGGGGTTACCGGTTATGAAGCATCCTAATCCCTATGTATTACAAAGGTTGGATGACTATGGGGAGGTGAGAGTGAGTGAACAAGTTCTTCTTGCCTTCAACATTGGATCCTATTGTGACCAAGTGATATGTAATGTAGTTCCCATGCACACTACACACATAGTTTTGGGAAGACCTTGGCAAAGTGATAGGAGTGTGACACATGACAAAAGGAAGAACCGGTGTAGCTTCCAAATGGATGGAAAAAAGATTGTGATCCTATCTTTGAGCGCGGAAGAAGTATGCAAAGACCGAATGAAGCTCAAGAAGGAATTTGAGGAAGAAAATGAGAAAAAGAAAGAAAAAGAAAAAGAAAATGAAGAAGAAGAAGAAAGAAAACAAAAATGAGAGCATGAGAGTTAGGGCTACGTCCCTAGAAAAAGGAGAGGTAATGAGGGTTGGAGCCACAACTCCAGAAAAAGGAGAGGTGAGAGAAGAACCGAGGGTTGAGGATTCCACCTCAGAAAAAGGTGAGGAAGTGATGAGTGCCACCAAGAAAATTGAGAGAAAAGATCACCCCGAAATGTTCTTTACTTTTAAATATTCTAACAATGCCCTCCCTAGTTTTGTCATGTCTTTGTTGCAGGAAATTATGAGGCCAACTTATCAAGGCAACAAAGAACTCCAAAAGCATGCCTTATGGAAGAAATTCATGAAAACATTTTCCTACGATAACGAGTACAACCGAGGTAAAGAAAATGGGATAACCAATGCAACATCTAGAGGTATGCTCCTAACATTTCTTTGAATGCAAGGTTATTGTGTCTTGAATATATTAGAGGGTTGTATGATTTTGATGTAGATTTGACAAGTGTGTTGTTGACTTGTGAAAATGTAACACGTGGTAAGATTCATTGTCATGATGAGTGCTTAATTTGTAAATGCAACTTTTTGCATGTGCCAAATTGCATAAGTACCAAATCCTTTTGTGAAAATGTTGCATATAGTACATTTCATGGGCATGTTGAATCCTTATCTTGTGAAAATATGCTTAACTTGCATATTGGCTCTCTAAAGGAATTGCTAGTTAGGGGAGTCCATGGGAAAGATTTATGGGGATGTCTTGATGATAAAAGGACTTCGCCTCTAACATTTCTAGATGCTCCCGCATTCCGTCTTGAACATAGTAAGAGCATGCATGGTAAATATTCGAATTTGTTAAAAATTTATGAATCATGTTGTGAGCAATATTTTGATGGATTTTCTGGGCATGATGGTTATTTGTTTTGGAAAATTGGATTGTTTCCTTGTAAATGTGTCATGCGTGAATTGCTAGTGGGAGGAGCACATGATGATTTTTTGATGGGGCGATTTAAAATCAACGGGGTCTTAGGGGTATTATGTGATCAATTTTATTGGCCTAATTTGAAGGTTGGTGTTGAATATGTTTGCACTTGTTGTAAATACCTAACTTGCAAAATGGCTAAACTTAAGTCTAAGTTTTTACCCCAAGAATTTCATGCATATTTGCCCATCATGAGTAAACCTGGGACTACTACTTCTATGAATTTTATAGTGAGTTTACTTGGAACAAATAAAGAAGATGAAGCTATTTTTGTGATTGTTGGTAGGAGAATTAAAATGTCACGTTTGATTACATGTCATGAAACCAACAAGGTCATCAACCTAGCTAATCTTTTCTTTCAGGAGGTCGTGCATTTGCACGAAGTTGGTGCTAATTTTGTAGTTATTAAATTTGCTTGCAATTTAATTACTGATCATATTAGCAAGTTTTCTCAACTTAAAATTGCTTGTGACTTTAACCTATTAACTCTGTTGAACTTTATGCGTATGTTTATTGAAGAAATAGTTGGTTTAAGTGGCCACGAGAATGCACCTTTGGTTAAGCCCCTTTGCAGGAGGCTCGAGCTTCCATTTGAGGGAATTGGTACACAATGTATTTCCAATGCCAGCCATGGTAGGAAGCATATTCCATTTGACCCGGGCGGCTGGATGTATTCCCATTCGTGGAAGGAGTGACCCCCTGATCAAATAAAATCCAAATTGCTAATTTGCAGTGTTGGCACATCTCAAGCTTTTGGCAACGCTTACAAATTGATTTTGCACGGTGAGTATGAAATTTCAGTTACATTTATTGTGTCTGAATTTTCTATTTTTATTGTAGGTGCCGATTCGTGATCGAATCTCTTTCGAGATGGAGTGGATGATGAGAATCGCGAAAGTCCAACTTCATTGCATGAACCTGTGGTACACAATGTTGCAAGATCAAAGTTCAAGGAGTTTCACGACAGTGCATTCAAGAAAGATTCGAGGTCGAATCATTTTCAAGAGGGAGGGGATGATGAGAATCGGGAAAGTCAAACCTCGATGTACATGCCCGTGGGACCCATGACGAGATCCGAAGTTGAAGAGGTTCAAGATTCGAGGCTAAACAATGTGAATAAATCAAGAAAAGCAAGTCGAGAATCAAGTTGGAGCCAAAAAGAAGAAGAAATTGGAATCAGTCAATTTCGGTCGACCGAAAATCATTCCGGTCGACCGAAACTCTGCAGAGGAATTTTGATCCAGCCTCAGTCACTTTCGGATGAGTGGCGGTCGACCGAAAGTCCAGTTTTGGTCAACCCAGAGATCGACCGAAATAATTTCGATCGACCAATTCGGTCGACCGAAACACCTCATTTTTCAAAAAAAGGGATTTTCTTGCAATTTCCACAAAACGAGATTTTTCTTGTAAGTACCGAAATTGCACATTTTCCCCATTTTTGTACATTATATTCACATTTCTCTTCATTTGTAAAGAATAACTTGGTTGTTCATTTGAATGCTCTTGAGAGCTTGGTCTTGAAGACCCCCTTTGAGGTAAGGTTAAAACCTCATTTGTTCTTGATATCTTCTTGGAATTTAATCAACTTTGCTTGAGTATTGTTATTCTTGTATTGTTGTTTATTTTCCCCCACCTTGGAATTTGTTTAAGTGACCCCCATTGGGTTAGGGTTTGTTAATACTTGAATTTTGGGTTAGAATTAAACTTGGGTTAAGGTGTTTATCCATTTATTTACCACTTTAGCTTTCTTGGGTTGGTATTAAAATTGTTGTGGAAATTTTCGGTCAACGCACCGAAGAGGTTCGCATCAATTGTTGTTATATAATAAATAAAATTAACAACCATAAATTATTGTTTTCCTCCCTCATACCACTTTTGCAAATGATCAAGAAGAGGCTAATCCATGAGGGTAGCTAGCTTACAATAGGTTGTAGAATCAATCAGCAGAAAATCTCTATCCCCCCTTGACACGACCCTGTTCGAATCACCCTAATGGACCCGCGACATGATGTGCGCCGATGATGGATGCTAGTTAGACGCCAGACCCACCACCAAGATTGACTGCAAACATCTACCAATCAAATTCTAAATAATGAAAAATAATTTTATTTTAAAACGAATATGGGCCCAAGTTGATATTTAAATGCTCAATTTGAATGATATAATAACCTACATGTCTTACTGACGTGACTCCAAAATCAACAGGTTCTTCAGGCTTCCAGAACTCAATTGTCACCTATTAAGAAAATGGTGGGAAAATAATGAGTTGATAGCTCAGTGAGTGGAGAATTTCTAAAATAACTATATTTTCTCATTTATATGAATTTACTCAAAATTGAGTTCACAATGTAATCTCGTATATCGTAGTCAAGAAGAGAGACATACCTTCATGCCGAAAAAATATCGTCATCTGTTTACACTGTCATCACAATCTGTAATCTAACATCATCCATAATATACTATCAACACAGTCTATAATCTCTAGATATGGCCGTACCTAACAAATCTCACCAAAATGTACCCATTGAATATAATCTGTAATCTGGTCATATGCTAGCAGACTGCCTCTCGGGCTAGTCTCAATACATCTGATAATCAATTCTAGAACATGGATAAGACCCCTCAATGAACTATATCATACACGGTTAGACCGCCTTAGGGTAATCTCATACTCGATCAAGATCCCTCAGTGCAGTATAGAACACGGTCAAAGCCCCTCAGTGAACTAGAAGAAATATATAATCATGGGTACTTTTTGATGGATTTCAATATCACATCACTTTTCACAATTAATCATTTCACAATATTTGTAATTCCACAATCTAATATTCTCATAATATTTCACAATAATCATGTAATAGGTCAATTAAATCACATAATCACGTTAATCTCATATTTTCATAATATTTCAAAACAATCACGTAATTGAAAAATTAAAGTACATAATTATGTTTAACGTAATTATATAAACAATTATCAATAATTGAAAATAATTAAGTTTTTCCACTCACCGAGTTTTCGACAATGAAATTAGCTAGATTGTTAAGCTTTCCCCACTTTTACATCCACCTCCTGAATTAACATATAATTGCTCGAATAAAAATCCAATCATCATATTAAGTAATAAGTAGTCATCTAACGTAATTCCTCCATTAGCATACAAGGTAACATTTCACCTACTTTGGCTAATTTAAACTTAATTTCCTTTAATCAATGGCATCTGCACTTAAATAGAATTCACTAAATTCCTTCCATAACTATTTTCTCTATGACAATTTTACAAATATATGCACTGCTCTTTAGTTTCCATCCCTATTCAATTTCATGTCCTTCCTTATATATAATTCCACCAAGCTATTAATACATATAGAAAGTTCCAAACTTCACGCCATTCTTGCCACTTTTCTTCTGGATTAACTTTAATTCCTTAATCCACACTTATATTTGCAAAACCCATTTCATGGTTCATCTACCTTTCCAACAGAATTTATATATATATATAAAATTCTTAGCATCTCTTAGTTATTACCTGTTAATACTTGCTAAATATTAGAATTAAAGCACATAACCTAGACTTTCTCAAATTTAATCCACATCTAAAATAAGTAATTTCTTACTTACCTCTTAAAATCGAAGTTGGAGTTGTATGACCAAAGCTAAAACCGTCCATTTTCCGACTTCTAATGGTCATCACCATTTTCCTTTTTTTTTCCCCCCCTGTTTTCTTCCATTTCTTCTCGGTTGCTGGCTGCTTCTCATTTCCCAGCCTCTGTTTTCGTTTACCGACTCCTTTCCCATTATCCAATTGAGAAAAATGGGTCCTTATCTCTAAGTTAGGGGATAAGGAATAGCCTAATTGCCAAATAGATCCTCAAACCTTTATATAATCTAACATTAGTCTTTAACTATCAAATATGAAAAACTAAATACCCAAAATTTAGTTTATCACATTTCAGCCCTCTAAGTAATAATAATTACAAATTAAATCCAATGAAAATATTTATTCCACCTAAGTCCTTTTTTTTTTTAACCAACTAAATCCTTGACTTTTGACTAACACAAAAACAGATTGTCACACCCCCAATATTTTACCCTTGTTTACACAATTTCCATTACTTTCCTATAAATAGTGATCAGTGTTTCATAGTTAAACCATAAAATATCTAAATTCCAGCTTTATCTTATTTCACAACCAAACGGCCGGAGCAATTAGAACCATACTTCAAGGCTATCAACCAACACCTCCCCAACATCTTTACAGTTGCAAGTCTATTCAAGTGCTACATACCATAACCTTCACAACACCACTGAAAGACACATGGAAGCTAAATTTGTCCACCTATGCCACTAATGAGCTCACGCATGGGGAGCGTGATACGTCGTTTGTAAGCTTCATGGTTAATTTGAAAAAGCTCGTGCAGAGCTATTATCAAATGATTTCATCAAACTTGAAGTGAAACTTGTTGCTCTTGAGTTGGGTCTACAAGAAGCTATAGTACAAGCCATCAAAATATTATTTGTTCAAATCGGAGAGCTAATCCAGCTTGAAAAGCGAATTAAAAGAATGAATAAAAATTTTGGAGAAGAATGCACTAAATATGTAATGTACCTTTCCGCTCTTTGGCTATGTACAGATTTGGGGTAACACTGATGATCTAAGATTCAATAGTGAATATGAATTACGTGACAGGAATTAGGAATATCAATATTTAATTGGTAAATTGATAGATTTATAACCACCAAAAATTGTAATGTGGAACATCATGGAGGATCATACAAATATTGCACGACAAGAATGATAAGTTACTTTCTATATTTTATATTTATTCCTTTCTTAACTGCTACTAGCACCAGTGCGATGAATGTGAATATGTTTGTGAAAGTACAATAATATTTAAATACAAAATATTATTTAATTCAAAACTTTTTTAAAAAAAATACTAAAAATACGAAATGCAACATGTGCAAAACTAATTAAAATTTTGCAAATCCTAATTTTAATTGGGTTTTTTCTTTTTTTAATTTTTTTTTCTTTTTAAAATAAATAATTTTTTATTTATTTTTTTTGTTGAACATTCTTCTTCTAAATAAGTTATTTTTATCTAATTTTTTTTCTTATGTCAAAATATTTTTAAATAAAATTATAATATAAAAAATAAAATTAACCATAAATCTATATTTGTTTAGAATTGGTAATTTTGAAATTAAAGAATATTTTTGTTATATAAGAAATAAAATTAACAACCACAAAATTATTGTTTTTCTCCCTCGCACCAATTTACAACGGGTTGTAGAATCAATCAGCAGAAAATCTCTATTCCTCCCAATTAGTTAGGTGCTTCGTGCCTTTACTGTGTGATCAAATAGCATGATCTAGAGATTAAACAAAAAAATCTATTTTTTTTCCTTTTTAAGCAATTACTATTACTTTCCTATAAATGATAACTAGTGATCCATTGTTAAACCATAAAATATATAAATTCGAACTTTATCTTATTTCACAATCAGACAACCAAAACAATTAGAGCAATACTATGAGGCTATCCACCAAAACCTCGCCAACATCTTTATAGTCACAAGTCTGATCAAGTGCTACACACCATAGCCTTCACAACACCACTAGAATACGCATGGAAGCTAAATATCGCTACCTATGCCTCGAACAAGCTCACGGTTGGGGAGCAAGATACGTCCTTCGTAAGTATCATGGCTAATTTAACGAAGCTCGTGAAGAGCCATTAATAAATGATTTCAGTGACCTTGAAGTGAAACATGTGACTCTTGAGCTGGGTCTACGAGAAGCCACAGTACAAGCCATCAAATTATTATTTCTTCAAATCAAAAGCTATTCCAGCTTAAAAGGAGAATGAAAAGAATGAATAAAAAGTCCGGATAAAAATGCACTAAATATTTAACGTATCGTACCACTCTTTGGCTATGTACGGATTTGGGGTACAATAATGATCAAAGTTTCAAGAGCGGATATGAATTACTCATTAGGGAATTGAGGATATCAATATTTAATAGGTAAATTAATGGATTTTATAACCACCAAAAATCAATAAGTGGAACATCGTGGAGGATCATAGAAATATTACATGACAAGAATAATAAGTTACTTTCTATATTTATATATTTACTCCTTTGTTAAATGGTATTAGCACCTGTGCGATGCACGTGAAAATGTTTGTAATTTTACAATAACATTTAAATACAAAATGTTACTGAATTCAAAACTTAAAAATAACTAAAACTACTCAAAATACGAAATGCAACACGTGCAAAACTAATCGAAATCAGAAATCCTGATCTTTATTTGAATATTTTTTTCCTTTTTTTTAAATTGTTTTTCTTTTGAATTTTTATTTTTTTTATTTTTTTGTTGACCTTTCTTGTTTTAAATAACATATTTTTATCTTATTTTTTTATATGTTAAAATAGTTTTAAATAAAATGTAATATATAATAAAAAATTAACCATAAATCTGTATTTATTATGAATTGGTAATTTTGAAATTAAAGAATAATGTTTTTATGTAATAAAAAAATTAACAAGCATAAAATAATTGCTTTCCTCCCTCGTACCACTTTAGTAAATGATCGGTAAGAGGCTTATCCATGATTGTAGCTTACAATAGGTTGTAGAATCAATGAGCAGAAATCTCTATTTCCCCAATTAGTTAAGTGTTTTGTGCCTTTACTGTGTGATCAACGAGTGTGATCGGAGTTAAAAAAAAAAAAAAACTATTTTTTACCCTCTTTTACGCAATTACTATTACATTTCCTATAAATAGTAATTAGTGTTTCATTGTTAAACTATAAAATAAATAAATTCAAGCTTTATCTTATTTCACAATCAGATAACCTAAACAATTAGAGCCTCTAATTAGCTCACGCTTGGGTAGCTGGATACGTCCTTCATGAGCATCATGGCTAATTTCACAAAGCTCGTGAAGAGCCATTGTCAAATGATTTCAGCGACCTTGAAGTGAAACTTGTGACTCTTGAGTTGGGTCTACAAGAAGCCATAGTACAATCCATCAAAATGTTGTTTCTTCAAATCAAAGAGCTCTTCTGGCTTAAAAAGCAAATCAAATGCATGAATACAAAGTCCGGATAAGAATGCACTAAATATGTAACGTACCTTACCACGGTTTGGCTATGTACGGACTTGTGTTACAATGATGATCAAAGTTTCAAGAGCAGATATAAATTACTCTGAAGGGAATTGAGGATATCAATATTTAATAGGTAAATTAATGGACTGTATAACCACCAAAAATCAATAAGTGGAACATCATGGAGGATCATGGAAATATTGCACGAAAAGAATAATAAGTTACTTTCAATATTTATATATTTATTCCTTTGTTAATTGTTACTAGCACCATGCGATGCACGTGAATATGTTTGTCATAGCACAATAACATTTAAATACAAAATGTTATTGAATTCATAACTTAAAAAAAAAAAAAAAAACTACTCAAAATACGAAACGCAACACACGCAAAAATAATTAAAATCAGAAATCCTGATCTATATTTGAATTTTTTTTAATTTTTTTTATTTTTTCAAAAAAATTATTATTTATTTTTTGTTGAACTTTCTTGTTCTAAATAACTTATTTTTATCTAATTTTTATATGTTAAAATAGTTTTAAATAAAATGTAATATATATAAAAAAAAAAAAGTTAACCATAAATCTGTATTTGTTATGAATTGGTAATTTTAAAATTAAAGAATAATGTTGTTATATAATAAATTAAATTAATAACCATAAAATTATTGTTTTCCTTGTTAGGTTAGATTCGAGCTTATTTCATGTAACTAATTAATGCGGATAACGTACAATATATATCAAGAATTAAACAAGAACAAAAATCAAAGAAAGAAACAACCTCGATTTGGTGACCCAGTTTGGTGAATACACCTACATCGGGGGAGCTCAGGACCGAACCCTTTTTCACTAGCAAATAACCTTTCAAAGAGATTTACAAAGAATTACAAGAATCACGCACCAATTTCAGCCCAAGAATACACGCACTATACAACCCCTATTTTCTGAAAATTATCGCACCAATAATCATGCATAAAAATGCCCAGAAAATGATCTACACAATAACCCAATCACTAATCTAAGTAAATAAAAATTGGGGCAAAATATGGAGCTTCAACCGAGAAGAAAATCCCGACCACGAGAGGAAGGTACTGTGCGTTATTTCAAGAGAGAGAATCATCTGTCTAGCTACTGCCCAAATGATGATATTAAAGACTTTGTTTATCGAAATTGCACATGAGGTCCTCTAGGTTCACTGGTTGCCATAAGTTGGTCCTCCAAGTTTAAACTCTTGCAATTTGGGGATCAAACTTCCAACAAACTTCACATTGATCTCCAAATTCCAATATTTAACTCTCTTGGTTGCTATAAGCTAAGTGTGTAGGCTCGGTCTTTACCATCATTGCCAGGTACCTGTACAAGGAATTCAGTCATAATCAATCTTTAGCATTGATAAACAAGATTTAAATTTACAAGCATATATTACCTTCATTTCCATATCAGATGGGTTTCTATCCGTATGAACTTTCACAAGTATTAAATCACTTGAAGCTATTTTCTTTCTCACAAAATGTTACTTAACTTCTATATGTTTAGAACGCTCATGATAGACATGATTTTTACTTAATAGAAGTGCACTTTGACTATCAGTGTATATTAAAAGAATATCATGTAGAAAGTTAAGCTCATTTAAAATACCAGTTAACCATATACACTCTTTAACGGCCTCGATGTCGCACATACTCTGCCGCTGGACAAAATAACAATGGGCTGCAGTTGGGACTTCCAAGTAACACAATTGTCTCCTAAAGTGAAAAAGTAAGTCGTAGTAGACTTTCGCTAGTCTTTATCACTAGCAAAATCAGAATCCACATATCCTTTAAAAGTCATTTTTGTTGTAGTGTTTTGCATTTTAATTTCAATTTCAACCCCAGTTGAATCTTAATCAAATTTTTTTTGTTTATCGAAATCGATTTTTACTGAATTATATATATATATTGATAAAAGCGTATAATTTCATTTTACAATTATTATAGGTTTTTTTTTAAAATATTATTATTAATTGCGGCATTCAGCACTGCACGCCGTAAGAACAAACAATGTGCAATGTTCCATTTATGGCATGCAGAACTGCACGCTGTAACTAAACATTTTACGGTCCTGTTGTAAATGTTATTTTCGGTACTGTTGCACACGTAAACATACAAGGCGTGCAACCGCATGCCGTAAATGTTTACGGCAGGGCCTTTTATGGCATGTCATTTTTGTTGTAGTATTTTGCATTTTCATTTCAATTTCAATTTCAAGCCCAGTTTGGGCCAAATTTGAAAAAAATTTGAAAACCCTTGTAGATCCAGCACGAGTGTTCGGCCAACCCTCGCCATCGCCTAGATTTGACCCTGTAATTAAAAACATTACATTAACTCATTTGGACGTGATCTTCATTTGTAGGTGCGCGAATCATGCAAGCGTAATCAATGCGGCAACAAATGGGTAGAGAAGTAAGTGTGGATCATAACTCATTGATTTCAAAATCTAAAGATATGAGAAATAGTAAATGCAATAGGATTAGACCAAACTGTAACTTCTATTCATTGTTGAAGCCTGCCAATTGATTACAATGACATCGCTTTATGTACGAAAACTAATGACATGCTTATTAAAGTAAAATGCTAGAAATAATAAACTAGGAAATAAGTATTTTATATAGAAAGTAACTGGTTATTCCGGTCTTGCTATATTTCTATGATCCTCCATGGTCTTCATTGCTTGATTTTTGGTGGTTACTCTATTAATTTACCTATTATATGTTGAAATAGATATCATTGTTACGCTTAAACTAAATAAATATGCAAGTTAATGGTTCAAGCGGTACATAGATTATGAAAATGTTATAAAGTATGGTTAAGCGTATTAATATAAAAAGTTTTATAAGGTCACTGTTCACTCTAAAATGGAAAATAAATTCGTTACAGTTGAAAAATCGAGGAAATGATCAGAAAAAAAATCAATTGTTCACTGGTTGCCATAAGTTGGTCCTCCAAGTTTAAACTCTTGCAATTTGGGGATCACACTTCCAATAAACTTCACATTGATCTCCAAATTCCAATATTTAACTCTCTTGATTGCTATAGGCTAAGTGGGTAGGCTCGGTCTTTACCATCATTGTCAGGTACCTGTACAAGGAATTCAGCCATAATCAATCTTTAGCATTGATAAACAAGATTTAAATTAACAAGCAGATATTACCTTCGTTTCCATATCAGATGGGTTTCTATCCGTATGAACTTTCTCAAATCTTAAATCACCCGAAGCTATTTTCTCTCTCACAAAATGGTACTTAACTTCTATATGTTTAGAAAGCTCATGATAGACAAGATTTTTACTTAATAGAAGTGCACTTTGACTATCAGTGTATATTAAAGGAATATCATGTAGAAAGTTAAGCTCATTTAAAATACCAGTTAACCATATACACTCTTTAACGGCCTCAATGTCGCACATACTCTGCCGCTGGACAAAATAACAATGGACTGCAGTTGGGACTTCCAAGTAACACAATTGTCTCCTAAAGTGAAAAAGTAAGTCGTAGTAGACTTTCGCTAGTCTTTATCACTAGCAAAATCAAAATCCACATATCCTTTAAAAGTTATTTTTGTTGTAGTGTTTTGCATTTTCATTTCTATTTCAACCCCAGTTGAATCTTAATCAATTTTTTTTTGTTTATCGAAATCGATTTTTACTGTATTATATATATATTGATAAAAGCGTATAATTTCATTTTACAATTATTATAGGTTTTTTTAAAAATAATATTATTAATTGCGGCATTCATCACTGCACGCCGTAAGAACAAACAACGTGCAATGTTCCATTTATGGTATGCAGAACTGCACACTGTAACTAAACATTTACGGTCCTGTTGTAAATGTTATTTGCGGCACTGTTGCACACGTAAACATACAAGGCGTGCAACCGCATGCCGTAAATGTTTACGGCAGGGCCTTTTATGGCATGTCATTTTTGTTGTAGTGTTTTGCATTTTCATTTCAATTTCAATTTCAAGCCCAGTTTGGGCCAAATTTGAAAAAAATTTGAAAACCCTTGTAGATCCAGCACGAGTGTTCGGCCAACCCTCGCCATCGCCTAGATTTGACCCTGTAATTAAAAACATTACATTAACTCATTTGGACGTGATCTTCATTTGTAGGTGCGCGAATCGTGCAAGCGTAATGAATGCGACAACAAATGGGTAGAGAAGTAAGTGTGGATCATAACTCATTGATTTCAAAATCTAAAGATATGAGAAATAGTAAATGCAATAGGATTAGACGAAACTGTAACTTGTATTCATTGTTGAAGCCTGCCAATTGATTACGATGACACCGCTTTATGTACGAAAACTAATGACATGCTTATTAAAGTAAAATGCTAGAAATAATAAACTAGGAAATAAATATTTTATATAGAAAGTAACTGGTTATTCCGGTCTTGCTATATTTCTATGATCCTCCATGGTCTTCATTGCTTGATTTTTGGTGGTTACTCTATTAATTTACCTACTAATGTTGAATTAGATATCATTGTTACGCTCAAACAAAATAAATATGCAAGTTAATGGTTCTAGCGGTACATAGATTATGAAAATGTTATAAAGCATGGTTAAGCGTATTAATATAAAAAGTTTTATAAGGTCACTGTTCACTCTAAAATGGAAAATGAATTCGTTACAGTTGAAAAATCGAGGAAATGATCAGAAAAAAAAATCAATTGTTCACTGGTTGCCATAAGTTGGTCCTCCAAGTTTAAACTCTTGCAATTTGGGGATCACACTTCCAATAAACTTCACATTGATCTCCAAATTCCAATATTTAACTCTCTTGGTTGCTATAGGCTAAGTGGGTAGGCTCGGTCTTTACCATCATTGCCAGGTACCTGTACAAGGAATTCAGCCATAATCAATCTTTGGCATTGATAAACAAGAGTTAAATTTACAAGCAGATATTACCTTCGTTTCCATATCAGATGGGTTTCTATCCGTATGAACTTTCTCAAATCTTAAATCACCCGAAGCTATTTTCTCTCTCACAAAATGTTACTTAACTTTTATAGTTTTAGAACGCTCATGATAGACAGGATTTTTACTTACACTAGTACAGAAATAGGAATACTCGTCGGTTGGAAAACGGAAAACGTGTCGGTTATAACGGCGACGCATATGACACAGACGCGTAAAGTCTCGACTTTACGCGTCGGTTGTAAACCGACACCCAAATTCAGTTTTTGGCGTTGGTTCTAAATTAGAACCGACGCCTAAAGTCAAAAAAAAAAAAAAAAAATTTTACTTTGGGCGTCGGTTCTATATTTAGAACCGATGCCCAAAACCAACTTTGGGCGTCGGTTTTATATTAAAACAGAAGCCCAAAGTTAATTTTTTTTTTTTTTACTTTAGGCGTCGGTTCTAAATTTAGAACCGACGCTCAAACCTTTTTTTCCATTATATGACCTGTAGTGACTTGGACGTGGCCTGGAATGACCTAGGCCACTGCAGGTCGTGGCCTGCAATGACCCAGGCCACTGCAGGTCGTGGTCTGTAGTGACCTGGACGTGGCCTGCAATGACCCAGGCCACTGCACGTCGTGACCTGCAGTTATCTGGACGTGACTTGCAATGATCCAGGCCACTGCAGGTCATGGCCTGCAGTGACCAGGACGTGGCTTGCGATAACCTGAACATGCGCATCACCAAATATATATATAATCGACATATACGTAATAAAATTAAATTAATAACAATTATACTTACAAAATTGTTAATTTAAGATACAAATTAAATATGTATGTAAATGCAAGTTTGATTACGCTTCGATTTACACAAACCTATGAACGAAGTATTTTGCCCATAAGTTTTGAATCTCGATTACTTCCTCCATTGAATAATATTCTTTAAATGCCTACAAACAATCAAAATTAATTATTAGTTATTTTTTCATAAAATATAAAGTTATTATTAAAATTCTCATTTTCAATGACTTATACATTTTCTAACGAAGTAAGTTGAAAGTGTTTTGTGACTATCTCATACATATTTCTCATAAAGTAGTAGCCACACTTAGACCTTCCAGGTTGTTGAGGACACTGAAATATTCACATTGAAAAATAAAAATATTAGTAATCAAACTAAATAAAATAAAGAAATAATTCAATGATTTTTAATAAAGTTTAAATCCGTGTTTTCATACTTTTACGTTTTTCCAGGATGTATTGGATTTTTTCCGCATGCCTCCAACTGTCCAATACGTTTTGAAAGCCCTAAAATTTCAATAAATTATATCAACAAGCTACAAAAAAATAATATGACTCAAATTTCCTACAAAAATTCTGGAAGAGTCTCCCCTATAAATTGAACTTATCCAACCTGTAGGGGGACCCTGTTATTCAAAACTATCAACTTCTCAACAATCACAACTCCACAATCAATTTCACCACAACTCCACAATTATTTCATGAAAAGTTTCCTAACTTACATGTTCAATATCGGCTTGATATCCAAGTCATGCTTAGATGCAGCAGCTGAATCTAAGAAGTACACCGTATTCTTCTCAGGAGAAATAACTAGCAACATCCAGTGATTCCTACGTATTATGAAAGTGTAAATACAACTTTAAATATCATATCATTCAAATTAGGTTAAAAATTAGAGAATATCAATGGTCTTACTCCTGAAAATACGGTGCTAAAATGAATTTCTTAGTTTTCATTGCCTTCATGGTGCTGACGAAGTAATTTATAACACCATTTGCATTTGTTTTTACTGAAACCGATGCAATGTGTGTCGGAGACATGAATCCAATCGATTCAATACCGTATTCCTGACACAACTCATGGAGGTACCTAAAAAATAATAATACCAATAAATGGAAATAAAATAATGATTTAAATTGAAGTTATAATTTTTTATCAGAAGTATTACAATGAAAACACTTGTAAGATAGATGTATCCAACCATTGCATCGTAAGTAAGTCGGTGATGTCTCCGACTGTAACATAAAAACCATCTTCGAATGTAAAATTGAACACGGCGGCATCAACATGTACCTGGTAGAAGTCATCACCAACAGGCAATTGAATAACCAGAGTGTGTAACATTTTACAATCATTACCCAGACGTTGCAACGTCTCATCGTCAACAATCGCAGGTCGCTGTGTGGATGACATTTTGAAACTCTGGGTTGTTTTTCCTTCGTTCAATTTTTTTGCCTGTTGTGGTGCCTCTTCCCGAAACAAGATAATTTTTATCATCTTCAGTTGTTATACAAATTTAAAAGAAATTAATATTGACGGAAACTTTTATATAACTAAATGTTTGGACCTCTCAAAAATTCACCAACTCCTTGGCCATTGCAAGAAGCTTCCAATAGCTTCCCCCACTGTGGTGTGGTATTGAGATGGCATTGGAATACAAAATGCTTCTACACCATCGACAATGTGGTCAATGGACACCTTCCTTAGCATGATCAAGCCAAAGAGGTTGATGATGCACCACCGTGTCGGGTTCGGCTGGATAAACCATCTCGCTCGCTACTATTTGTTTCTCACCATTAAGACTTTGAACCATTTTGCAAATGAACGATTATGTTCATTAGTTACCCACCTTTCAACTTTTGAAGGATTATGTTGCCTTATGATGGACATATGCTCGTCCAAATATGGATGAACTTCAGGAAGGTGTTGTAATACAAGGAGGTGTGCTTTATATCGTAATTCAACATTGGGGACGATTGACTTGCATCCAATAGTACCTTTACCTTCAAGTCTTCCATCATGCTTAGATTTAGGAACACCAATAGTCTCAACGTCATCCAAGTAATCAGTACAAAATTCAATAGCCTCTTCAACAACATAACCTTCAATGATACTGCCTTCAGGTCGAAATCAATTTCTCACATATCCTTTCAATATACTCATGTATCTCTCAAATGGATACATATACCTCAAGAATACTGGACCACAAATCTTAATTTCTCTCACCAAGGGAACAAGTAAGTGCACCATAACGTCAAAAATTGATGGCGAAAAATACATTTCAAATTGACATAGAGTGATAACAATATCGGCCTGCAAATCATCCAACCCCTCCGGGTCAATAACTTTGCTGCAAATTGTATTGTAGAAAAAAATAAAGTTTTATAAAGACTTGTCTAACATGTTTTGGGAGAATGCCTCGAATTGCAACTGGTAACAATTGTTGCATTACGACATGACAATCACGAGACTTCATACCAACCAATTTTAAGTCCTTCATCGACACAAGAATTTTAATGTTTGATGAGTACCCAGATGGAACCTTAATAGCATGCAGGCACTCACAAAAACTTGTTTTCTCTTTTCTCGACAAAGTATAGCAAGCTGGGGGTAAATAAGTACACTTTTCCGACTCTTGATGTGTTAATTGCTACCTTATCCCCATTTCTACCATGTCCTTCCTCACTTTAATACCATCTTTCGTCTTTCCTGGAATGTTCAACAATGTTCCAATGATGCTATCACAAACATTTTTCTCTACGTGCATTACATCAAGACAATGTCTTACAGATAAGTGTTGCCAATAAGGTAGATCCCAGAATATGGATCTTTTCTTCCAAAGACTCTTCTGAGGAGGCTTAAAAGTTTTTCCAAACGAAACATCAAAATTTTTAACTCGTTCATATACCTCACCTCTTGTTAATGGTATGCGAGTTGTTCGAGCCTCGATTTTTCCATTGAATGGCTTTTTTTTCTTGCGATAAGGGTGGTCAGTAGGGAGAAATCTTCTATGACTCATAAAGACATTTTTCTTGCAGTTTTTCAACCAAAGATCAATCATGTCTTTTTCACAAACGGGACATGCTTTAGGTCATTTTCTAGTATAACCCGACAAGTTACCATAAGCTGGAAAATCATTTACGGTGCAAAATATCATAGCACGTAAGGTGAAATTCATCTGAGTATATGCATCAAACACATACACGCCTTCATCCCACAACAGTTTTAAATCTTCAATTAGTGAGGCTAGATAAACATCTATGTCTTACCCGGTTGTTTAGGCCCTGATATTAACAAAGATAACCTGATATACTTGCGCTTCTTACATAACCAAGGAGGAAGATTGTAAATAGTCAAAAGAACTGGCCAAGTGCTATGTCGACTACTCATATTACCGTGTGGTTTCATCCCATCTGTACATAGTCCCAGCCTAAGATTTCTATCTTCGCCCCCAAACTCGGGAAACAACCTGTTAATATTCCTCCATTGAGGAGAATCAGCCACGTGTCTTAGTTTTCCATCTTCTTTTCTCCCGTCGGCATGCCACTGCAAGTTCTTTGCATCCTTTGCATTGGCAAACAAACGTTTAAATCTTGGTATTACAGGTAAATACCATAACACCTTTGCCGGAGGGCTTTTCTTATCACCACAATTATCATTCACATTCTTTCGTTTATATCGTGATGCCCCACACTTTGGACATAGACGCAAGTCCTTGTAATCATTTCGATACAGTATACAATCATTTGGACATGCATGTATCCTCTCAATCTCCATACCCATCGGAAACCACAATTTCTTTGCCTCGTAAATTGAACTAGGAAGTTCGTTATCTTCCGAAAGCATCTCTCGTAACAGTCCCAATAATGCCGTGAAACTCTTATCACTCCACCTATTGCTTGCTTTCAAGTTATACAATTTTAGTACAGCAGACAATTTAGTAAATTTATTACAACCAGAAAACAAAGGCTTCTCAGAATCGTTGAACAAGTTATCTAATACATGAGGCTTTTCAATGTATTCCCCTTGTATATCACGCATCATTTCGTCTATCATATCATTCTAGTCATTTTTCAAATCATTCTCACAAATATTGCTTGAATTATTCTGCTGCTGATCACCAATATCGTCACCAGTGCTCGTCCTAGGAAGCATACTCTCACCATGCCATATCCATCGTGTATAACCTTCCTTAAACCCACGACGAATCAAATGACTCTTCACTTGATCAAAACTACGAAACTTTCTCAAATTCTTATAATCGTAACAAGGACACAAAATCATTGTTTCACCTTTCTTTCTCTTGTTTTCATCCGCACATTTCATAAACTCTTCAACACCTTTTACATATTCATGTCTATTACGTCTGCCATTCATCCAACCCCGATCCATATCCATGACCTATATGTGAAGATATAATTAAAAATTTTTATTAGTTTTGAGTAAATATTTTTCATGATACATCCTTAAACCAACTATATATTAATATTTGAAATCAAATACACTTTTTTAGGTTGGAAACTTAGTAATTTTATTACAATGATTATGTTTTATGTAATTATTTATTTATTATGGTCAATTCTGTAATAGTGAAAATCACTTTAAACTATAATTTTCATTTTTTATTTACAAAATTCTACAAAAATTTCGACAGAACCTCCCCTATAAATTGGACTTAGCCAACCTGTAGGAAAAATCAAAATGCCACAATAAACCAAAATGTTCAACCTCGACATATTCAAAAATCAAATACAACTCCAATCAAACTTCAACATCATCAACTACTCCAAGTTTAATCCGAAATCCATTCTCAATTCCTAAAAAGTCAAGCTAAGATTTCATAACTTAATATCTCATAATTTCAACTCCAATAATTAAAATATTAAAATGTATCTATCTACTAACTTAAAATCAACAATATAAATTTAACACCCAAATTTATATATATTAAAATTTAATTAACACATTTATACATATTAACATGTAATTAACACATTTAATTAACACATATATATATATACACAGGCATATATATATATATATATATATATATACACACACACACACACACAACTATATATACACAATCATAGATATATACGCACTGTAGCGACCCAGAATTTTTACACAATAAATAATTATTTTAATATTTAGAAAATTGTGTCGCTACTATTTCACCCATTGTTTTGAAGTTAACGCCGCGACGGATTCTTCTAGCCAAGTCAAGAAAATATCGAATTTGTTCGATTTTAAATTGAATTACGAATTTCAAAAATTATATTATTTTATTTATTTATTTAAAATATTATTTTTTTTCAAAATCAGTTGGAATTCCAAATTCAGTAAAATATCTCAATTTTCCTTATTTAATTATTTTAAGTCGAAAATACGAATTTCAATTTTATCTCAGAATTTATTTATTCTCAAATATATTTTTAGTCCAAAATATATCAGTTTTTAATACAATTCTTAATCAATGATTTCCCTTCCAATTATGATGTTTTCCACTCTTTCATACATAATTCTCAACCAACTCCCAACTATCACAACTCACGTCCCCCACATTTGCTCATTTCCTTCTTTTCCTCTTTCCACCTCATTGAACAATCACCAAAGAATCTCCAAACATGGACACAACTAAGCATCATCATTATTATCACCAACCTTTCATCATTCTTCAACCTAACAACCAACCAACACTACCTATACACAAAACAATTCACCACATGATAGAACATGGAATATGCTGTAAAGTATTGGAGAGAATTTGAGAAAACGTGAGAAAGGGCTGGACTGATATAACCTATACATATACAACCTCCATTTTCAATTCCAGCCAAAAAAAACCAATTGCCAACCAGCCACAATACCACCCAATTCTCCTGCAACTCCATCACCCAAACCAAGATTCGCCTGAACCAAACCAACTGCAGCACCGTCCATATCCATCACCAACACTGCTGTAGCGCAACCACCACCATTTCCCAAACCGTAACACGCCACCCACAACCGCCTACTGCCCAACTCCAATTCACTATAAAGTTGTACCAAAATCAAACCCAAAAACCCACGAAGGACAAGAAATAAATCAATTACCTACCTAAACTGTTGATTCACCATCGGAAATTATGATTCCAGCCGCGATGTAACCTCGGTTTAACCATCAATTTCGACCTCAAATCAGCACCAAATTCTGTCTTTTTGCTACCAATTCTTTCCCTTAGTCACCGCCACCCAACGGCGGTGATAGCGCCGCATTGTCGCCGACGAATCGCCGGCGAATTTGATAAAACAGACGATCGCCGCTCGCCTCACATCTCTCTCTCTCTCTTCGATTGTAAAAGTTTAAGGAAGAAAGAGGGATTTGATATTATATTTAACTTTCAGAATTTGCAGCATTAGTCCCCATCTTTTAAAGTTATTTCAAATCAGTCCCTATGTTTTAAAAAGGTTTTAATTCAGTCCTTTCAGCTTTTAAAATCAGCAATTTCAGCCCTTAAGTTTTAAATGAGTTTTAATCAGCCCTTTCATTTTCAAAATCTGATCACTTCAGTCCCTGCTGATTTACTTTTGAGCTCAAGTTTCAAAAGTATTCATTTTAGTCCCTCAACTATCAAAAGTATCTATTTTAATCCCTCAACTTTCAAAGTATCTATTTTAGTCCCTGAACTTTCAAAAGTATTCATTTTAGTCCCTCAACTTTCAAAACATCAATTTTAGTCCTCAAATTATAATTTATCATTTTGAACTATATATTCGATAGACTAAAGTGACTTATTGGCTAAGACGAAGCGTACGGAGAATTTAAAGAAATTGAAGTCATTCCCGCTCAACTTTGCACTCGTCGGATTTGAGGTAGACTCGCACTTATTAATTGATTTAAATTATGATTTCATATGAATGTCATGTGACTTGTGAAAGTCAATTTTTATGAAAAGTAAGTATGTTTTTATGAAAGGTAAATATACCTTATGAAAAGTAAGTATGTTTTTATGAAAAGAAAATATACTTTATGTTTTTACGAAAAGTAAGTATACCCTATGCTTCACGAAAATGTTTTTTTGGATCATTGCTATGAAATCAATCTACCAAGATTGTTATGGGTCCCATATGATAAGTTATGATATGTTAAGGGGACCGGAGTTTTAGTAGCGCTACACATAAGAATTCTTGCCACGAAGTTCGGTAACATTCTTGTGTCTCCTATGTTTATGAGGATTTGCCACGAAGTTCGGTAAAATTCCTATGTTTCCATATGTTTATGAGGATTTGCCACCTAAGTTCGGTAAAATTCCTGTCGCATATGTTTATGAGGATTTCGATCCTATCTTATGTTATGATGCAATTGATCCCTATGAATTTCAAAAAATTATGCTTGGTATACTTACTACATAAGAATTCTTGCCACCGAAGTTCGGTAAAATTCTTATGTTTATGAGGATTTCGATCTTATCCTATGTTATGATGAAAACTTACTGTTACTGTGATTTTACTGCATAAGAATTCTTACCACCTAAGTTCGGTAAAATTCTTGTGTCTCCCTATGTTTATGAGGATTTCGATCCTATCCTATGTTATGCTTTGAAAAGAAAATTATGCTTGGCATAATTAACATGTGTTTTATAAGTATATGGTTTTCAAAGAGCTGTTTTCAAAGAGATGTTTTCAAAGAGCTATTTTCAAAGAGCTGTTTTCAAAGAGCTATTTTCAAAGAGCCTATGATTTTCAAAATATGTCCCGTGCTGTAATGCACAATATGAATTTTATCAAGAGCCGTTTTATAAAGAAGCTCTATCAATGCCCGTTTTATAAAGAGCCGGGATTTATGTGTTTAATCATCTTATAAATTAAATTAATTTGCGATGAGTCTACTGAGTATTTCCCCCATGAAATACTCACCCTACTTTTTAACAGTTTTGTAGATTTCGGAGACGGTGGCGAGCGATGAATGATGGTGGCAATAATCGTTAAACGGTAGAAAGTTTGACGTTAATGGTTTCCGTATTTTCCAAACAATCGAATAATTTAGAGAAGTTCATTTATTGAGAAATTATGACATTGGCAATTTCTTTACAATATTAATGGTTCGATTTACTATTTCAAATGGTTTCATAAATGTTTTCAATTTTATCGGCCATTACAGTTTATTTAATGTTGCCAAAAATGAATTTCAATTATTTCTTCCGCAAAAAAATATTATTCGAAAAATTTAGACAGAAAATGACGTAGTGAATCGGGTATACGGAACTCGGGGCGCTACAAGTTGGTATCAGAGATAGTCTGCGTTTCTGTAGACTGGAAAAAATTTTCAAAAAGAATTTTCAAGAAATATTTTCCATTATAAAATTTTATTGATGAAGATTGCCACTGCCATCATTCGTTCCACCAACTCCGAGGTAAAGAAGTTTATGATGTTTAAAGTTATTTTAGTATTTCGAATACTCATTTTATTGATTTATGAGAAAGAATGAAGAGTATTTCGGATACTTATGATTTATGAGAAATAAGAATGTATTTCTTCGAAAATAATGATGTTGTTATGCTTTGTCATAACTTATATGCTTTAATGTATGATTATGAGAAAATTTTTAAGAAAGAAAACGAGTGTTGAGCATAATGGGAATAATATGATTTAAGAATGATTTTTAAATAATTTTTGTCCTCGAGTTAGAAATGATGAACCCTAGATGGACTTTGCATAATTGATTTTAGACATGGCACTAAGTAAGAGAAGTCAACGGAAAGAATTTGATTATATGTTAAGATTATAAGTGATATTATGATATCGAAAAATATGATTTGAAATTTCTATGTTGAGGAATTATGAATTGAATTATGGGATATTTTGATGATATTGAAGTGTTGGAATCGTTTTCAATATTTTTAGATCGTTGTGATCAAATGTGGAGTTATTTATTATTGTGAGTTATGAAGTATGCTTATGGTTTGGATAAGTTCAAATTACAAGGGAGACTCTGTCCAGAATTTTATCATTTGGAATTAAGAGCATGAGATGATAAGCATCCACTAAAGGAAATAAGGTTATACATGCAAGTTCATTTACATCACAAACGAGATTTAGTAGATGATAGCAGAGATTTTATTTTTTTTTCTCATAAGGAGAACACACAAGAGTCACACTGGAAAGGAAATACAAGCATAAGAGAAAAACATGGAAAGATCCTCAGAATGAGAGATGTGTTTCCGGAGTAGCCGTATCCTACCACCTCTGATCTTTTGAGGATATAAAGAGAAAAACCTTCAAAGAGGTGTGTTTCGAGAGTAAGAATACTCCGTAATCTACCACCTGGAACCTTTGAGGTACACACAAGATTTAAACATTAAGAAAATCCTAGTAAATGGAGGGGTGTCTCGAGAGTGAGAATACTCCGTACTCTACCCCCACCTATTCTAAGATTCACAGAGTTAAGTTTACATTAATCGGACTCCATTTTCGCTTGATTCCCCTTCCTTGCGACCAATCTATCTTAACTCCTGCTGGATCTTGTATTGAGATATATGACTGCAGCTTATCCAGTAGTTCATCAATAGTAGGAGCAGAAATAAGAAGCCTTCTGGAAAATGGAGAGATGAATCCCTGTTCCACAGCATAATCAAGAAAAGTTAAGAAACCATCAAAGAAATTGTTAACATTCAGAAGCCCAATAGGCTTAGTATGGAGATCTAGTTGAGCCCACGAGGTAATGTTAAAGATTTCTTCTAAGGTACCAAAACCTCCGGGCAGGGCTATAAAGGCATCAGAACCATATAGCATACAAGTTATGCGTTCATGGATGGATAAGGTTTGAACTTCATGCCCTCGTGTTTTGCCTGCAACATCTACCAAAGGGACAGGTATGACACCGATTACTTTTGATTTCTCTGCAAGAGCAGATTGGGAAACACAACCCATTAGACCACTGCTACCACCCCCATATACAAGAGTGATACCTTTTTCCCCCAGTTTCTTTCCAAGATCTACGGCCGCTTCTAGATAACCGAAGCCTTTCCCCACTTTTGATCCACAAAATACACAAATAGTTTTGATCTGTCGAAGTTTTGGTGCTTCCATCTTTGATAGTAAAGAAGGGAAAACTTACGAAGAAGATGTGATTTTGGGATGCCTGAACTATGAAATATGTTTGGCTATTTAAAGCCGGAAAAATTTTCTGTTTTTGATTGATTCTGAAAAAGTAAAGATTTACTTTTGACAAAATCGGACAACTTTTGACTGTTTTACCAAAGATATCACCTTTCGGTGATTTATTTGCAGCTTTATCAAAACTCGAGAAAGGAAAATATATTTTATTTCCAAAACGCGTGAAAGAAAGCAGCAAAATATTTTAAATGCGTATCAAAAGATTTACCTTATATCATTGCTGAACTGCCAGAAGCCTCATTTTGTAAAACAGACTGGCAAACAGGATCTTTTGCTATTATATTTTGGAGACTATAACGATTTTTGTCCTCGTTAAACTGAGCGTATAAGGAGAGAAGTTCACGTTGTACATAACCACTTGGGTGCGTCTCAAGAGTCAGTCGAATATCATCCAAAGACTCTTTACTCAGTCCACCCTTTATGAATTCGATTTTATCATCCCGATTAGTAGAAGAATATCCTACTGATTTGCAACGAGTATTACAGTTCCAATAAGCACATTTGTAGCAACCACCCAGTCTTTTTGCTCTTCGTTTCTTTGCAAACGTGCTTTTGCCTAAACCAGGCATGTGTTTAGGAAATGTTGATGGTAATTCACCAGATAGTCGAACCTTTGCTTCTATCAACCAGCGAACATCTTCTGGGATATCATGAGCCATCAGCAACCTCAATCTTTCGAGCCTTATTCTATAGATCTTTCTCAGATCATTCATAGGAAGATTGGAATAATACTTGCGGATGTTAGAAATGATGATATCAATTGTTTGATGATTCAACCTCTTCCCAGTATGAACTATTTAAAAGCATTAAGGATCTGAGTGAATCCGCGTGATGTTGTGTCCAGCAAGAAAGCGCAAGATTAGAATAATGAAAAGAGGAGACAAGAAGTAATGCGCTGTTTATTTTATCGATAAAGGGAGATTTGATGATGGGATTTGAGATATGAAATATTTTCTTGGATTTTGGTAGTGATACTTTTGATATAATAATCAATGTATAGAAATAATACGGGAAGACGTGAAAGAGAAATAAGGACCGTATTGAATTAGAGTTCATACGTATATACAAGTGAAAGAAATACTTTGCAGGAAATGTGGTGACATTTAAGTTAAGAATCTTAGTTATTTGGGAGATATTTGTTTACTGAATTTTTGGGTTACAAATATTGGAAAGATAAGTTGATGATATTATGTTGATATGTTATTGGGTATATTACGTAGAGAGAATATTCAGGTAATTCTTTGATTATTTTGGGAATATTCGATGATAAGAAGTTTAGAGATGACAAATTATTATGATATGATATGTCAGTAAAGATTTGTTGAAATTTTAGAGATATATACGAATATCTGAGGTCACATGATACGATGATAAGTGACAAGTTACATGAATACTACAAGATATGATGAAATATCACATACGATTGGGAATTTTCATTTTGATTCAGAAGAATTTATGAGTAGACATATGTCTATTATTGATAGAAAAGTCCATGTCTTAAGAAAACAAATTGATGCATTTAGTCAAAGTCCAGTGGGTTAAATATGGTAGCGATGATGCTACATAAGAGAAAGAAGAAGAGATTCTGATTAAGTATTCAGAAATCATAAGATCAAGTAAGTTTAATTTCGAGGACGGAATTATTTTAAGGGGGTAAGATTGTAGCGACCCAGAATTTTTACGCAATAAATAATTATTTTAATATTTAGAAAATTGTGTCGCTACTATTTCACCCATTGTTTTGAAGTTAACGCCGCGACGGATTCGTCTAGCCAAGTCAAGAAAATATCGAATTTGTTCGATTTTAAATTGAATTACGAATTTCAAAAATTATATTATTTTATTTATTTATTTAAAATATTATTTTTTTTCAAAATCAGTTGGAATTCCAAATTCAGTAAAATATCTCAATTTTCCTTATTTAATTATTTTAAGTCGAAAATACGAATTTCAATTTTATCTCAGAATTTATTTATTCTCAAATATATTTTTAGTCCAAAATATATCAGTTTTTAATACAATTCTTAATCAATGATTTCCCTTCCAATTATGATGTTTTCCACTCTTTCATACATAATTCTCAACCAACTCCCAACTATCACAACTCACGTCCCCCACATTTGCTCATTTCCTTCTTTTCCTCTTTCCACCTCATTGAACAATCACCAAAGAATCTCCAAACATGGACACAACTAAGCATCATCATTATTATCACCAACCTTTCATCATTCTTCAACCTAACAACCAACCAACACTACCTATACACAAAACAATTCACCACATGATAGAACATGGAATATGCTGTAAAGTATTGGAGAGAATTTGAGAAAACGTGAGAAAGGGCTGGACTGATATAACCTATACATATACAACCTCCATTTTCAATTCCAGCCAAAAAAAACCAATTGCCAACCAGCCACAATACCACCCAATTCTCCTGCAACTCCATCACCCAAACCAAGATTCGCCTGAACCAAACCAACTGCAGCACCGTCCATATCCATCACCAACACTGCTGTAGCGCAACCACCACCATTTCCCAAACCGTAACACGCCACCCACAACCGCCTACTGCCCAACTCCAATTCACTATAAAGTTGTACCAAAATCAAACCCAAAAACCCACGAAGGACAAGAAATAAATCAATTACCTACCTAAACTGTTGATTCACCATCGGAAATTATGATTCCAGCCGCGATGTAACCTCGGTTTAACCATCAATTTCGACCTCAAATCAGCACCAAATTCTGTCTTTTTGCTACCAATTCTTTCCCTTAGTCACCACCACCCAACGGCGGTGATAGCGCCGCATTGTCGCCGACGAATCGCCGGCGGATTTGATAAAACAGACGATCGCCGCTCGCCTCACATCTCTCTCTCTCTCTTCGATTGTAAAAGTTTAAGGAAGAAAGAGGGATTTGATATTATATTTAACTTTCAGAATTTGCAGCATTAGTCCCCATCTTTTAAAGTTATTTCAAATCAGTCCCTATGTTTTAAAAAGGTTTTAATTCAGTCCTTTCAGCTTTTAAAATCAGCAATTTCAGCCCTTAAGTTTTAAATGAGTTTTAATCAGCCCTTTCATTTTCAAAATCTGATCACTTCAGTCCCTGCTGATTTACTTTTAAGCTCAAGTTTCAAAAGTATTCATTTTAGTCCCTCAACTATCAAAAGTATCTATTTTAATCCCTCAACTTTCAAAGTATCTATTTTAGTCCCTGAACTTTCAAAAGTATTCATTTTAGTCCCTCAACTTTCAAAACATCAATTTTAGTCCTCAAATTATAATTTATCATTTTGAACTATATATTCGATAGACTAAAGTGACTTATTGGCTAAGACGAAACGTACGGAGAATTTAAAGAAATTGAAGTCATTCCCGCTCAACTTTGCACTCGTCGGATTTGAGGTAGACTCGCACTTATTAATTGATTTAAATTATGATTTCATATGAATGTCATGTGACTTGTGAAAGTCAATTTTTATGAAAAGTAAGTATGTTTTTATGAAAGGTAAATATACCTTATGAAAAGTAAGTATGTTTTTATGAAAAGAAAATATACTTTATGTTTTTACGAAAAGTAAGTATACCCTATGCTTCACGAAAATGTTTTTTTGGATCATTGCTATGAAATCAATCTACCAAGATTGTTATGGGTCCCATATGATAAGTTATGATATGTTAAGAGGACCGGAGTTTTAGTAGCGCTACACATAAGAATTCTTGCCACGAAGTTCGGTAACATTCTTGTGTCTCCTATGTTTATGAGGATTTGCCACGAAGTTCGGTAAAATTCCTATGTTTCCATATGTTTATGAGGATTTGCCACCTAAGTTCGGTAAAATTCCTGTCGCATATGTTTATGAGGATTTCGATCCTATCTTATGTTATGATGCAATTGATCCCTATGAATTTCAGAAAATTATGCTTGGTATACTTACTACATAAGAATTCTTGCCACCGAAGTTCGGTAAAATTCTTATGTTTATGAGGATTTCGATCTTATCCTATGTTATGATGAAAACTTACTGTTACTGTGATTTTACTGCATAAGAATTCTTACCACCTAAGTTCGGTAAAATTCTTGTGTCTCCCTATGTTTATGAGGATTTCGATCCTATCCTATGTTATGCTTTCAAAAGAAAATTATGCTTGGCATAATTAAAATGTGTTTTATAAGTATATGGTTTTCAAAGAGCTGTTTTCAAAGAGATGTTTTCAAAGAGCTATTTTCAAAGAGCTGTTTTCAAAGAGCTATTTTCAAAGAGCCTATGATTTTCAAAATATGTCCCGTGCTGTAATGCACAATATGAATTTTATCAAGAGCCGTTTTATAAAGAAGCTCTATCAATGCCCATTTTATAAAGAGCCGGGATTTATGTGTTTAATCATCTTATAAATTAAATTAATTTGCGATGAGTCTACTGAGTATTTCCCCCATGAAATACTCACCCTACTTTTTAACAGTTTTGCATATTTCGGAGACGGTGGCGAGCGATGAATGATGGTGGCAATAATCGTTAAACGGTAGAAAGTTTGACGTTAATGGTTTCCGTATTTTCCAAACAATCGAATAATTTAGAGAAGTTCATTTATTGAGAAATTATGACATTGGCAATTTCTTTACAATATTGATGGTTCGATTTACTATTTCAAATGGTTTCATAAATGTTTTCAATTTTATCGGCCATTACAGTTTATTTAATGTTGCCAAAAATGAATTTCAATTATTTCTTCCGCAAAAAAATATTATTCGAAAAATTTAGACAGAAAATGACGTAGTGAATCGGGTATACGGAACTCGGGGCGCTACACGCACACACACACACACACATACATACAAACAAATATATATACACAAATATATAATATTATAGACACATATATACGCACATACATATACATACATATATACAAAAATGAGAATCGGGTCTTACAATGTAGGAGGTGGCGGCAGTAGAGGAGTGCCGGGAAGGTGGAGGTGGCGGCGGGGGGTGGAGGTCCAGCTTCGTGGCGGTGGCGGAGAGTGGAAGAAAATCCCAAAATGAAAGAGAAAAGAGAATCGTGAGAGTGAAAGAGAGAGAGAGGCGTGAGAGTAGTGAAAGAGAGAGAGAGAGGCGCGAGAGTGAAGCTATATGAAATTATCCCGGGAATTTTTTTTTTAAGAAGAGGCGTCGGTTTCTATTTTAAACCGACGCGCAAAGTCGGACCGGCCAACTTTGCGCGTCGGTTTAAAATAGAAACCGACGCGTTTTCCAAAAATATAATTACGAAAATGCCACCGTCCTTTTTTACACGTCGATTTTGTGAAAAACCTAGGTATTTTCCCCATTTTTTAATGCTTTTTTGTACTAGTGTGTTAATAGAAGTGCACTTTAACTATCAGTGTATATTATAGGAATATCATGTAGAAAGTTAAGCTCATTTAAAATACCAGTTAACCATATACACTCTTTAACGGCCTCGATGTCGCACATACTCTGCCTCTGGACAAAATAACAATGGGCTGCAGTTGGGACTTCCAAGTAACACAATTGTCTCCTAAAGTGAAAAAGTAAGTCGTATTGGACTTTCGCTAGTCTTTATCACTAGCAAAATCAGAATCCACATATCCTTTAAAAGTCATTTTTGTTGTAGTGTTTTGCATTTTCATTTCAATTTCAACCCCAGTTGAATCTTAATCATTTTTTTTTTGTTTATCAAAATTGATTTTTACTGAATTATATATATATTGATAAAAGCGTATAATTTCATTTTACAATTATTATAGGTTTTTTTTTAAAATAATATTATTAATTGCGGCATTCAGCACTGCACGCCGTAAGAACAAACAACGTGCAATGTTCCATTTATGGCATACAGAACTGCAGACTATAACTAAACATTTACGGTCCTGTTGTAAATGTTATTTGCGGCACTGTTGCACACGTAAACATACAAGGCGTGCAACCGCATGCCGTAAATGTTTACGGCATGGCCTTTTATGGGGTGTCATTTTTGTTGTAGTGTTTTGCATTTTCATTTCAATTTCAAGCCCAGTTTGGGCCAAATTTGAAAAAAATATGAAAACCCTTGTAGATCCAGCACGAGTGTTCGGCCAACCTCGCCTAGATTTGACCCTGTAATTAAAAACATTACATTAATTCATTTGGACGTGATCTTCATTTGTAGGTGCGCGAATCGTGCAAGCGTAATGAATGCGACAACAAATGGGTAGAGAAGTAAGTGTGGATCATAACTCATTGATTTCAAAATCTAAAGATCTGAGAAATAGTAAATGCAATAGGATTAGACCAAACTGTAACTTCTATTCATTGTTGAAGCCTGCCAATTGAATACAATGACACCGCTTTATGTACGAAAACTAATGACATGCTTATTAAAGTAAAATGCTAGAAATAATAAACTAGGAAATAAATATTTTATATAGAAAGTAACTGGTTATTCCGGTCTTGCTATATTTCTATGATCCTCCATGGTCTTCATTGCTTGATTTTTGGTGGTTACTCTATTAATTTACCTATTAAATGTTGAATTAGATATCATTGTTACGCTCAAACAAAATAAATATGCAAGTTAATGGTTCAAGCGGTACATAGATTATGAAAATGTTATAAAGTATGGTTAAGCGTATTAATATAAAAAAGTTTTATAAGGTCACTGTTTACTCTAAAATGGAAAATGAATTCGTTACAATTGAGAAATCGAGGAAATGATCAGAAAAAAAAAATCAATTGTATTCCATAATAATTTTATTCTCAAATAAAATTCAAAAAGAGTTTCCTGTTTAATCTAGAACCCAAAGAACAGTCCTTAATCTCTGAAATTGTATAATTTGAAATGTATAAATTGGGGAAGCTTACTTATTTTATAGTTGAGGGGCTTCATCCATTTGTGGATTCATTGCTTGATGTTTTGTCTCGTTCAATAATACCGCTTATCATGGCGAGTTTTATGGACCAACTAGACCAGAAGCTTCTCAAGATCAAGCATTCACTTTTCTAGTTAGAGACAACGTCGTGGGGCCTAGTATTCAAGTTTTTGAAGTCTTCATAAGAAAAGATCGAGGAACAATTGTTCATGTTCATTATGGAGAAATCATTTATGAAGGAGATACGTTATTTACATTTATATACGAAAAAACAAGATCTGCTAAATCGAAAAATAAATCTTTATTAGTTCTCTCCCCTATTGTATGAAGAGACTGATTATTTTTTTCTAAGGATTAGAAAAAAAAATTTGTCCGGATCTCAATTGTTATCTTTTTTTATTCATCAAAACTATCAATAAAAAGATTTAGATAGAATAACTTCGACCTTGTAATTATTATTATTATTTTATGAAAAAAGGGGAGGTGACAAGAAGATATTTGAAAATCAAATTGGAAGAGATGATGGAGGTGCATTTCTCCATTAGATTCATAATATATACGTTTTCGAACCTTCTCTTTAAAATCCCATTTTTCATATTAAAAATACAGATATAGATTATTATAATTAAAATAAGTTCTTTCAAATTCTAGTAAGTTATAGCTTTAGACTTGATTTTATTTGAGAAGTCACTATCAATTTTATAAAAACAACTTCTTTGAAAAAACTCCGATCCTTGTAGCTCATGGAATGTAATTTAATACGACCATATAGTTTGTGCACAATATTGACATATTAATTCTAACTTATTCCAGTATTTATGTGTTTTTTCAGAAATAATTAATGAGTGCAAAAGTTATATTTTCTCTATATTTTATAAAAATTCACGTACAAGTCATGATGTACAAGTATAGAAAGTCACGGGGTATTACTGATCACTTGCGCTGTACAATTGAAAACAATTGCTATCCACAAGCACCATGTCAACAAAATCATGTATATACAAGTTCATTTAATGTTTTGCATTATAATATTGTTGGATGGTGTGTGTTCCTAAACAAGTGGAGTTGATTGTTAAGCGTGTGGATTGTGCTTGAATAACATTATTACATATTTACATTTATTCCAACAAGTTATGAAATTGGAATAAATTTATAAATTGATTTTAGTGCCCTTGTTTTACCAATTACTCTACAAATTTACTTACAAAATTATATTCACATTTGTATGCTTTCAATTTATTTATTTATTTATTTTTGTTACATAACCAAATTTGTTAATTTCAAACTTAGAAATAAAATGTAATATTCAACGCATTTAAATTATAATAAATTTTTGTTATGTTTGTAAGTTGAATTAGATAGAATAAAGTATTGTTTATAAATAGGCTTTATTTGGATCACTTATAAATCATTTAGTAAAAAATCGGAAATTAACATAATTAAATCATAAAATAAATAAGAACTAGATATCATATAAATAATTGTTGGGTAAAGCAAATGTAAATTTTCAATTTTGGGGAAAAAAAATTCTATATACATTAAAATTTAGTAATAAAATATCATTTTAAGCAAAAATGATAAATTTTGTAAAAAAATCAGAAAGAAAAACACTAAACTTCCGAAAGGACTCAAACACAAGATGTTGTAATTAATTGCAATGATACTGCTAAACCATTAGCATCATTTGTTAACAAATATATATATATATATATATATAGCCGTCACATAAATCCACACACATGCAATATATGATTTGTGGATTTGTGAAAAAGAAAGCATTTATAAAAAGTCAAATTATATATAATTTTCATTTTCTTAATAATTATTATATTATTTTGAAGTCAAAAAATATGCAATATGATTGTCAAATTCAAGATCTTAACAAGAAGCTCAAATTCAGAATCGTGCTTTTACAAAGGCGTGCCCGCTAAGCCTTCAAAATCACACTCGACATTATTGACGCTCTCTTTAATTTCCAGCAGTTTAGACTGCAACGAAGCAACTTCATGATTCTTCGTCTCTTTAGTTGAGCTGGCAACTGAAAGCTTTTCTTGCAAGTTCCTTATCTGTTTGTTTATCTCACCAATCTCTTCGTCAACCTTATTTATCTCGAGATTATGCTCAACAATTTGGCCATTAATTTCCTATAACTTGGCCATAAGCGTTACCTGCCTTTCTTTCACTCATCCCAAGCCAGTAATGCGATCACGCACTACCACAACAACAAATCCATGCCTTTCCAAGTGCTACATACGATGCATGGCCTTGACAATGCCACTGGAAGATGCATGGAAGCTATATTTTGCTGCCTTCGTCCCTAATGAGCTCACGCATGGGGGGAGTAGGATATGCCCTTTGCGAGCATTGTGCTTCTTTAAAGCAGCTTGTGCGGTGACATTATCAAATGATTTCAGCCACCTTGGAGCGAAAGCTGTGGCTCTAGATTTAGGTATACAAGAAGCCGTAGTACAAGGGGAGTGAACTAAAAGTGGCTCTTCATCTGCACATTCGTGAATTGTGCAAACGTGGTGGACGCAGCAACAAATATATAGAGAAGTAAGTGCGGATCATAACTCGTTGATTTCAAAATTTTAAGTTCAGAGAAATAATAAATGCAATTGGATTAGACAAAAGTGGAAGTATTAATTATTCATATATAGTTGAAGCCTGCCAATTGATTACAGTGACACCACTTTATGTAGGAAATCTAATTACATGCTTAGTAAAGTAAAATGTTAGAAATAATAATTAAGAATGAAATAAATATAAAAATTTAGAAAGTAAGTGATTATTCCAGTCTTGCAAAATTTCTATGATCCTCCATGATCTTCCACCGCTTGATTTTTTTGTGGTTATATACTCCATTATTTTACCAATTAAAAATTGATGTGTCCAATTCTCGTTAGAGTCATTGATATTCGCTCTTGAATCTTAGATTATCATTTTTACGCTCAAAGGAAATAATATGCAAGTTACCGGTTCAAGCGGCAGATTATGAAAATGTTATAAAATATGGTTAAGCATTGTAATATAAAGGTCATTTTTCACTCTAAAATAGAAAATGAATTCGTCACAGTTGAAAAAATGAAGAAATGATCAAAACAAAATGATTTTTCAATTGTATTCCACAATCACAAATAAAAATTCGAAAATAGTTTCCTCTCTGAAATTGTGCAAGTTGAAATGTATGATCTGGGAAGGCTAGCTTATCTTATAGTTTAGGGGCTTTATCCATCTTTGGTTTCATTGCTTGTTGTTTTGTGTGGTTCGATAACACCGCTTATCCTTGCGAGTTTTATGGACCTACTAGATTAGAAGCTTCTCAAGTTCATGCATTTACTTTTCTAGTTAGAGACCAACATCTTGGGGCCGAGTATTCAACTTTTTAAAGTCTTCATAAGAAAGGAACAAGGTGCAACTGTTCTTGGCCATTATGGGGAAATCACATACGAAGGAGATAATTACATTAATATATGAAAAATCCAGATCTGGTGAATTGAAAAATAAATCTTTATTGGTTCTACCTCCTAAGTACTTATGTGATATATGATATGATGTTATGCTAAGAAAATGTTTAGCATGATTTGCATGTTTATGTGTAATTTCATAGTATAAAGCTAATTACTTTGTAATAAATTTAATGAGTATTTCTTTGAAATATTCAATTCGTTATTAACAATTTTTGCAAATTTCGGAGACGGTGGCGAATGATGGATAGTGGTGGTAAATGGTAAAATAAATGTTTTGATATGTTTTGATTCAAAGTTTAAATTTTCAGTTTACGTTAAATTTTAAATTGATGTTTTATCAAATGTTGAAAAATTTTAATTTATTTTCGTTGGAGGATTGTTTATGATACAAATTTATGCGAGTTTTAAATTTCAATTATTTTCCACTAAATTAATATTTTGAAAGTGAGAATGAGAAAGAATGAAGTCACATTCCGGGTATTAACAACTTAGGGCGTTACAATTTACTTCACAGGAATTGATCCTCATCCGATGGTCGTGCCACCACGAACTAATACCAGATTTGAAGGTCGCGAAGTTTTGCTACTCCTTCTAGGGTTCAACACCTCAGCAACGTCTCATCTCGTCGGAGTACTCCTGAGCCTTCATTTTTTTCAATTAAGCGCAAAACCCACAAAAACAACTCTCTTTCTCTGTAAAGGTAATGCTCTAAAAATAACTATATGTTTTTGCCGATTGTCCCAAATCATCAGTTTTTTTTTTTTTTTTGTAAGATCACATGTTATATGATATTTCCAATTATCAACTTATTTTTTCTAATGTAATCCAGAATTTTTTAGATTATTTCCCCAATTTACTCCTTAAAAACTGAGGAATTTTTGTTTTTAAATCCTCTAGCATTTTAACACATGCTGAAGATTTCTGGCACCCGACCTGTCCGTAATAGTAGTATTTCCCAATTATCTAATCTTCGAATCTTGAAGAGGAAAAAATCGTTCTCATGCCTCAGATTTAATTTCAAGTTTACCAGCCGTGTTTATTTCAAATGTACCTATTGGTCTTTACAACTTTGTTGGGGCTATACGGTATTCGTAATTGTATTTTGGCATTCTTAAACTAGTAATGATAAAGGTACGAGTATGGGGACTTGTCTAACTTGTAGTGACAATAAAATTAAATAAATGTTTATGGTAATTTTTTGGAAATGGAAAATATGTATATATATTTTTTTTTATAAAGTAGTTGACATTCCAGATCAGTAGCTGCACCAGGTCATCCCAACTAGGTTGGCATATCCTTAGCACCCTCATCATTTACCAAAATAAACAAAATATTATTAAAAAGAAAAAAGAAAAATCTAGTTAAAGTTACAAGCCAAAAGGCTAAGCAACGACAAAAGGAGAAGACATAAATCTAACTAAACCTATAGTTACAAATACCCATTGCATCGCTTGCAATTAAACTAAGACAACAGGCTGGAGGAGAGGCCCACCAGTTCGAAGTGCCATACTTTACTGCGAGACTCGCCAAGATGTCAGCCAGTCTATTACCATCTCTATATATATGTGAGACCCGAAAGTTCATCTTGTCAATTAGTTGAAGACACCTATTCCACTTCGCCTTGAGAAACCAGGTTACAATTTTTCTCATAGTGATAAAAATCTGCACAACATATGTTGAGTCACATTCCAGCCACAAGCAGTGCTAACCTTTATCCCAACTAACTTCTAACACATGAATAGCTGCCATAAGCTCAGCCTCGAAAGAAAATTTACATCCAATAGCAAGCGTGAAACAACCTTTAACGAAGGCCCTGCAAGTACGGAACATACCCCCACAACCGGAATTTCCTGGACTTCTGAAAGCTGCCCATCTATATTAGCCTCAATCCAACCCAGTAGAGGAGGCCACCAATGAAATAGTATGATGTTTGGTGCCTTAGGTGGGCGACAATTCAAAATAAATTTATGGAGAATGAGCAGATCAGCTTGAGAATTACGCATGGCACCTGAATGTAACTCATTGGCTTCCTTAATCACCCTTACTCCATAAAATAGAAGCCGGAATAGAACCCCCTCCCTCATATAACACATTTATATTTTTTAGTGTTCCCCTACAAATGACAATAACATCTTCTGCATACATCAAATTAGTAGAAACCATCATGCCCCTTGGCAGTTCCATGGGTTGCAGGTCACCACGACCAACAGTTATAAAATATACCGACTCAAAAAATCTTCAGCAAAACCAAAAAGTAGAGGTGACAGAGGATCTCCCTGTCTAACTCGACGTGTACACCTGAAATACCCCGCAGGAGATCCATTAATTACCGGGTGGTCCTAAAGATGGTACTAATCCAGCTGCAAAAAACATCAACCAGACCATAGACTTTGAGCACACAAAGCAAGAAATCCCAGTTAACAGTGTCAAAAGCCTTCCTAATATCCAATTTGATTGCCACATTGCTTCCATACGATCTTTTGTCCAGAGAGTTTAGGCATTCAGATGCCACAGCAATACAGTCCTCAATATGTCGTCCTTTGATGAAACCAAATTGTTGGGGTGTGATAATCCGGGAAGCCACATTGGAGAGTCTATTAGCAATAATCTTAGAGACGATCTTGTACAAGAAGTTACTCAGGACAATAGGCCTAAACTGTTCAGGAGCAATGGCTTCTGGAAATGGACAATATATATGTTGCTATGGGAAATTTGGTTTTCTGAGATAGAATGTACATAGTGTGGAAATAATGCAATTTTTTTTTGGAACTTCGTTATCAGTAATATTTAAACCAGGCCATTAAAATTCATAAAAAGGGAGTTCATGAGTTAGAGACTTATTGTCCTTGGGTCAGGGGTGGAGCAACGAACTTGTTTCAGCGCACATGAAAATTAATCAAGTTGGAGGAAGGGGCCCAAAATCTACTATATTTGAAGTCTTCTCATCAACATTTTCTTCAATTAAAGATTTTCTTTCAAAATATCCGTCTAAGGTCGACATGAATTTTTCCTACAAAAATAAAAAGTGATAATTTGAGATCACAAATCAACTTCACAAACCACAAATCTCAAATTAAATCACAATCCACAAATATTTAACAACAAAATATCAAGTAAAATTAATCAAATCAATTAAATTAGAACCCCAAATTGAATTTAAAACATAACATAATTTAATAGAAAACCATAAAATATTGAATATTAAGATCAGTAATCACAATCAGTATTCAATTTCAATTTTTTTCAGTATACTGTAAATGAAATTATCAACATACCACGTTCCAACTTTCAAATTCTTACAAGTAGGGGCTGTTTTCACACCACACGTGACTTGAATTCCAGTACAGAGGCAGAGTATTTTGCGATCACCGAGGCCGTTAAAGAGTGTATATGGTTAACTGGTATTTTAAATGAGCTTAACTTTCTACATGATATTCCTATAATATACACTGATAGTCAAAGTGCACTTCTATTAAGTAAAAATCCTGTCTATTATGAGTGTTCTAAACATATAGACGTTAAGTACCATTTTGTGAGAGAGAAAATAGCCTCGGGTGATATAAGACTTGAGAAAGTTCGTACGGATAAAAATTCATCTGATATGGAAACGAAGATAATATCTACTTATAAATTTAAATCTTACTTATCAATGCTAAAGATTGATTATGACTGAATTCCTTGTGCAGGTAATGGGCGATGATGGTAAAGACCAAGCTCACCCACTTAGCCTATAGCAACCAAGAGAGTTAAAGATCGGAATTTGGAGATCAAAGTAAAGTTTATTGGAATTGTGATCCCCAAATTGCAAGAGTTCAAACTTGGAGGGCCAACTTATAGCAACCAGTGAAGCTCAAGGACCTCGTGTTCAATTTTCGATAAATAAAGTCTTTAATTCCTTTATTCTTGGTAGAAGACACACACGGACTCCCTCTCTCTTTGAAGACATTACGCACAACTTCCTATTTGGCCTCTCTGTTGCGATTTGTTACTTGATTTGTTCTTGATTTAGTCCCATATTTTTTACACCAATTTGTAATAACTTGAAGTTAGTGATTGGGTCTTTGTATAGATTATATTGTGATCGGTTTTGGTGTGATTATTGGTGTAGTATTTGCGAGAATTAGCGCAGTCCATTCGGTAGTATTCTTGTGCTGAAATTGGTGATTGATTCTTGTAATTCTTTGTAACTCTCTTTGGAAGGTTATTTGCTAGTGAAAAAGGGTTCGGACGTTTTGAGCTCCCCAGATGTAGGTGTATTCACCGAACTGGGTCACCAAATCGAGGTTGTTTCTTTCTTTGATTTTCGTTCTTGTTTAATTCTTGATATATATTTTATGTTATCTACATTAGTTACATGAAATAGGTTCGATTATAACCTAACAGCCTCGTTAATTCATCCACCAATCTACCCACTGACGCAACACCAACAAACACAAACCCTCCGCCACCTCCCATTCCTATCATCCCAAATCCTCCAATCATTATCAATGCACACGCTCAATTACCCATCAAAATTACTCCATCAAATTACCCAGCTTGGCACATCCAATTTCACAGCCTACTCATTGGTTTTGATCTCGTGGGCTTCGTCGATGGAACGCTTCCCTGTCCAGCGAAGTTCACAATCACACAAAATACAACAACTATAGATATACAAGATTTTAGGGATACACATAAATCACGAGTTATATATATCCCTTTTCCGGCTCATATAAGTTAAACGATTCGGGAATTTTTCACAAGGAAAATTTAGACTTAGGTCCACAAACTATATATGTAGTGACATTAGGTTGTGCTTTCATATTTGACCTGTAAATAATCAATTTATAGTACGAAATCCAGATCTTTTAGTTTTAACCACTCGGATCTCTTCTTTAAATTTTAATTGTATATATTCTGTATAATATACAACCAGGACCACCTTATATAGAAACACAGTTTAACAGAGTGAATCATAATATTTAAATAAAAGATATCAGTGACAGAGTAAAAAAGTGTTCAAAAAATAAATAAAAAATGAGTAAAGAGGAAGAATGTAATTTTACAGAAACAAATTGTATATGTACGGAAAGGTGGGGTTGAGAATACAGTGGAGAAAGAGGAAGGATATGATTTTAGAGAAATGGATTGATATATACGCACGGAAAGGTCGGGGTGATTTGTAATAAATTAGTGTAGGTCACTAAACTTTGAGTTGAATTTCACTTCAGCTATTCAACATTTTTATTCAGAAATTTAGTGTCATTGTGCCAAGATAATTTGCCTTCTATGGCCACGGAATTTAAATGTTTTGATATTTATCTAATTGCAAATAATTTCTTTTCTTGAAGATTTTTTCGAAACATGTCGACATTAATACTCTGGAATACGATTTGCCACATTACGAGCTAGTTAATAAGAGTAAGCATCGACATCAAGGTTATTAATGCCTTGTATTGTGGCTTCTCATAGAGCCAATTCAATTGCCACAAGTTTCGCTTAAAGGTGGCTGAAATTGTTCGATAATGGCTCTGTACGAGCAACTTTAAACAGGCCATGATGCTCGCAAAGGATGTATCCTCCTCCCCATGCCTGATAGTATTAGGGGCACAAGCAGTGAAATTTAGCTTCAATGCGTCTTCCATTGGCTCTGCATGTGTGAGGCATGTGTCATGCTTGTAATTATGTATTGAGCTCGAGCTGGTGTTAATGTTTTCTTCCCTTGCACCACTAGAACAAATGATTGGCCCGTAGCAATAGGTTGTAGAATCTGTTCAAATGTAAACTTGATTTATGTGTCATTTAAGTTGATGGATCATATGTTGTTGTATTGTGTCTAAGTCCTGAAAGGATTTAAGGCTCAGAATTAAACCACAAAGATACAAGAACACAAGTTAACCACAAAGAATCAAATCACTTTATTCAAAAACGTAAAGTTACAAAACCAGAAATCAAAACCCAGAACTATACATGAAAACTTCCAGAAACAGAAATCGCAAAGATAACCACAAAGAACAATTAGAGTTGCAGAAAACTCTGCCAAAACTCTTCACTAAACCGTATACTGATTATCACAAATCAGTATCAACTACAGCCATAAAGAAACTACAACCAATATCTAAGATTTCTGGAAGAAATATGAAGAAAACTCAAAGTTCAGACGAGGCGATACAAAATCGCCTAACAGAGAGAGTAAAAGTTAGTGTTTGAGAGAGAGGAAGAGTCTGGAATGTCTGAGTATGCAGAGCGTCTCCTTTGATTTTAATACATGTGGACGGCCAGGATCCTCCCAACTGATCTAACGGCTTGTATTAGGCGGTGATGTTTAGATGTGTAGCGACCAAGATTTTTATGAAATAAATAATTATTTTAATATTTAAAAAATTGTGTCGCTACTATTTCACTCATTGTTTTGAAATTAACGCCACGACGGATTCGTCTAGCCAAGTCAAGAAATATCAAATTTGTTCGATTTTAAATTAAAATCCGAATTTCTAAAATTATATTATTTTAATTATTTATTCAAAGTATTATTTTCAAAATGTATTTTTCAGTCAAAAATATATCTGTTTTAAAAACGTTTCTTGATCAAAGATAGTTAAATTTTTAGTTGATTTCATCCCCACGTTTTCTCCTCCTTTCTTTTCTCTTTACACCAAATCCATATCATATTAAACCAAATTATAATTATTCCATTCAATGATTTTATTCCCCACTAACTCCACCACCCGTATGCATTCATTATGTTGCAAGAACATAATGATTATATTCTCCAAAATCATCACAATATATATCACCATTCACCAGCAACCTCTTTCATCATCTTCATCATCATTCCCATCACAGTCAAGAGACTACCACACTGCCTTACCCCAATAACGTCATCACCACCAACGAATCACTGCCATAACCACCACCCCTGCCCAGATTGAACTATCAATTCACCACCATCGACTAACCTGCAGCAAAACCAACCACTACCGAATCAATACAGAACCAAGCAATAACCACCATCATTACCACAGCAAAACCAAATTAGCATCAAGTTGCCCAACTGTGATTTCCATGAACCTGCTCCCAACCTTCCAATCCATTACCACTTCTGAACCGAGTTCATCACCATTGGAACATCACTCAAAACCATCAAGCACCATCGCTGCCTTCACCACCGGACACCACCTACATCTCCGGCTAACCTCCATTGCCCAACCTAAATCAAAACCCAAAATCAACCCAAAACCATGAATAAAGATATAACCCATTTACTTACCTCCATACTTGACCTATTTTGGCCGGATTTTGTCACCGGAAAATCAACCTTTGAACCTCAGTAGATCTTCAAATTCGCACCCCAAAATCCTATCTAAACCTAAAAATCCAACCTCACTCACACTCTTGAATGCATCACCTTCACTCGACGGCTGTGTCTCCACGAGTCGCCGCCGGTAATGCCTAACAGATTTTTCAATCGCCGTTCGTCCCTCTCTCTCTCTCTTGCGTCTCTGAATTCATTTGAAGGAGAGAGAAAATGTTTGATTTTATATTATTTGATTATTTTCGGAATTTGCAACTTGGTCCCTAAGTTTGAAAATGTTTTATTTCAGTCCTTTCAACTTTTAAAGTTATCCATTTCAGCCCCAAAGTTTTAAATGAGTTTTAATCAGCCCTTTCATTTTCAAAATCTATTATTTCAGTCACTGTTGATTTACTTTTAAGCCCAAGTTTTCAAAGTATCTATTTTAGTCCCTCAACTATCAAAAGTATTCATTTTAATCCCTCAGCTTTCAAAACATCAATTTTAGTCCTCAAATTATAATTTATCATTTTGAGCTATATATTCGATAGACTAAAGTGACTTATTGGCTAAGACGAAGTGTACGGAGAATTTAAATAAATTGAAGTCATTCCCGCTCAACTTTGCACTCGTCGGATTTGAGGTAGACTCGCACTTATTAATTGATTTAAATTATGATTTCATATGAATGTCATGTGACTTGTGAAAGTCAATTTTTAAGAAAAGCAAGTATGTTGTTATGAAAGGTAAATATACCTTATGTTGTTATGAAAAGTAAGTATGTTTTTATGAAAAGAAAATGTACTTTATGTTTTTACGAAAAGTAAGTATACCCTATGCTTCACGAAAAATGTTTTTTTGGATCATTGCTATGAAATCAATCTACCAAGATTGTTTTGGGTCCCATATGATAAGTTATGATATGTTAAAGGGACCGGAGTTTTAGTAGCGCTACACATAAGAATTCTTGCCACGAAGTTCGGTAACATTCTTGTGTCTCCTATGTTTATGAGGATTTGCCACGAAGTTCGGTAAAATTCCTGTGTTTCCATATGTTTATGAGGATTTACCACCTAAGTTCGGTAAAATTCCTGTCGCATATGTTTATGAGGATTTCGATCATATCTTATGTTATGATGCAATTGATCCCTATGAATTTCAAAAATTATGCTTGGTATACTTACTACATAAGAATTCTTGCCACCTAAGTTCGGTAAAATTCTTATGTTTATGAGGATTTCGATCTTATCCTATGTTATGATGAAAACTTACTGTTATTATGATTTTACTGCATAAGAATTCTTGCCACCTAAGTTCGGTAAAGTTCTTGTGTCTCCTTATGTTTATGAGGATTTCAATCCTATCTTATGTTATGCTTTCAAAAGAAATTATGCTTGGCATAATTAAAATGTTTTTATAAGTATATGGTTTTCAAAGAGCTGTTTTCAAAGAGCTATTTTCAAAGAGCCTATGATTTGCAAAATATGTCCCGTGCTGTAATGCACAATATGAGTTTTATCAAGAGCCGTTTTATAAAGAAGCTCTATCAATGCCCGTTTTATAAAGAGTCGGGATTTATGTGTTTAATCATCTTATAAATTAAATTAATTTGCGATGAGTCTACTGAGTATTTCCCCCATGAAATACTCACCCTACTTTTTAACAGTTTTGCAGATTTCGGAGACGGTGGCGAGCGATGAATGATGGTGGCAATAATCGTTAAACGGTTGAAAGTTTGACGTTAATGATTTCCGTATTTTTTCCAAACAATCGAATAATTTAGAGAAGTTCATTTATTTGAGAAATTATGACATTGTCAATTTCTTTACAAAATTAATGGTTCGATTTACTATTTCAAATGGTTTCATAAATGTTTTCAATTTTATCGGCCATTACAGTTTATTTAATGTTGCCAAAAATGAATTTCAACTATTTCTTCCGCAAAAATATTATTCGAAAAATTTAGACAGAAAATGACGTAGTGAATCGGGTATACGGAACTCGGGGCGCTACAAGTTGGTATCAGAGCTAGTCTGCGTTTCTGTAGACTGGTAAAATTTTTTTAAAAAAAAAAGAATTTTCAAGAAATATTTTCCATTATAAGATTTTTATTGATGAAGATTGCCACTGCCATCATTTCGTTCCACCAACTCCGAGGTAAAGAAGTTTATGATGTTTAAAGTTATTTCAGTATTTCGAATACTCATTTTACTGATTTATGAGAAAGAATGAAGAGTATTTCGGATACTTATGATTTATGAGAAATAAGAATGTATTTCTTCGAAAATAATGATGTTGTTATGCTTTGTCATAACTTATATGCTTTAATGTATGATTATGAGAAATTTTTTTTAAGAAAGAAAACGAGTGTTGAGCATAATGGGAATAATATGATTTAAGGATGATTTTTAATAATTTTTGTCCTCGAGTTAGAAATGATGAACCCTAGATGGACTTTGCATAATTGATTTTAGACATGGCATATATTTATAAGTATGAGTAATCTTTTGAGCCAATTAAGGTATGGAAGGAAGTGATATTGTGATATTAGAAGTCATGATTTGAAATTGTTATGTTGAGGAATTATGAATTGAATTATGAGATATTTTGATGATATTGAAGTATTGGAATAGTTTTCAATATTTTTTTTAGATCGTTGTGATCAAATGTGGAGTTATTTATTACTGTGAGTTATGAAGTATGCTTATTGTTTGGATAAGTCCAAATTACAAGGGAGACTCTGTCCAGAATTTTTATCGTTTGGAAATAAGAGCATAGTATGGTATGCTATCACAAACGAGATTTAGTAGATGATAGTAGAGATTTTATTATTTTCTCATAAGGAGAACACACAAGAGTCACACTGGAAAGGAAATACATGAAACACATGAAAGCATAAGAGAAAAACATGGAAAGATCCTCAGAATGAGAGATGTGTTTCCGGAGTAGCCGTATCCTACCACCTCTGATCTTTTGAGGAAATAAAGAAACCTTCAAAGAGGTGTGTTTCGAGAGTAAGAATACTCCGTAATCTACCACCTGGAACCTTTGAGGTACACACAAGATTTAAACATTTAAGAAATCCTAGTAAATGGAGGGGTGTCTCGAGAGTGAGAATACTCCGTACTCTACCCCCACCTATTCTAAGATTCACAGAGTTAAGTTTACATTAACCGGACTCCATTTTCGCTTGATTCCCCTTCCTTGCGACCAATCTATCTTAACCCCTGCTGGATCTTGTATTGAGATATATGACTGCAGCTTATCCAGTAGTTCATCAATAGTAGGAGCAGAAATAAGGAGCCTTCTAGAAAATGGAGAGATGAATCCCTGTTCCACAGCATAATCAAGAAAGGTTAACAAACCATCAAAGAAATTGTTAACATTCAGAAGCCCAATAGGCTTAGTATGGAGATCTAGTTGAGCCCACGAGGTAATGTTAAAGATTTCTTCTAAGGTACCAAAACCTCCGGGCAGGGCTATAAAGGCATCAGAACCATATAGCATACAAGTTATGCGTTCATGAATGGATAAGGTTTGAACTTCATGCCCTCGTATTTTGCCTGCAACATCTACCAAAGGGACAGGTATGACACCGATTACTTTTGATTTCTCTGCAAGAGCAGATTGGGAAACACAACCCATTAGACCACTGCTACCACCCCCATATACAAGAGTGATACCTTTTTCCTCCAGTTTCTTTCCAAGATCTACAGCCGCTTCTAGATAACCGAAGCCTTTCCCTACTTTTGATCCACAAAATACACAAATAGTTTTGATCTGTCGAAGTTTTGGTGCTTCCATCTTTGATAGTAAAGAAGGGAAAACTTACGAAGAAGATGTGATTTTGGGATGCCTGAACTATGAAATATGTTTGGCTATTTAAAGCCGGAAAAATTTACTGTTTTTGATTGATTCTGAAAAAGTAAAGATTCACTTTTTGACAAAATCGGCCAACTTTTGACTATTTTATCAAAGATATCACCTTTCGGTGATTTATTTCCAGCTTTATCAAACCTCGAGAAAAGGAAAATATATTTACTTCCAGCTTTATCAAAACTCGAGAAAGGAAAAATATTTTTTTTATTTCCAAAACGCGTTAAAGAAAACAGCAAAATATTTTAAAAGCATATCAAAAGATTTACCTTATATCATTGCTGAACTGCCAGAAGCCTCATTTTGTAAAACAGACTGGCAAACAGGATCTTTTGTTATTATATTTTGGAGACTATAACGATTTTTGTCCTCGTTAAACTGAGCGTATAAGGAGAGAAGTTCACGTTGCACATAACCACTTGGGTGCGTCTCAAGAGTCAGTCGAATATCATCCAAAGACTCCTTACTCAGTCCACCCTTTATGAATTCGATTTTATCATCCCGATTAGTAGAAGAATATCCTACTGATTTGCAACGAGTATTACAGTTCCAACGAGCACATTTGTAGCAACCACCCAGTCTTTTTGCTCTTCGTTTCTTTGCAAACGTGCTTTTGCCTAAACCAGGCATGTGCTTTGGAAATGTTGATGGTAATTCACCAGATAGTCGAACCTTTGCTTCTATCAACCAGCGAACATCTTCTGGAATATCATGAGCCATTAGCAACCTCAATCTTTCGAGCCTTATTCTATAGATCTTTCTCAGATCATTCATAGGAAGATTGGAATAATACTTGCGAATGTTAGAAAGGATGATATCCATTGTTTGATGATTCAACCTCTTCCCAGCATGAACTATTTAAAAGCGTAAAGGATCTGAGTGAATCCGCGTGATGTTGTGTCCAGCAAGAAAGCGCAGGATTATTTTTAATGAAAAGAGGAGACAGAGTTTATGCGCCGTTTACTTTATTGATAAAGGAAGATTTGATGATAAGATTTGAGATATGAAATATTTTTCTTGGATTTTGGGTACTGATATTTTGATATAATAATCAAGGTATAGAAATAATACGGGAATACGTGAAAGAGAAATAAGGACCGTATTGAATCAGAATTCATACGTATATACAAGTGAAAGAAATACTTTGCAGGAAATGTGATGATAATTAAGTAAAGAATCTTAGTTTGGGAGATAATTGTTTAATGAATTTTTGGGTTACAAATATTGGAATGATAAGTTGATGATATTATGTTGATATGCTATTGGGTATATTACGTAGAGAGAATATTCAGGTAATTCTTTGATTATTTTGGAAATATTCGATGATAAGAAGAAAGGAAATTTTTTTTATGATATGATATATCAGTAAAGATTTGTTGAAATTTTAGAGATATATACGAATATTTGAGGTCACATGATACGATGATAAGTGACAAGTTACATGAATACTACAAGATATGGTGAAATATCACATACGATTGGGAATTTTCATTTTGATTCAGAAGATTTTATGAGTAGACATATGTCTATTATTGATAGAAAAGTCCATGTTCTTAAGAAAACAAAGTGATGCATTTAGTCAAAGTCCAGTGGGTTAAATATGGTTGGGTTAAATATGGTAGCGATGATGCTACATAAGAAGAAGAAGTTCTGATTAAGTATTCAGAAATCATAAGATTAAGTAAGTTTAATTTCGAGGACGAAATTATTTTAAGGAGGTAAGATTGTAGCGACCAAGATTTTTATGAAATAAATAATTATTTTAATATTTAAAAAATTGTGTCGCTACTATTTCACTCATTGTTTTGAAATTAACGCCACGACGGATTCGTCTAGCCAAGTCAAGAAATATCGAATTTGTTCGATTTTAAATTAAAATCCGAATTTCTAAAATTATATTATTTTAATTATTTATTCAAAGTATTATTTTCAAAATGTATTTTTCAGTCAAAAATATATCTGTTTTAAAAACGTTTCTTGATCAAAGATAGTTAAATTTTTAGTTGATTTCATCCCCACGTTTTCTCCTCCTTTCTTTTCTCTTTACACCAAATCCATATCATATTAAACCAAATTATAATTATTCCATTCAATGATTTTATTCCCCACTAACTCCACCACCCGTATGCATTCATTATGTTGCAAGAACATAATGATTATATTCTCCAAAATCATCACAATATATATCACCATTCACCAGCAACCTCTTTCATCATCTTCATCATCATTCCCATCACAGTCAAGAGACTACCACACTGCCTTACCCCAATAACGTCATCACCACCAACGAATCACTGCCATAACCACCACCCCTGCCCAGATTGAACTATCAATTCACCACCATCGACTAACCTGCAGCAAAACCAACCACTACCGAATCAATACAGAACCAAGCAATAACCACCATCATTACCACAGCAAAACCAAATTAGCATCAAGTTGCCCAACTGTGATTTCCATGAACCTGCTCCCAACCTTCCAATCCATTACCACTTATGAACCGAGTTCATCACCATTGGAACATCACTCAAAACCATCAAGCACCATCGCTGCCTTCACCACCGGACACCACCTACATCTCCGGCTAACCTCCATTGCCCAACCTAAATCAAAACCCAAAATCAACCCAAAACCATGAATAAAGATATAACCCATTTACTTACCTCCATACTTGACCTATTTTGGCCGGATTTTGTCACCGGAAAATCAACCTTTGAACCTCAGTAGATCTTCAAATTCGCACCCCAAAATCCTATCTAAACCTAAAAATCCAACCTCACTCACACTCTTGAATGCATCACCTTCACTCGACGACTGTGTCTCCACGAGTCGCCGCCGGTAATGCCTAACAGATTTTTCAATCGCCGTTCGTCCCTCTCTCTCTCTCTCTTGCGTCTCTGAATTCATTTGAAGGAGAGAGAAAATGTTTGATTTTATATTATTTGATTATTTTCGGAATTTGCAACTTGGTCCCTAAGTTTGAAAATGTTTTATTTCAGTCCTTTCAACTTTTAAAGTTATCCATTTCAGCCCCAAAGTTTTAAATGAGTTTTAATCAGCCCTTTCATTTTCAAAATCTATTATTTCAGTCACTGTTGATTTACTTTTAAGCCCAAGTTTTCAAAGTATCTATTTTAGTCCCTCAACTATCAAAAGTATTCATTTTAATCCCTCAGCTTTCAAAACATCAATTTTAGTCCTCAAATTATAATTTATCATTTTGAGCTATATATTCGATAGACTAAAGTGACTTATTGGCTAAGACGAAGCGTACGGAGAATTTAAAGAAATTGAAGTCATTCCCGCTCAACTTTGCACTCGTCGGATTTGAGGTAGACTCGCACTTATTAATTGATTTAAATTATGATTTCATATGAATGTCATGTGACTTGTGAAAGTCAATTTTTAAGAAAAGCAAGTATGTTGTTATGAAAGGTAAATATACCTTATGTTTTTATGAAAAGTAAGTATGTTTTTATGAAAAGAAAATGTACTTTATGTTTTTACGAAAAGTAAGTATACCCTATGCTTCACGAAAAATGTTTTTTTGGATCATTGCTATGAAATCAATCTACCAAGATTGTTTTGGGTCCCATATGATAAGTTATGATATGTTAAGGGGACCGGAGTTTTAGTAGCGCTACACATAAGAATTCTTGCCACGAAGTTCGGTAACATTCTTGTGTCTCCTATGTTTATGAGGATTTGCCACGAAGTTCGGTAAAATTCCTGTGTTTCCATATGTTTATGAGGATTTACCACCTAAGTTCGGTAAAATTCCTGTCGCATATGTTTATGAGGATTTCGATCCTATCTTATGTTATGATGCAATTGATCCCTATGAATTTCAAAAATTATGCTTGGTATACTTACTACATAAGAATTCTTGCCACCTAAGTTCGGTAAAATTCTTATGTTTATGAGGATTTCGATCTTATCCTATGTTATGATGAAAACTTACTGTTATTATGATTTTACTGCATAAGAATTCTTGCCACCTAAGTTCGGTAAAGTTCTTGTGTCTCCTTATGTTTATGAGGATTTCAATCCTATCTTATGTTATGCTTTCAAAAGAAATTATGCTTGGCATAATTAAAATGTTTTTATAAGTATATGGTTTTCAAAGAGCTGTTTTCAAAGAGCTAATTTCAAAGAGCCTATGATTTGCAAAATATGTCCCGTGCTGTAATGCACAATATGAGTTTTATCAAGAGCCGTTTTATAAAGAAGCTCTATCAATGCCCGTTTTATAAAGAGTCGGGATTTATGTGTTTAATCATCTTATAAATTAAATTAATTTGCGATGAGTCTACTGAGTATTTCCCCCATGAAATACTCACCCTACTTTTTAACAGTTTTGCAGATTTCGGAGACGGTGGCGAGCGATGAATGATGGTGGCAATAATCGTTAAACGGTTGAAAGTTTGACGTTAATGATTTCCGTATTTTTTCCAAACAATCGAATAATTTAGAGAAGTTCATTTATTTGAGAAATTATGACATTGTCAATTTCTTTACAAAATTAATGGTTCGATTTACTATTTCAAATGGTTTCATAAATGTTTTCAATTTTATCGGCCATTACAGTTTATTTAATGTTGCCAAAAATGAATTTCAACTATTTCTTCCGCAAAAATATTATTCGAAAAATTTAGACAGAAAATGACGTAGTGAATCGGGTATACGGAACTCGGGGCGCTACAAGATGGATCAAGGAACCGTGTTTCAGACATTGGGCTCAAGTAGTGATAGATTGGGCTGCTTCCGGTCCATTTTGCTTATTAAGTTCAATTGCCCAACAATAAATCTCCACCTCAATTGAACTGGTTTCTATTACCTGAAAAACACACCAAACAAGTATCAAAGTTCAACCAAATTTAAAAGACTCAATGCATCTTTAAATTTGTTAACAGAAATAATCTTTGTTCCTGCATCTGCAGGATTAACCTGAGTTGGAATCTTAGCAAGTTTTACAATACCTTTATCAATAATGTCCCTAATGAAATGAAATTTAACATCAATATGTTTTGACCTATTGTGAAAAACAGGATTTTTACACAGATGCAATGCACTCATGCTGTCAGTACATATTTCGACTTCAGAATCAGAAATGCAATCAATTTCAGATAATAAACCCTTTAACCATAAACATTCCTTAACAGCATCTGTAGCAGCTATATATTCTGCTTCAGTTGATGATAAGGCAACAAGTTTTTGAAGCTGGGATTTCCAGCTAATACAGGAAGAATTTAAAGTAAAGAAATAAGATGATGTTGACTTCCTGTTATCAATATTTCTAGCAAAATCTGAATCAACAAAACCTTTAAGTTTAAAATCAATTTTGGTTTTAGAAAATACTAGACTAACTCTAGCAGAACCTTTCAAATATTTCAAAAGACATTTCATAGCTTCCCAGTGCAATTCACCAGGATTGCTCATAAATCTACTTAAAACACTTACTGCAAATGCTATATCAGGTCTGGCACAGACCATTAACTACATGACTGATCCAACAGCATTTGAATAAGGCACATTTTTCATTCTAAGCAATTCATCATCAGACTTAGGACAATGCTCAACAGATAATTTAAAATGTGCAGGCAAAGGTAAAGATACAGGTTTTGATTCAGATAAGCAGAATCTGTTTAAGACCTTTTCTATGTAATGTTTTTGATTTAAAAATAGTTTTCCTGATTGTCTATTCCTAGAAATATCCATGCCAAGTATTCTTTTAGCATTACCTATATCTTTCATTTCAAATTCAGAATGCAATTTGTCTTTAAGAACATTAATATCATGCATATTTGGTCCAGCAATGAGCATGTCATCCACATATAAAAGCAAGTAAATGAAATCATATTTACCAAGTTTAAAATATAAGCAGGAATCATATTTACTTTTCTGGAAATTTAGGCTTTGGATATAAGAATCAAATCTCTTCTACCACTGCCTAGGAGCCTGTTTTAAGCCATACAAAGATTTTTTTAACAAACAAATCAAATCAGAATTTCTGCCTTTTTCAAAACCTTTAGGTTGATGCATATAAATTGTTTCATCTAAGGAACTATAAAGGAAAGCATTTTTAACATCCATTTGCTCAAGTTCTAAGTCAAATTGAGCAACCAAAGCAAATAGAATTCTGATAGAAGTGTATTTAACAACAGGTGAAAATATTTCATTAAAATCAATTCCCTCCTTTTGAGAAAAACCCTTAGCTACAAGCCTAGCCTTGTACCTAGGTTTCATATCCTTAGATTCACTTTCTTTCAGTTTAAAAATCCATTTACAGTCAATTATCCTTTTATTTACAGGTCTATTGACTAAAATCCAGGTACCATTCTTTAAAAGTAAGTCCATTTCATCTTGCATTGCTGCAAGCCATAGTTTGGAATCTTTAGAAGAAATAGCTTCTTCAAAAGATTGAGGTTCAAGTAAAATAGGATCAGAATATATAAACGCAGACACAAAGTCAGGATCCTCAAACCTAGGAGGAGGTCTAATCTCTCTTCTTGGTCTATCCCTAGCCAATTGATAATTTTCAAGATTACTTTCAGCTTCAGGGATATCAATAGTTTGTGGTTTAGTACCTGCAGGTTCATGTTCAGGTTCAGGAATGACATTTGGAGACTGTGGGGTTTGCTCCACCTGAAACTGAGTATTGGGCAGGCCATTTTCATCACTTAAATGGTCTGCACTCAGCTCAGTAGTTATAAAATCTTTTTCTTTAACAGGATCAGTCAATTTTTCATTTTTGCAAGGAAAATCATTTTCATTAAAGACCACAGACCTACTCAAAATGACCCTGTAACCTCCCTGATCCCTGACCCATAACCTATAGCCCTTGACTCCTTCTCCATAACCAAGAAAGACACATTTTAAAGACCTGGAGTCAAGTTTAGTTTCAGAATGGTGTGAGTAGGTAGCACAACCAAAAACTTTTAATTTTGAAAAGTCAGGAAGATAATTATTCCAGATTTGATCTGGAATCTTAAAGTCAATAGCACTGCAGGGAGATAGGTTTATCAAATAGGATGCAGTTTTGACTGCTTCTCCCCATAAAAATTTAGGAAAATTTGAATCCAGTAAGATACACCTAGTTCTTTCAAGAAGTGTCCTATTCATTCTTTCAGCAACCCCATTTTGCTGTGGACTGTAGGAAACAGTCATATGCCTAAGAATACCTAAGGTGCTACAAAAAGAATCAAACTCTTGGTTACAAAATTCTAAACCATTATCAGTTCTAATAGTTTTGACCCTTTTTCCTTTCAAATTTTGAACTAAGGTGATCCAATTTTTGAAAACAGACACAGTAGCATCCTTAGTTTTTAACAAATGCACCCAGGTTTTCCTAGAAAAGTCATCTACAATAAGAAGAAAATATCTGAAACCTGAAACTGAACCCACAGGAGCAGGACCCCACAAATCAGCATGCACATATTCAACCACATTAGTAGATTTATAAATACCTTTACCAAATGAACTTCTTTTCTGTTTGCCTAAAACACATTTTTCACAGAAGTCAAGTTTATGCAACACATCATTACCAAATACACCTTTGGTTTCAAGTAACTTAAGTCCCTTTTGTCCAATGTGTCCTAATCTTTTATGTCATAACTCAGTTTTATTCAAATCAGACACAGCATTAAAAGACTTAGCATAAACAGGCAAGACATTCAACATATAAATCTCAATAATTTTGGGAGTACTCATGATCAAGCATTTATTTTTGAAAATACTCAAAAAACCATTTTGCATTCTGATCTCAAAAGATTCAGAATCTAAAACTCCAAGTGAAATCAAGTTCCTTTTCAAATCAGGAACATATCTGATTTTATTCAAAATAAGAGTTTTGTTATTTTCAAGTTGTAACAAAACCTTTCCAATACCTTTCACATCACAAGAAATATTGTTGCCTAGTTTCACAGAACCAAAGCAATCATTACTCAAATCAGCAAACATATCCTTTTTAGGACACATGTGAAAAGTACAACCAGAATCTAAAATCCATTCATTTTTGTTATCTGACTTAGTAGTGACATAAACCACCCCATTATTATTATTATCTTGCACTGCAGCCTCAGTCTGATTACTGATTCCCTGTTTATTTTTCCTTTTAAAACAATATTTAATATGATGTCCAGGTTGGCCACAGTAAAAGCAAATTCTAGGTGGTTTATCTATATTAGAAGTACCAGCATTATTATCTTGAGATCTAACATTGTTCTGGTTTTTGAAATTATTGTAATTTTTAGCATTATTATCTTGATTTCTGAAACCAGGTTGACTTCTAAAATTACTGTCCCTAGGCCTATTGAAGTTGCCCTTATTTTGGAAATTTCCTTTTACATGCTTGTTATTCCAATCCCTATTATTGCTAGAATTATTCCAATTTTTATTGAAATTTGTTCCAGCCTTGTTCAGCCTAAAAGAGTTCTTCTTCCTAGAGGTACCTATCACATTATAGGCTTCCTTAGAATTATGTTTAAACTCTAACTCTTTATTTTTAAGGGATGTATGAACTATCTCAGTGGTCAACTTCTGCCCCCCATATTCTAGGGCATTCCTTAAATCTTTAAACTTATCCCCCATAGCATTCAATAAACAAACAACTTTTTGTTCATCAGTAAGTTTTTCATCACAATTTAATAGACTTTGTGTGATCTTAGTAAACCTACTCATGTTCTCTTCTACACCCTTAGATGGATCAAATTTAAAAGAGAAATATTGCTTCCAAAGAAAACACTTATCAGGTAAGTGTAAAAACAAAGTGCTCCATGCAGTTTCATCCATTTCAAGTTGTTTGTCCTGAGGGGGTATCAAGGGGCCAAAATTTATCAATTGCCTTAGCACATTTCATTTGAAGTAGTAAAGCTCGCATTTTTTTGCTCCAGAGGTTGAAATCCCCTTTGCCATTCCATATTTCAACATCTACCTTAACAGTAGCCATTGAAATAATGACTAAGATTTAGAAAATATTTCAAGTTATTGAGCTTTAGTAGTTCAAAGAACAAATAATTAGGCAGTAATCAATAATACCGGTCACAATCACAAGTAAGACAATATCACAATGTCAAGTACTTATATTCAAGAAATGTTTTCTAATATTCAGAACACAGTTTTCAGCAAACAAAGTAATCAAGGTGATCACAATTCAACAGTCTAATTACTCAATCAAGAAAAATGTTCAAAGCAGTATACTGATAAAAAAAAACTGTCCTTTCAGTATATCCCTCAACCTATACTGGATATTCCCACACTCCCTCAGATTCCCGAATTCTCAATGAAATCCTGGATAAAGGTAAGCTAGGGGTCCTAGTTATAGGCTTCAACGGAGAGATTTGGGAGAGGACAGGAAATTTGAAAACAAATTTGCAGTATAGAAAGATTGCAGTAAATAAAAGATATAACCTGATTGCAAATATAATAAGCTACAGAAGCTTCCACAAATAGCAAATATCAGCAAGTTCAAGGGCCTCCAAGAATCAGCACCACAAATTATAATCACCACGAAGAACAACCACTAAGGAACAATGTAGGATTCTTTCCTTTAAAAATCAGTATATTTATAAAGAAAAATGTACCGAGTTTCAGAATCCTAAAAATGTGGACTCAGAAACAAGGATCCAGAAACCAAAAAAAATAAAATAGAGAAACCCTAATTTTGAAAATAGGTTCCAACAAAAATATCCACGAAGTCAGAGTATCAAAAGATTTATACAAAAAACTTCAAGTATTTTGAATCTAAAAATTTCTCTCAAAAAATATTTTCAGAAAATCACAAAACGATTTACAGAAAAAGTTTAAACAACTCAAGAAAAGTATTTTCTTCAAAGTTTAACGCAAGAACCAGAAACCCTAAATCGTTTTTGCAAAAATCTCAACAACTTCCAGAAAACCCTAGATCCAACAAGAACAGATCTGGATCCAAAAGATCTGAGTCTAAACCACAGCGTATTTAAAGAACCCTAAGGCTCTGATACCACTGTAAGGATTTAAGGCTCAGAATCAAACCACAAAGATACAAGAACACAAGTTAACCACAAAGAATCAAATCACTTTATTCAAAAACGTAAAGTTACAAAACCAGAAATCAAAACCCAGAACTGTACATGAAAACTTCCAGAAACAGAAATCGTAAAGATAACCACAAAGAACAATTAGAGTTGCAGAAAACTCTGCCAAAACTCTTCACTAAACCGTATACTGATTATCACAAATCAGTATCAACTACAGCCACAAAGAAACTACAACCAATATCTAAGATTTCTGGAAGAAATATGAAGAAAACTCAAAGTTCAGACGAGGCGATACAAAATCGCCTAATAGAGAGAGTAAAAGTTAGGGTTTGAGAGAGAGGAAGAGCCTGGAATGTCTGAGTATGCAGAGCGTCTCCTTTGATTTTAATACATGTGGACGGCCAGGATCCTCCCAACTGATCTAACGGCTTGTATTAGGCGGTGATGTTTAGATGGATCAAGGAACCGGGTTTCAGACATTGGGCTCAAGTAGTGATAGATTGGGCTGCTTCCGGTCCATTTTGCTTATTAAGTTCAATTTCCCAACAAGTCCAATTAAATCAAAAAAAATAAGTCCATGTTGTAGTAAGTCCAATTTGGTGGTCCACATTCTAGAATCATTAATAGCTAGAACTCTCCATGGATTCTAGATGATCCATGCTCCAGAATTCTCTATATTTGAATAAGTGGTAGAAGTGTTTCACTTGTGAGGTTGTAAGCAAAAAATAAGAATTTAGTGAAGTCCCAAGTTCCTTCAAATAAAAGTTTTCTCAAAATACTACTCTAAAATTCTCTTACGTATCTCATCCTCTTCCTAAGAAATTGGTATCAAAGCTTGAGATTCTTTGTATCAAATAAGTAGTGAATCTTGAGGTTCTTAAATATAGGAACAAAAAGGTGCAAAAATCGCACTGATCTAAAGTCGTTTGAGCCTTCAAATTGCCTGCAGAAGTTGCTGTCTCGCAGACGAGTCGACTCACCAGTCTATTGAGTTACACTGAGTCAGGCCGAGTACTACTGATTTCACCCGAGTCAGAGGTTGTTCCAGGTTTTTTCGACGTTCTGAATCCATCTACGAAAGCCAGATTTCTGAAATTACAATTCCATAGAAAGATATGGCGAGCAATGTCATGGTTCCTTTCCAAGTTCCAACACTTGACAACTGTAACTATGACAAATGGAGCGTTAAGATGAAAGCTTTGCTTGGGTCGCAACATTTATGGGAGATCATAGAAAAAGGATATAATGAACCAAATGAAGATGCCAACCTTACTCAAGCACAAAAGGATGTGTTGAAGGACACACGAAAGAGAGACAAGAAAGCTCTCTACATCATATATCAATCACTTGATGATGACGGGTTCGAGAAGATTTTGAATGCAAGCACTTCCAAAGAAGCCTGGGATAAGCTTCAAACCACATACAAAGGGGCGGAAAAGGTGAAGAAGGTTCGCTTACAAACTCTAAGAGGTGAGTTCGAATATCTACAAATGAAAGAATTCGAAACTATTTCCGAATATTTTTCTAGAGTGTTGGCGGTGGCTAACCAATTGAAAGCAAATGGAGAAAATTTGGATAATGTTAGTATTACGGAGAAAATTTTACGGTCTCGAGACCCAAAATTTTGAGCATATTGTAGTCACAATTGAAGAAACAAAGGATTTAGAAAGCATGACCATCGAGGAGCTCATGGGATCATTTCAAGCATATGAAGAACATCAAAAGAAGAAACAAAGTACATTGGAGCAAGCGCTACAAACAAAGCTCACGTTGAAGGAAAGAAATGGAGGCAACAATGGAAGAGGAAGAGGACGTGATCATGGTCGCGGTCGTGGTCGTGGATGTTTGAGTGAATCCCGCAAGTGCACGGGTCGCACAAGTAATAAATTGAATGATGAGTCTGTGTATCGTTCCCACGAGGATTGAGATAAATTATATTTTAGATTACTGACCCTAATCGAACGGAAAAATAATTAAGAAATACAAAAGAAGCGATTTTGTTTTGTTTGAATAAAACTAAAATTGCAAACATGAAAAGTGAGGATTTTAAATATATGGAGGAAATGTATTGGAATCTAAATCCATCTAGTGTTATCTATTTCAATTATCGATTTTCTAATTGAGCTCATTCATGCGTTCTTGCCAATCGATAAAGCTAATATATTTAATTTCTTTTCCAAGACAAACTAAACCTACCATAAACACGACCCGAATATATTCCTAGTCCGAATGCGAATGTTCATGATGCATTAATCAACCATTTATCAAATAGATTGCACACGTCATATTGTTATTCCTAACATATAGTGTTCGTGTGTTTATCTTGCCGCGTTCTAAACTTATCGTGACTTTTCCAAGACTACAACAAGCAACTAATTATCCAATTGGTGATCAAACAATTAAATAATTCAATTGAAATGCAAGAATAAATCAAGAAACGCAATAATTTACTAAATTATTAATCTCGAATTAAAACAAATAATAACTAGGGTTCATCTCATCCAATACATAAACAGAATTAGCCTAGTATCTTAATTGATGAATAATCGATAAGAGAATTGATAGAAGAGTTGATAAACATAACCGATTCCACCCTCTCTAATTCTCCTTAATTCAGCCTACGTTTTCAATAATGGCCAGCCAATCGTCTCCAATGCAAGTTGTGTGTATATATGTATATATATTTCTCCCCAAATCAGCCACTTTTTCTCCCTCAATTCAACCCACTACTGCTTTTCTCTCTCGGCTCTCTCTCTATGTATATCCTAATTTAATCCAGCCAACCTATCTTCTTAATCACCAAAGCTTGCTGTGTATATATCTTCCCCTTTTTTTTTTCTACCAGCAGCTCCTCTCACGGCTGCTTCTCCCCTATTCTCGGCCCCCCTCTTTAAATTAATTCCTCCAAAGATATATATCTCCACTACTGCCTTAATGCACCAGCCGACACCTTTTTTTTTTTTTTTGCCAAGAGTCTTCTACCTGGGTATATATATGTATGTAAGATAAAAATCAAAGAATCCCCTCCCTAATGCTCTCAAAAGTCGGCTGTATAAATTAGGTCAGTGCTGATTAATTGAATTTAGGCCCATATATGCATGCTACCATAGTTTTGGGAATCAATTTTGCAAATTCGTCCTCGAACTTTATATTTGATACACTTGAGTCATTCTCTCTTAGAATCATGTTCCTTCATCTTAAAATTTTATTCAATTAAATCCTTGACATCTTGCTTCTTCATTTCTCCATCCGTCTCATCTATGATTCGTTTGCAATGTACTCACTTTTGTACGATTTTAGTAAATTTTCTTCGTTTTGCCTCCAAACGCGTCCAAATTCGGGTTTTTCCTAAAACAAACAAAATAAATACATAATTAGCAATATTATATCCTAAAACACTTGTAATTGTCTAAATCTAAAGTTAAGATAAGTATGAAAAACGTACTTATCAGTGGACGTGGCCGAGGAAGAGGAGAATTCAGGACAACCAACAATGAAGAAAGAAGACCAAAAACATTTTCAAAAAGAGGTCGTGGAAGAGGTAACAATTCAAGGCAAAGGTATGACAAATCCCAAGTCGAATGTTATAATTTCCAAAAGTTTGGTCATTTTGCTTGGGAATGTAGAGCTAATAATCAAGTTGAAGAAGAAGCAAATATTGTAGAAGATGAGAAGAAACTAGACTCCACATTACTATTGGCGTACAAAGGAGGAGTAGAAGGAAGGAAAGTCACCTCTTGGTACCTTGACACCGGGGCTAGCAATCATATGTGTGGAAATAGAAGCATGTTCGTGGAGCTCGATGAATCAGTGAGTGGAAATGTAGCGACCGAGAAAATTTTATAACAAAAAGATTTATTAATATGTGTCACTATGACTTCACCCAATTTCTTTATAAAAAAAAAACGTGTTCGCCTACCCAATTAAATTATTTTAAAATTTTAAGAAAGAAATTTAAATTCCTTTAAATCTTTAAGTTCGATTTACGATCTTAAATTTGTCCGAAATTATTATTTCATTTTGAACCCAGTTATTTATTTTAATTCCTAAATTTCTTATTTTACCATTATTATTTTAAAATTTAATCAATACAAATTATGTTACACCCAGCCAAATACATCCCTTCAGAATCTAAACCGACCAATTCTTGTCATTCAATAGTAGATTTATTCATCATCATTATACACAATAGTTACAATCCTTTCAGCTCCCAAAGAGTTGCCTATAAATCACCATCTTCATTGACGTTTTTTTTTTCCCTCCCTCACGATCTGCAGAATTTAGGTAAGAATTCTCTTCTACTCATTTCAATGTTCTGCAATTCTCCAATCGTCACCAACCAGAGGCTTGAATCTTTCAACTTCGATTTCAAACAGCTACCACTATCATCCAAAATCGAACTCCCTAGCAAACCAGGCGGAAGCACCACCACCTCAACCCGACGCTGCAAACACCAAATCTAACCTCACCACCACAACCCAAAAATGTAACAACCCTTCACTCATCTTACTTGCCATCCCTTCCCAGACCCGTCACCGCCATGAGGAGGCGGTTATACTACCAGCCAGTCGCCGGCATGGTGGGCGCCGGTGGAGTCAAACCCGTATGGGGCGGAGCCCCGATCGCAGCTCTCTACTCTCTCTGGATTTGGAAATGAAGAGAGGAGAGAGAGATTGTTGTATTTATTAAAAAATGATTTTCTAAATTATCCCTTAAGTCCCTCATCTGTGAAAAGTGTTTTAAGTACAACCCCTTTATTTTAAACAGTTATCTTCAGTCCCCAAGTTTCAAATACTATTATTTTAGCCGTTACAATTTTAAAACAAATTAGCCAGCCCTCTTATTTCTGAAAATTTTAATTTAGTCCCAAATCTTTTAGTTAGTCCCTAATATTTTATTTTGTGAAAACACTCAAATTTATTCCAAACTTCTAATTTAAATTTATTTTATTTTATTTGGCTAGATGACGCGAACGGAAAGTTAGAGATTTGAAGTTTCCCTTGCTCGACTCGAATTCATTAGCATTTGAGGTAGACTCATACCTAATAATTTATTTAGCTATGATTTGCATGAGAATCTGGAATTATGTAAATCATATATGATGTTATGTTCATGTGATTAACCATGAGGGGTAAGACGGGCAAATGCTCTCCCGAAAATGGTGTATAAAGAAGAAATGTTATATGCGCTATAACTTCCATGCATAATTGCATGTTGAATTAAGACAAGACAAGACTACTTTCCGCACTTATGTGAATATGCGATATGTTATGATGTTATGAGAAAAATATGTAGCATGATTACATGTTTATGTGCAATTTATGGATTAAGTAAATTATTCGGTTATGAGTTTACTGAGTATTTCTCAGAAATACTCACCCCGTTATTAACAATTTTTAAAGACTTCGGAAGCGGTGGCGAGTGATGGACACAAGTGGCAAAGATATAATTAAATGTTATTTTAAATATTAAAATTTCCGTTTATTTTAAGTCGAACTTTATTTTGTACCGACTATGGAGAATTTGGATTTTTATTTCTATGAATGATTGGAATAATATTTTATGCAAAATTTAAAATTTCAATTATTCCCGCTAAATGAATATTTTTTGAAATTGAGTTTGAGACGATGAAGTGGCGTTTCGAGTATTTAGAACTCGGGGCGTTACAGTTTGTAACGACCCGGCTCCCTCGCTGGGGCCTTCTCCGAGCCGTACTCATGGTCTTTCCACTCCCCCCTGGCTCCCTCGCTGGGGCCTTCTCCAGAAGTGGATTTTTGCCTTCCGCAGGATTCGAACCTTGCACCTAGGGGTTAAGTACAAATGTAGCGACCAAGAATTTTCCATGACTTATTTAAATGAATATTATTTAAAACGTGTCGCTACGACTTTACCTATTTATTTTAAACGCGTTTTCGTCTAGCCATTTAAGTTAAAATTTAAATTATTTAAATTTATCGTAGTTAAATTTTAATTTCAATTTTTATAAAAGTATCTTATTTTCATTATTTATTTATTTATGTATTTTAATCCAAATTTTAATTATTTAAGTCCAACATATTTTATCTCCAATTTAAATTCGTTCCCAAATTTTTAATTATTTTAAAATCTCAATTATCCCAAAATTTTGATCTCGGCCAAATTCAAGCCAAATCATTTTTTCTTCTTGGCCATTTTAGAAACCCAAACTACCATAACATACCATACATTAATTCAGCCAAGATCACTCCCCAACCAATTCATTAGCATAATCCTTCCCAAAACCCCCTCCAATTTCCACACATTTTCCCCAATAACATACCCATATCCCAAAATCAAATCCTATCTCCCTCAATCATCATCAATCGTGCATTTACCAAATTTTAGCACAACTCACACTTTAATATTTCCCCATTCACCTGCATCATTCACAGTCAACCCCAAAACAACATCACCTCCATAACCGACTGCCAAGACCTCAATCATCTTCACAACCAAAGCCACCACTTCAATCCCTTCAGAGCTCAGCACGACACCACAATGCACACCATGGTCGAAACCTCCACCATTTGCCCAACCAATTTCCCAAACTCCATATCCACTGCTCAACTCCATAATCTGCACAATTCGAACATCACTCCCAAATTATATGCTACCAAAATTAGTAGACAACTCACAAGACATACTTCCCTTTTCCTCAATCACCAATCATGCTCCTGCCAAATTTGAACACACACTACAAGTTTATAATCTTCCATTCCCCCCATCGTCATTCTCAAGCACAGAGACACCACAAAGAAATCCAGCCATCACCCTGCCCCGGTTGAACTCCAAAACCAGCATCACCAGCCATTCACCTCCACCTTCATCCCCAATCACCACTGTTTCATCACTACCCAAACCACCTGCAATCCACACAATCACAGTCCAAGAACCACCACTCTGCCTCCTCCAAAATTCACACAACGAACCACTCACCACCGCAAGCTCCAACCCACCATTTACGAATCAATGCATCATCTGCACCACCACCCTCTGCATTCATCATCACCAATTTTCCAAAAACTTCATCACCAATATCAATCCACCACCATTGGCTGAATCCGTAGCATCCAATTCCACAGCCCACCTCCATCACCGGAATCCATCTACTGCAAACCTCATCTACATCAATCCAAACCATTTTCATCTTCACATCAACACCACCACAATACCACCAAAATGCAAAAACCGAACCCGAACTTCACCCAAACCAAATCCGAAACATCGGCTGCCCAACCCACGAAAATCAACCAAATTCAAACCCAAAAACCCAGGATCAAAGAAAGCCCAAACACTTACCTCCACCACCGGCATGTTCGACCGGAAATCGCAGCTCCAATCCCAAATCTCCAAGCCTCGGTTTCGCACCCAATCTCCCCAAAATCCTATCAAAACCTAAATTCCAACCTCACCCACACTCACACTCGCACTTCATTCACTCGACGGTGGTACTACCGCCGGATCATCGCCGGCGACATGGATTTTTCGCCCTCCCCGTCGCAGCCCTCCTCTCCTCGCTGCGTCGCCGTTTGAGAGAGAGAGGGATAGATATATGATATATATTATGTATATGTATAAATATAAATATTATGATTTTGTAGAAATTGCTTTTTAGTCCCTCAAATTTTTAAAATAGTTTAAAACAGTCCCTTTAGTTTTAAAATTTCTTATTTCAGCCACTATATTTTTAAATTAAGTTATTCGAGTATTCTTTAATTTAAAATGTTTTAATTCAGCCCTTTGGTTTTAAAACTTATAATTTCAGTCCTTAAGTCTTAAATGATTTCAATGAGCCACTCCATTTTTAAAATCTATTATTTCAGCCCTATAGTTTAATATTCGTTTTGAGTTTCAACTCAACTTTCAAAGTATTCATTTTAGTCCCCCAAGTCTTAAAATAATCATTTCAGTCCCTAAAGTTCAAAGTCATTTAAATCAGTTTTAAAGTATTAAATTGGACTTATCATTTTAAGTTATGCTAGACGAGGCGCTTGGACATTTAGAAGAACAACGTGATTTTTCTTGCTCAACTTTCAGACTCGTGATTTGAGGTAGACTCTAAATTTCAAATCTTTCTATTTTCAAAAGTGCGCATTAATAATTGTTTGGATTATAAGTTTAGCATGTATGATTGTGTTCATGAGAATTACTTGCTTTCCAAGCATGAGACTATGTTATGAGAATTTACTTGCTTAAATGCATGAGACTTGAACTTGTATGTTCATGAGAATACTGGTGATCGTTAGACACCTGAGAACTTGAATATCATGATTATGTGTTTTAATTTATAATGTTAAATGATTATTATGCGCGAGTCTACTGAGTATTTCTTTGAAATACTCATGTTTTCCAAAACAAATTTTGCAGATGACGTTGTCGGCGGCGAGACGTGCGATGGTGGCAATTATTGAGATTTTAGAAATGTTTTATTTGAAATTGAAACTTATCTATTTCATGTTTGTTCCAAATTTATTTTCAAATTATTTCAATATCCGAATTGTTGACATTTTGGGTCAAACTTTATAAAATTTAGTTTCCGCTTTAGCTTTTAAATAATGATTGTGATGTTTACAAATATTCAATTATTTTTCGCAAAAATGTTGTTTCAAATGTTTCAAATAATAAATATGATGTTTGAAATTTTTAATTATTTCCGCAATAAATTGATTTAAAGGACGAAGTGGCGTCCCGGGCTCCGCACGGAATTCGGGGCGTTACAACAAAGATTCATGGAATCCTGCTACCATTAGACCACTTATTTTTGTAACGACTCGGCTCCCTCGCTGGGGCCTTCTCCGAGCCGTACTCGTGGTCTTTCCACTCCCCCCTGGCTCCCTCGCTGGGGCCTTCTCCAGAAGTTGATTTTTGCCTTCCGCAGGATTCGAACCTTGCACCTAGGGGTTAAGTACAAAGATTCATGGAATCCTGCTACCATTAGACAAGGTTCGAATCCTGCGGAAGGCAAAAATCCACTTCTGGAGAAGGCCCCAGCGAGGGAGCCGGGTCGTTACAGGAAATGTCACATTTGGAGATGAATCCAAAATTTCGATAAGAGGCAAAGGTGATATTCTTATACGTTTGAAGGATGGAAGTCACCAATTCATTTCTAATGTTTATTATGTGCCTAACATGAAAAATAACATTTTGAGCTTGGGACAACTTATGGAGAAAGGTTATGACATCCACTCTAAAGAAAAGGTGCTTTTCCTAAAAGATGGTAAAAATAATTTGATTGCTAAGGTGCCTATGACAAATAATAGAATGTTTTTATTAGATATTCAAAGTGATATTGCAAAATGTTTGAAAGCTTGTGTGAAAGATATATCATGGCTGTGGCACTTAAGATTTGGGCATCTTAACTTTGGTGACTTGGAGTTACTATCGAAGAACAAATAATGCGGGGACTGCCATCAATTAAGCACCCAAATCAATTTTGTGAAGGATGCCTACTTGGAAAGCATTGTCGAAAGAGCTTTCCAAATGAAGTAGCATCAAGAGCAAAGAAGCCACTAGAATTCATTCATACGGACGTATGTGGGCCAATCAATCCTAAATCCCTCGGTAAGAGCAGTTATTTTCTTTTATTTATTGATGATTTTAGTAGAAAAACGTGGGTTTATTTTCTTAAGGAAAAGTCCGAGGTATTTGAAATTTTCAAGAAATTCAAAGCATTAGTTGAAAAGGAAAGTGGCCTCAAGATTAAAGAGATTAGATCTGATCATGGAGGAGAATTCGTATCGAGGGAGTTCAACAAATTTTGTGAAGATAATGGAATTCGAAGATTCCTTACGGTTCCAATATCTCCCCAACAAAATGGAGTGTCGAGCGGAAGAATTGAACTGTCCTCAACATGGCTCGAAGCATGCTAAAGAGTAAAAAGTTACCACAAGAGTTTTGGGCCGAATCAGTAGATTGTGCGGTTTACTTGCTCAACCGATCACCAACTCGGAGCGTCTGGGGAAAGACACCTCAAGAAGCATGGAGTGGAGGAAAACCCGGCATATCACATTTGAAAGTCTTTGGAAGCATTCCCTATGCACATGTACATGACCAAAGGAGATCCAAGCTTGATGAAAAAAGTGAAAAAAAATTCTTCATTGGTTATGATTCAAGATCTAAGGGATACAAACTCTACAATCCAAGTAGAAAGAAAGTCGTTATTAGTCAAGATGTTGAGTTTAATGAAGAAGACTCATGGAGATGGGAGACACAAGAGAATGACTACACCTTCCCATCATTTACCGAAGAAGAAGAAGAAAGGAAGGAAATGCAAGAGCATACAACCCCACCATCTTCACCACAAGCAAGTGTTCAAGAAGACTTACCAAGTGGAAGTTCAAGCACACCAAAGAGGAGACCACGTACAAGAACATTGCAAGAACTATACACTAGTACAAAAACGCGAAAAAAAAATAGTTTAGGCGTCGGTTCTTCGAGAACCGACGCCTAAAACCGGTTCAGGCGTCGGTTATGAAGAACCGACGCCTGAACCGGAGGTTTACGCGTCGGTTCTTGGTGAACCGACGCGTAAACCTTGACTTTACGAGTCGGTTCACCAAGAACCGACGCGTAAACCTCCGGTTCAGGCGTCGGTTCTTCATAACCGACGCCTGAACCGGTTTTAGGCGTCGGTTCTCAAAGAACCGACGCCTAAACCATTTAATACATCTTTCAAAATTCGCGCGATTTCATTAATCCCGACCGCGCATATCTCTCTCTCACTCTCTCTCAACACTTCAACATCGCGAAGCCATCACCACCGTGCCTCCACCAACACCACGACGCCACCAACACCGCGACACCACCACGAACCCGCCTCCATCTCGTAAGAACTTTACTCTATGTGTGTGTGGTGTGTGTGTGTGTCCGTGTATATGTATATATATATGTGTGTGTGTGTGTGTGTGTGTCCGTGTATGTATATATATATGTGTGTGTGTCTGCGTGTATGTATATATATATGTGTGTGTGTGTCCGTGTATGTGTATATATATGTGTATGTGTATGTGTATATGTATATATATATGTATGTATATATAAGTAGATCTATATGTGTTTGTGTGTATATATATGTATATATGTGTGTGTTTATGTATATATATATTTGTATGTATAAAAATGTTAATATATATATATATATATGTATATATATATTTGTATGTATAAAAATGTGAATTATTATATATATATATATATATATATATATAAGTTATAATTTTGGTATTGCAAATACTTAATTGATATAATTTGAATTATTGGAATTATATTGAAATTATGCATGGAATGTTAGGTTATGTAATCATACTTTGAGCATTTTAGGAATTAAGAATTGATTTTGGATTAATTTTGGAGTGGTTGATGATGTTGAAGTTTGATTTATTGTGTTTGAGTAGTGAATATGTGGAGGTTGAACATTTTTGTTGTATTGTGGCATTTTGATTAATCCTCCTATAGGTTGGGTAAGTCCAACTTATAGGGGAGACTCTGCCGAAATTACTGTAGGATTTTACAAATAAAAAATGAAGATAATAGTAATTATAGGTGATTTTCACTATCATAGAATTAACCATACTAAATAAATAACTAAACAAAATATACTAGTAAAATTATGAAGTATTCAACGTAATAAATTATCGTATGCATGTGATTTCAATTATTAATATATAGTTGGTTCAAATATATAACTATCATTACAAATATTCACTCAAAAGTAATATTTTTTTAATTATATCTTCGCATATAGGTTATTAGATATGGATCGAGATTGGATGTACGGCAGGCGTAATACACATGAATATTTGAAAGGAGTTGAAGAGTTTATGAAATGTGCGGACGAACACATGAGAGAGAAATGTGAAGCAATGATTTTGTGTCCTTGTTGTGATTGTAAGAATCTGAGAAAGTTTCGTAGTTTTGAGCAAGTGAAGAGTCATTTGATTCGTCGTGGGTTTGAAGAAGGTTATAAACGATGGATATGGCATGGTGAGAGTATGCTTCCTAGGACATGCACTAGTGACGATGAAGGTGGACTGCAGGAGAATAATTTAGGCAATATTGATGAGAATGATGTGGAAAATGACAATAATGATATGATAGACGAAATGATGCGTGATATACAAGGGGAATTCATTGAAAAGTCTCATGTGTTCGATAGCTTGTTCAATGATTCTCAGAAGACTTTGTTTCCTGGATGTAGAAAATTCACAAAATTGTCTGCTGTGTTGAAATTGTATAACTTGAAAGCAAATAGTAGGTGGAGTGATAAGAGTTTCACGGCATTACTGGAACTCTTACGAGAGATGCTTCCGGAGGATAACGCACACCTCCTAGTATTACAACACCTTTCTCAAGTTCATCCGTATTTGGACGAGCACATGTCCATCCTAAGGCAGCAGAATCCTTCTAAAGGTGAAAGGTGGGTAACTAATCAACACAATCGTTTATTTGCAAAATGGTTCAAAGATAGAGTCATGAAAGAGTTGTCACAAACGTCGAATACCATTGTTGAAACGGTAAAGTGGTTAGCGTATGGTCCTAGCACGATTGTGAGATCTTATGAAGCATATGACATTAATGGGTATATGTTTTACACTAAACGTCAAGATGATAAGAGTGCGGTGCAAAACAGTGGAGTGACACAAGTAGCACTATCAAGAGATTTTTCAAGTGCTAAAGATACAATGCCAATAGATGCCTCGATGTCCTATTATGGTGTCATTGAAGAAATTTGGGAACTTGATTACAGGGAGTTCAAGTTTCCTCTCTTCCAATGTAAATGGGTTGATAATCGACGGGGTGTTCGGGTGGATGAATTAGGTTTCACTTTGGTGGATTTTGGACGGTTGGGTTATCTTGACGAGCCATTCATACTTGCATCACAAGCCAAGCAGGTATTTTATGTTCTTGATCCTGCCGACACTAAGTGGTCAGTGGTCCTTCAAGGCAAGAGACGCATTGTTGGCATTGGTGATGTAGTAGATGAAGAAGATTATGATCACTTTGATGAAACTCCTCCATTTTCTATTGGTATACAAGGGAGTGCAACTTTAGAGGAAGATAACATTGAATCCACTTACATGCGTTGGGATCATGAAGAAGGATTATGGATTGACCGTCGTTCGTGATTATTCATTGTGTGAGTTCATTTATACATTCTCGCATGCATATAACTCTCTTTTGTTCTTTATATATGCTCTATACGTTGTTCATATTAATTGTGTGAGTTCATTTACATATTCTTGAATATAACTTTCTTGTGTTTTTTATATATGCTCTATACGTCGTTAATAATCATTTATTTATATGTGCAGGTACGTAGACAATTTTCCCAATATAATGGCCGAGTCTTCACATTCTTCAGATGAGCATAGTACTGCTAAAAAAAAAAGGACAAGAGGGCCAACTATGTGCAAAAACATGAAGAAAGCGGGCCAACAAGTGAATATAATTGAGTTCGATGACAAACATAGGCCGATCGGACCAGGCACGAAGAACTTCAAACATTTTATCGGATCTTTAGCCCGCATTCATGTTGACATAAACATCAGTGATTGGCACAAAGTCGATCAAGGCCTGAAGGACATGATGTGGAAAGAGATAAAGGTACTATCACTTGATACATGGTAAATAATTGAAAAGTGAATGTAATTTCTTTATAACACCACATGTTATCATTGTCTTTCAGAGGGAATTCAACATTCTCGATGACCGTCCAAAAAAAAGTGTTATGCGGGTTGCGGGGATGAGATGGAAAGATTTCAAGACAAGGCTGGTTCATAATTTCATTACACATGACCACCCAAAATATACATCTCCTACCCAGCTTTATGATTTCTTGACCGAAGAGCAATGGGAGTTGTTTAAAAAAGAACGACAGACGGAAACATTTCAGGTATATTTAAATGTACGCATGTGTCTTGTTGAGTGAAAACTAAAAACCTGTGATTTATTTCAGGAGAAAAGTAAGAAGGCGAGGGATAGTCAAATGCGGAACAAGCATCCTCATTATTTGGGCTCAGCCGGATATGCAGGGATGAAGCCACATTGGCTAGTAAGTGACCCGCTATCTTCTAGCTCTTCATGTGACATGATTAGCTCCTCAATTGTAAGCGAGGATCGCAGCCTCGATTGGGTTCGAGCTAGATCGAAGAAGAAAGAAGATGGAACGTATTACATCCCCAACGAGAAAACGAGGGGGGTGTTTGATAAAATTGTAAGTATATCTTATCGATTTCTCATATATTTAATTGAAACTTACTTCAATTCTTATATTCAGTTTTCAATTTTTTTAACAGGTAGAAAAAACTGAGCAAGCCACGCAGGGGACATTTGTGTCGAGTAGACAACATGATATTCTGAGTGAAGCCCTTGGTAAAGAGGATCACTCGGTAGGGTGAGGGGATATGGCGTGTATGTCACCACGCGGGATGTTTACGGCCGGCCCGATGATTACCTTAGATGATCGTGTGGGGTCGTGTCAGTAGACGACATTAAAGATATCATCAGGAAGGAGATGGAGGATAGCATCACAGAGCGGGTCAGGCATCAAACCATGTCAGAGATGCAAAGTAAATTTGACAGTATGTAGAGCGCGTACCATAGTATGCAGAGTAAATATGATGCCATCCTACAGCGCTTGGGCCTCAATGTTGATGCCGAGGTGGAGGTAACTGCACAGCCCCGACCACCAACTCGAAGTAGTTGCCACTCTGTGAATCCAGACCCATTTGATGGTCTTCAGGTACTTACCCATAAAGTATTTAGTTTTTTTAGTATTGTTTTTTTTTTAAATGGAAAGGCCTGACATATATGTTGAAAAATAGAAGCCGATTCCCTATCGTCACGCCGTATTTGTTGATGGTGACAAGCAAATAGTGGCCAGCGGGATGGTTTTTCCGTCCGGACCCGAGACTGTGGTGCATCATCAACCACTCTGGCTTGATCATGTGAAGGTGTCCGTTGACCATGTTATAGATGGTGCAGAAGCGTTCTATCTTCCAGCGCCGTCTCAGCACCACACCACGGTGGGGGAAGCTATTGGAAGTTTTTTCCAATGGCCTAAGGAGTTGGTGATTTTTGGAGAGGTAATAAAATCGAGTTATATAAAAGTTTATGTCAATATTAATTTCTTTTAGATTTGTATCAGACGTGTTATAATGACAAAAATTGTCTTATTGTAGGAAGAGGCCCCAATAAAGATCGTAAAAAAATCTAATAAAGGGAAAAGGCCTCAGAGTTTTGAATTGTCATCTACCCAGCGACCTGCGATAGTCGACGATGAGACTTTACTACGTCTGGGTGATAAATGCAAAATGTTAAACACCCTGGTCCTTCAATTGCCTGTTGGTGATGACTTCTATCAGGTGCCCGTAGATGCCTCCATCTTCAATTGTACGTTCGAGGATGGTATTTTTGTTACAGTCGCAGACATTACCGATCTGCTTAAAATGCAATGGTTGGATACATCTATCCTACAAATATTTGCATTGTAAGACTTCTGATCACAAATTACAACTTCAATTTATATCATTGTTCGATCTCTATTTATTGGTATCATTATTATTAGGTACCTTCATGAGTCATGTCAGGATTACGGTATTGATTCCATTGGATTCATGTCTCCGTCACACATTGCGTCGGTGTCGGTAAGAACAAATGCCAATGGTGTTGTAAATTATATGGACGAGACCATGAGGGCAATGCAAACAAAGAAATTCATTCTAGCACCGTATTTTCAGGAGTAAGACCATTCTCTCTTGTTAATAGTTAATTTTTTTTTTTTTAATTTGAAAAACACATGTTTGAATTTGTATTTACATGTTCATAATACGTAGGAACCACTGGATGTTGCTAGTGATTTCTCCTCAGAAGAGTACGGTGTACTTATTGGATTCAGCTAGTGTATTTAAGCGTGACTTAGATATCAAGCCGCTATTGAATACGTAAGTTATGATAATTTTCATGAAATAATTGTGGAGTTGTGGTTTCACTTTGATGAATATATGTTGTGATTGTTGAGAAGTTGTGATAGATTCTATAGCAACGCGTCTATTTACAGGTTGGATAAGTTCAATTTATAGGGGAGACTCTGCCAAAATTTTTATAGAAATCTTAGTTTTTGTATTTATTTATTTTGTAACTGGTTCGAATAATTTAATTCAATTTTAGGGCTTTCAAACTATACTGGACACAAGGAGGCATTAGGACAAGAGCCAATACAACGTGGCTAAAAATAAAGGTATGAAAACACATATTTAAAATATATTACAAATCTTTGAATTATTTTCATATTCTATTTAGTGTGATTATTAATGTTAGTTTTCATTGTGAAAATTTCAGTGTCCTCAACAGCCCGGAGGTTCTGAGTGTGGCTACTACGTCATGAAAAATATGTATGAGATAGTCACTGAACACTTTCAGCGTCCGTCGTTGGAAAAAGTATAAGTTATTGAACATGATAATTTTTAATTATTCCTTCATATTTTATTACAAAATAACTGATAATTCATTTTGATTATTTGTAGGCATTTAAAGAGTATTACTCAACGGAGGAAATTGCTGAAATTCAAAACTTATGGGCTAAATACTTCGTCGATAGGTGTGTGTAAATCGACGTGTATTCAAACTTCTATTTACTCAATTACATGTCACATTAACAATCTTGTAAATATAATTATTTCTCATTTATTTAACATTATTTTAATTATGTCTATTATATACATATTTGATGATGTGCATGTGGAAAATGTTCAGTCCACGTTTAGGTGATTGCAGGTCATGATCGACCTGCAGTGATCTGGATCATTGCAGGTGACGTCCAGGTCATTGCAGGTGACATCTAGGTCATTGCAGGCCATGACCTGCAGTGGCCTGGGTCATTGCAGGTCATGACCTCCAGTGGCCTGGGTCATTGCAGGTGACGTCCAAGGCCAATGCAGGCCATGGCTTGCAGTGGCCTGGGTCATTGCAGGCGACGTCCAGGTCATTGCATGTCATGTCTAGGTCATTGTATTTTACTCTATAGAAGAAAAAAAAAAAAAAAAAAAATTTGAAAACGTGTCGGTTTTTAGAAAACCGACGCCTAAAAATTATTTTTTTTTTTTTCAACTTTACGCGTCGGTTTCTTAACAACCGACGCGTAAAGATATCATTTTACGCGTCATTTTACAACCGACGCGTAAAGTCTTTACTTTACGCGTCTACTTCATACACGTCGCCACAAAAACCGACGCCTAATCTCTTAAATAACCGACGCGAAAGACTGTTTCTGTACTAGTGATATGAGGTAACCGAAAATCAAAATGATCTAACACTATTTTGTCTCCTTGTGGATTGTGAACCAATAGGTTTTGAAGAAGCAGTGGAAAGAAAGGAATGGCGGGCGGCTATGGATGAAGAGATTAAAGCAATCATAAAGAATGATACATGGGAGCTAGCAAAACTTCCAAAAGACCAAAAGTCAATCGGGGTGAAATGGGTCTATAAAGCAAAGAAGAATGCTAAAGGAGAAGTTGAGAGATACAAAGCAAGGTTGGTTGCCAAAGGATACAACCAAAGACCTGGCATTGACTATGACGAGGTATTTGCTCCCGTTGCTCATTTAGAAATCATAAGATTAATTATATCATTGGCTGCTCAAAATAAATGGAAAATTAATCAAATGGATGTGAAGTCCGCCTTTTTAAATGGCTATCTTGAAGAAGAAGTTTATATTGAACAACCACTTGGTTACGAAGTGAAAGGAGAAGAAAATAAAGTCTTAAAATTGAAAAAGGCTTTATATGGATTAAAACAAGCACCGAGAGCATGGTATAGACGAATTGACAAATATTTTCAAGAAAATGATTTTGTTAAGTGCCCACATGAACATGATCTTTATGTCAAAGTGAGTAAAAATGGTGATATGTTGATTGTATGCTTATATGTTGATGATTTGATCTTTACTGAGCATAATCCGAGAATGTTCGAGGAGTTCAAAATGAGCATGACAAAATAATTTGAAATGTCCGATCTTGGATTGATGGCATATTATCTGAGGATAGAAGTGAGGCAAAATGATGAAGGCATTTTTATTTCACAAGAAGGCTATGCAAAAGATGTTCTAAAGAAATTCAACATGGGAGAATGCAAGCCGATAAACACACCCATTGATTGTGGAACCAAGTTATCAAGAAATGAAGAAGGAGAAAAAGTGGATCCTACAAGTTTCAAAAGTCTTGTAGGAAGCTTGCGGTACTTGACATGCACACGGCCCGACATTCTATATGGAGTTGGTCTTGTAAGCCGTTACATGGAGTCACCAACGGCTACACATATGAAAGCCGAAAAGAGGATACTCCGTTACATCAAAGGTACCATTGATTATGGATTACTTTATTCTTCTTCTAACAACTTCAAACTTGTTGGATATAGCGATAGCGATTGGGCCGGAGACTTGGATGAAAGAAAAAGCACAACAGGATTTACTTTCTTCATGGGAGATACCGCATTTACTTGGAGTTCGAAGAAGCAACAAATTGTCACACTCTCATCATGTGAAGCCGAATATGTTGCCACAACTTCATGTGTTTTCCATGCAATTTGGTTGAGGAATTTAATGAATGAGCTCAACATGACACAAGAAGACCCAACGGAGATTTTTCTTGACAACAAGTCGGCAATTGCACTATCAAAAAATCCCGTGTTTTATGATCGAAGCAAGCATATTGACAGAATGTATCATTTCATAAGGGAGAGCGTAGCAAGAAAAGTGGTGGAGCTAAAATACGTGAAAACTCAAGATCAAGTGGCAGACATATTCACGAAACCATTGAAGCGTGAAGTATTCTTCAAGTTACGAGAAATGCTTGGAGTCGCCAAAATCAAGTTTAAAGGGGGGGTGTTGAAATGTAAACTTGATTTATGTGTCATTTAAGTTGATGGATCATATGTTGTTGTATTGTGTCTAAGTCCAATTAAATAAAAAAAAAAAAGTCCATGTTGTAGTAAGTCCAATTTGGTTGTCCACATTCTAGAATCATTAATAGCTAGAACTCTCCATGGATTCTAGATGATCCATGCTCTAGAATTCTCTATATTTGAGTAAGTGATAGAAGTGTGTAGAATTTGGAATTAAATAATAAATTTGAAAGTGTGTAGAAGTTTCAATTGAGCACTATAAATAGTGCTTCATTGTCACTTGTGAGGTTGTAAGCAAAAAATAAGAATTTAGTGAAGTCTCAAGTTCCTTCAAATAAAAGTATTCTCTAAATACTACTCTAAAATTCTCTTACATATCTCATTCTCTTCCTAATAGAATCAATTAGCAGAAGATCTCTGTTGCCCCCAACTAGTAAGCTGCATCATGCCTCTACTGTGTGATCACAAAGCGTGATCCAAAGATAAACATTTTCCATTTTTATTTTTTTATGCAATAACTGATACTCTCCTATAAATAGTGATTTGTGTTTCACGGGTAAAACATAAAATATCTAAATTCCTGCTTTATCTTATTTCACAAGGAATTAGCCTAAACAATGAGAAACATACTTCTAGGCTATCAACCAAAACCTCTCCAACATTTTTAAAGTTACAACTCTATTCAAGTGCTACATACTGTAGACTTGACAATACCGCTGGAAGATGCATGGAAGCTAAATTCTGTAGAAACTGTATTTTCTTAATTATTGAATTACAGTTGTATACATTTTTATAGTAGAGTCAGCTCTTTACAAGGAAACTAAATTAAATGCATTTACAGAAAATATTACAGTAGCTTAAATGGTACAGATCCATATTCTGTGCTATGCAGGCTGTGATTTGGAGCAGATGTAGGCTGTGACTGTGGAGCAGGCGCAAGCTGTGTTTGTGGAGCAGGCTGTGATTGAGGCGTGACCCAATCGCATAGATTGATTCTGTTTAACATCCCCCAAACAAACTAGACGGTCCTTGATGGACGAGTTTGAGTGTAAGGAGGAAATGTCGTTGTTTATGGAGAGGCTTTGTAAGAAGATCAGCCGGCTGGTCGATGGAGGGAATAAAGCAAACACGATGACTTCCAATAGCTACTTTTTCACTAACAAAATGGTAATCTAGCTCAATGTGTTTAGTGCGTGCATGGAAGACAGGGTTTGAGGCCAAATATGTCGCACTTAGATTATCACAATGAAGTAGAACACGAAAGTGCACATGACCTCCAAGTTCGTACAGTAAGAATGCTAACCAAGTTGTCTCGGTGCTGCTACTAATTTTGTCGGCTTATATCTATTGTCCTGATGTTTGTCACAAATCTCCCTACAAAATATCATTATCTGGGAAATTTTTACCTGCAAAGATGAACTTTTCCCCACAAAAATGATTTTCATGCGGAGTTTTAAATTCTTTTGGTCTACGCATGGAAAGGTCAGGGTGGCTTTTAATAAATCAGTGAAGGTCACTAAACTTTGAGTGGAAATTCATTTTAGCTATTCAACTTTCAAAAATTTAATTTCATTGTGCCAAAATAATTTTCCTTTTATGGGCACCAAATATAAGTGTTTTTATATCTCTAATTGCAAAGAATTTTTATTTTGATGATTTTTCAAAACATGTCATTTATTCTTTGGAAAATGATTTGCCACATTATGAGCTAGACAATATATGCACACTAGGGTAATGTTTCATGGAAAATATTGTTTGAACCGAGAAGTGTAATCAAAAGCGTGACTGAATTTTTGTGGGCCATTGATTTTAGAGTTGATGTGATGGGTAAAATAAATAGATGTTGCCATATCTACAGGTGTAAAACTTTATGTCAAATTTATGTTCCCGTAGCATGACTCAATGTTTCATATTTGTTCTCGTTGCATTCTCTCTCGCTCTCACCTTCATCTACTCAAACCTCCAGTTCTCTATAGCTACCACGCATCTGAGTCTCTCCTTTGTATATATTGACTATAGCTGCCAAAAGTTCAGATATGTATACACGCGCATAGAGATTCCGTAAGAGGAAAAGGATGCACATCAAAGCATTGTTGGTTTATAATGCAGCCTTGAGGGTTTGAATCCAGGGATAATGGCCAAAGTATCGGATGTTAAGCAGTTCGGGTTCTTCCAACTGCCCAGATTCCAAGAGTTCGTTGTCTTGTGGCCAAGACCATCGCTAAGAAGTCCCCACCTGGTCAATGTCTTATATTTGATTGTGGTACAATTCTCCTCTGTTTATTTGTTTATTGCTTTGTTCACGACTGATTTTAATTTATTTCATGTACTGTTGATATTTGTTTGGAAGTTCTTTGGGCATAAGTTTTCAAAATTTTCAATTTTCTTTGTGTTTTAAGGTTAGTAATATCATATGCATTGAGTGTAGAGTTTTTTCGATAATTTAATGAAAACGAATGTGGCTATTACTATTTTAATTTATATTAGGATTGTCATAAAAGTATATGTTTCCAACTTGTCGCTATTTGTAAATATGTCATTAGTTTTTCAGTGCTTCAATTTTATGAAGTATTACTTTGTATGTTCTAATTGGAATGAAGGGATGAGAAAAGGAATAGTCTGAATATTTGTTCTCCCTTTAGTTAATGGTACTTAATTGTTTATTGGGGTGTTGAGCAATTTTGAAATCAAAGAATGCTGTCAAATATTTATTGCCCAACATTTACGTATATACTTTAAAGTCTTATATATTTTAATTGGAAAATAACAAAAAAGCAACATAAATTACTAAAATTATCTGCACTAATCAATACTTAATTACAAGCAAGACACATGTCTCGCACGGGCAGACACTAATATTCCAATAGTATTCGCTTGCTTAGTCGAGTCTGTTTAATACCATTCTCTTTAAAGGTGTGATTGAGTGACAGGCCAACCAATGCTCATCCTAACCTGTATTTTTTATTTATTTTTTTATTTTTTCAAACAATCTAATTAACCAGGAGGAAATGGAATCAGATCTTTGAAGTTATTACAGCTTTAAACGGTAAAAGCTAAATCTTGTTTACCAAGTCTGTACTTACTAAATACATACAAGATATATACACCTAACACGTGATTACCATTACAGGCTAACATCTCCAATATTATCACAGCGAGACTCAAAAGACAAGAATACAACTCTCTGCTCCAGGCAACAGAAGGGTGTATTCAGAATTGTGCTTTTACAAAGGCGTGCCTACTAAGCCTTCAAAATCACACTCGACATTATTGATGCTCCCTTTAATTTCCAGCAGTTTAGACTGCAAAGAAGCAACTTCATGATTCTTCGTCTCTTTAGTTGAGCTGGCAACTGAAAGCTTTTCTTGCAAGTTCCTATCTGTATGTTTATCTCACCAATCTCTTCATCAACCTTATTTATCTCAAGATTATGCTCAACAATTTGGCCATTAATTTCCTATAACTTGCCCATAAACTTTCCCTGCCTTTCTTTCACTGATCCCAAGCCAGTAATGCGGTTGTGCACTACCACAACAACAAATCCGTGCCTTTCCAAGTGCTACATACCATGCATGGCCTTGACAACACCACTGGAAGATGCATGGAAGCTATATTTTGCTGCCTATTTCCCTAATGAGCTCACTCATGGGGAGCAGGATATGTCCTTCGCAAGCATCGTGCTTATTTAAAGCAGCTTGTGCAGTGACATTGTCAAATGATTTCAGCCACCTTGGAGCGAAAGTTGTGGCTTTTGATTTAGGTCTACAAGAAGCCATAGTACAAGGGGAGTGAACTAAAAGTAGCTCTTCATTAACGAGTGGCTCTTCATATATCTGCACGTGCGCGAATCGTGCAAATGTGGTGGACGCAGCAACAAATATGTAGAGAAGTAAGTGCGGATTAACTCGTTGATCTCAAAATTTAAAGATCAGAGAAATAATAAATGCATTTGGATTAGAAAAAAGTGGAAGTATTAATTATTAATATTTGAAACCTGCCAATTGATTACAGTGACACCACTTTATGTCGGAAAACTAATGACATTCTAAGTAAAGTAAAATGTTAGAAATAATAATTAACAATGAAATAAATATAAAAATTTAGAAAGTAACTGATTATTCCAGTCTTGCAAAATTTCTATGATCCTCCATGATCTTCCACCGCTTGACTTTGGGTGGTTATATACTCCATTATTTTACCAATTAAAAATTAATGTGTCCAATTCCCGTTAGAGTCATTGATATTCGCTCTTGAATCTTAGATTATCATTTTTATGCTCAAAGGAAAAAATAGGCAAGTTACTGGTTCAAGTGGCAGATTATGAAAATGTTATAAAATATGGTTAAACATAGAAATATAAAGGTCATTGTTCACTCTAAAATAGAAAATGAATTCGTCACAGTTGAAAAAACAAAGAAATGACGAAAACAAAATGATTTTTCAATTGTATTACATAATAATTTTATTCAGAAATAAAATTCAAAAATAGTTTACTGGTTAATCTAGAACTGACAGTACAAACCTAGAATCTCTGAATTGTGCAAGTTGAAATGTATGATCTGGTAAGGCTAGCTTATCTTATAGTTTAGGGGCTTTATCCATCTTTGGTTTCATTGCTTTTTTTGTGTGATTCGATAACACCGCTTATCCTAGCGAGTTTTATGGACCTACTAGATTAGAAGCTTCTCAAGCACAATCATTTACTCTTCTAGTTAGAGACCAACGTCTTGGGGCCGAGTATTCAACTTTTTAAAGTCTTTATAAGAAAGAAACAAGGAGCAACTGTTCTTGTCCATTCTGGGGAACTCACATACGAAGGGGATAATTACATTAATATACGAAAAATCGAGATCTGGTGAATTGAAAAATAAATCTTTACTGGTTCTACCTCCTACTTATGTGATATATGATATGTTGTTATGCCAAGAAAATGTTTATCACGATTTGTATGTTTATGTGTATTTTCATATAAAGTTAATTACCCACTCCGTTATTAACAATTTTTGCAGACTTCGGAGACGGTGGCGAATGATGGGCAGTGGTGGTAAATGGATAAATAAATGATTTGATTCAAAGTTTAAATTTTCAGTTTACATTAAGCTTTAAATTGACGATTTATCAAATGTTGAAAATTTTGAATTTATTTTCATTGGAGGATTGTTTTTATAAAAATTTATGTGAGTTTTAAATTTCAAATATTTTTCGCTAAATTAATATTTTGAAAGTGAGAATGAGAAAGAATGAAGTGTTGTTCCGAGTATTTAGAACTCGGGACGTTACAATTTACTTCACAGGAATTGATCCTCATCCGATGGTCGTGCCACCATGAACTAATACCAGATTTGAAGGTCGCGAAATTTTGCGACTCTTTCTAGGGTTCACCACCTCAGCAACGTCTCATCTCGTCGGAGTACTTCTGAGACTTCATTTTTTTCAATCAAGAGCAAAACCCAAGAAAACAACTCTCTTTCTCTGTAAAGGTAATGCTCTAAAAATTACTATATGTTTTTACCGATGGTCGCAAACCATCAGTTTTTTTTTGCAAGATCACATGTTTTATGATATTTCCATTTCTCAACTTATTTTTCCTAATGCAATCCAGAATTTTTTATATTATTTCCCAATTTACTCCATAAATACTGAGGAATTTTTGTTTTTAGCCTAATTATTGAAATCCTCTAAAATTTTAACACATGCTGAAGATTTCTGGCACCTGACCTTGTCTGTAATAGTGGTATCTAATCTTGGAATCTTGAAGAGGAAAAAATCGTTCTCATGCCTCAGATTTAATTTCAAGTTCACCAGCCCTGTTTATTTCAAATGTACCTATTGGTCTTTACAACTTTGTTGCGGCTATACGATATTCGTAATTGTATTCTTGACATTTAATGCTTAAAAATTACTTTTTTAAGTTCAACAAAATTCACACAATGTACAAAACACTCGACCAAACAGGAAAATAAAAATATATTATTATTACAAATTACCACTTTCCAAGACAAAACGGTAACCTGACCGAACAACCCACACGACTTTTCATTTCTGTTGCATCTTCCTTCTCTGAAGCTGCCTACAACTAAAATACTTAAAAATGGTTGCATCCAACTTGGTTAAATCTGGGCATAATTATGCATTTAAAGGGCGACCTAAAGTCCAACATGGTCAAGTGCCCACGCTGGGCCTTAGCTAGCTCCGCCCCTTCCTTGGGTTGTATACGTGTTGTAAACATCTGGGGAGAACAACGTACCTTTTCCGTTGATAAACTATTTTCGTAACAATATTATGTACTCACAATGTATTAGTCCTGGCTCCTGTTTAGTTGCTTAATATGGATATGTACATACAATTCTTGAGTAATTTACATTAATCCCTAGTTTCAAAATTTTAGGCTTAGTAGTGTCACAAAGGCTATAGACTCAGGTTAGTTTAATTTACATTAATCCCTAGTTTCAAAATTTTTTCACTGGTACTAGATTATTTTTCTTGCATGTACATCCTTAACAGAGCGAAGATAATCAGGGCAGTTTTTTATATTTTATCAGGATATTATCTTGACATACTAAAATGGTAAATAAAAACAAAGAAATGAGATTCTCCAGACAAAATCTTTGCTATATCTATTCATGTTTCATGCAGGTACAAGATGTTGATTATTTACCAATCATGGGAACTAACAACGCTGCCATAGCTTACTACTGTCTGTTTTGCTTTTTTGTTATTTTTCTATTTTGTTATGTTTCTGTAGCACTTGTTGCACATTATCTTATATGATGTCTTGGGTTTAAGTCCTTTAAGTAGTAAATAAAATATATGTAGTAGGATAAACTTGTTGCAAGTTTTAACGATACTTCTTTATCTTTTCAGTTGCTCTGCTGGATCTTGGACAAAAAGATCAAGGAATACTTGGAGATATGTTTAAAAATTTTGGTATAGGAATTCGTTTCTTTGAATCATGAGACAAATAGTGATGCACAAAACCTATATTCTATGAGATAACAAAAAATAGCGAACTTTGTGTTTATAAGCCATATCTCACTACAATTGTTCGGTTTCACCCCTGACAATTTTGCCATCACTGCACTAGAAAGAATAATAATTATTACGAAAAGAAGTTTATAGATAGTATTATAGAACTTAAATAATATAATTTAAAATAAATGGAATATTTATGAAAAGTAAAAAATATAAAATAAAAACTTTTACATTCGATCGTTGAGACAATTTTACGGATAATATATTTTCCTTGAATAGTTTATGAATAACATTAAGAGAAATAACAACATTAATTCGCTACATGTGATTAACAGTACCCAAAAAAAAGTGTATTTCCATCGAGAAAATGGCTCCACGGAAGAAGTCTAAAAAAAAAAAACTGAACTCAATATCATAAATCCACCAAAAAAAGATCCAACATTTTAAAAGAATAAGTAGTCACATAAAATCTACCACCAATTTATTCACTTGACTGAATTCGGATTGAAGGCATATAGTAAAACTGATATGAAACAGATATATAGGTGCTTCTTACCTATATGAATAAAGAACTTCCGACCACTTTTAGCCTGAAAATTTTTCCTTGACTGCATAAAATCAACATCCACATTAATTCGCTACGTGTGATTAACATTACCCAAAAAAAAGTGTATTTCCATCGAGAAAATAGCTCCACGGAAGAAGTCTAAAAAAAAACTGAACTCAATATCATAAATCCAACAAAATCCCACCAAAAAAAGATCCAACCTTTTAAAAGAATAAGTAGTCACATAAAATCTACCACCAATTTATTCACTTGACTTAATTCGGATTGAAGGCATATAATAAAACTGATATGAAACAGATAGTGCTTCTTACCTATATGAATAAAGAACTTTCGACCACTTTTAGCCTGAAGTTTTTTCCTTGACTGCATAAAACCAACATCCACATTAATTCGGTACATGTGATTAACATTACCCAAAAAAAAAGTGTATTTCCATGGAGAAAATCGCTCCACGGAAGAAGTCTAAAATAAAACTGAACTCAATATCATAAATCCAACAAAATCCCACCAAAAAAAGATCCAACCTTTTAAAAGAATAAATAGTCCCATAAAATCTACCACCAATTTATTCACTTGACTTAATTCGGATTGAAGGCATATAGTAAAACTGATATGAAACAGATAGGTGCTTCTTACCTATATGAATAAAGAACTTCCGACCACTTTTAGCCTGAAAAATTTTCCTTGAATAGTTTACGAATAACTTTAAGAGAAATATCATCATATGGTTTATTTTGATTTACATCCACGAGTCCATAATTCTTCAGAACCTGAAATGAATTAAAAAAATGGTTTTCAAAATATAAAAAATGGGAGAGAATAGTTGATTAACAGAAGTGCATCTAAACTTAGGATTTTGGCTTGCTACGATGATAACCTTAAGAAATGCAACAAACTACTGTCAACCAAACAAAGACCAATTATTATCTTGTAGATATATAGTAAATCTGTCAAATCGTTCTAGCAACCTTGTAATTAAATGCCATATCAGTAAAAAGATAAATAAATATATTTTACGTCAAGCCAGACTTAATACACACTTTAAAACTCAGCATAAGTACATGATTAATCAAAACATAAAATTAAGTAAGTCATGCAATATCAATTTGAAGTTTTATCACTTATTTGAAGTCCAAAAGACTGGAAATATTGAAAATTGACATGCAACAGAGCAAATATTTGAGTTAAGACCGATTGGGTTCTAGAATAAAGAAAAGGCAAAAGAAGGCAGTAATAAACTCTGTACCAATCGAAAGGCCTCCTTCCCGTTAAAAGCTCTAAAAGCAGCACTCCAAGTGTATACACATCAATCTTTGTGTTAGTTATCCCTGGTTGGATAGTTTGGAAATGTTCAGGTGCAATGTAGCCACTATCAGCAATAGCCATTTCAGAAGCCTGTATGATGTTCGATTTTGTAGAGATGCAATGCTTAAAACTGTCAAAAACAATATTCTAGAAATAACTCTAAAGTATAAAGCAAATTAAACTGTTAATATGTAGCTTGAGCTTAACATTGCTGTTGGTCAGGGTTCTCTGGATAGCCGGACTGTAGTCACAAACTCGAGGTATGAGCTCTTCATTAAGTAGGATGTTAGCAGCCTTCAAATTGCTATGGGCAATGGTAAACACCTTCTTCATCCACACTTGACCCTTATCCCGCCTCATCCTATCCCAATTACTTTATCTTCTGTGAAGATATCTTGCACATCTCTGTCGATAGTAATTGGGGAAAATAAATACAAGTTCAAAATTGACATTTAAGTAGGCAAAGAAGATATTTACAGATCTACAGAATTGATCCACATGAAGTGAATTCCTCTGATTGTCCCTTCTCCTCCTCGTTCTTGCGGTTAACACGTAATAATTACTTACAAACACATTCATAGAGAGAGGATAATAAGGAAAATCTAAAGACAGAGAGGTGAAATGGAGGACAAACATCATGGCAACATCAGTGAATTGGTTCTGGGGGTCTAGTTCAACAATGGAGAAAGTCACAGCTGCTAAATAGTACATCAAGAATCACTACAAGAATCAGATGAAAAGCATCCAAGAGCCCAAAGAAAGGTATGTATGTAGCAAAGATAGATACCCACATGTGAATCTACAATAAATTGTACATACCTCGATGCCAGAGAGGCAATAACTGGCGCAACAATCACCGAGAATGTCCGTGCGTAGGTGGAGGCTGAACGATAGAGTTTTGTCGAAGATTGACGCAGTAGGTGGGGTTGCACGCAGTCGCACTTCTCACAGAGATGCCAGAGATGCTGGAGGTCGAAACGAGAGAGAGAGAGAGAAACTTTGAGGCAGGGTTTGGAGTCACAAGAATACGGATCGGATGATTTTGAGCCTTTCATTTGTGAGGGATAGGGCACGAGACAAATGACGTCGTTTTGAAAATTTTAGAGCTAAATATTATCCTACGAATCCTCGTTTTGTGGAGAAAGTCACGAAAAATTCTACGACTTGACCCGGAAGGTTGATCCATGTTTCAAAATGTAAAAATAAAAATAAATCAATGAATAAATATTAAAAGATATCCTAAAAAGATATTTCTACAAAATATCAAATTTGTAGGGTAAAATAAACCCACGTTACGAATAAAAAATTGTCTTCTAAAGTTTTGTGGGCAAAATTATATCCTAGCAAAAATTATTTTTGTGAGAAAAAATTTTAATTCCGACTACAAATCTCATTTTATAGGCTAAATTTTGTAGGCTAAGTATACATAATTTTTGAGCCTTTTTTTTTGCACCTACAAAACCTTTTTTTTAGGGGAAAAACAATCTTTACCTACAAATCTTATTTTGTATGCGCATTATTTGTAGGAAAAAGCAAAATTTTCTAATACTACCTACAAAATCTAATTTTGCGGGGAAATGAAATTTTTACATACAAATCTCAATTTGTATGCGCATTATTTATAGGGAAAGCAAAATTTTCTTTTAGTGTGTATTTCCCGTTGTAAATGTTATTTGCGGCACTGTTGCCCACGTAAACATACAAGGCGTGCAACCGCATGCCGTAAATGTTTACAACATGGCTTTTTACGGCGTGTAATTTTTGTTGTAGTGTTTTGCATTTTCATTTCATTTCAATTTCAAGCCCAGTTTGGGCCAAATTTGAAAAAAAATTGAAAACCCTTGTAGATCCAGCACGAGTGTTCGGCCAACCCTCGCCATCGCCTAGATTTGACCCTGTAATTAAAAACATTACATTAACTCATTTGGACGTGATCTTCATTTGTAGGTGCGCGAATCGTGCAAGCGTAATGAATGCGACAACAAATGGGTAGAGAAGTAAGTGTGGATCATAACTCATTGATTTCAAAATCTAAAGATCTGAGAAATAGTAAATGCAATACGATTAGACCAAACTGTAACTTCTATTCATAGTTGAAGCCTGCCAATTGATTACAATGACACCGCTTTATGTACGAAAACTAATGACATGCTTATTAAAGTAAAATGCTAGAAATAATAAACTAGGAAATAAATATTTTATATAGAAAGTAACTGATTATTCCAGTCTTGCTATATTTCTATGACGCTCCATGGTCTTCATTGCTTGATTTTTGGTGGTTACTCTATTAATTTACCTATTAAATGTTGAATTAGATTTCATTGTTACGCTCAAACAAAATAAATATGCAAGTTATTAATGGTTCAAGCGGTACATAGATTATGAAAATGTTATAAAGTATGGTTAAGCGTATTAATATAAAAAAGTTTTATAAGGTCACTGTTCACTCTAAAATGGAAAATGAATTCGTTACAATTGAAAAATCGAGGAAAATGATCAGAAAAAAAAATTCAATTGTATTCCATAATAATTTTATTCTCAAATAAAATTCAAAAAGAGTTTCCTAGTTAATCTAGAACCGAAAGAACAATCCTTTAATCTCTGAAATTGTACAAGTTGAAATGTATGAATTGGGGAAGCTTATATATTTTATAGTTGAGGGGCTTCATCCATTTGTGGTTTCATTGCTTGTTGTTTTGTCTCGTTCAATAATACCGCTTATCATGGCGAGTTTTATGGACCTACTAGACCAGAAGCTTCTCAAGATCAAGCATTCACTTTTCTAGTTAGAGACAACATCTTGGGGCCTAGTATTCAAATTTTTGAAGTCTTCATAAGAAAAGATCGAGGAACAACTGTTCATGTTCATTATGGAGAAATCATGTATGAAGGAGATACGTTATTTACATTTATATACGAAAAATCAAGATCTGCAAAATCGAAAAATAAATCTTTATTAGTTCTATCTCCTACTGTATGAAGAGACTGATTCTTTTTTTCTAAGGATTAGAAAAAAAAATTGGTCCGGATCTCAATTGTTTTCTTTTTTTATTCATCAAAACTATCTATAAAAAGATTTAGATAGAATAACTTCGACCTTGTAATTTTTTATTTGTTTTTATGAAAAAAGGGGAGGTGACAAGAAGATATTTGAAAATCAAATTGGAAGGGATGATGGAGGTGCATTTCTCCATTAGATTCAGAATATATATGTTTTCGAACCTTCTCTTTAAAATCCCATTTTTCATATAAAAAATACAGATATAGATTATTATAATTAAAATAAGTTCTTTCAAATTCTAGTAAGTTATAGCTTTAGACTTGATTTTATTTGAGAAGTCACTATCAATTTCATAAAAACAACCGGTTAATAGTATTTGTACCATCTCTTTGACAAAACTCCGATCCTTGTAGCTCATGGAATGTAATTTAATACGACCATATAGTTTGTGCACAATATTGACATATTAATTCTAACTTATTCCAGCATTTATGTGTTTTTTCAGAAATAATTAATGAGTACAAAAGTTATATTTTCTCTATATTTTATAAAAATTCACGTACAAGTCATGATATACAAGTATAGAAAGTCATGGGATATTACTGATCACTTGCGCTGTACATTTGAAAACACTTGCTATCCACACGCACCATGTCAACAAAATCATGTATATACAAGTTCATTTAATGTTTTGCATTATAATATTGTTGGATGGCGTGTGTTCCTAAACAAGTGGAGTTGATTGTTAAGCGTGTGGATTGTGCTTGAATAACATTATTACATATTTACATTTATATTCCAACAAGTTATGAAATTTGGAATAAGTTTATAAATTGATTTTAGTGCCCTTGTTTTACCAATTACTCTACAAATTTACTTACAAAATTATATTCACATTTGTATGCATTCAATTTATTTATTTATTTATTTTTGTTACATAACCAAATTTGTTAATTTCAAACTTAGAAATAAAATGTAATATTCAACGCATTTAAATTATAATAAATTTTTGTTATGTTTGTAAGTTGAATTAGATAGAATAAAGTATTGTTTATAAATAGGCCTTATTTGGATCACTTACAAATCATTTAGTAAAAAATCGGAAATTAACATAATTAAATCATAAAATAAATAAGAACTAGATATCATATAAATAATTGTTGGGTAAAGTAAATGTAAATTTTCAACTTTGGGAAAAAAAAAAAAAAAAAAAAAACTTCTAATACATTAAAATTTAGTAATAAAATATCATTTTAAGCAAAAATGATAAATTTTGTAAAAAAAAATCAGAAAGAAAAACACTAAACTTCTGAAAGGACTCAAACACAAGATGTTGTAATTAATTGCAATGATACTGCTAAACCATTAGCATCATTTGTTTACATATATATATATATAGCCGTCACATAAATCTACACACATGTAATATATGATTTGTGGATTTGTGAAAAAGAAAGCATTTATAAAAAGTCAAATTATATATTATTTTCATTCTCTTAATAATTATTATATTACTTTGAAGTCAAAAAATATGCAATATGATTGTCAAATTCAAGATCTTAACAAGAAGCTTAATACAAGCACTAGTACATATTTGTCCAAAAAAAATTAACAAATATACGTCATTTTTTGAGTAAACCGACGCATAAAAAAATGCGGTGGCAATTTTGTAATTTTTTTAAAAACTATATACGCGTCGGTTGATTTAAGAAACCGACGCATAATAGTAGTTTTGAAAAACAAGCGTCGGTTCCTCGCAGAAACCGATGCCTATATGCAAATAAAGGCGTCGGTTTCAGGGAGGAACCGACGCCTTTTCCATACACTTTTTATTTTTTTTAATTCGTAACACCTAAACAGATTTTCCATTTGCCCTCAGTTCTATTTCTCTTCCTCCTCTCTATCACCAGTCACCGCCATAGTCACCATTAACCACCACATCTCTGATTAACGTTGTGCAAGCTATTAGGATTTTTCGTTTTCCTGGTTTTTCAACATTTGCTTCCCCCTCAAACTTTGAAATCATGCTCCATTCTAGGATTTCGATTTCTCCATATTTTTGTTCGAAGAATATCTGTTTAGGGTTTGACCTTGATATGGTGAACACAACTTAGATTTGGCCAGATCTTGACTTCCTGGAGCAAGAGGGTACTTTTTTGTGGTTTTCTCGGTTCGATTCAACAATTTTTATGCATATAACATTTTGATTGTTCGATAATTTTGATTCCTTGTTTATTTATATGTTGAAATCGCACTCAATCTTTTTCATGTTACTAGATAATTTTGTTCATATGTTTAATTAAACTGGAAAATTTGAGGTGGGAAGCGATGATTATAAAGTAATTCCTCATACTGAAAGCTGTTGCCACGGCATATCAGAGTAGTTTTACACCCGTAGAATATGAGCTTCCACCATCTATTTATCCATATTTGTTTCATTTATTTATTTTCAATTTAATATCCAATTTTGGAAGGTTGGACTTGGAGGGGTAGATGATCTGGGCTTGATTTCTTTGAAATTTTGTTTTGTAATGTTCCTGAGTGTCTTCTATGTTGCTATTATAGGTGAAAGTTTCGAAATTTATAATTGACTATAGTTAATATGAATGAGAGATTTGTGGTGGTTAGTGCATTTCACACACAGGATTTATGCTATTCTTTTAAGTTGAATTTTCTTTATCAATCTGATTTTGTAATATAGCTTTTGAAGGAAGGTAGGAAAAGACTTTTACAAAAGCAACCTTTTGAACTAAATCAATTTTCAAGACAGATTTGAAGTTTGACTTGTGTGAAACTCTTTTATATGTTTTTTTTTTAAAGAGCGGTTCATCATTTGCATATCTCGTGTTATGTGATTGTGTTGTTTATACAGGAATTGAAAATGCATCCATATACAATTAGCTATGTAGTAGATCATTTACCAAGTTGTATTGATTTTGGTTTGTGATGAGATTCGAATCGCGGAAGAAACGCAGGAAAGTTCCGAACTCAGGTTGTGGTTGGACGGATGAATCATAACCCGATATTCACGACGCCATGGCTCGACGATGCGGATTAAAGAACCACAACTTTCGAAAAGCCACGAGGATTTGTCCAATCTCCTTGATAAGTCTCTAATTTGAACACCACAAATATTCTAGCAAATATTTGATAAGTTCGATATTTGAACGCCACAAGAAACATTCTTGATAAGTTCGAAAAACATAGGAATACACCTATAACTTTTATTGAATATTCCTCAATAAAAACTGTTTATATCAAAATCGAAGTCTGAATTACAATGAATGGAAAAAGCGTATAAATAAGCAAAATAAAACCCTAGGCGCTAATTTACTCAAAATAGAATTCTAATTAGACTAAAATTCTAAAATAGGCAAACAAATAATTAAAAACGGAAAAATAATCAAAATCCCCGAAAATCCGGAAAATTAGATTTACAGCCGTGAAGAACTCATTTACGGGCATAAATGACTTTCTGTTTAAGACTTACGGCCGTGACCATATTCTTTACGGCCGTAATAAAGGTTCTGCTCTGTGTTACGACCGTAATTCCAAATATTACGGCCGTAAAAGGCTTGCTACTTAATTTTCTGGTTTTTTTCGACACGGTTTGATCTTCAAAGCTCGTCGAACCTATTAAATTCTTGTTTTGGCTTGAATATTTAAGTTTTCCTGTCAAGCCTTCAATGACTCCAATTATCGAGGGTCCGGAACACATCATACCCTACTTCTTTAGGATGATTCGTCCTGAATCATAAATTTGTTCATGTTGTTTTCACTTCACCTCCTGGATAAAAGGGGAAAATTATTGCTTCCATGCCATGTGTTCAATAAATTATGCTCCTTTGATTGGTAAACATGGAAGAGATGGAGTTTGAACTTCCTTTGCCATACGTAGTGTGGTTGAAGCTTCCAAACATCGTTAACCTGCAAAAAAGATTTAAACAAAATGGGGTTGGACATGTTAGCCTTATGAGGTACAAGGTATAGATCCTTGTATTCATGATAAACCACCACCAACTCCATTTCTTGAACCACGAGGCTCTTCTCTTCGCCTCTTTCCTCCTTTGCAATTTCTAGTTCAATTTTTTTATCTTCAAACTCAACCACATCTCCGACCTCCACATTTGAATCACCATGTTCATGTACTACCTCATCACTACCAAAATGTGGATCTTCCAATTCAAAGCTCAAAATTTGAACTTCTACCCCTACTTCCAATTTTTCTTCATCAAATTTTGGAGTTTGATCACCTAACTCCACCTTTTCATCTCCTACCACAAAATTCGGGGTCTCTTCAACTACTTCTAATTCATGTTTCAAGCCTCCCTCCTTCTTTTCAACATTCATATCCCGAGGCTCATCATTATTTTCACTCTCTTCTAACCATCTAATTACCGCGTTTCGTTTCTCCTCCTTCTTTCGCAATTTAGCCAAATATTTTCTTTCTGCCTCCCGTTCACACCTCAATCTTTCCTCGTAAATTTCTTTTTGAATCTTCAAAATTGCCTTAGGATCAATCTCGACTCCTCTCTTAACCCCAATTCCATCCCTAGGTTTAAGATCACGCCTATAATGACTCTCATCACTACTATTTGCTTGAGATCGCCCCTTTTTCAATTTCCCCTCCCTTTCATCTAGTTTATCCAACCTCATCAAAGCATCATTCAAAAATCACCACATACGATCTTTATCATTATCGTTCCCCCTTCTAGATGGATATTTTTCTTGAAAATTGGACATTATAGAATTTGTGTGGAATGAAATGGAAAAGAATAATAAACCAAGGATTAAGGAATTCAAGAAAGTGGTTCTTGAATGGACTATTTTTTTTTTTATTTTGGATGAATTTTCGGAATAAATAAAATAAATAAAAAATTAAATTATTTTTTTTGAATAATGAGTTTTTGGAATTAAATAATAATAAAAATAAATAAATTTTTTTAAAATATATCCGAAAATTCGACACGAACACAACAAAACAAACAGAACAAGATTTGGATAAGAATCGAACAAAATAAACACTTTTGAATTTTTGTTGAATTTTTATATGGATAAAACTGGAAAAAAATTTTATATGGATAAAACTGGAAAAAATTTACTGGCACGAAGAACACTCAAGAAAAGAAAGACTCAACAACAAGATATGGATAATTCTTATGACAGACTCGATGATAAATATAAGAATTAAACTGAATAGAAAAACCTGAATTCAGAGTCCAGCTCTGATACCATATGATGAGATTCGAAGCGAGGAAGAAATGTCAAAAAGTTCCGAACTCAGGTTGTGGTTGGACGGATGAATCATGACCCGATATTCACGACGCGATGGCTCGACGATGCGGAATAAAGAACCACGACTTTCGAAACGCCACAAGGATTTGCCCAATCTCCTTGATAAGTCTCTGATTTGAACGCCATAAATATTTTAGCAAATATTTGATAAGTTCGATATTTGAACGCCACAAGAAATATTCCTCAATAAAAACTGTTTATATCAAAATCGAAGTCTGAATTACAATGAATGGAAAAAGCGTATAAATAAGCAAAATAAAACCCTAGGCGCTAATTTACTCAAAATAGAATTCTAATTAGACTAAAATTCTAAAATAGGCAAACAAATAATTAAAAACGAAAAAATAATCAAAATCCTAGAAAATCCGAAAAATTAGATTTACAGTCGTGAAGAACTCATTTACGGGCATAAATGACTTTCTGTTTAAGACTTACGGCCGTGACCATATTCTTTACGGCCGTAATAAAGGTTCTGCTCTGTGTTACGACCGTAATTCCAAATATTACGGCCGTAAAAGGCTTGCTACTTAATTTTCTGGTTTTTTTCGACACGGTTTGATCTTCAAAGCTCGTCGAACCTATTAAATTCTTGTTTTGGCTTGAATATTTAAGTTTTCCTGTCAAGCCTTCAATGACTCCAATTATCGAGGGTCCGGAACACATCATACCCTACTTCTTTAGGATGATTCGTCCTGAATCATAAATTTGTTCATGTTGTTTTCACTTCACCTCCTGGATAAAAGGGAAAATTATTGCTTCCATGCCATGTGTTCAATAAATTATGCTCCTTTGATTGGTAAACATGGAAGAGATGGAGTTTGAACTCCCTTTGCCATACGTAGTGTAGTTGAAGCTTCCAAACATCGTTAACCTACAAAAAAGATTTAAACAAAATGGGGTTGGACATGTTAGCCTTATGAGGTACAAGGTATAGATCCTTGTATTCATGATAAACCACCACCAACTCCATTTCTTGAACCACGAGGCTCTTCTCTTCGCCTCTTTCCTCCTTTGCAATTTCTAGTTCAATTTTTTTATCTTCTAACTCAACCACATCTCCGACCTCCACATTTGAATCACCATGTTCATGTACTACCTCATCACTACCAAAATGTGGATCTTCCAATTCAAAGCTCAAAATTTGAACTTCTACCCCAACTTCCAATTTTTCTTCATCAAATTTTGGAGTTTGATCACCTAACTCCACCTTTTCATCTCCTACCACAAAATTCGGGGTCTCTTCAACTACTTCTAATTCATGTTTCAAGCCTCCCTCCTTCTTTTCAACATTCATATCCCGAGGCTCATCATTATTTTCACTCTCTTCTAACCATCTAATTACCGCGTTTCGTTTCTCCTCCTTCTTTCGCAATCTAGCCAAATATTTTCTTTCTGCCTCCCGTTCACACCTCAATCTTTCCTCGTAAATTTCTTTTTGAATCTTCAAAATTGCCTTAGGATCAATCTCGACTCCTCTCTTAACCCCAATTCCATCCCTAGGTTTAAGATCACGCCTATAATGACTCTCATCACTACTATTTGCTTGAGATCGCCCCTTTTTCAATTTCCCCTCCCTTTCATCTAGTTTATCCAACCTCATCAAAGCATCATTCAAAAATCACCACATACGATCTTTATCATTATCGTTCCCCCTTCTAGATGGATATTTTTCTTGAAAATTGGACATTATAGAATTTGTGTGGAATGAAATGGAAAAGAATAATAAACCAAGGATTAAGGAATTCAAGAAAGTGGTTCTTGAATGGACTATTTTTTTTTTATTTTGGATGAATTTTCGGAATAAATAAAATAAATAAAAAATTAAATTATTTTTTTTGAATAATGAGTTTTTGGAATTAAATAATAATAAAAATAAATAAATTTTTTTAAAATATATCCGAAAATTCGACACGAACACAACAAAACAAACAGAACAAGATTTGGATAAGAATCGAACAAAATAAACACTTTTGAATTTTTGTTGAATTTTTATATGGATAAAACTGGAAAAAAATTTTATATGGATAAAACTGGAAAAAATTTACTGGCACGAAGAACACTCAAGAAAAGAAAGACTCAACAACAAGATATGGATAATTCTTATGACAGACTCGATGATAAATATAAGAATTAAACTGAATAGAAAAACCTGAATTCAGAGTCCAGCTCTGATACCATATGATGAGATTCGAAGCGAGGAAGAAATGTCGAAAAGTTCCGAACTCAGGTTGTGGTTGGACGGATGAATCATGACCCGATATTCACGACGCGATGGCTCGACGATGCGGAATAAAGAACCACGACTTTCGAAACGCCACAAGGATTTGCCCAATCTCCTTGATAAGTCTCTGATTTGAACGCCATAAATATTTTAGCAAATATTTGATAAGTTCGATATTTGAATGCCACAAGAAATATTCTTGATAAGTTCGAAAAACATAGGAATCCACCTATAACTTTTATTGAATCCTCAATAAAAACTGTTTATATCAAAATCGAAGTCTGAATTATAATGAATGGAAAAAGCGTATAAATAAGCAAAATAAAATCCTAGTCGCTAATTTACTCAAAATAAAATTCTAATTAGACTAAAATTCTAAAATAGGCAAACAAATAATTAAAAACGAAAAAATAATCAAAATCCTAGAAAATCCGAAAAATTAGATTTACGGCCGTAAATGACTTTCTATTTAAGACTTACGGCCGTGACCATATTCTTTATGGCCGTAATGAAGGTTCTGCTCAAATTTGCGATAAATGTGTTACGATCGTAATTCCAAATGTTACGGCCGTAAAAGGCCTTCTGCTTAATTTTCTGGTTTTTTTCGACACGTGGGTTTGATCTTCAAAGCTCGTCGAACCTGTTGAATTCTTGTTTTGGCTTGAATATTTAAATTTTCTTGTCAAGCCTGCTATGGCTCCGATTGTCGAGAGTCCGGAACACATCAGTTTGACTATTGAATACTACTAATATGTAATTTTTACTAATGAACATTTCCAATTGGTATTGATTTTGGTTTGCATAGATAACTGTTTTCTGTGAGGAGACAAAGAAATTAGTATTATTTGCAGCTATTGAAAATCTTTCCCATTTTCATGTTTTGCTTCTTTAAAGTAGAATTTTGCTAGTTGTGATTCATTTTGGCCAATCTTTCCCTTCTTCCCTCTCCTTATGATGAGTACATAACTCAGATATTTCAGTAAAATGATTAATTCTGATTCTTGATTTAGATCTGATATTACTATTTTTTGGTGTTGTAATATAAGTGTGCATTTATCTGCAAGTTCTCTCTTTTGTTTCATATAAAATTCATATGGTTTGAGTGGCATTCTTGCATTACAGTTTTATTTCCCCACAGTAGCTGTGAAACTGTGAGTTTAAATTTAACTTATTTTTTCTTTCTTTACTAGGTTTTCCTTGACAAGGCTCATCCAATGCTTTTGTGGAGCTTTATTTGATGGTCAGAGGTACCGCACCACAATCAAGGAAAAGGATCTCAAGAAAAGCATGGTAGTCAAAACTTTGTACGTCTCTGCCAAACGCGTCGCTTGTACAACCGACGCATTTTGTTTTTAACAACCGACGCAAATGACTCTTTTGTAATAGTGAAGCTAATACGTGAGAGCAAATTCTAAAAATTTCATTCGTAAAATAGTCTCAAATACTAAACGTAAAAGTTTTAATTATACTCTTTACTTTATTCAATATCTGATCTTTTTAATTTATCAGATTTAAGTTCTTAAATGATACTTATCTAAAGCCAATTTGACCTGAATAATTAATTTTGAATTTTTTCCTTATCAAATTGAAAGAAATAATTGATATCCGATGTTTTAGAGAAAATTCAATTATCCTTTTAATTCCTACAACTTTAGGTTTTGATGAACTCATTGGTACAATTTGTAAAATATATGTTACAAACATTAACAATTAGTTCATTGAATTCTATCAAAAATAAAAATAGAAGATGTTAGCAAACTTTTTCTATTTAAAAATAACATGTACAAAAATATTTTTCGGTAATATGACCCCTCGACTACACGGTGAAAAATAAAAAGTCACGTTGTATTGGAAACCATCGAATAATAGTATGTTTGATAAATACTATAGATTAAATATTTTGAAATGTATGGTTGGAAGTGGAGGAAAGTGGTAAAATAGTTGTCAAATCAATCAATCAATTAAGTGGTTGAAAATGAAAGTCAAAAAGTGATATTTTTTTTTTTTTTAAAGAATGTGTGGTTGAAAATGAACAATGAAAAAAATTATTTTTTAAAGAATCAATTTTATACGAATAAGTAATATATAAAGTCTTATGTCTTGTAGGTTAAACTCTCATTTATAAATTGAAGTATACAGATTAATTTTTCGTACATAAAATTAATTGTATTTGTAAATTTTGGTCATAATGTATTTGCTCTTCTACATGTAATGAAATGAAATATTTGTTTAATATATTTAAATATCAATTATCGGATTAAGATATAACCAATTCTTATAGTACTATTCGCGAAGTCAATTAATTAATCCTGTGAATATCTAGCAGCCTCAATATTTCATTTTGTGAGTTGAAAATTGTAAGAATTTCAACTTTTAGAAATCAATTAACCGTAAGCTTAACGTATTGTGTCCACTGCTTTAAGAGTATCTAATATGGGATGATTAAAAGAGAAAATCTTAAATCAATTGGAAAAGAGGAAAATAAGAAGGATCTACGAAAACTTACTTAACTTTCACCTCGAGTTTTGGATTTATGTGAGCAAGTACATTTCGGAAACAGCTTTCGATAACAATGTCATATTTTCGAAGTCAAATTCCATCGTTTAGCGGTCTGTTTTAACGTTTTTATGTTTTTGTTCACTTTAGGGATAATTTCGTCTTTCTTAAATTTTTAGTTTTATTCAAATTTGTTTTATAGAATCCTATTTAGATTTGTTTTATAGTTTTCTAGTTCGGCTCATTAAGTCTTCATAATTAGATTTTGGTTTTAACTAGAATTCGTTTCAACCCTATAAATACATGTTAAGGGTTGAAAGTATGATAACTTTTTCGGTTAATAATTTCTAAATTTTCTTCATTATTGACGTCCATTTGAGCTAAATTTGAGTAAACACTTGTTCGTGTGTTACGAACTAAATCCAGTTAATATTATTCACGTTTTTGTCCTACATCAGTATCTCCAACCATCTCATGGATAAAATAAAAAATAAAAAATATCATGGATTCTTAGTTTATTATATATTTACCTGTCATTTATTTGTTTTTTCTCTCTTTCAGTAATTTCTTATTATACCCAACCCTTAAATGAGGCTCAAAAGGATAAAATAACAATAGCTATTTTTCTACGTTCGTGGATGAAGTAACTAACAAATAAAGGTAGACTTTCTGATTTCAATTGTATTAGCATGTGTTTGGTAAATGTATTATAACACATATTTATAAACATTACAATTTACAATATCACTTTTTAATCACACATATTTTTCGAAACCACTTTTTAACTACAATTTCTACCTAAAAAACTGAAAAAATCAAAAAATAACTGCGCCTTACAGCTACCAAACAGTCTTAATCATGAATTTCAATATTGTTGAACTTTAACTGAGAGTAAGTTAATACACTACACAACTAGAAGTTTGCTAGGAAATGGATACTATAATGAAGAAGTTCATTCAGAAGTTATTTTATATTATTGTTCATTGATGCGTTCACCTGACTGGGCATAAATTGTTAAAAGATAAACCATGTAAACTGTGAATATTTTCAATGATTGGTTGGTATATCCCCCCCCCCCCCCCCCTTTTGCACATACACCATATTTGTCTAATGGTATTTATAGTGAGTCAACTAATTATTATTATTATTTACTTATTTAACAAGTAAAACTTCGTTTACTATCTTACAATGGTGACTATAAAGATAATACTTTGTTGTTATTTTGAGACTGTAATGACGCTAATGCAATAATCTAAAAGTTGAAGAGTAGATACGATAAAGGCAAAACATACTGTACTATGACTTCAATGTGAATTTCTATTTCCAGTTTATCCAATCTATATATAATGTTCACAGGTTCTATGATTATGATATGAGTAGAAAGATATGTTCACTTTTAGATATAGAGTGTAGTTGGATTAGGGAGGGAGGGAGGGAGGGAAGGGATGCACATTACATCCATGTTGGAAGGCTCACATATTATTTATTTATTTTTTATCTAACTAAAGACACTTTAATTATTAATAAGTAATCATATACTTTCTCAATGTCTACTTAATATGCTATTCAACTAGCAAATAAAGAAAATTGATTGTTAATGAATGCCTTAATTTTCTATAAAGATAGAATATGTAGACGGTCTGTAATTCTTTGGTATTGTAAAACATTTGGTTATGGAATATCTCAATGGTGGAGGGAGACACTATGGAGCCTGCACACGCAAAGATTGCTTTCATAACGAAATCTGTTGAAGGTGTAACTGGTGAGAAGCCATCTGAAAAAGCTGCTCCATCACCATTGCATCCTGCTGAAGAGAAGGAGAAGTCAAAGCCTAAACTTGAAACTCACCTGTCATAAAAAAGCCCAAGGAATCTTTCTTACTCTCTAAATCCTCACTACAAAAGCCAAGCTGCCTCCTAAAGAAAGAGAAAGGCGAGTGAGTCTTCCTTCCTCATAAAATTTCAAGTTGATTCTAATAATTATTTATCATTCCCCTAGAGTATGTTTTGTTGGGAATTAGGACGCAACTAATCCCGCCCAGGATCGATGTGACACAAATTAATTGGACTGAGAAAATATAAATACGCAAAAATAAAATGCAAATACGAAACACAAAGATTTACATGGTTCAGCAATTTGCCTACGTCCACGGACCCACACCAATATATTTCACTAACTCGGAAAAATGAGGAGTACAAAAATACTACACTGTATTTTTATCTGCCTATGCACAGGCTATTCTCTCCAACTCACTTTTCTCCCTATTTTGTGAAATGCCTCTCTTGTGTTGCTCTCTACACAAGATCACTCTTTGTTGTGGTGGTGTATTTTTTATTGAGGTTTTGCCCTCTATTTATAGGGAAAGTTTGGACAAAGAATCAACAATGGAAGGAATAAAATAGGTGTGAACATATGAGGATTGTAGGCTAATGGTGTCTTACCAAATAGGTGTGAACATGGACTATTAATGGTGGCTTGCCAATTTCAACAAAGTTGGCTTTATTTTCCACATTTAGCTCCATTTTTCAACAATCTCCCACTTGGGGACCAATGTGACTTCCCCTGAGATATCTCCTTCTTGCAACTCCTTGTGAAATATGGTGTGAGTCATTTCCTTTGTCTTCACTTCAGAAGACCAATTGAAGCTGAGCACAGCTCCAATTTTTCCTTTGTTACTGTCTTGGTCATCATGTCGGCTGGGTTCTTGCTACCCTGGATCTTCTCTAGTGTTAATACTTCATCCTCTAGAAGAGACCTGATGAAGTGATAACGGAGTCCAATGTGCTTGGTTCTAGAATGAAATGCTGAATTCTTTGCCAGATGTATCGCACTCTGACTATCACTGTGCAAAACATTCTTCTCCTGACTGAATCCCAATTCTGCCAACAAACCCTGTAACCAGATCATTTCTTTGCTAGCCTCGGTTACTGCCACGTACTCTGCTTCTGTAGTGGATAGAGCAACAATCTTCTGTATCTGCGAAATCCAGCTAACTGCAGTAGTACCTACTGTGAAAACATAACCAGTAGTACTTCTCCTGCGATCTACTTCGCCAGCAAAATCTGCATCTACAAAGCCTTGTAGAGTCACCTCGCCTCGTCCAAAGCATAAGAATCTATCAGTAGTTCCCCGTAGATATCTTAATATCCACTTTACTGCTTCCCAATGCTGCTTTCCTGGATTTGCCATAAACCTGCTCACAACTCCCACTGCATGAGCAATATCTGGTCTGGTACAAACCATGACATACATCAAACTTCCAATGGCTGAGGCATATGGTATTTTAGCCATGAAGTTTATCTCGTCCTCTGTCTTAGGACTCTGATCACTAGATAGACGGAAGTGATTAGCTAGTGGCGTGCTGACAGCCTTCGCACTGCACATGTTAAATCTCTGCAGGACTTGACTAATGTACTTGGCCTGAGATAACTGCAAGATACCCTTCTGCTTATCTCTGAAAATCCTCATTCCGAGAATCTGCTTCGCTGCACCCAAGTCCTTCATTTCGAATTCTGCTGACAGCTGCATCTTTAACTTCTTGATTTCGTCCATATCTGAGCCTGCTACTAACATATCATCGACATAAAGTAGCAAAATTATATAACTGGACTCGAATCTCCTGAAGTAGCAACAATGGTCAGCATTACATTTGAAGTAGCCATTTTTCTGCATAAATCCGTCGAACTTCTTGTACCACTGTCTCGTGGCTTGCTTTAAGCCATACAGGCTCTTCTTCAATTTGCAAACGAGCTTCTCCTTTCCTTTGACTGAGAAGCCTTCTGGCTGCTGCATATATATTTCCTCCTCAAGGTCACCATGGAGGAAAGCAGTTTTTACATCTAACTGCTCCAAGTGCAAACCCTCTGCTGCAACAATACTCAAGACTGATCTAATTGTTGTCAGCTTCACAACTGGCGAAAATATTTCCGTGTAGTCAATTCCTTCTTTCTGCTGGAAACCTTTGACCACCAACCTCGCCTTGTATCTCTTTGATCCATCATGTTCCTCCTTGATTCTGTACACCCACTTATTGTGTAGAGCTCTCTTTCCTGTAGGTAACTCGGCTAGTTCCCACGTCTGGTTAGAGATGAGAGACTTTATCTCATCTTTCATCGCAAGCTCCCACTTGCCAGAATCACCGACCTGACATGCCTCATGATAGCATTCAGGTTCACCTGCATCAGTAAGTAACATGTAGCTCATGTACTTTCTATTTGGAACATGAGGTCTGGTTGACCTTCTAAGAACAGGGACTGGAGACTGTGATGCATCAGTCTCTAGAACAGGCTCCTGTAACTGCAGATCCTCCTCTGTCTGCTGCGACGTACTACTTTCTGGAGCATCATCCAACTCAACATATGTTGGACCATCATGTACTGTGTCATCGGACTGCACTGCATTTCTGTCCTTGTACATAACCTTCTCGTTGAATATGACATCCCTGCTTCTGATGACCTTTCTATTCTGGTCATCCCATAAGCGGTAGCCGAACTCATCTCCGCCATATCCAATGAATGTGCACTTTAGTGATTTGGAGTCTAGCTTGCCCCTTGCCTGATGACTAATATGTGCATATGCGACACATCCAAAAACTTTCATGTGGGAAAGTTTTATTTCTTTTCCGCTCCATACTTCCTCCGGTATCCTGTACTCCAACGGTACCGAGGGTCCTCGATTGATCAGGTACACCGCTGTGTTGACTGCTTCTGCCCAAAACTGTTTGGGCAAGCCTGCATGTAACCTCATGCTTCTGGCTCTCTCCGTTAATGTCCGGTTCATACGTTCTGCAACTCCATTTTGCTGTGGAGTCCCTGGCAACGTCCTCTCCATTTTGATGCCATTCTGGTAACAGAACTTCTTGAACGCCATATCCGTATATTCTCCTCCGTTGTCGGACCTCAGCTTCTTTACTCGCAATCCTGTTTCATTTTCCACCATGGCTTTCCATTTCTTGAACACATCGAATACTTCGGACTTGTGTCTCAAGAAATAAACCTACACTTTTCTCGAGTGGTCATCAATGAAAGTCACAAAGTATGACTTTCCGCCAATAGATGAAACTGCGGTTGGTCCCCAAACGTCTGTGTGGACTAACTCAAGCTTCTCTCGCTTCCGAGTTCTACCACTAGTGTTGAAACTCACCCTGGTTTGCTTCCCAAAGATGCAACTCTCGCATAAGTCTATATCAGTAGACTGAAGCTCTGGTAGTTTCCCCTTTGCATGCATATACTTGAGTCCCTTCTGACTCATATGCCCAAGTCTCTGGTGCCACAAGTTTGGGCCCTCCTTGCTTTCAGCAACTGCAATTGTTACAAAAGCATCCGCCGTTGTGTAGAGGGTGCCAGTATCCTTGCCTCGAGCGATAATCATGGCGCCCTTGGTGATCTTCCAGTTATCACCAGAGAAGGTGGTGACATGTCCTTCTCCCGACAATTGCTTGACGGAGATCAAGTTCTTCCTCAATTCTGGAATATGTCTCATGTCCTTCAGCTTCCACACAGATCCATTGATCTTGATCTGTACATCACCCTTTCCGACCACGTCACACGGTTGATCATTACCGAGATAGACTCTACCAAAATCACCCCGCGTATAGTTTACAAAAAACTCCTTGTTTGAGGTAGCATGAAAAGATGCTCCGGAATCAATCACCCAGTATTCCGTTTTTCTCTCCAAAGAGCATATCAAAGCATCGTCCGCTTCCTCTTCCACAACATTGACTTCTGTCCTGTCCTCCTTTTCTTTTGGAGGTGCTGTGCACTGATTTTTGTAATGACCGGTCTTGCCACACTTCCAACATTCCACAACCTTTGTCTTGTTGGAATTGTTTGGATTTCTGGACCTCGATCTGCCACTTCTGAATTTGCCGTTACCCCGCCCATTTCCTCTGTTGGAACTCCTGCCTCTGCTTTCCACGTTCAACGCCGATCCTGAAGTTGAGACACCTTCTGACTGTCGTCTGATCTCCTCCGTTAATATCATGCTTACGACATCATCGAACTTCAATTTTGACTTTTCGGCAGAGCCACTAATTGCTGTGACTGTACCATTCCAGCTGTCTGGCAACTGCCCAAGAATTAACAGAGCTAGAACTTCATCACTAAAAGTGATTTCGACTGTGTTTAGCTGGTCCGTCACTTCATTGAATTCATTTAGGTGCTCCCCAAATCTTCCGCCTTCGGCCATCTTCATATTGAACAGCTTTTTAATTAAGTGGACTTTATTTGCTGCAGATGGCTGTTCATACATGCTAGAAAGGGCTGCCATGAGAGACTCTGTCGTCTTCTCATTTTTTATGTTGAAAGCCACTGACTTTGACAACGTCAGCCTGATTGTGCCGAGTGCTTTTCGATCAAGCAACTCCCAATCCCCCTGGCATATATCTTCTGGATTTTCTTTTAGTGGCTTGTATAGATCCTTCTGGTACAGATAGTCCTCCATTTGCATTTTCCAAAATCCAAAATTTGAACCATCAAATTTGTCAATTTTGGATATTTTCTCATCTGTCGACATTGCTCCCATTCGATCACAAAACAGTCTAAAGAAATCTTTTCTGATGTGGAAGATCAGTCAAAGCTGCAACCACAGAGCATACTAAGAATTTCAAAAGATCTCAATGAGCCAAAGCTCTGATACCAATTGTTGGGAATTAGGACGCAACTAATCCCGCCCAGGATCGATGTGACACAAATTAATTGGACTGAGAAAATATAAATACGCAAAAATAAAATGCAAATACGAAACACAAAGATTTACGTGGTTCAGCAATTTGCCTACGTCCACGGACCCACACCAATATATTTCACTAACTCGGAAAAATGAGGAGTTCACTGTATTTTTATCTGCCTATGCACAGGCTATTCTCTCCAACTCACTTTTCTCCCTATTTTGTGAAATGCCTCTCTTGTGTTGCTCTCTACACAAGATCACTCTTTGTTGTGGTGGTGTATTTTTTATTGAGGTTTTGCCCTCTATTTATAGGGAAAGTTTGGACAAAGAATCAACAATGGAAGGAATAAAATAGGTGTGAACATATGAGGATTGTAGGCTAATGGTGTCTTACCAAATAGGTGTGAACATGGACTATTAATGGTGGCTTGCCAATTTCAACAAAGTTGGCTTTATTTTCCACATTTAGCTCCATTTTTCAACATGTTTAAGCAATATGTATTCCATCTAGAGTCCACAATATATTCAAAAAATTTATAGCTCCTGCATCTTCAAATTTAGTTCTCCATTGAACTCTCAACTTGGCTTTAACAATCTTCTTTTGCATAGTATACTCAAAAAAGTGGAAAACGAATGGTTTTTTATAACTTATTGGGGGGGGCGGGGGGTTGTCTATTTTCCATAGAATGATCGATTGGCTGGCTAAAGCACTTAGACAGTTGAAGATTTTGAAAACACTATTAGGTGCTTTATTGTAAATCCGTAACGTGCATCACACTTACAATGACTAGTGTGTGTGTGTGTAGAGAGAGAGAGAGACTTGAAATTCCTAAGTTTGAAATTTAAATTTTATTACCAATATGCCAAAAATTTGTAAAATGGGAGGGGACATATGAACCTCTACTCGACATTTACAATTATGCAACCTGTCTTTCTACACGTATGTGTCATAAGAATTTCTCCATCAACAAATAAACCTTGAAAAAATATATATATATTTTTTAATTAATAAAAAGGAGTTTGGTCGATCTAACATATGAAAATTTTCGAGCATGTTTATTACATAGTACTGGTGTTGTTTAATCCACTTTTCCAAACGTTAATCCTTCCAGCAAGTTCAATTTCAAGTGCTGGCATTATCTTGATTACTACATTCTTTCCAAATTATGTGAAAGGTACTTGGTTCCACTGTGCCTCCAAAACATCTATATATATTAACAATGTGCAGGATAGCTGCAGAAACTACAGAAATAGCAAGACACGCTTTTTATCAGGCCTTCTCAGGTAGTATTTTGTTCATGAATTGCCTTGTAGCATTGGAGACTGCAAGGAGGAAGCTTGGACTTTGAATCCCAGCACTTTTATGGATTTGTACAAGAAGGGACAGCACACTTTTCGCACGGAGAAGGATCGCTAGCTGTTGGGTTTGGAGTCAAAACATTTAGGCAAACCCGTATCTTGTGGGAAAGTGTCTTTGCATTAGCAACCTTCTCTTGTGCCAACTCTTCCAGGCGCTTCGTTATTTTGTCCTCTTTCTTCTTTTTACTAGAATCTTGAGAAAGAATATTTCTAATTGCCTCCGCCTCCAACCCCTCGAGCCACTTTCTCATTTTGAATTTTATGTTTCTGAGCAGCTTCTGCTTTCTTCGTTTGCTGCTTAACTACAGAGAGTTTCTCCTTTTGCTTTCGAGGTGGTGGTAGTAAACCATCCGGGAATTCAAGTTGACACACACCAGATGAGGAGGTATCCTTGCTGGATAAAAGGGCTCATGGGTGAGTTGTGAGAGTCATCTCCCTCTTGCTTGCAATTTTTATTTCTTACAGATCCTTTTGTTTTTTCTTCTTCTTAACCTCAGACTCACCATCAGATAACAGTTCATCCTCCGCATAATCAGTTTCCTCCAATGCTCTCTCTCAGAATTGGATTTCTTAGAGACCCTCGGAAAATTAAAGTAGATTGCGAGGGATCCGGCGGAAGGATTTCTCCTGATGTGGCTTTAATCTTGGGAAGGAAGACATCAATAAGATGCCTGCAAAGAATGCCTTTGACAAGCAAGGTGAGAAGTTGGTTCCAGTTCGTAAGAGAGCTCCTAAGAGATGTGATTTGGATGAGGATGATGATGCTTAGATTCAATATCTCAACAAACTGAAGAATGCAAAGGTTGGGGGATATTATGATTTGGAGACTGAATCAAAAAAATACAAGCATAGTCACTACAACAAATTCAACTTTTTACGGCGTGCATTGCAGCCGTAAAACTGCTTTTATGGCGTACGGCTGCATGCGGTAAAAGGTCATGCCGTAAATATTTACGGCATGCTATGATGCACGCCGTAAACACCGGCATTTACGACGTGCATGCACGCCATTAATAATACGGCATGCATAGATGCATGTCGTAATACCTTTTACAACATGCGAGATGCATGCCGGAATAAGTGTTACCATTTACGGCATGCATTCTGCACATCGTAAATGGTTTTTTATCAAACACACACACACAGAGATATATATATATATATATATATATATATATTATTTCGATCCAACATATAATTACAAAACAAAATTATACACGTTAATATAAAATCATGTTTTACAGAATTTTGGTGAACAAAAATATTTAATATGGTTCAATACACAATAACAAAAATGTACATCTACAACTTCATCTTCTAATTCAGGCCTTGTTTGAATGAAAACTTGTCTTCCACATTGATCCTACAATACAATTATAGAAAGATATAAGAAACATCAAAATCATTAATACAAAGTGTAATATAAGGATATAAGAAATGTCAAAATCATTAATACAAGCTGCCATGCCCTCTAGATAACCATCTATTTTAAAGACTCGCACTCATCACAAGTTCTATTAGGAAACCAATCGAGCAAAACCAGAGTTTATTTATATCTAATATTACATGTCAAATAAACATGTTTGATTTACTGCTCGAGCACAAGAATCCAACTTATTGACTATCCCACAAAATCAAGTAATAATACTAAAGACTAATTATTGCGTAAAATTCGTAACTTAAATAATTTTAAGAACATAAGTAAATATCATGCTAAATAAGATATGCATACCCTTCGTCGTGATAAACATAGGTGATAGGACGGAAATCCCCTAACATTTCAATTACTATGGTTTTGAGCCCAACCTTCAAAAGTGAGGTTTATATAGTTTTAGATGGCATTAGTAAGAAAAATATAAATGGAAGTTTATATGGTTATAGAGGGCATTACTTTGATAGAGGCCGGCCCATTTATGAAGCTTATTTTCCTAAGCTTTTGGGTTCCATGTTAAGCCAGAATGTATTGCTATATCTTGCATTAATTGAAGCTTCATATCCGTTGATGGAAGGGATGACTTCGACTTCTTGATGAACTAAATATAAGAAATCAAATATTTAGTTTCTAAGGAATAGAAAAATTCAATTCTACAACATTCATATATAGAAGATAGAGTACCTCTTTATTGACCTAAACATCTGGAGAATTCTCATCTCTCAGAAAATACAGTTCTCAGCTCCCACAATTCTCATTTCTATTCCAGAGAGCTATATGAAATTCCAAATAAATACATTTAAAGCTCAAACATATCTCATTGAAATAAGGAAGAGCTGCACCGGGCTACATCATGATTTCTGGCCAGATTCACGAATATTTGAAGTATTCAAGATCCAAAAACAAGAAACTGTGAAATAATTTAGAACAGCTTTAAAATAATCAATTTATAGTACAAAATCCAGATCTTTTAGTTTCAACCACCCGGATCTCTTCTTTAAATTTTACTTGTATATATTCTATTTAATATACAACCAGGACCACCTTATATAGAAACACAGTTTAACAGAGTGAATCATAATATTTAAATACAAGAAATGAGGGACAAAGTAAAAATTGTTCAAAAAATAAAAAAAATAAGTAGGAAAGAGGAAGAATGTAATTTTACAGAAACAAATTGAATATGTACGGAAAGGTGGGGTTGAGAATACAGTGGAGAAAGAGGAAGGATATAATTTTAGAGAAATGGATTGATATATATGCACGAAAAGGTTGGCGTGGTTTGTAATAAATCAGTGAAGGTCACTAAACTTTGAGTGGAATTTCACTTTATCAATTCAACTTTTTTATCCAGAAATTTAGTGTCACTGTGCCAAAAATAATTTGCCTTTTATGGCCACGGAATTTAATTGTTTTAATATTTATCTAATTGCAAATAATTTCTTTTTTTGAAGGTTTTTTCGAAACATGTGGACATTAATTCTCGGGAATATGATTTGCCACATTATGAGCTAGATAATAAGAGTAAGCATCGATATCAAGGTTATCAATGCCTTGTATTATGGCTTCTCGTAGACCTAACTCAAGAGCCACAAGTTTCGCTTAAAGGTGGCTGAAATTGTTCGATAATGGCTCTGCACAAGCAACTTTAAACAGGCCATGATGCTCTTGAAGGATGTATCCTGCTCCCCATGATTGATATCATTAGGGGCACAAGCAGTGAAGTTTAGCTTCAATGCGTCTTCCATTGGCTCTGCACGTGCGAGGCATGTGCCGTGCTTGTAATCAAGTGTTGAGCATGTGCTGGTGTTAATGTTTTCTTCCCTTGCACCGCAAGAGCAAATGATTGCCCCTTAGCAGTAGGTTGTAGAAACAATTAGCAGAAGATCTCTGTTTCCCCCAATTAGGAAGCAGCATCATACCTTTAGTGTGTGATCACAGAGCGTGATCCAAAGATAAATGTTTTGCATTTTTATTTTGTAATGAAATTAATTTTACTTTCCTGTAAATAGTTATTTGTGCTTCACAGGTAAACCATAGAATATCTAAATTCCTGCTTTATCTTATATCACGATGAAACAGCCTAAACAATGAAAAACATACTTCTAGGCTATCAACCAAAACCTCTTCAACATTTTTAAAGGCGCAACTCTATTCAAGTGCTACATAGTGTAGACTTGATAACACCGCTGGAAGATGCATGGAAGCTAAATTATGAGCTTGATAAGTGTATTTTATACACTTATTTATCTGTCGAAATTAGGATATTATGTTGTTTTTCTTGAATAAGTTCTATTTAGTTTGTGTATATTATTATTATTTCAGGTTTTTATCCCAACATCAAGAAAATGAGGAATTGAAGCAATTACACAACAATTGGATAATAATTGGTGCGAAATCATACAATTTGAAAGTTGGTGAAATTATTCAAGAATAAAAGTGGAGCTTAATAGAAGACATGCCAAAATTCAAGGACCCAAGTGAATTGTTTGGAATAATTGAGGCTTTAAAAGTATAAGCTAGGTATTCATAATTGGGCTTCTTTAAACCCAATTAATATGACTTATTTGGCCCAAAAAGTGTAGGTTGTTGGGGGGATATATACACACATTGCAGTCAAAAATATGGGGGAAGAAGAGCCACCGTGAGGAAAAAAGAAAAAAAAGAAGCAGCGGCTGGAAAAACAAAAAAAAACGTGAGTGTGAGCGAAGACAGAGAGAGGGACGGCTGCTGCTACATATATATATATATATATATATATATATATATATATTCACATATATACACATACAGCAGAGAGAAGAAATAGCAGTCGGCTAGGAGGAAAGAATTAAAGTGTGCTGCCGGGACTTTTTCTTATATATATATATGTATATACACTTCTTCTCTGTTCTATAAAAGGGGGAGCCGAGTCGGGAGATAGACACATATACATAGGAGAAGGGAAGGCACTCGGCTGTGCAAAGAATAGAAGAGGCTGGTTGCTGGGCATTTAATTAAGGAGGAAGCTAGTGGACGAAAAGGTAGAGAATTGAGTGGTGTTGGTTTGGAATTAACAGAGAACAGTAGCCGACTGGGAATAAAGAGTGTGCGCTGGGAAACAAAATTTTTTTGGAAGATTTGATTGTTGAATTAATTGGACAGATTCTTGGTATTAAAATAGGGTGGTCAGTTAAGTGAAAGAATTGGAGTGTGCGGCTGTGCAAAAATTGAAAATAAAGTGCCAACTGTGAATTGAATTGAGAAGTGGAACTCGGTTAATTCGTGATGGTGATGTTAATTCTTCAACTCTTTAAATTCCCGGTTTTATTTTTATTATTTATTGCTTTTGATTTCACAAACATGAGTAGCTAAATTTTTTAATTCGGGATTAACGATTTAGATTCAATGTTTCTTGTTTGATTTTAATTCTCAAGTTGGTGCTTTGATATTTATGTATTGATTTTATTATTGCGTTTAATGCTTGAATTGCTTGATCACCAATTCATGAATTAATGGTTGTTTTCATAATCCGAGAGGTGAGTTGACAATTAGATCACGTAATAAAATCCGGCAATTTCAACAAAAAGATAGAGATATGAATTTGTGGTTGCATGTGGTCACTTAGGAATTCTTAGGAAATTTAATGCATTTAGCTAAGGAGAACTCTGACCCGCTGTAGAGATACATGGTTGACTTAGTTAAATAGGTCTAATTTGAACTCGAGAGAGGTAAATTAGATATATGCGTGATTCGACCAAATACAATTTTAGAAAACAACTTGAGATAAGAAATTAAGCTAAAATGTTATTTCGAAATCGTTAGTCCCGATATTCATTCAATTGTTTAAAAAAACCCACCACTCTGTTCTTCCACTTTTATTAATTGCTTTTAGTTTAATTTTTTATTGTTTATTTTAATTGATTTGTTTATTTAATTCATTTTCAATTATTTGTCGTTTCTGTTTTTATTATTTTACAATTTATTTTCTTAGTTAGTTTTGATTTTCGTCTAGGAATTCTATATTCGAAGTAAATTTATAGCGAATTAAATAGTCCTCGTGGGATCGACAACTCAGACTCAAAAAGTCCACTTTTACTACTTGTTAGCGATATCGTACACTTGCGATATTATTTCACACCAACAGAGCTCATGCATGAGGAGCAGGATCCGTCCGTCGCGAGCATCATGGCTTATTTAAAGCACCTCGTGCAGAGTCATCATCAAATGATTTAAGCCATCCTGAAGCAAAACTTGTTGCCCTTGAGTTGGCTCAACGAGGATCCATAGTACAAGATTTAACGTTACATATTTAATGCATTTTGATTTTTTTTTCCATATTTAATGCATTTTCATTTTACTTGTACATATTCTGTAAAATATACAACCAGGACCACCTTATATAGAAACACAGTTTAACAGAGTGAATCATAATATTACAATACAAGAAATGAGTGACTAAGTAAAAATTGTTCAAAAAATAAATAAAAATAAGGAGGAAAGAGGAAGAATGTAATTTTACAGAAACAAATTGAATATGTACGGAAAGGTGGGGTTGAGAATACAGTGGAGAAAGAGGAAGGATATAATTTTAGAGAAATGGATTGATATATATGCACGGAAAGGTTGGGGTGGTTTGTAATAAATCAGTTAAGGTCACTAAACTTTGAGTGGAATTTCACTTTATCAATTCAACTTTTTTATCCAGAAATTTAGTGTCACCGTGCCAAAAATAATTTGCCTTTTATGGCCACGGAATTTAATTGTTTTGATATTTATCTAATTGCAAATAATTTCTTTTTTTGAAGGTTTTTTCGAAACATGTGGACATTAATTCTCGGGAATATGATTTGCCACATTATGAGCTAGATAATAAGAGTAAGCATCGATATCAAGGTTATCAATGCCTTGTATTATGGCTTCTCGTAGACCTAACTCAAGAGCCACAAGTTTCGCTTAAAGGTGGCAGAAATTGTTCGGTAATGGCTCTGCACAAGCAACTTTAAACAGGCCATGATGCTCGTGAAGGATGTATCCTGCTCCCCGTGATTGATATCATTAGGGGCACAAGAAGTGAAGTTTAGCTTCAATGCGTCTTCCATTGGCTCTACACGTGCGAGGCATGTGCCGTGCTTTTAATGAAATGTTGAGCATGTGCTGGTGTTAATGTTTTCTTCCCTTGCACCGCAAGAGCAAATGATTGCCCCTTAGCAGTAGGTTGTAGAAACAATTAGCAGAGGATCTCTGTTTCCCCCAATTAGGAAGCAGCATCATGCCTTTAGTGTGTGATCACAGAGCGTGATACAAAGATAAATGTTTTGCATTTTTATTTTGTAATGAAATTAATTTTACTTTCCTGTAAATAGTGATTTGTACTTCACAGGTAAACCATAAAATATCTAAATTCCTGTTTATCTTATATCACGATGAAACAGCCTAAACAATGAAAAACATACTTCTAGGCTATCAACCAAAACCTCTCCAACATTTTTAAAGGCGCAACTCTATTCAAGTGCTACATAGTGTAGACTTGACAACACCGCTGGAAGATGCATGGAAGCTAAATTCTGAGCTCATGCATGAGGAGCAGGATCCATCCTTCGCGAGCATCATGGCTTATTTAAAGCACCTCGTGCAGAGTCATCATCAAATGATTTCAGCCACCCTGAAGCAAAACTAGTTGCCCTTGAGTTGGCTCAACGAGGATCCATAGTACAAGATTTAACGTTACATATTTAATGCATTTTCATTTTTATTTCCATATTTAATGCATTTTCATTTTACTTGTACATATTCTGTAAAATATACAACCAGGACCACCTTATATAGAAACACAGTTTAACAGAGTGAATCATAATATTACAATACAAGAAATGAGTGACTAAGTAAAAATTGTACAAAAAATAAATAAAAATAAGGAGGAAAGAGGAAGAATGTAATTTTACAGAAACAAATTGAATATGTACGGAAAGGTGGGGTTGAGAATACAGTGGAGAAAGAGGAAGGATATAATTTTAGAGAAATGGATTGATATATATGCACGGAAAGGTTGGGGTGGTTTGTAATAAATCAGTGAAGGCCACTAAACTTTGAGTGGAATTTCACTTTATCAATTCAACTTTTTTATCCAGAAATTTAGTGGCACCGTGCCAAAAATAATTTGCCTTTTATGGCCACGGAATTTAATTGTTTTGATATTTATCTAATAGCAAATAATTTCTTTTTTTGAAGGTTTTTTCGAAACATGTGGACATTAATTCTCGGGAATATGATTTGCCACATTATGAGCTAGATAATAAGAGTAAGCATCGATATCAAGGTTATCAATGCCTTGTATTATGGCTTCTCGTAGACCTAACTCAAGAGCCACAAGTTTCGCTTAAAGGTGGCAGAAATTGTTCGATAATGGCTCTGCACAAGCAACTTTAAACAGGCCATGATGCTCGTGAAGGATGTATCCAGCTCCCCATGATTGATATCATTAGGGGCACAAGCAGTGAAGTTTAGCTTCAATGCGTCTTCCATTGGCTCTGCCCGTGCGAGGCATGTGCCGTGCTTGTAATCAAGTGTTGAGCATGTGCTGGTGTTAATGTTTTCTTCCCTTGCACCGCAAGAGCAGATGATTGCCCCTTAGCAGTAGGTTGTAGAAACAATTAGCAGAAGATCTCTGTTTCCCCCAATTAGGAAGCAGCATCATGCCTTTAGTGTGTGATCACAGAGCGTGATCCAAAGATAAATGTTTTTCATTTTTATTTTGTAATGAAATTAATTTTACTTTCCTGTAAATAGTGATTTGTACTTCACAGGTAAACCATAAAATATCTAAATTCCTGCTTTATCTTATATCACGATGAAACAGCCTAAACAATGAAAAACATACTTCTAGGCTATCAACCAAAACCTCTCCAACATTTTTAAAGGCGCAACTCTATTCAAGTGCTACATAGTGTAGACTTGACAACACCGCTGGAAGATGCATGGAAGCTAAATTCTGAGCTCATGCATTGTAGCGCCCTGAGTTCCGTATACCCGGTTCACCACGTCATTTACTGGTCTAAATTTTTTCGAATAATATTTTTGCGGAAGAAATAATTGAAATTCATTTTTGGCAACATTAAATAAACTGTAATGGCCGATAAAATTGAAAACATTTATGAAACCATTTGAAATAGTAAATCGAACCATTAATTTTGTAAAGAAATTGCCAATGTCATAATTTCTCAAATAAATGAACTTCTCTAAATTATTCGATGTTTGGAAAATACGGAAATCATTAATGTCAAACTTTCAACAGTTTAACGATTATTTCCACCATCATTCATCGCTCGCCACCGTCTCCGAAATCTGCAAAACTGTTAAAAAGTAGGGTGAGAATTTCATGGGAGAAATACTCAGTAGACTCATCGCAAATTAATTAATTTATAAGATGATTAAACACATAAATCCCGGCTCTTTATAAAACGGGCATTGATAGGGCTTCTTTATAAAACGACTCTTGATAGATCTCATATTGTGCATTACAGCACGGGACATATTTTGAAAATCATAGGCTCTTTGAAAACAGCTCTTTGAAAATAGCTCTTTGAAAACAGCTCTTTGAAAACAGCTCTTTGAAAATAGCTCTTTGAAAACATCTCTTTGAAAACAGCTCTTTGAAAACAACTCTTTGAAAACAGCTCTTTGAAAACAGCTCTTTGAAAACCATATACTTATAAAAACACATTTTAATTATGCCAAGCATAATTTTCTTTTGAAAGCATAGGGATCATTTTCATCATAACATAGGATAGGATCGAAATCCTCATAAACATAGGGAGACACAAGAATTTTACCGAACTTAGGTGGCAAGAATTCTTATGCAGTAAGTATACCAATGCATAATTTTTTTGAAATTCATAGGGATCATTTCCATCATAACATAGGATAGGATCGAAATCCTCATAAACATATGGAAACACAAGAATTTTACCGAACTTAGGTGGCAAGAATTCTTATTCTTGGCAGTGATGGAGCTGCAGGTTGATGCCAATACAATGATGGTGTATTGGTAATAGCAGTGGTGTTGATAATGGATCTTGGCTATGGTTGAGGTGCTACAGAGTTGTGATTATGATGAGGCTGATGAATTGCAGAGGATGGTGATAGCTGGTGTTAATTATAGTGGTTTGATCATAGTGGTGGTTTGTTGATAATGGAGGAAAAAGGGAAAATAATTGAGTGGAAACATCATGAGAATGATTTATTCTATTTTATGTTATTGGAAATGGGGTTGGCCGATGATGATGATAAAGAGAGGTAGGGAAATGTGAGTTGTGCCATGTGAAAGAATAAAAATTGGAGGTGTGGTTTTGATGGTGGATGATATAATTGGAATTGTGATAGGTGGAGTTGGTGAGGATGTGATGAGCATGATGAAGAACGTATAAAAATAGAGGAAAAGATGGTGGATAGTTAGGTATTAAGAAAAGTGGGAAAACATCATAATTTGGGGAGAGGAATCATGCGGAATAATTGAGTGGAATAATCATAATTTGGTTTACAATATAATATGGATTTTGTATAAATAAAGAGAAAAGAAAGGAGGAGAAAAACGTTTTTAAAACAGATATATTTTGGACTGAAAAATACATTTGAGAAAATAATACTTTGAATAAATAATTAAAATAATATAATTTTAGAAATTCGAATTTTAATTTAAAATCGAACAAATTCGATATTTCTTAACTTGGCTAGACGAATCCGTCGCGGCGTTAACTTCAAAATAATGGGTGAAATAGTAGCGACACAATTTTCTAAATATTAAAATAATTATTTATTGCGTAAAAATTCTGGGTCGCTACAATCTTACCCCCTTAAAATAATTTCGTCCTCGAAATTAAACTTACTCAATCTTATGATTTCTGAATACTTAATCAGAATCTCTTCTTCTTTCTCTTATGTAGCATCATCACTACCATATTTAACCCACTGGACTTTGACTAAATGCATCACTTTGTTTTCTCAAGAACATGGACTTTTCTATAGACATATGTGTCTACTCATAAATTCTTCTGAATCAAAATGAAAATTCCCAATCGTATGTGATATTTCATCATATCTTGTAGTATTCATGTAACTTGTCACTTATCATCGTATCATGTGACCTCAAATATTCGTATATATCACTAAAATTTCAACAAATCTTTACTGACATATCATATCATAATAATTTTTCCTTTCTTCTTATCATCGAATATTCCCAAAATAATCAAAGAATTACCTGAATATTCTCTCTACGTAATATACCCAATAACATATCAACATAATATCATCAACTTATCTTTCCAATATTTGTAACCCAAAATTCAGTAAACAAATATCTTCCAAATAACTAAGATTCTTTACTTAAATGTCACCACATTTCCTGCAAAGTATTTCTTTCACTTATACATACTTATGAATTCTGATTCAATACGGTCCTTATTTCTCTTTCACGTATTCCCGTATCATCTCACTATACCTTGATTATAATATCAAAAATATCAGTACCAAAATCCAAGAAAAATATTCCAAATCTCCAATCTTATCATCAAATCTTCCTTTTATCAAGAAAGTAAACGGCGCATAAACTCTTGTTCCCTCTTTTCCATTATTCTATTCCGCGCTTTCTTGCTGGAATCAATATCACGCGGATTCACTCCGATCCTTAATGCTTTTAAATAGTTCATGCTGGGAAGAGGTTAGATTCATCAAACAATGGATATCATCCTTTCTAACATCCGCAAGTATTATTCCAATCTTCCTATGAATGATCTGAGAAAGATCTATAGAATAAGGCTCGAAAGATTGAGGTTGCTGATGGCTCATGATATTCCAGAAGATGTTCGCTGGTTGATCGAAGCAAAAGTTCGACTATCTGGTGAATTACCTATGACCTTTCCAAAACATATGCCTGGTTTAGGCAAAAGCACGTTTGCAAAGAAACGAAGAGCAAAAAGACTGGGTGGTTGCAACAAATGTGCTCGTTGGAACTGTAATACTCGTTGCAAATCAGTAGGATATTCTTCTACTAATCGGGATGATAAAATCGAATTCATAAAGGCTGGACTGAGTAAGGAGTCTTTGGATGATATTCGACTGACTCTTGAGACGCACCCAAGTGGTTATGTGCAACGTGAACTTCTCTCCTTATACGCTCAGTTTAACGAGGACAAAAATCGTTATAGTCTCCAAAATATAATATCGAAAGATCCTGTTTGCCAGTCTATTTTACAAAATGAGGTTTCTGGCATTTCAGCAATGATATAAGGTAAATCACATTAAAATATTTTGCTACTTTCTTTCACGCGTTTTGGAAATAAAATATATTTTCCTTTCTCGAGGTTTTGATAAAGCTGAAAATAAATCACCGAAAGGTGATATCTTTGGTAAAACAGTCAAAAGTTGGCCGATTTTGTCAAAAGTAAATCTTTACTTTTTCAGAATCAATCAAAAACAGTAAATTTTTCCGGCTTTAAATAGCCAAACATATTTCATAGTTCAGGCATCCCAAAATCACATCTTCTTCGTAAGTTTTCCCTTCTTTACTATCAAAGATGGAAGCACCAAAACTTCGACAGATCAAAACTATTTGTGTATTTTGTGGATCAAAAGTGGGGAAAGGCTTCGGTTATCTAGAAGCGGCCGTAGATCTTGGAAAGAAACTGGGGGAAAAAGGTATCACTCTTGTGTATGGGGGTGGTAGCAGTGGTCTAATGGGTTGTGTTTCCCAATTTGCTCTTGCAGAGAAATCAAAAGTAATCGGTGTCATACCTGTCCCTTTGGTAGATGTTGCAGGCAAAATACGAGGGCATGAAGTTCAAATCTTATCCATCCATGAACGCATAACTTGTATGTTATATGGTTCTGATGCCTTTATAGCCCTGCCCGGAGGTTTTGGTACCTTAGAAGAAATCTTTAACATTACCTCGTGGGCTCAACTAGATCTCCATACTAAGCCTATTGGGCTTTTGAATGTTAACAATTTTTTTGATGGTTTGTTAACCTTTCTTGATTATGCTGTGGAACAGGGATTCATCTCTCCATTTTCCAGAAGGCTCCTTATTTCTGCTCCTACTATTGATGAACTACTGGATAAGCTGCAGTCATATATCTCAATACAAGATCCAGCAGGAGTCAAGATAGATTGGTCGCAAGGAAGGGGAATCAAGCGAAAATGGAGTCCAGTTAATGTAAACTTAACTCTGTGAATCTTAGAATAGGTGGGGGTAGAGTACGGAGTATTCTCACTCTCGAGACACCCCTCCATTTACTAGGATTTCTTAATGTTTAAATCTTGTGTGTACTTCAAAGATCCAAGGTGGTAGATTACGGAGTATTCTTACTCTCGAAACACACCTCTTTGAAGGTTTTCTCTTTATATCCTCAAAAGATCAGAGGTGGTAGGATACGGCTACTCCGGAAACACATCTCTCATTCTGAGGATCTTTCCATGTTTTCTCTTATGATTTCATGTGTTTCATGTATTTCCTTTCCAGTGTGACTCTTGTGTGTTCTCCTTATGAGAAAATAATAAAATCTCTGCTATCATCTACTAAATCTCGTTTGTGATGTAAATGAACTTGCATGTCTAACCTTAATTCCTTTAGTGGATGCTTATCATATCATGCTCTTAATTCCAAATGATAAAATTCTGGACAGAGTCTCCCTTGTAATTTGGACTTATCAATTTCATAGGTATACTTCATAAACAACAATAACATATAACTCCACATTTAATCACAACGATCTAAAATATTGAAAACGATTCCAACACTTCAATATCATCAAAAATATCCCATAATTCCATTCATAATTCCTCAACATAACAATTTCAAATCATATTTTTCAATATCACAATATCACTTCCTTCCATACCTTAATTGGCTCAAAAGATTACTCATACTTATAAATATATGCCATAAATCATATTCCCAAAATTTATTCACAAGGCCAAACTTCATAATAAATTTCTCTTCAACATAGAGGCATAATTCATTTACTCAACATAATATCCATTACTTAAATACCAAAAACTAAGAACCAAATCTTTAAATCTCTAACTTCATAATGCTTCTCATAAAAGTCTCAATAAAATCATATCACTTATAATCTTAACATCTTATCACAACCTCATAATCTGGCTTTCTATTTCTCGTTTAATCTAAACGATAGATAATCTGAACATAATCTAATCCTTTTCGTTAACTTCTCATACTTAGTTCCATGTCTAAAATCAATTATGCAAAGTCCATCTAGGGTTCATCATTTCTCATAGTCATGCATTAAAGCATATAAGTTATGACAAAGCATAACAACATCATTATTTTCGAAGAAATACATTCTCATTTCTCATAAATCATAAGTATCCGAAATACTCTTCATTCTTTCTCATAAATCAATAAAATGAGTATTCGAAATACTGAAATAACTTTAAACATCATAAACTTCTTTACCTCGGAGTTGGTGGAACGAATGATGGCAGTGGCAATCTTCATCAATAAAAATCTTATAATGGAAAATATTTCTTGAAAATTCTTTTTGAAAATTTTACCAGTCTACAGAAACGCAGACTAGCTCTAATACCAACTTGTAGCGCCCCGAGTTCCGTATACCCGGTTCACCACGTCATTTACTGGTCTAAATTTTTTCGAATAATATTTTTGCGGAAGAAATAATTGAAATTCATTTTTGGCAACATTAAATAAACTGTAATGGCCGATAAAATTGAAAACATTTATGAAACCATTTGAAATAGTAAATCGAACCATTAATTTTTTAAAGAAATTGCCAATGTCATAATTTCTCAAATAAATGAACTTCTCTAAATTATTCGATGTTTGGAAAATATGGAAATCATTAATGTCAAACTTTCAACAGTTTAACGATTATTGCCACCATCATTCATCGCTCGCCACCGTCTCCGAAATCTGCAAAACTGTTAAAAAGTAGGGTGAGCATTTCATGGGGGAAATACTCAGTAGACTCATCGCCAATTAATTAATTTATAAGATGATTAAACACATAAATCCCGGCTCTTTATAAAATGGGCATTGATAGGGCTTCTTTATAAAACGGCTCTTGATAGATCTCATATTGTGCATTACAGCACGGGACATATTTTGAAAATCATAGGCTCTTTGAAAACAGCTCTTTGAAAATAGCTCTTTGAAAACAGCTCTTTGAAAACAGCTCTTTGAAAATAGCTCTTTGAAAACAGCTATTCGAAAACAACTCTTTGAAAACAGCTCTTTGAAAACATCTCTTTGAAAATAGCTCTTTGAAAACAGCTCTTTGAAAACCATATACTTATAAAACACATTTTAATTATGCCAAGCATAATTTTCTTTTGAAAGCATAGGGATCATTTTCATCATAACATAGGATAGGATCGAAATCCTCATAAACATAGGGAGACACAAGAATTTTACCGAACTTAGGTGGCAAGAATTCTTATGCAGTAAGTATACCAATGCATAATTTTTTTGAAATTCATAGGGATCATTTCCATCATAACATAGGATAGGATCGAAATCTTCATAAACATATGGAAACACAAGAATTTTACCGAACTTAGGTGGCAAGAATTCTTATTCCATCATAACATAAGATAGGATCAAAATCCTCATAAACATATGGAGACACAAGAATTTTACCGAACTTAGGTGGCAAGAATTCTTATGTGTAGCGCTACTAAAACTCCGGTCCCCTTAACATAATCATAAACTTATCATATGGGACCCATAGCAATCTTGGTAGATTGATTTCATAGCAATGATCCAAAAAAACATTTTCGTGAAGCATAGGGTATACTTACTTTTCGTAAAAACATAAAGTATATTTTCTTTTCATAAAAACATACTTACTTTTCTTAAAAATTGACTTTCACAAGTCACATGACATTTATATGAAATCATAATTTAAATTAATTAATAAGTGCGAGTCTACCTCAAATCCGACGAGTGCAAAGTTGAGCGGGAATGACTTCAATATCTTTAAATTCTCCGTACGCTTCGTCTTAGCCAATAAGTCACTTTAGTCTATCGAATATATAGTTCAAAATGATAAATTATAATTTGAGGACTAAAATTGATGTTTTGAAAGTTGAAGGACTAAAATGAATATCTTTGAAAAGTTGAGGGATTAAAATGAATATCTTTGAAAAGTTGAGGGATTAAAATGAAATAAAGTAAATCAGCAGGGACTGAATTGATCAGATTTTTAAAATGAAAGGGCTGATTAAAATCATTTAAAACTTTGGGACTGAAATGGATAACTTTAAAAGTTGGGGACTGATTTGAAAACCTTTAAAGTGAAAGAGGCTGATTTGAAACAATTTAAAACGTCAGGGACCAAAGTGCAAATTTCGAAAATTAACAATATATTCAGATCTTTACTTCTCTCTCTATTTTCGTAATCAGAGCATTAGAGAGAGACCGAGGGCGGAGACGACGAAAGAGAGACGCGAGGAAGAAATCCGATCCTTACGACCGGCGATTCGACGGCGCAACGCCGGCGCTGGTTATAGCAAGAAGGCGGCCAAGGAGGGTTTCTGATTTGAGGAAGTTTTGATGCGAGATAAGTGCGCAAATCAAAGTGATCCGAGACTGAGATCGCGATTTCTGGTTCAACTCCGGTCAAAGAAACGATGGTCGAAGGTGATGATTCTGACTGCAGGCGATTGATGCAAGTTGGTTTTCCAAATTGATGTAGATGATTGGCGTTGAATTTGGGAAAACTGATTGAGGGTTGTAGTTAGGAATTGTGGTTGGTTGTAAATCTCGGTTTAGCTCTTGGCAGTGATGGAGCTGCAGGTTGATGCCAATACAATGATGGTGTATTGGTAATAGCAGTGGTGTTGATAATGGATCTTGGCTATGGTTGAGGTGCTACAGAGTTGTGATTATGATGAGGCTGATGAATTGCAGAGGATGGTGATAGCTGGTGTTAATTATAGTGGTTTGATCATAGTGGTGGTTTGTTGATAATGGAGGAAAAAGGGAAAATAATTGAGTGGAAACATCATGAGAATGATTTATTCTATTTTATGTTATTGGAAATGGGGTTGGCCGATGATGATGATAAAGAGAGGTACGGAAATGTGAGTTGTGCCATGTGAAAGAATAAAAATTGGAGGTGTGGTTTTGATGGTGGATGATATAATTGGAATTGTGATAGGTGGAGTTGGTGAGGATGTGATGAGCATGATGAAGAACGTATAAAAATAGAGGAAAAGATGGTGGATAGTTAGGTATTAAGAAAAGTGGGAAAACATCATAATTTGGGGAGAGGAATCATGCGGAATAATTGAGTGGAATAATCATAATTTGGTTTACAATATAATATGGATTTTGTATAAATAAAGAGAAAAGAAAGGAGGAGAAAAACGTTTTTAAAACAGATATATTTTGGACTGAAAAATACATTTGAGAAAATAATACTTTGAATAAATAATTAAAATAATATAATTTTAGAAATTCGAATTTTAATTTAAAATCGAACAAATTCGATATTTCTTAACTTGGCTAGACGAATCCGTCGTGGCGTTAACTTCAAAATAGTGGTGAAATAGTAGCGACACAATTTTCTAAATATTAAAATAATTATTTATTGCGTAAAAATTCTGGGTCGCTACATGCATGAGGAGCAGGATCCATCCTTCGCGAGCATCATGGCTTATTTAAAGTACCTCGTGCAGAGTCATCATCAAATGATTTCAGCCACCCTGAAGCAAAACTAGTTGCCCTTGAGTTGGCTCAACGAGGATCCATAGTACAAGATTTAACGTTACATATTTAATGCATTTTCATTTTTATTTCCATATTTAATGCATTTTCATTTTACTTGTACATATTCTGTATAATATACAACCAGGACCACCTTATATAGAAACACGGTATAACAGAGTGAATCATAATATTACAATACAAGAAATGAGTGACAAAGTAAAAATTGTTCAAAAAATAAATAAAAATAAGGAGGAAAGAGGAAGAATGTAATTTTACAGAAACAAATTGAATATGTACGGAAAGGTGGGGTTGAGAATACAGTGGAGAAAGAGGAAGGATATAATTTTAGAGAAATGGATTGATATATAAGCACGAAAAGGTTGGCGTGGTTTGTAATAAATCAGTGAAGGTCACTAAACTTCGAGTGGAATTTCACTTTATCAATTCAACTTTTTTATCCAGAAATTTAGTGTCACTGTGCCAAAAATAATTTGCCTTTTATGGCCACGGAATTTAAATGTTTTGGTATTTATCTAATTGCAAATAATTTCTTTTTTTGAAGATTTTTTCGAAACATGTGGACATTAATTCTCTGGAATATGATTTGCCACATTATGAGCTAGATAATAAGAGTAAGCATCGATATCAAGGTTATCAATGCCTTGTATTATGGCTTCTCGTAGACCTAACTCAAGAGCCACAAGCTTCGCTTAAAGGTGGCTGAAATTGTTCGATAATGGCTCTGCACAAGTAACTTTAAACAGGCCATGATGCTCGTGAAGGATGTATCCAGCTCCCCATGATTGATATCATTAGGGGCACAAGCAGTGAAGTTTAGCTTCAATGCGTCTTCCATTGGCTCTGCCCGTGCGAGGCATGTGCCGTGCTTGTAATCAAGTGTTGAGCATGTGCTGGTGTTAATGTTTTGTTCCCTTGCACCGCAAGAGCAAATGATTGCCCCTTAACAGTAGGTTGTAGAAACAATTAGCAGAAGATCTCTTTTTCCCCCAATTAGGAAACGGCATCATGCCTTTAGTGTGTGATCACAGAGCGTGATCCAAAGATAATTGTTTTGCATTTTTAATTTGTAATGAAATTAATTTTACTTTCCTTTAAATAGTGATTTGTGTTTCACAGGTAAACCATAAAATATCCAAATTCCTGCTTTATCTTATGTCACGATGAAACAGCCTAAACAATGAGAAACATACTTCTAGGCTATCAACCAAAACCTCTCCAACATTTTTAAAGGCACAACTCTATTCAAGTGCGACATATTTTAGACTTGACAACACCGCTGGAAGATGCATGGAAGCTAAATTCTGAGCTCATGCATGAGGAGCAGGATCCGTCCTTTGCGAGCATCATGGCTTATTTAAAGTACCTCGTGCATAGTCATCATCAAATGATTTCAGCCACCTTGAAGCAAAACTTGTTGCCCTTGAGTTGGCTCAACGAGAAGCCATAGTACAAGATTTAACGTAACATAATTAATGCATTTTCATTTTTATTTCCATATTTAATGCATTTTCATTTTACTTGTATATGTTCTGTATAATATACAACCAGGACTACATTATATAGAAACACAGTTTAACAGAGTGAATCATAATATTTAAATACAAGAAATGAGTGACAAAGTAAAATTGTTCAAAAAATAAATAAAAATAAGGAGGAAAGAGGAAGAATGTAATTTTACAGAAACAGATTGAATATGTACGGAAAGGTGGGGTTGAGAATACAGTGGAGAAAGAGGAAGGATATAATTTTAGAGAAATGGATTGATATATAAGCACGAAAAGGTTGGCGTGGTTTGTAATAAATCAGTGAAGGTCACTAAACTTTGAGTGGAATTTCACTTTATCAATTCAACTTTTTTATCCAGAAATTTAGTGTCACTGTGCCAAAAATAATTTGCCTTTTATGGCCACGGAATTTAAATGTTTTGGTATTTATCTAATTGCAAATAATTTCTTTTTTTGAAGATTTTTTCGAAACATGTGGACATTAATTCTCTGGAATATGATTTGCCACATTATGAGCTAGATAATAAGAGTAAGCATCGATATCAAGGTTATCAATGCCTTGTATTATGGCTTCTCGTAGACCTAACTCAAGAGCCACAAGCTTCGCTTAAAGGTGGCTGAAATGGTTCGATAATGGCTCTGCACAAGTAACTTTAAACAGGCCATGATGCTCGTGAAGGATGTATCCAGCTCCCCATGATTGATATCATTAGGGGCACAAGCAGTGAAGTTTAGCTTCAATGCGTCTTCCATTGGCTCTGCCCGTGCGAGGCATGTGCCGTGCTTGTAATCAAGTGTTGAGCATGTGCTGGTGTTAATGTTTTGTTCCCTTGCACCGCAAGAGCAAATGATTGCCCCTTAACAGTAGGTTGTAGAAACAATTAGCAGAAGATCTCTTTTTCCCCCAATTAGGAAACGGCATCATGCCTTTAGTGTGTGATCACAGAGCGTGATCCAAAGATAATTGTTTTGCATTTTTAATTTGTAATGAAATTAATTTTACTTTCCTTTAAATAGTGATTTGTGTTTCACAGGTAAACCATAAAATATCCAAATTCCTGCTTTATCTTATGTCACGATGAAACAGCCTAAACAATGAGAAACATACTTCTAGGCTATCAACCAAAACCTCTCCAACATTTTTAAAGGCGCAACTCTATTCAAGTGCGACATATTTTAGACTTGACAACACCGCTGGAAGATGCATGGAAGCTAAATTCTGAGCTCATGCATGAGGAGCAGGATCCGTCCTTTGCGAGCATCATGGCTTATTTAAAGTACCTCGTGCATAGTCATCATCAAATGATTTCAGCCACCTTGAAGCAAAACTTGTTGCCCTTGAGTTGGCTCAACGAGAAGCCATAGTACAAGATTTAACGTAACATAATTAATGCATTTTCATTTTTATTTCCATATTTAATGCATTTTCATTTTACTTGTATATGTTCTGTATAATATACAACCAGGACTACATTATATAGAAACACAGTTTAACAGAGTGAATCATAATATTTAAATACAAGAAATGAGTGACAAAGTAAAATTGTTCAAAAAATAAATAAAAATAAGGAGGAAAGAGGAAGAATGTAATTTTACAGAAACAGATTGAATATGTACGGAAAGGTGGGGTTGAGAATACAGTGGAGAAAGAGGAAGGATATAATTTTAGAGAAATGGATTGATATATAAGCACGAAAAGGTTGGCGTGGTTTGTAATAAATCAGTGAAGGTCACTAAACTTTGAGTGGAATTTCACTTTATCAATTCAACTTTTTTATCCAGAAATTTAGTGTCACTGTGCCAAAAATAATTTGCCTTTTATGGCCACGGAATTTAAATGTTTTGGTATTTATCTAATTGCAAATAATTTCTTTTTTTGAAGATTTTTTCGAAACATGTGGACATTAATTCTCTGGAATATGATTTGCCACATTATGAGCTAGATAATAAGAGTAAGCATCGATATCAAGGTTATCAATGCCTTGTATTATGGCTTCTCGTAGACCTAACTCAAGAGCCACAAGCTTCGCTTAAAGGTGGCTGAAATGGTTCGATAATGGCTCTGCACAAGTAACTTTAAACAGGCCATGATGCTCGTGAAGGATGTATCCAGCTCCCCATGATTGATATCATTAGGGGCACAAGCAGTGAAGTTTAGCTTCAATGCGTCTTCCATTGGCTCTGCCCGTGCGAGGCATGTGCCGTGCTTGTAATCAAGTGTTGAGCATGTGCTGGTGTTAATGTTTTGTTCCCTTGCACCGCAAGAGCAAATGATTGCCCCTTAACAGTAGGTTGTAGAAACAATTAGCAGAAGATCTCTTTTTCCCCCAATTAGGAAACGGCATCATGCCTTTAGTGTGTGATCACAGAGCGTGATCCAAAGATAATTGTTTTGCATTTTTAATTTGTAATGAAATTAATTTTACTTTCCTTTAAATAGTGATTTGTGTTTCACAGGTAAACCATAAAATATCCAAATTCCTGCTTTATCTTATGTCACGATGAAACAGCCTAAACAATGAGAAACATACTTCTAGGCTATCAACCAAAACCTCTCCAACATTTTTAAAGGCGCAACTCTATTCAAGTGCGACATATTTTAGACTTGACAACACCGCTGGAAGATGCATGGAAGCTAAATTCTGAGCTCATGCATGAGGAGCAGGATCCGTCCTTTGCGAGCATCATGGCTTATTTAAAGTACCTCGTGCATAGTCATCATCAAATGATTTCAGCCACCTTGAAGCAAAACTTGTTGCCCTTGAGTTGGCTCAACGAGAAGCCATAGTACAAGATTTAACGTAACATAATTAATGCATTTTCATTTTTATTTCCATATTTAATGCATTTTCATTTTACTTGTATATGTTCTGTATAATATACAACCAGGACTACATTATATAGAAACACAGTTTAACAGAGTGAATCATAATATTTAAATACAAGAAATGAGTGACAAAGTAAAATTGTTCAAAAAATAAATAAAAATAAGGAGGAAAGAGGAAGAATGTAATTTTACAGAAACAGATTGAATATGTACGGAAAGGTGGGGTTGAGAATACAGTGGAGAAAGAGGAAGGATATAATTTTAGAGAAATGGATTGATATATAAGCACGAAAAGGTTGGCGTGGTTTGTAATAAATCAGTGAAGGTCACTAAACTTTGAGTGGAATTTCACTTTATCAATTCAACTTTTTTATCCAGAAATTTAGTGTCACTGTGCCAAAAATAATTTGCCTTTTATGGCCACGGAATTTAAATGTTTTGGTATTTATCTAATTGCAAATAATTTCTTTTTTTGAAGATTTTTTCGAAACATGTGGACATTAATTCTCTGGAATATGATTTGCCACATTATGAGCTAGATAATAAGAGTAAGCATCGATATCAAGGTTATCAATGCCTTGTATTATGGCTTCTCGTAGACCTAACTCAAGAGCCACAAGCTTCGCTTAAAGGTGGCTGAAATGGTTCGATAATGGCTCTGCACAAGTAACTTTAAACAGGCCATGATGCTCGTGAAGGATGTATCCAGCTCCCCATGATTGATATCATTAGGGGCACAAGCAGTGAAGTTTAGCTTCAATGCGTCTTCCATTGGCTCTGCCCGTGCGAGGCATGTGCCGTGCTTGTAATCAAGTGTTGAGCATGTGCTGGTGTTAATGTTTTGTTCCCTTGCACCGCAAGAGCAAATGATTGCCCCTTAACAGTAGGTTGTAGAAACAATTAGCAGAAGATCTCTTTTTCCCCCAATTAGGAAACGGCATCATGCCTTTAGTGTGTGATCACAGAGCGTGATCCAAAGATAATTGTTTTGCATTTTTAATTTGTAATGAAATTAATTTTACTTTCCTTTAAATAGTGATTTGTGTTTCACAGGTAAACCATAAAATATCCAAATTCCTGCTTTATCTTATGTCACGATGAAACAGCCTAAACAATGAGAAACATACTTCTAGGCTATCAACCAAAACCTCTCCAACATTTTTAAAGGCGCAACTCTATTCAAGTGCGACATATTTTAGACTTGACAACACCGCTGGAAGATGCATAGAAGCTAAATTCTGAGCTCATGCATGAGGAGCAGGATCCGTCCTTTGCGAGCATCATGGCTTATTTAAAGTACCTCGTGCATAGTCATCATCAAATGATTTCAGCCACCTTGAAGCAAAACTTGTTGCCCTTGAGTTGGCTCAACGAGAAGCCATAGTACAAGATTTAACGTAACATAATTAATGCATTTTCATTTTTATTTCCATATTTAATGCATTTTCATTTTACTTGTATATGTTCTGTATAATATACAACCAGGACTACATTATATAGAAACACAGTTTAACAGAGTGAATCATAATATTTAAATACAAGAAATGAGTGACAAAGTAAAATTGTTCAAAAAATAAATAAAAATAAGGAGGAAAGAGGAAGAATGTAATTTTACAGAAACAGATTGAATATGTACGGAAAGGTGGGGTTGAGAATACAGTGGAGAAAGAGGAAGGATATAATTTTAGAGAAATAGATTGATATATAAGCACGAAAAGGTTGGCGTGGTTTGTAATAAATCAGTGAAGGTCACTAAACTTTGAGTGGAATTTCACTTTATCAATTCAACTTTTTTATCCAGAAATTTAGTGTCACTGTGCCAAAAATAATTTGCCTTTTATGGCCACGGAATTTAAATGTTTTGGTATTTATCTAATTGCAAATAATTTCTTTTTTTGAAGATTTTTTCGAAACATGTGGACATTAATTCTCTGGAATATGATTTGCCACATTATGAGCTAGATAATAAGAGTAAGCATCGATATCAAGGTTATCAATGCCTTGTATTATGGCTTCTCGTAGACCTAACTCAAGAGCCACAAGCTTCGCTTAAAGGTGGCTGAAATGGTTCGATAATGGCTCTGCACAAGTAACTTTAAACAGGCCATGATGCTCGTGAAGGATGTATCCAGCTCCCCATGATTGATATCATTAGGGGCACAAGCAGTGAAGTTTAGCTTCAATGCGTCTTCCATTGGCTCTGCCCGTGCGAGGCATGTGCCGTGCTTGTAATCAAGTGTTGAGCATGTGCTGGTGTTAATGTTTTGTTCCCTTGCACCGCAAGAGCAAATGATTGCCCCTTAACAGTAGGTTGTAGAAACAATTAGCAGAAGATCTCTTTTTCCCCCAATTAGGAAACGGCATCATGCCTTTAGTGTGTGATCACAGAGCGTGATCCAAAGATAATTGTTTTGCATTTTTAATTTGTAATGAAATTAATTTTACTTTCCTTTAAATAGTGATTTGTGTTTCACAGGTAAACCATAAAATATCCAAATTCCTGCTTTATCTTATGTCACGATGAAACAGCCTAAACAATGAGAAACATACTTCTAGGCTATCAACCAAAACCTCTCCAACATTTTTAAAGGCGCAACTCTATTCAAGTGCGACATATTTTAGACTTGACAACACCGCTGGAAGATGCATGGAAGCTAAATTCTGAGCTCATGCATGAGGAGCAGGATCCGTCCTTTGCGAGCATCATGGCTTATTTAAAGTACCTCGTGCATAGTCATCATCAAATGATTTCAGCCACCTTGAAGCAAAACTTGTTGCCCTTGAGTTGGCTCAACGAGAAGCCATAGTACAAGGGGAATGATTTAACGTTACATATTTAATGCATTTTCATTTTTATTTCCAGACCAGTTTGGGCCAAAAAAAATAAAGTAAATATATAAAAAAAAAAATTGAAAACCCAATGGATCTAGCATGAGCATCTGACCGCCCTCGCTGTAAAACCATGCATAAGTGGTGGATTTGAGAAAAAAATGGGTAGAGAAGTAAGTTTGGATCATAGCTCATTGATTACAGTCACACCGAGGGACGATGACGATGAATATTCCGGGGACGACGACGATGTTGAGTTAAATTCTTGGGCATTATTATAATATTATTTTTTTGTATAAAAATAAATATTGTACTTAATTTCATTTTCTAATACACTTTATTATTGTTTTCATTTTCAATTAATATTTCATTAAAATATTTAGTAATCCACAATGTTTCAATACTCGTTCGACGATAAAAAAAAAAAGAAGTTATATAGCAATGACTATTGTCATCGCTATACCTTACCTACATAGTCGACAAAAGTCATCTCTGTCGGTATTAGCGACGACAGTTGTCATTGCTAAAGGCTTACTATTAGAGACAACTTTTGTCATTGCTAATGGATGCCTGCTACAACAACATCTTCAAAGGCGACATTTGTCTTCTCAATAGGCTTTGAGTCAATAGGGACTACAAAAAGTTTGCTAAAAAAACTATGTATAATTAGCCTACAAAATTCTACCTATTAAATGAGATTAGTAGCCAAATTTACTTTTTCACACAAAAATAAATTTTCGTTGGGATATAATTTGATAGAAGAAAATTTTAATTTGTAGCATGAGTTTCTTTTCCCCACAAATTTGATATTTTGAAGATGTATTTTTTGTATGCGAAGTCTTCTTTAACCTGCAAAATGAGATTTCGTAGTGTTAACAATTTCACTTAAAAATATGTATACTTAGCATACAAAATATGAGGATCAACACGAATCTTAATTTGTAATTGGGATTTAATTGTCCCTACAAATTTGATATTTTGTATGTGAAAGTTTGGCTCCAAAATCTGAAAAATTAGATGGCTTGTGCCCAATAACATATTTATTTTACCGATAAAAAATATGTTGGACAAGATATTTCTTTTACATTCAAAAAATTCAATCCATTTGTGGACTAAAAAATAGCTGGAAAACTAGCTCTATTTTATAAGCTGTATTGACATTGTTAATAAGCTAAGCCACATCTTTTATAACCCATACTGTTTGTCTCCATTTTTATTTTGGCCCTCGAAAGAAAAAAAAAATGACTTCGTCTCTTTGGTTGTGTATTTGAATTTCCCAATTTTCTCTCTCTGCATTTTCATCTTTCCCCTTCTGCTATTCTCGCTCTAGATGTACTAAATATTCTTTTCAACAATTTCTTTCATTTATTTTTCAAAGAACACAGATACTTCTGAAATATCAAACCTTATCCATCGCATAACTTGTATGTTATATGGTTCTGATGCCTTTAAAGCCCTGCCCGGAGGTTTTGGTACCTTAGAAGAAATCTTTAACATTACCTCGTGGGCTCAACTAGATCTCCATACTAAGCCTATTGGGCTTTTGAATGTTAACAATTTTTTTGATGGTTTGTTAACCTTTCTTGATTATGCTGTGGAACAGGGATTCATCTCTCCATTTTCCAGAAGGCTCCTTATTTCTGCTCCTACTATTGATGAACTACTGGATAAGCTGCAGTCATATATCTCAATACAAGATACAGCAGGAGTCAAGATAGATTGGTCGCAAGGAAGGGGAATCAAGCGAAAATGGAGTCCAGTTAATGTAAACTTAACTCTGTGAATCTTAGAATAGGTGGGGGTAGAGTACGGAGTATTCTCACTCTCGAGACACCCCTCCATTTACTAGGATTTCTTAATGTTTAAATCTTGTGTGTACTTCAAAGATCCAAGGTGGTAGATTACGGAGTATTCTTACTCTCGAAACACACCTCTTTGAAGGTTTTCTCTTTATATCCTCAAAAGATCAGAGGTGGTAGGATACGGCTACTCCGGAAACACATCTCTCATTCTGAGGATCTTTCCATGTTTTCTCTTATGATTTCATGTGTTTCATGTATTTCCTTTCCAGTGTGACTCTTGTGTGTTCTCCTTATGAGAAAATAATAAAATCTATGCTATCATCTACTAAATCTCATTTGTGATGTAAATGAACTTGCATGTCTAACCTTAATTCCTTTAGTGGATGCTTATCATATCATGCTCTTAATTACAAATGATAAAATTCTGGACAGAGTCTCCCTTGTAATTTGGACTTATCAATTTCATAGGTATAATTCATAACCAACAATAACATATAACTCCACATTTAATCACAACGATCTAAAATATTGAAAACGATTCCAACACTTCAATATCATAAAAAATATCCCATAATTCCATTCATAATTCCTCTACATAACAATTTCAAATCATATTTTTCAATATCACAATATCACTTCCTTCCATACCTTAATTGGCTCAAAAGATTACTCATACTTATAAATATATGCCATAAATCATATTCCCAAAATTTATTCACAAGGCCAAACTTCATAATAAATTTCTCTTCAACATAGAGGCATAATTCATTTACTCAACATAATATCAATTACTTAAATACCAAAAACTAAGAACCAAATCTTTAAATCTCTAACTTCATAATGCTTCTCATAAAAGTCTCAATAAAATCATATCACTTATAATTTAACATCTTATCACAACCTCATAATCTGGCTTTCTATTTCTCGTTTAATCTAAACGATAGATAATCTGAACATAGTCTAATCCTTTTCGTTAACTTCTCATACTTAGTTCCATGTCTAATATCAATTATGCAAAGTCCATCTAGGGTTCATCATTTCTAACTCGAGGACAAAAATTATTTAAAAATCATTCTTAAATCATATTATTCTCATTATGCTCAACACTCGTTTTGTTTCTGAAAAATTTCTCATAGTCATGCATTAAAGCATATAAGTTATGACAAAGCATAACAACATCATTATTTCCGAAGAAATACATTCTCATTTCTCATAAATCATAAGTATCCGAAATACTCTTCATTCTTTCTCATAAATCAATAAAATGAGTATTCGAAATACTGAAATAACTTTAAACATCATAAACTTCTTTACCTCGGAGTTGGTGGAACGAATGATGGCAGTGGCAATCTTCATCAATAAAAATCTTATAATGGAAAATATTTCTTGAAAATTCTTTTCGAAAATTTTACCAGTCTACAGAAATGCAGACTAGCTCTAATACCAACTTGTAGCGCCCCGAGTTCCGTATACCCGATTCACCACGTCATTTACTGGTCTAAATTTTTTCGAATAATATTTTTGCGGAAGAAATAATTGAAATTCATTTTTGGCAACATTAAATAAACTGTAATGGCCGATAAAATTGAAAACATTTATGAAACCATTTGAAACAGTAAATCGAACCATTAATTTTGTAAAGAAATTGCCAATGTCATAATTTCTCAAATAAATGAACTTCTCTAAATTATTCGATGTTTGGAAAATATGGAAATCATTAATGTCAAACTTTCAACAGTTTAACGATTATTGCCACCATCATTCATCGCTCGCCACCATCTCCGAAATCTGCAAAACTGTTAAAAAGTAGGGTGAGCATTTCATGGGGAAAATACTCAGTAGACTCATCGCAAATTAATTAATTTATAAGATGATTAAACACATAAATCCCGGCTCTTTATAAAACGGGCATTGATAGGGCTTCTTTATAAAACGGCTCTTGATAGATCTCATATTGTGCATTACAGCACGGGACATATTTTGAAAATCATAGGCTCTTTGAAAACAGCTCTTTGAAAATAGCTCTTTGAAAACAGCTCTTTGAAAACAATTCTTTGAAAACAGCTCTTTGAAAACATCTCTTTGAAAATAGCTCTTTGAAAACAGCTCTTTGAAAACCATATACTTATAAAACACATTTTAATTATGCCAAGCATAATTTTCTTTTGAAAGCATAGGGATCATTTTCATCATAACATAGGATAGGATCGAAATCCTCATAAACATAGGGAGACACAAGAATTTTACCGAACTTAGGTGGCAAGAATTCTTATGCAGTAAGTATACCAATGCATAATTTTTTTGAAATTCATAGGGATCATTTCCATCATAACATAGGATAGGATCGAAATCCTCATAAACATATGGAAACACAAGAGTTTTTACCGAACTTAGGTGGCAAGATTTCTTATTCCATCATAACATAAGATAGGATCAAAATCCTCATAAACATATGGAGACACAAGAATTTTACCGAACTTAGGTGGCAAGAATTCTTATGTGTAGCGCTACTAAAACTCCGGTCCCCTTAACATAATCATAAACTTATCATATGGGACCCATAGCAATCTTGGTAGATTGATTTCATAGCAATGATCCAAAAAAACATTTTCGTGAAGCATAGGGTATACTTACTTTTCGTAAAAACATAAAGTATATTTTCTTTTCATAAAAACATACTTACTTTTCTTAAAAATTGACTTTCACAAGTCACATGACATTTATATGAAATCATAATTTAAATTAATTAATAAGTGCGAGTCTACCTCAAATCCGACGAGTGCAAAGTTGAGCGGGAATGACTTCAATATCTTTAAATTCTCCGTACGCTTCGTCTTAGCCAATAAGTCACTTTAGTCTATCGAATATATAGTTCAAAATGATAAATTATAATTTGAGGACTAAAATTGATGTTTTGAAAGTTGAAGGACTAAAATGAATATCTTTGAAAAGTTGAGGGATTAAAATGAATATCTTTGAAAAGTTGAGGGATTAAAATGAAATAAAGTAAATCAGCAGGGACTGAATTGATCAGATTTTTAAAATGAAAGGGCTGATTAAAATCATTTAAAACTTTGGGACTGAAATGGATAACTTTAAAAGTTGGGGACTGATTTGAAAACCTTTAAAGTGAAAGAGGCTGATTTGAAACAATTTAAAACGTCAGGGACCAAAGTGCAAATTTCGAAAATTAACAATATATTCAGATCTTTACTTCTCTCTCTATTTTCGTAATCAGAGCATTAGAGAGAGACCGAGGGCGGAGACGACGAAAGAGAGACGTGAGGAAGAAATCCGATCCTTACGACCGGCGATTCGACGGCGCAACGCCGGCGCTGTTTACAGCAAGAAGGCGGCCAAGGATGGTTTCTGATTTGAGGAAGTTTTGATGCGAGATAAGTGCGTAAATCAAAGTGATCCGAGACTGAGATCGCGATTTCAAGAGCGCGATTTCTGGTTCAACTCCGGTCAAAGAAACGATGGTCGAAGGTGATGATTCTGACTGCAGGCGATTGATGCAAATTGGTTTTCCAAATTGATGTAGATGATTGGCGTTGAATTTGGGAAAACTGATTGAGGGTTGTAGTTAGGAATTGTGGTTGGTTGTAAATCTCGGTTTAGCTCTTGGCAGTGATGGAGCTGCAGGTTGATGCCAATACAATGATGGTGTATTGGTAATAGCAGTGGTGTTGATAATGGATCTTGGCTATGGTTGAGGTGCTACAGAGTTGTGATTATGATGAGGCTGATGAATTGCAGAGGATGGTGATAGCTGGTGTTAATTATAGTGGTTTGATCATAGTGGTGGTTTGTTGATAATGGAGGAAAAAGGGAAAATAATTGAGTGGAAACATCATGAGAATGATTTATTCTATTTTATGTTATTGGAAATGGGGTTGGCCGATGATGATGATAAAGAGAGGTAGGGAAATGTGAGTTGTGCCATGTGAAAGAATAAAAATTGGAGGTGTGGTTTTGATGGTGGATGATATAATTGGAATTGTGATAGGTGGAGTTGGTGAGGATGTGATGAGCATGATGAAGAACGTATAAAAATAGAGGAAAAGATGGTGGATAGTTAGGTATTAAGAAAAGTGGGAAAACATCATAATTTGGGGAGAGGAATCATGCGGAATAATTGAGTGGAATAATCATAATTTGGTTTACAATATAATATGGATTTTGTATAAATAAAGAGAAAAGAAAGGAGGAGAAAAACGTTTTTAAAACAGATATATTTTGGACTGAAAAATACATTTGAGAAAATAATACTTTGAATAAATAATTAAAATAATATAATTTTAGAAATTCGAATTTTAATTTAAAATCGAACAAATTCGATATTTCTTAACTTGGCTAGACGAATCCGTCGCGGCGTTAACTTCAAAATAATGGGTGAAATAGTAGCGACACAATTTTCTAAATATTAAAATAATTATTTATTGCGTAAAAATTCTGGGTCGCTACAATCTTACCCCCTTAAAATAATTTCGTCCTCGAAATTAAACTTACTCAATCTTATGATTTCTGAATACTTAATCAGAATCTCTTCTTCTTTCTCTTATGTAGCATCATCACTACCATATTTAACCCACTGGACTTTGACTAAATGCATCACTTTGTTTTCTCAAGAACATGGACTTTTCTATAGACAAATGTGTCTACTCATAAATTCTTCTGAATCAAAATGAAAATTCCCAATCGTATGTGATATTTCATCATATCTTGTAGTATTCATGTAACTTGTCACTTATCATCGTATCATGTGACCTCAAATATTCGTATATATCACTAAAATTTCAACAAATCTTTACTGACATATCATATCATAATAATTTTTCCTTTCTTCTTATCATCGAATATTCCCAAAATAATCAAAGAATTACCTTAATATTCTCTCTACGTAATATACCCAATAACATATCAACATAATATCATCAACTTATCTTTCCAATATTTGTAACCCAAAATTCAGTAAACAAATATCTTCCAAATAACTAAGATTCTTTACTTAAATGTCACCACATTTCCTGCAAAGTATTTCTTTCACTTATACATACTTATGAATTCTGATTCAATACGGTCCTTATTTCTCTTTCACGTATTCCCGTATCATCTCACTATACCTTGATTATAATATCAAAAATATCAGTACCAAAATCCAAGAAAAATATTCCAAATCTCCAATCTTATCATCAAATCTTCCTTTTATCAAGAAAGTAAACGGCGCATAAACTCTTGTTCCCTCTTTTCCATTATTCTATTCCGCGCTTTCTTGCTGGAATCAATATCACGCGGATTCACTCTGATCCTTAATGCTTTTAAATAGTTCATGCTGGGAAGAGGTTAGATTCATCAAACAATGGATATCATCCTTTCTAACATCCGCAAGTATTATTCCAATCTTCCTATGAATGATCTGAGAAAGATCTATAGAATAAGGCTCGAAAGATTGAGGTTGCTGATGGCTCATGATATTCCAGAAGATGTTCGCTGGTTGATCGAAGCAAAAGTTCGACTATCTGGTGAATTACCTATGACCTTTCCAAAACATATGCCTGGTTTAGGCAAAAGCACGTTTGCAAAGAAACGAAGAGCAAAAAGACTGGGTGGCTGCTACAAATGTGCTCGTTGGAACTGTAATACTCGTTGCAAATCAGTAGGATATTCTTCTACTAATCGGGATGATAAAATCGAATTCATAAAGGCTGGACTGAGTAAGGAGTCTTTGGATGATATTCGACTGACTCTTGAGACGCACCCAAGTGGTTATGTGCAACGTGAACTTCTCTCCTTATACGCTCAGTTTAACGAGGACAAAAATCGTTATAGTCTCCAAAATATAATATCGAAAGATCCTGTTTGCCAGTCTGTTTTACAAAATGAGGTTTCTGGCATTTCAGCAATGATATAAGGTAAATCACATTAAAATATTTTGCTGCTTTCTTTCACGCGTTTTGGAAATAAAATATATTTTCCTTTCTCGAGGTTTTGATAAAGCTGAAAATAAATCACCGAAAGGTGATATCTTTGGTAAAACAGTCAAAAGTTGGCCGATTTTGTCAAAAGTAAATCTTTACTTTTTCAGAATCAATCAAAAACAGTAAATTTTTTCGGCTTTAAATAGCCAAACATATTTCATAGTTCAGGCATCCCAAAATCACATCTTCTTCGTAAGTTTTCCCTTCTTTACTATCAAAGATGGAAGCACCAAAACTTCGACAGATCAAAACTATTTGTGTATTTTGTGGATCAAAAGTGGGGAAAGTCTTCGGTTATCTAGAAGCGGCCGTAGATCTTGGAAAGAAACTGGGGGAAAAAGGTATCACTCTTGTGTATGGGGGTGGTAGCAGTGGTCTAATGGGTTGTGTTTCCCAATCTGCTCTTGCAGAGAAATCAAAAGTAATCGGTGTCATACCTGTCCCTTTGGTAGATGTTGCAGGCAAAACACGAGGGCATGAAGTTCAAACCTTATCCATCCATGAACGCATAACTTGTATGTTATATGGTTCTGATGCCTTTATAGCCCTGCCCGGAGGTTTTGGTACCTTAGAAGAAATCTTTAACATTACCTCGTGGGCTCAACTAGATCTCCATACTAAGCCTATTGGGCTTTTGAATGTTAACAATTTTTTTGATGGTTTGTTAACCTTTCTTGATTATGCTGTGGAACAGGGATTCATCTCTCCATTTTCCAGAAGGCTCCTTATTTCTGCTCCTACTATTGATGAACTACTGGATAAGCTGCAGTCATATATCTCAATACAAGATCCAGCAGGAGTCAAGATAGATTGGTCGCAAGGAAGGGGAATCAAGCGAAAATGGAGTCCAGTTAATGTAAACTTAACTCTGTGAATCTTAGAATAGGTGGGGGTAGAGTACGGAGTATTCTCACTCTCGAGACACCCCTCCATTTACTAGGATTTCTTAATGTTTAAATCTTGTGTGTACTTCAAAGATCCAAGGTGGTAGATTACGGAGTATTCTTACTCTCGAAACACACCTCTTTGAAGGTTTTCTCTTTATATCCTCAAAAGATCAGAGGTGGTAGGATACGGCTACTCCGGAAACACATCTCTCATTCTGAGGATCTTTCCATGTTTTCTCTTATGATTTCATGTGTTTCATGTATTTCCTTTCCAGTGTGACTCTTGTGTGTTCTCCTTATGAGAAAATAATAAAATCTCTGCTATCATCTACTAAATCTTGTTTGTGATGTAAATGAACTTGCATGTCTAACCTTAATTCCTTTAGTGGATGCTTATCATATCATGCTCTTAATTCCAAATGATAAAATTCTTGACAGAGTCTCCCGTGTAATTTGGACTTATCAATTTCATAGGTATACTTCATAAACAACAATAACATATAACTCCACATTTAATCACAACGATCTAAAATATTGAAAACGATTCCAACACTTCAATATCATCAAAAATATCCCATAATTCCATTCATAATTCCTCAACATAACAATTTCAAATCATATTTTTCAATATCACAATATCACTTCCTTCCATACCTTAATTGGCTCAAAAGATTACTCATACTTATAAATATATGCCATAAATCATATTCCCAAAATTTATTCACAAGGCCAAACTTCATAATAAATTTCTCTTCAACATAGAGGCATAATTCATTTACTCAACATAATATCCATTACTTAAATACCAAAAACTAAGAACCAAATCTTTAAATCTCTAACTTCATAATGCTTCTCATAAAAGTCTCAATAAAATCATATCACTTATAATCTTAACATCTTATCACAACCTCATAATCTGGCTTTCTATTTCTCGTTTAATCTAAACGATAGATAATCTGAACATAATCTAATCCTTTTCGTTAACTTCTCATACTTAGTTCCATGTCTAAAATCAATTATGCAAAGTCCATCTAGGGTTCATCATTTCTAACTCAAGGACAAAAATTATTTAAAAATCATTCTTAAATCATATTATTCTCATTATGCTCAACACTCGTTTTGTTTCTGAAAAATTTCTCATAGTCATGCATTAAAGCATATAAGTTATGACAAAGCATAACAACATCATTATTTCCGAAGAAATACATTCTCATTTCTCATAAATCATAAGTATCCAAAATACTCTTCATTCTTTCTCATAAATCAATAAAATGAGTATTCGAAATACTGAAATAACTTTAAACATCATAAACTTCTTTACCTCGGAGTTGGTGGAACGAATGATGGCAGTGGCAATCTTCATCAATAAAAATCTTATAATGAAAAATATTTCTTGAAAATTCTTTTTGAAAATTTTACCAGTCTACAGAAACGCAGACTAGCTCTAATACCAACTTGTAGCGCCCCGAGTTCCGTATACCCGGTTCACCACGTCATTTACTGGTCTAAATTTTTTCGAATAATATTTTTGCGGAAGAAATAATTGAAATTCATTTTTGGCAACATTAAATAAACTGTAATAGCCGATAAAATTGAAAACATTTATGAAACCATTTGAAATAGTAAATCGAACCATTAATTTTTTAAAGAAATTGCCAATGTCATAATTTCTCAAATAAATGAACTTCTCTAAATTATTCGATGTTTGGAAAATATGGAAATCATTAATGTCAAACTTTCAACAGTTTAACGATTATTGCCACCATCATTCATCGCTCGCCACCGTCTCCGAAATCTGCAAAACTGTTAAAAAGTAGGGTGAGCATTTCATGGGGGAAATACTCAGTAGACTCATCGCCAATTAATTAATTTATAAGATGATTAAACACATAAATCCCGGCTATTTATAAAACGGGCATTGATAGGGCTTCTTTATAAAACGGCTCTTGATAGATCTCATATTGTGCATTACAGCACGGGACATATTTTGAAAATCATAGGCTCTTTGAAAACAGCTCTTTGAAAATAGCTCTTTGAAAACAGCTCTTTGAAAACAGCTCTTTGAAAATAGCTCTTTGAAAACAGCTATTCGAAAACAACTCTTTGAAAACAGCTCTTTGAAAACATCTCTTTGAAAATAGCTCTTTGAAAACAGCTCTTTGAAAACCATATACTTATAAAACACATTTTAATTATGCCAAGCATAATTTTCTTTTGAAAGCATAGGGATCATTTTCATCATAACATAGGATAGGATCGAAATCCTCATAAACATAGGGAGACACAAGAATTTTACCGAACTTAGGTGGCAAGAATTCTTATGCAGTAAGTATACCAATGCATAATTTTTTTGAAATTCATAGGGATCATTTCCATCATAACATAGGATAGGATCGAAATCCTCATAAACATATGGAAACACAAGAATTTTACCGAACTTAGGTGGCAAGATTTCTTATTCCATCATAACATAAGATAGGATCAAAATCCTCATAAACATATGGAGACACAAGAATTTTACCGAACTTAGGTGGCAAGAATTCTTATGTGTAGCGCTACTAAAACTCCGGTCCCCTTAACATAATCATAAACTTATCATATGGGACCCATAGCAATCTTGGTAGATTGATTTCATAGCAATGATCCAAAAAAACATTTTCGTGAAGCATAGGGTATACTTACTTTTCGTAAAAACATAAAGTATATTTTCTTTTCATTAAAACATACTTACTTTTCTTAAAAATTGACTTTCACAAGTCACATGACATTTATATGAAATCATAATTTAAATTAATTAATAAGTGCGAGTCTACCTCAAATCCGACGAGTGCAAAGTTGAGCGGGAATGACTTCAATATCTTTAAATTCTCCGTACGCTTCGTCTTAGCCAATAAGTCACTTTAGTCTATCGAATATATAGTTCAAAATGATAAATTATAATTTGAGGACTAAAATTGATGTTTTGAAAGTTGAAGGACTAAAATGAATATCTTTGAAAAGTTGAGGGATTAAAATGAATATCTTTGAAAAGTTGAGGGATTAAAATGAAATAAAGTAAATCAGCAGGGACTGAATTGATCAGATTTTTAAAATGAAAGGGCTGATTAAAATCATTTAAAACTTTGGGACTGAAATGGATAACTTTAAAAGTTGGGGACTGATTTGAAAACCATTAAAGTGAAAGAGGCTGATTTGAAACAATTTAAAACGTCAGGGACCAAAGTGCAAGTTTTGAAAATTAACAATATATTCAGATCTTTACTTCTCTCTCTATTTTCGTAATCAGAGCATTAGAGAGAGACCGAGGGCGGAGACGACGAAAGAGAGACGCGAGGAAGAAATCCGATCCTTACGACCGGCGATTCGACGGCGCAACGCCGGCGCTGGTTACAGCAAGAAGGCGGCCAAGGAGGGTTTCTGATTTGAGGAAGTTTTGATGCGAGATAAGTGCGCAAATCAAAGTGATCCGAGACTGAGATCGCGATTTCAAGAGCGCGATTTCTGGTTCAACTCCGGTCAAAGAAACGATGGTCGAAGGTGATGATTCTGACTGCAGGCGATTGATGCAAATTGGTTTTCCAAATTGATGTAGATGATTGGCGTTGAATTTGGGAAAACTGATTGAGGGTTGTAGTTAGGAATTGTGGTTGGTTGTAAATCTCGGTTTAGCTCTTGGCAGTGATGGAGCTGCAGGTTGATGCCAATACAATGATGGTGTATTGGTAATAGCAGTGGTGTTGATAATGGATCTTGGCTATGGTTGAGGTGCTACAGAGTTGTGATTATGATGAGGCTGATGAATTGCAGAGGATGGTGATAGCTGGTGTTAATTATAGTGGTTTGATCATAGTGGTGGTTTGTTGATAATGGAGGAAAAAGGGAAAATAATTGAGTGGAAACATCATGAGAATGATTTATTCTATTTTATGTTATTGGAAATGGGGTTGGCCGATGATGATGATAAAGAGAGGTACGGAAATGTGAGTTGTGCCATGTGAAAGAATAAAAATTGGAGGTGTGGTTTTGATGGTGGATGATATAATTGGAATTGTGATAGGTGGAGTTGGTGAGGATGTGATGAGCATGATGAAGAACGTATAAAAATAGAGGAAAAGATGGTGGATAGTTAGGTATTAAGAAAAGTGGGAAAACATCATAATTTGGGGAGAGGAATCATACGGAATAATTGAGTGGAATAATCATAATTTGGTTTACAATATAATATGGATTTTGTATAAATAAAGAGAAAAGAAAGGAGGAGAAAAACGTTTTTAAAACAGATATATTTTGGACTGAAAAATACATTTGAGAAAATAATACTTTGAATAAATAATTAAAATAATATAATTTTAGAAATTCGAATTTTAATTTAAAATCTAACAAATTCGATATTTCTTAACTTGGCTAGACGAATCCGTCGCGGCGTTAACTTCAAAATAATGGGTGAAATAGTAGCGACACAATTTTCTAAATATTAAAATAATTATTTATTGCGTAAAAATTCTGGGTCGCTACATGCATGAGGAGCAGGATCCATCCTTCGCGAGCATCATGGCTTATTTAAAGCACCTCGTGCAGAGTCATCATCAAATGATTTCAGCCACCCTGAAGCAAAACTAGTTGCCCTTGAGTTGGCTCAACGAGGATCCATAGTATAAGATTTAACGTTACATATTTAATGCATTTTCATTTTTATTTCCATATTTAATGCATTTTCATTTTACTTGTACATATTCTGTATAATATACAACCAGGACCACCTTATATAGAAACACGGTTTAACAGAGTGAATCATAATATTACAATACAAGAAATGAGTGACAAAGTAAAAATTGTTCAAAAAATAAATAAAAATAAGGAGGAAAGAGGAAGAATGTAATTTTACAGAAACAAATTGAATATGTACGGAAAGGTGGGGTTGAGAATACAGTGGAGAAAGAGGAAGGATATAAATTTAGAGAAATGGATTGATATATATGCACGGAAAGGTTGGGGTGGTTTGTAATAAATCAGTGAAGGTCACTAAACTTTGAGTGGAATTTCACTTTATCAATTCAACTTTTTATCCAGAAATTTAGTGTCACCGTGCCAAAAATAATTTGCCTTTTATGGCCACGGAATTTAATTGTTTTGATATTTATCTAATTGCAAATAATTTCTTTTTTTGAAGGTTTTTTCGAAACATGTGGACATTAATTCTCGGGAATATGATTTGCCACATTATGAGCTAGATAATAAGAGTAAGCATCGATATCAAGGTTATCAATGCCTTGTATTATGGCTTCTCGTAGACCTAACTCAAGAGCCACAAGTTTCGCTTAAAGGTGGCAGAAATTGTTCGATAATGGCTGTGCACAAGCAACTTTAAACAGGCCATGATGCTCGTGAAGGATGTATCCTGCTCCCCGTGATTGATATCATTAGGGGCACAAGAAGTGAAGTTTAGCTTCAATGCGTCTTCCATTGGCTCTACACGTGCGAGGCATGTGCCGTGCTTGTAATGAAATGTTGAGCATGTGCTGGTGTTAATGTTTTCTTCCCTTGCACCGCAAGAGCAAATGATTGCCCCTTAGCAGTAGGTTGTAGAAACAATTAGCAGAAGATCTCTGTTTCCCCCAATTAGGAAGCAGCATCATGCCTTTAGTGTGTGATCACAGAGCGTGATCCAAAGATAAATGTTTTGCATTTTTATTTTGTAATGAAATTAATTTTACTTTCCTGTAAATAGTGATTTGTACTTCACAGGTAAACCATAAAATATCTAAATTCCTGCTTTATCTTATATCACGATGAAACAGCCTAAACAATGAAAAATACACTTCTAGGCTATCAACCAAAACCTCTCCAACATTTTTAAAGGCGCAACTCTATTCAAGTGCTACATAGTGTAGACTTGACAACACCGCTGGAAGATGCATGGAAGCTAAATTCTGAGCTCATGCATGAGGAGCAGGATCCATCCTTCGCGAGCATCATGGCTTATTTAAAGCACCTCGTGCAGAGTCATCATCAAATGATTTCAGCCACCTTGAAGCAAAACTCGTTGCCCTTGAGTTGGCTCAACGAGAAGCCATAGTACAAGATTTAACGTAACATAATTAATGCATTTTCATTTTTATTTCCATATTTAATGCATTTTCATTTTACTTGTATATGTTCTGTATAATATACAACCAGGACTACATTATATAGAAACACAGTTTAACAGAGTGAATCATAATATTTAAATACAAGAAATGAGTGACAAAGTAAAATTGTTCAAAAAATAAATAAAAATAAGGAGGAAAGAGGAAGAATGTAATTTTACAGAAACAGATTGAATATGTACGGAAAGGTGGGGTTGAGAATACAGTGGAGAAAGAGGAAGGATATAATTTTAGAGAAATGGATTGATATATATGCACGGAAAGGTTGGGGTGGTTTGTAATAAATCAGTGAAGGTCACTAAACTTTGAGTGGAATTTCACTTTATCAATTCAACTTTTTATCCAGAAATTTAGTGTCACCGTGCCAAAAATAATTTGCCTTTTATGGCCACGGAATTTAAATGTTTTGGTATTTATCTAATTGCAAATAATTTCTTTTTTTGAAGATTTTTTCGAAACATGTGGACATTAATTCTCTGGAATATGATTTGCCACATTATGAGCTAGATAATAAGAGTAAGCATCGATATCAAGGTTATCAATGCCTTGTATTATGGCTTCTCGTAGACCTAACTCAAGAGCCACAAGCTTCGCTTAAAGGTGGCTGAAATTGTTCGATAATGGCTCTGCACAAGTAACTTTAAACAGGCCATGATGCTCGTGAAGGATGTATCCAGCTCCCCATGATTGATATCATTAGGGGCACAAGCAGTGAAGTTTAGCTTCAATGCGTCTTCCATTGGCTCTGCCCGTGCGAGGCATGTGCCGTGCTTGTAATCAAGTGTTGAGCATGTGCTGGTGTTAATGTTTTGTTCCCTTGCACCGCAAGAGCAAATGATTGCCCCTTAACAGTAGGTTGTAGAAACAATTAGCAGAAGATCTCTTTTTCCCCCAATTAGGAAACGGCATCATGCCTTTAGTGTGTGATCACAGAGCGTGATCCAAAGATAATTGTTTTGCATTTTTAATTTGTAATGAAATTAATTTTACTTTCCTTTAAATAGTGATTTGTGTTTCACAGGTAAACCATAAAATATCCAAATTCCTGCTTTATCTTATGTCACGATGAAACAGCCTAAACAATGAGAAACATACTTCTAGGCTATCAACCAAAACCTCTCCAACATTTTTAAAGGCGCAACTCTATTCAAGTGCGACATATTTTAGACTTGACAACACCGCTGGAAGATGCATGGAAGCTAAATTCTGAGCTCATGCATGAGGAGCAGGATCCGTCCTTTGCGAGCATCATGGCTTATTTAAAGTACCTCGTGCATAGTCATCATCAAATGATTTCAGCCACCTTGAAGCAAAACTTGTTGCCCTTGAGTTGGCTCAACGAGAAGCCATAGTATAAGGGGAATGATTTAACGTTACATATTTAATGCATTTTCATTTTTATTTCCAGACCAGTTTGGGCCAAAAAAAATAAAGTAAATATATAAAAAAAAAATTTGAAAACCCAATGGATCTAGCATGAGCATCTGACCGCCCTCGCTGTAAAATCATGCATAAGTGGTGGATTTGAGAAAAAAATGGGTAGAGAAGTAAGTTTGGATCATAGCTCATTGATTACAGTGACACCGAGGGACGATGACGATGAATATTCCGGGGACGACGACGATGTTGAGTTAAATTCTTGGGCATTATTATAATATTATTTTTTTGTATAAAAATAAATATTGTACTTAATTTCATTTTCTAATACACTTTATTATTGTTTTCATTTTCAATTAATATTTCATTAAAATATTTAGTAATCCACAATGTTTCAATACTCGTTCGACGATAAAAAAAAAAAGAAGTTATATAGCAATGACTATTGTCATCGCTATACCTTACCTACATAGTCGACAAAAGTCATCTCTGTCGGTATTAGCGACGACAGTTGTCATTGCTAAAGGCTTACTATTAGAGACAACTTTTGTCATTGCTAATGGATGCCTGCTACAACAACATCTTCAAAGGCGACATTTGTCTTCTCAATAGGCTTTGAGTCAATAGGGACTACAAAAAGTTTGCTAAAAAAACTATGTATAATTAGCCTACAAAATTCTACCTATTAAATGAGATTTGTAGCCAAATTTACTTTTTCACACAAAAATAAATTTTCGTTGGGATATAATTTGATAGAAGAAAATTTTAATTTGTAGCATGAGTTTCTTTTCCCCACAAATTTGATATTTTGAAGATGTATTTTTTGTATGCGAAGTCTTCTTTAACCTGCAAAATGAGATTTCGTAGTGTTAACAATTTCACTTAAAAATATGTATACTTAGCATACAAAATATGAGGATCAACACGAATCTTAATTTGTAATTGGGATTTAATTGTCCCTACAAATTTGATATTTTGTATGTGAAAGTTTGGCTCCAAAATCTGAAAAATTAGATGGCTTGTGCCCAATAACATATTTATTTTACCGATAAAAAATATGTTGGACAAGATATTTCTTTTACATTCAAAAAATTCAATCCATTTGTGGACTAAAAAATAGCGGGAAAACTAGCTCTATTTTATAAGCTGTATTGACATTGTTAATAAGCTAAGCCACATCTTTTATAACCCATACTGTTTGTCTCCATTTTTATTTTGGCCCTCGAAAGAAAAAAAAAATGACTTCGTCTCTTTGTTTGTGTATTTGAATTTCCCAATTTTCTCTCTCTGCATTTTCATCTTTCCCCTTCTGCTATTCTAACTCTAGATGTACTAAATATTCTTTTCAACAATTTCTTTCATTTATTTTTCAAAGAACACAGATACTTCTGAAAGATCAAACCTTATCCATCCATGAACGCATAACTTGTATGTTATATGGTTCTGATGCCTTTATAGCCCTGCCCGGAGGTTTTGGTACCTTAGAAGAAATCTTTAACATTACCTCGTGGGCTCAACTAGATCTCCATACTAAGCCTATTGGGCTTTTGAATGTTAACAATTTTTTTGATGGTTTGTTAACCTTTCTTGATTATGCTGTGGAACAGGGATTCATCTCTCCATTTTCCAGAAGGCTCCTTATTTCTGCTCCTACTATTGATGAACTACTGGATAAGCTGCAGTCATATATCTCAATACAAGATCCAGCAGGAGTCAAGATAGATTGGTCGCAAGGAAGGGGAATCAAGCGAAAATGGAGTCCAGTTAATGTAAACTTAACTCTGTGAATCTTAGAATAGGTGGGGGTAGAGTACGGAGTATTCTCACTCTCGAGACACCCCTCCATTTACTAGGATTTCTTAATGTTTAAATCTTGTGTGTACTTCAAAGATCCAAGGTGGTAGATTACGGAGTATTCTTACTCTCGAAACACACCTCTTTGAAGGTTTTCTCTTTATATCCTCAAAAGATCAGAGGTGGTAGGATACGGCTACTCCGGAAACACATCTCTCATTCTGAGGATCTTTCCATGTTTTCTCTTATGATTTCATGTGTTTCATGTATTTCCTTTCCAGTGTGACTCTTGTGTGTTCTCCTTATGAGAAAATAATAAAATCTCTGCTATCATCTACTAAATCTCGTTTGTGATGTAAATGAACTTGCATGTCTAACCTTAATTCCTTTAGTGGATGCTTATCATATCATGCTCTTAATTCCAAATGATAAAATTCTGGACAGAGTCTACCTTGTAATTTGGACTTATCAATTTCATAGGTATACTTCATAAACAACAATAACATATAACTCCACATTTAATCACAACGATCTAAAATATTGAAAACGATTCCAACACTTCAATATCATCAAAAATATCCCATAATTCCATTCATAATTCCTCAACATAACAATTTCAAATCATATTTTTCAATATCACAATATCACTTCCTTCCATACCTTAATTGGCTCAAAAGATTACTCATACTTATAAATATATGCCATAAATCATATTCCCAAAATTTATTCACAAGGCCAAACTTCATAATAAATTTCTCTTCAACATAGAGGCATAATTCATTTACTCAACATAATATCCATTACTTAAATACCAAAAACTAAGAACCAAATCTTTAAATCTCTAACTTCATAATGCTTCTCATAAAAGTCTCAATAAAATCATATCACTTATAATCTTAACATCTTATCACAACCTCATAATCTGGCTTTCTATTTCTCGTTTAATCTAAACGATAGATAATCTGAACATAATCTAATCCTTTTCGTTAACTTCTCATACTTAGTTCCATGTCTAAAATCAATTATGCAAAGTCCATCTAGGGTTCATCATTTCTAACTCGAGGACAAAAATTATTTAAAAATCATTCTTAAATCATATTATTCTCATTATGCTCAACACTCGTTTTGTTTCTGAAAAATTTCTCATAGTCATGCATTAAAGCATATAAGTTATGACAAAACATAACAACATCATTATTTCCGAAGAAATACATTCTCATTTCTCATAAATCATAAGTATCCGAAATACTCTTCATTCTTTCTCATAAATCAATAAAATGAGTATTCGAAATACTGAAATAACTTTAAACATCATAAACTTCTTTACCTCGGAGTTGGTGGAACGAATGATGGCAGTGGCAATCTTCATCAATAAAAATCTTATAATGAAAAATATTTCTTGAAAATTCTTTTTGAAAATTTTACCAGTCTACAGAAACGCAGACTAGCTCTAATACCAACTTGTAGCGCCCCGAGTTCCGTATACCCGGTTCACCACGTCATTTAATGGTCTAAATTTTTTCGAATAATATTTTTGCGGAAGAAATAATTGAAATTCATTTTTGGCAACATTAAATAAACTGTAATGGCCGATAAAATTGAAAACATTTATGAAACCATTTGAAATAGTAAATCGAACCATTAATTTTGTAAAGAAATTGCCAATGTCATAATTTCTCAAATAAATGAACTTCTCTAAATTATTCGATGTTTGGAAAATATGGAAATCATTAATGTCAAACTTTCAACAGTTTAACGATTATTGCCACCATCATTCATCGCTCGCCACCGTCTCCGAAATCTGCAAAACTGTTAAAAAGTAGGGTGAGCATTTCATGGGGGAAATACTCAGTAGACTCATCGCAAATTAATTAATTTATAAGATGATTAAACACATAAATCCCGGCTGTTTATAAAACGGGCATTGATAGGGCTTCTTTATAAAACGGCTCTTGATAGATCTCATATTGTGCATTACAGCACGGGACATATTTTGAAAATCATAGGCTCTTTGAAAACAGCTCTTTGAAAATAGCTCTTTGAAAACAGCTCTTTGAAAATAGCTCTTTGAAAACATCTCTTTGAAAACAGCTCTTTGAAAACAACTCTTTGAAAACAGCTCTTTGAAAACCAGCTCTTTGAAAACCATATACTTATAAAACACATTTTAATTATGCCAAGCATAATTTTCTTTTGAAAGCATAGGGATCATTTTCATCATAACATAGGATAGGATCGAAATCCTCATAAACATAAGGAGACACAAGAATTTTACCGAACTTAGGTGGCAAGAATTCTTATGCAGTAAGTATACCAATGCATAATTTTTTTGAAATTCATAGGGATCATTTCCATCATAACATAGGATAGGATCGAAATCCTCATAAACATATGGAAACACAAGAATTTTACCGAACTTAGGTGGCAAGAATTCTTATTCCATCATAACATAAGATAGGATCAAAATCCTCATAAACATATGGAGACACAAGAATTTTACCGAACTTAGGTGGCAAGAATTCTTATGTGTAGCGCTACTAAAACTCCGGTCCCCTTAACATAATCATAAACTTATCATATGGGACCCATAGCAATCTTGGTAGATTGATTTCATAGCAATGATCCAAAAAAACATTTTCGTGAAGCATAGGGTATACTTACTTTTCGTAAAAACATAAAGTATATTTTCTTTTCATAAAAACATACTTACTTTTCTTAAAAATTGACTTTCACAAGTCACATGACATTTATATGAAATCATAATTTAAATTAATTAATAAGTGCGAGTCTACCTCAAATCCGACGAGTGCAAAGTTGAGCGGGAATGACTTCAATATCTTTAAATTCTCTGTACGCTTCGTCTTAGCCAATAAGTCACTTTAGTCTATCGAATATATAGTTCAAAATGATAAATTATAATTTGAGGACTAAAATTGATGTTTTGAAAGTTGAAGGACTAAAATGAATATCTTTGAAAAGTTGAGGGATTAAAATGAATATCTTTGAAAAGTTGAGGGATTAAAATGAAATAAAGTAAATCAGCAAGGACTGAATTGATCAGATTTTTAAAATGAAAGGGCTGATTAAAATCATTTAAAACTTTGGGACTGAAATGGATAACTTTAAAAGTTGGGGACTGATTTGAAAACCTTTAAAGTGAAAGAGGCTGATTTGAAACAATTTAAAACGTCAGGGACCAAAGTGCAAATTCCGAAAATTAACAATATATTCAGATCTTTACTTCTCTCTCTATTTTCGTAATCAGAGCATTAGAGAGAGACCGAGGGCGGAGACGACGAAAGAGAGACGCGAGGAAGAAATCCGATCCTTACGACCGGCGATTCGACGGCGCAACGCCGGCGCTGGTTACAGCAAGAAGGCGGCCAAGGAGGGTTTCTGATTTGAGGAAGTTTTGATGCGAGATAAGTGCGCAAATCAAAGTGATCCGAGACTGAGATCGCGATTTCTGGTTCAACTCCGGTCAAAGAAACGATGGTCGAAGGTGATGATTCTGACTGCAGGCGATTGATGCAAATTGGTTTTCCAAATTGATGTAGATGATTGGCGTTGAATTTGGGAAAACTGATTGAGGGTTGTAGTTAGGAATTGTGGTTGGTTGTAAATCTCGGTTTAGCTCTTGGCAGTGATGGAGCTGCAGGTTGATGCCAATACAATGATGGTGTATTGGTAATAGCAGTGGTGTTGATAATGGATCTTGGCTATGGTTGAGGTGCTACAGAGTTGTGATTATGATGAGGCTGATGAATTGCAGAGGATGGTGATAGCTGGTGTTAATTATAGTGGTTTGATCATAGTGGTGGTTTGTTGATAATGGAGGAAAAAGGGAAAATAATTGAGTGGAAACATTATGAGAATGATTTATTCTATTTTATGTTATTGGAAATGGGGTTGGCCGATGATGATGATAAAGAGAGGTAGGGAAATGTGAGTTGTGCCATGTGAAAGAATAAAAATTGGAGGTGTGGTTTTGATGGTGGATGATATAATTGGAATTGTGATAGGTGGAGTTGGTGAGGATGTGATGAGCATGATGAAGAACGTATAAAAATAGAGGAAAAGATGGTGGATAGTTAGGTATTAAGAAAAGTGGGAAAACATCATAATTTGGGGAGAGGAATCATGCGGAATAATTGAGTGGAATAATCATAATTTGGTTTACAATATAATATGGATTTTGTATAAATAAAGAGAAAAGAAAGGAGGAGAAAAACGTTTTTAAAACAGATATATTTTGGACTGAAAAATACATTTGAGAAAATAATACTTTGAATAAATAATTAAAATAATATAATTTTAGAAATTCGAATTTTAATTTAAAATCTAACAAATTCGATATTTCTTAACTTGGCTAGACGAATCCGTCGCGGCGTTAACTTCAAAATAATGGGTGAAATAGTAGCGACACAATTTTCTAAATATTAAAATAATTATTTATTGCGTAAAAATTCTGGGTCGCTACATGCATGAGGAGCAGGATCCATCCTTCGCGAGCATCATGGCTTATTTAAAGCACCTCGTGCAGAGTCATCATCAAATGATTTCAGCCACCCTGAAGCAAAACTAGTTGCCCTTGAGTTGGCTCAACGAGGATCCATAGTACAAGATTTAACGTTACATATTTAATGCATTTTCATTTTTATTTCCATATTTAATGCATTTTCATTTTACTTGTACATATTCTGTATAATATACAACCAGGACCACCTTATATAGAAACACGGTTTAACAGAGTGAATCATAATATTACAATACAAGAAATGAGTGACAAAGTAAAAATTGTTAAAAAAATAAATAAAAATAAGGAGGAAAGAGGAAGAATGTAATTTTACAGAAACAAATTGAATATGTACGGAAAGGTGGGGTTGAGAATACAGTGGAGAAAGAGGAAGGATATAATTTTAGAGAAATGGATTGATATATATGCACGGAAAGGTTGGGGTGGTTTGTAATAAATCAGTGAAGGTCACTAAACTTTGAGTGGAATTTCACTTTATCAATTCAACTTTTTATCCAGAAATTTAGTGTCACCGTGCCAAAAATAATTTGCCTTTTATGGCCACGGAATTTAATTGTTTTGATATTTATCTAATTGCAAATAATTTCTTTTTTTGAAGGTTTTTTCGAAACATGTGGACATTAATTCTCGGGAATATGATTTGCCACATTATGAGCTAGATAATAAGAGTAAGCATCGATATCAAGGTTATCAATGCCTTGTATTATGGCTTCTCGTAGACCTAACTCAAGAGCCACAAGTTTCGCTTAAAGGTGGCAGAAATTGTTCGATAATGGCTGTGCACAAGCAACTTTAAACAGGCCATGATGCTCGTGAAGGATGTATCCTGCTCCCCGTGATTGATATCATTAGGGGCACAAGAAGTGAAGTTTAGCTTCAATGCGTCTTCCATTGGCTCTACACGTGCGAGGCATGTGCCGTGCTTGTAATGAAATGTTGAGCATGTGCTGGTGTTAATGTTTTCTTCCATTGCACCGCAAGAGCAAATGATTGCCCCTTAGCAGTAGGTTGTAGAAACAATTAGCAGAAGATCTCTGTTTCCCCCAATTAGGAAGCAGCATCATGCCTTTAGTGTGTGATCACAGAGCGTGATCCAAAGATAAATGTTTTGCATTTTTATTTTGTAATGAAATTAATTTTACTTTCCTGTAAATAGTGATTTGTACTTCACAGGTAAACCATAAAATATCTAAATTCCTGCTTTATCTTATATCACGATGAAACAGCCTAAAAAATGAAAAACATACTTCTAGGCTATCAACCAAAACCTCTCCAACATTTTTAAAGGCGCAACTCTATTCAAGTGCTACATAGTGTAGACTTGACAACACCGCTGGAAGATGCATGGAAGCTAAATTCTGAGCTCATGCATGAGGAGCAGGATCCATCCTTCGCGAGCATCATGGCTTATTTAAAGCACCTCGTGCAGAGTCATCATCAAATGATTTCAGCCACCTTGAAGCAAAACTCGTTGCCCTTGAGTTGGCTCAACGAGAAGCCATAGTACAAGATTTAACGTAACATAATTAATGCATTTTCATTTTTATTTCCATATTTAATGCATTTTCATTTTACTTGTATATGTTCTGTATAATATACAACCAGGACTACATTATATAGAAACACAGTTTAACAGAGTGAATCATAATATTTAAATACAAGAAATGAGTGACAAAGTAAAATTGTTCAAAAAATAAATAAAAATAAGGAGGAAAGAGGAAGAATGTAATTTTACATAAACAGATTGAATATGTACGGAAAGGTGGGGTTGAGAATACAGTGGAGAAAGAGGAAGGATATAATTTTAGAGAAATGGATTGATATATATGCACGGAAAGGTTGGGGTGGTTTGTAATAAATCAGTGAAGGTCACTAAACTTTGAGTGGAATTTCACTTTATCAATTCAACTTTTTATCCAGAAATTTAGTGTCACCGTGCCAAAAATAATTTGCCTTTTATGGCCACGGAATTTAAATGTTTTGGTATTTATCTAATTGCAAATAATTTCTTTTTTTGAAGATTTTTTCGAAACATGTGGACATTAATTCTCTGGAATATGATTTGCCACATTATGAGCTAGATAATAAGAGTAAGCATCGATATCAAGGTTATCAATGCCTTGTATTATGGCTTCTCGTAGACCTAACTCAAGAGCCACAAGCTTCGCTTAAAGGTGGCTGAAATTGTTCGATAATGGCTCTGCACAAGTAACTTTAAACAGGCCATGATGCTCGTGAAGGATGTATCCAGCTCCCCATGATTGATATCATTAGGGGCACAAGCAGTGAAGTTTAGCTTCAATGCGTCTTCCATTGGCTCTGCCCGTGCGAGGCATGTGCCGTGCTTGTAATCAAGTGTTGAGCATGTGCTGGTGTTAATGTTTTGTTCCCTTGCACCGCAAGAGCAAATGATTGCCCCTTAACAGTAGGTTGTAGAAACAATTAGCAGAAGATCTCTTTTTCCCCCAATTAGGAAACGGCATCATGCCTTTAGTGTGTGATCACAGAGCGTGATCCAAAGATAATTGTTTTTCATTTTTAATTTGTAATGAAATTAATTTTACTTTCCTTTAAATAGTGATTTGTGTTTCACAGGTAAACCATAAAATATCCAAATTCCTGCTTTATCTTATGTCACGATGAAACAGCCTAAACAATGAGAAACATACTTCTAGGCTATCAACCAAAACCTCTCCAACATTTTTAAAGGCGCAACTCTATTCAAGTGCGACATATTTTAGACTTGACAACACCGCTGGAAGATGCATGGAAGCTAAATTCTGAGCTCATGCATGAGGAGCAGGATCCGTCCTTTGCGAGCATCATGGCTTATTTAAAGTACCTCGTGCATAGTCATCATCAAATGATTTCAGCCACCTTGAAGCAAAACTTGTTGCCCTTGAGTTGGCTCAACGAGAAGCCATAGTATAAGGGGAATGATTTAACGTTACATATTTAATGCATTTTCATTTTTATTTCCAGACCAGTTTGGGCCAAAAAAAATAAAGTAAATATATAAAAAAAAATTTGAAAACCCAATGGATCTAGCATGAGCATCTGACCGCCCTCGCTGTAAAATCATGCATAAGTGGTGGATTTGAGAAAAAAATGGGTAGAGAAGTAAGTTTGGATCATAGCTCATTGATTACAGTGACACCGAGGGACGATGACGATGAATATTCCGGGGACGACGACGATGTTGAGTTAAATTCTTGGGCATTATTATAATATTATTTTTTTGTATAAAAATAAATATTGTACTTAATTTCATTTTCTAATACACTTTATTATTGTTTTCATTTTCAATTAATATTTCATTAAAATATTTAGTAATCCACAATGTTTCAATACTCGTTCGACGATAAAAAAAAAAAGAAGTTATATAGCAATGACTATTGTCATCGCTATACCTTACCTACATAGTCGACAAAAGTCATCTCTGTCGGTATTAGCGACGACACTTGTCATTGCTAAAGGCTTACTATTAGAGACAACTTTTGTCATTGCTAATGGATGCCTGCTACAACAACATCTTCAAAGGCGACATTTGTCTTCTCAATAGGCTTTGAGTCAATAGGGACTACAAAAAGTTTGCTAAAAAAACTATGTATAATTAGCCTACAAAATTCTACCTATTAAATGAGATTTGTAGCCAAATTTACTTTTTCACACAAAAATAAATTTTCGTTGGGATATAATTTGATAGAAGAAAATTTTAATTTGTAGCATGAGTTTCTTTTCCCCACAAATTTGATATTTTGAAGATGTATTTTTTGTATGCGAAGTCTTCTTTAACCTGCAAAATGAGATTTCGTAGTGTTAACAATTTCACTTAAAAATATGTATACTTAGCATACAAAATATGAGGATCAACACGAATCTTAATTTGTAATTGGGATTTAATTGTCCCTACAAATTTGATATTTTGTATGTGAAAGTTTGGCTCCAAAATCTGAAAAATTAGATGGCTTGTGCCCAATAACATATTTATTTTACCGATAAAAAATATGTTGGACAAGATATTTCTTTTACATTCAAAAAATTCAATCCATTTGTGGACTAAAAAAAAGCGGGAAAACTAGCTCTATTTTATAAGCTGTATTGACATTGTTAATAAGCTAAGCCACATCTTTTATAACCCATACTGTTTGTCTCCATTTTTATTTTGGCCCTCGAAAGAAAAAAAAAATGACTTCGTCTCTTTGTTTGTGTATTTGAATTTCCCAATTTTCTCTCTCTGCATTTTCATCTTTCCCCTTCTGCTATTCTAACTCTAGATGTACTAAATATTCTTTTCAACAATTTCTTTCATTTATTTTTCAAAGAACACAGATACTTCTGAAAGATCAAACCTTATCCATCCATGAACGCATAACTTGTATGTTATATGGTTCTGATGCCTTTATAGCCCTGCCCGGAGGTTTTGGTACCTTAGAAGAAATCTTTAACATTACCTCGTGGGCTCAACTAGATCTCCATACTAAGCCTATTGGGCTTTTGAATGTTAACAATTTTTTTGATGGTTTGTTAACCTTTCTTGATTATGCTGTGGAACAGGGATTCATCTCTCCATTTTCCAGAAGGCTCCTTATTTCTGCTCCTACTATTGATGAACTACTGGATAAGCTGCAGTCATATATCTCAATACAAGATCCAGCAGGAGTCAAGATAGATTGGTCGCAAGGAAGGGGAATCAAGCGAAAATGGAGTCCAGTTAATGTAAACTTAACTCTGTGAATCTTAGAATAGGTGGGGGTAGAGTACGGAGTATTCTCACTCTCGAGACACCCCTCCATTTACTAGGATTTCTTAATGTTTAAATCTTGTGTGTACTTCAAAGATCCAAGGTGGTAGATTACGGAGTATTCTTACTCTCGAAACACACCTCTTTGAAGGTTTTCTCTTTATATCCTCAAAAGATCAGAGGTGGTAGGATACGGCTACTCCGGAAACACATCTCTCATTCTGAGGATCTTTCCATGTTTTCTCTTATGATTTCATGTGTTTCATGTATTTCCTTTCCAGTGTGACTCTTGTGTGTTCTCCTTATGAGAAAATAATAAAATCTCTGCTATCATCTACTAAATCTTGTTTGTGATGTAAATGAACTTGCATGTCTAACCTTAATTCCTTTAGTGGATGCTTATCATATCATGCTCTTAATTCCAAATGATAAAATTCTTGACAGAGTCTCCCTTGTAATTTGGACTTATCAATTTCATAGGTATACTTCATAAACAACAATAACATATAACTCCACATTTAATCACAACGATCTAAAATATTGAAAACGATTCCAACACTTCAATATCATCAAAAATATCCCATAATTCCATTCATAATTCCTCAACATAACAATTTCAAATCATATTTTTCAATATCACAATATCACTTCCTTCCATACCTTAATTGGCTCAAAAGATTACTCATACTTATAAATATATGCCATAAATCATATTCCCAAAATTTATTCACAAGGCCAAACTTCATAATAAATTTCTCTTCAACATAGAGGCATAATTCATTTACTCAACATAATATCCATTACTTAAATACCAAAAACTAAGAACCAAATCTTTAAATCTCTAACTTCATAATGCTTCTCATAAAAGTCTCAATAAAATCATATCACTTATAATCTTAACATCTTATCACAACCTCATAATCTGGCTTTCTATTTCTCGTTTAATCTAAACGATAGATAATCTGAACATAATCTAATCCTTTTCGTTAACTTCTCATACTTAGTTCCATGTCTAAAATCAATTATGCAAAGTCCATCTAGGGTTCATCATTTCTAACTCAAGGACAAAAATTATTTAAAAATCATTCTTAAATCATATTATTCTCATTATGCTCAACACTCGTTTTGTTTCTGAAAAATTTCTCATAGTCATGCATTAAAGCATATAAGTTATGACAAAGCATAACAACATCATTATTTCCGAAGAAATACATTCTCATTTCTCATAAATCATAAGTATCCAAAATACTCTTCATTCTTTCTCATAAATCAATAAAATGAGTATTCGAAATACTGAAATAACTTTAAACATCATAAACTTCTTTACCTCGGAGTTGGTGGAACGAATGATGGCAGTGGCAATCTTCATCAATAAAAATCTTATAATGAAAAATATTTCTTGAAAATTCTTTTTGAAAATTTTACCAGTCTACAGAAACGCAGACTAGCTCTAATACCAACTTGTAGCGCCCCGAGTTCCGTATACCCGGTTCACCACGTCATTTACTGGTCTAAATTTTTTCGAATAATATTTTTGCGGAAGAAATAATTGAAATTCATTTTTGGCAACATTAAATAAACTGTAATGGCCGATAAAATTGAAAACATTTATGAAACCATTTGAAATAGTAAATCGAACCATTAATTTTGTAAAGAAATTGCCAATGTCATAATTTCTCAAATAAATGAACTTCTCTAAATTATTCGATGTTTGGAAAATATGGAAATCATTAATGTCAAACTTTCAACAGTTTAACGATTATTGCCACCATCATTCATCGCTCGCCACCGTCTCCGAAATCTGCAAAACTGTTAAAAAGTAGGGTGAGCATTTCATGGGGAAAATACTCAGTAGACTCATCGCAAATTAATTAATTTATAAGATGATTAAACACATAAATCCCGGCTGTTTATAAAACGGGCATTGATAGGGCTTCTTTATAAAACGGCTCTTGATAGATCTCATATTGTGCATTACAGCACGGGACATATTTTGAAAATCATAGGCTCTTTGAAAACAGCTCTTTGAAAATAGCTCTTTGAAAACAGCTCTTTGAAAACAGCTCTTTGAAAATAGCTCTTTGAAAACATCTCTTTGAAAACAGCTCTTTGAAAACAACTCTTTGAAAACAGCTCTTTGAAAACCAGCTCTTTGAAAACCATATACTTATAAAACACATTTTAATTATGCCAAGCATAATTTTCTTTTGAAAGCATAGGGATCATTTTCATCATAACATAGGATAGGATCGAAATACTCATAAACATAAGGAGACACAAGAATTTTACCGAACTTAGGTGGCAAGAATTCTTATGCAGTAAGTATACCAATGCATAATTTTTTTGAAATTCATAGGGATCATTTCCATCATAACATAGGATAGGATCGAAATCCTCATAAACATATGGAAACACAAGAATTTTACCGAACTTAGGTGGCAAGAATTCTTATTCCATCATAACATAAGATAGGATCAAAATCCTCATAAACATATGGAGACACAAGAATTTTACCGAACTTAGGTGGCAAGAATTCTTATGTGTAGCGCTACTAAAACTCCGGTCCCCTTAACATAATCATAAACTTATCATATGGGACCCATAGCAATCTTGGTAGATTGATTTCATAGCAATGATCCAAAAAAACATTTTCGTGAAGCATAGGGTATACTTACTTTTCGTAAAAACATAAAGTATATTTTCTTTTCATAAAAACATACTTACTTTTCTTAAAAATTGACTTTCACAAGTCACATGACATTTATATGAAATCATAATTTAAATTAATTAATAAGTGCGAGTCTACCTCAAATCCGACGAGTGCAAAGTTGAGCGGGAATGACTTCAATATCTTTAAATTCTCCGTACGCTTCGTCTTAGCCAATAAGTCACTTTAGTCTATCGAATATATAGTTCAAAATGATAAATTATAATTTGAGGACTAAAATTGATGTTTTGAAAGTTGAAGGACTAAAATGAATATCTTTGAAAAGTTGAGGGATTAAAATGAATATCTTTGAAAAGTTGAGGGATTAAAATGAAATAAAGTAAATCAGCAGGGACTGAATTGATCAGATTTTTAAAATGAAAGGGCTGATTAAAATCATTTAAAACTTTGGGACTGAAATGGATAACTTTAAAAGTTGGGGACTGATTTGAAAACCTTTAAAGTGAAAGAGGCTGATTTGAAACAATTTAAAACGTCAGGGACCAAAGTGCAAATTCCGAAAATTAACAATATATTCAGATCTTTACTTCTCTCTCTATTTTCGTAATCAGAGCATTAGAGAGAGACCGAGGGCGGAGACGACGAAAGAGAGACGCGAGGAAGAAATCCGATCCTTACGACCGGCGATTCGACGGCGCAACGCCGGCGCTGGTTGCAGCAAGAAGGCGGCCAAGGAGGGTTTCTGATTTGAGGAAGTTTTGATGCGAGATAAGTGCGCAAATCAAAGTGATCCGAGACTCAGATCGCGATTTCTGGTTCAACTCCGGTCAAAGAAACGATGGTCGAAGGTGATGATTCTGACTGCAGGCGATTGATGCAAATTGGTTTTCCAAATTGATGTAGATGATTGGCGTTGAATTTGGGAAAACTGATTGAGGGTTGTAGTTAGGAATTGTGGTTGGTTGTAAATCTCGGTTTAGCTCTTGGCAGTGATGGAGCTGCAGGTTGATGCCAATACAATGATGGTGTATTGGTAATAGCAGTGGTGTTGATAATGGATCTTGGCTATGGTTGAGGTGCTACAGAGTTGTGATTATGATGAGGCTGATGAATTGCAGAGGATGGTGATAGCTGGTGTTAATTATAGTGGTTTGATCATAGTGGTGGTTTGTTGATAATGGAGGAAAAAGGGAAAATAATTGAGTGGAAACATTATGAGAATGATTTATTCTATTTTATGTTATTGGAAATGGGGTTGGCCGATGATGATGATAAAGAGAGGTAGGGAAATGTGAGTTGTGCCATGTGAAAGAATAAAAATTGGAGGTGTGGTTTTGATGGTGGATGATATAATTGGAATTGTGATAGGTGGAGTTGGTGAGGATGTGATGAGCATGATGAAGAATGTATAAAAATAGAGGAAAAGATGGTGGATAGTTAGGTATTAAGAAAAGTGGGAAAACATCATAATTTGGGGAGAGGAATCATGCGGAATAATTGAGTGGAATAATCATAATTTGGTTTACAATATAATATGGATTTTGTATAAATAAAGAGAAAAGAAAGGAGGAGAAAAACGTTTTTAAAACAGATATATTTTGGACTGAAAAATACATTTGAGAAAATAATACTTTGAATAAATAATTAAAATAATATAATTTTAGAAATTCGAATTTTAATTTAAAATCTAACAAATTCGATATTTCTTAACTTGGCTAGACGAATCCGTCGCGGCGTTAACTTCAAAATAATGGGTGAAATAGTAGCGACACAATTTTCTAAATATTAAAATAATTATTTATTGCGTAAAAATTCTGGGTCGCTACATGCATGAGGAGCAGGATCCATCCTTCGCGAGCATCATGGCTTATTTAAAGCACCTCGTGCAGAGTCATCATCAAATGATTTCAGCCACCCTGAAGCAAAACTAGTTGCCCTTGAGTTGGCTCAACGAGGATCCATAGTACAAGATTTAACGTTACATATTTAATGCATTTTCATTTTTATTTCCATATTTAATGCATTTTCATTTTACTTGTACATATTCTGTATAATATACAACCAGGACCACCTTATATAGAAACACGGTTTAACAGAGTGAATCATAATATTACAATACAAGAAATGAGTGACAAAGTAAAAATTGTTAAAAAAATAAATAAAAATAAGGAGGAAAGAGGAAGAATGTAATTTTACAGAAACAAATTGAATATGTACGGAAAGGTGGGGTTGAGAATACAGTGGAGAAAGAGGAAGGATATAATTTTAGAGAAATGGATTGATATATATGCACGGAAAGGTTGGGGTGGTTTGTAATAAATCAGTGAAGGTCACTAAACTTTGAGTGGAATTTCACTTTATCAATTCAACTTTTTATCCAGAAATTTAGTGTCACCGTGCCAAAAATAATTTGCCTTTTATGGCCACGGAATTTAATTGTTTTGATATTTATCTAATTGCAAATAATTTCTTTTTTTGAAGGTTTTTTCGAAACATGTGGACATTAATTCTCGGGAATATGATTTGCCACATTATGAGCTAGATAATAAGAGTAAGCATCGATATCAAGGTTATCAATGCCTTGTATTATGGCTTCTCGTAGACCTAACTCAAGAGCCACAAGTTTCGCTTAAAGGTGGCAGAAATTGTTCGATAATGGCTGTGCACAAGCAACTTTAAACAGGCCATGATGCTCGTGAAGGATGTATCCTGCTCCCCGTGATTGATATCATTAGGGGCACAAGAAGTGAAGTTTAGCTTCAATGCGTCTTCCATTGGCTCTACACGTGCGAGGCATGTGCCGTGCTTGTAATGAAATGTTGAGCATGTGCTGGTGTTAATGTTTTCTTCCCTTGCACCGCAAGAGCAAATGATTGCCCCTTAGCAGTAGGTTGTAGAAACAATTAGCAGAAGATCTCTGTTTCTCCCAATTAGGAAGCAACATCATGCCTTTAGTGTGTGATCACAGAGCGTGATCCAAAGATAAATGTTTTGCATTTTTATTTTGTAATGAAATTAATTTTACTTTCCTGTAAATAGTGATTTGTACTTCACAGGTAAACCATAAAATATCTAAATTCCTGCTTTATCTTATATCACGATGAAACAGCCTAAACAATGAAAAACATACTTCTAGGCTATCAACCAAAACCTCTCCAACATTTTTAAAGGCGCAACTCTATTCAAGTGCTACATAGTGTAGACTTGACAACACCGCTGGAAGATGCATGGAAGCTAAATTCTGAGCTCATGCATGAGGAGCAGGATCCATCCTTCGCGAGCATCATGGCTTATTTAAAGCACCTCGTGCAGAGTCATCATCAAATGATTTCAGCCACCTTGAAGCAAAACTTGTTGCCCTTGAGTTGGCTCAACGAGAAGCCATAGTACAAGATTTAACGTAACATAATTAATGCATTTTCATTTTTATTTCCATATTTAATGCATTTTCATTTTACTTGTATATGTTCTGTATAATATACAACCAGGACTACATTATATAGAAACACAGTTTAACAGAGTGAATCATAATATTTAAATACAAGAAATGAGTGACAAAGTAAAATTGTTCAAAAAATAAATAAAAATAAGGAGGAAAGAGGAAGAATGTAATTTTACAGAAAGAGATTGAATATGTACGGAAAGGTGGGGTTGAGAATACAGTGGAGAAAGAGGAAGGATATAATTTTAGAGAAATGGATAGATATATAAGCACGGAAAGGTTGGCGTGGTTTGTAATAAATCAGTGAAGGTCACTAAACTTTGAGTGGAATTTCACTTTATCAATTCAACTTTTTTATCCAGAAATTTAGTGTCACTGTGCCAAAAATAATTTGCCTTTTATGGCCACGGAATTTAAATGTTTTGGTATTTATCTAATTGCAAATAATTTCTTTTTTTGAAGATTTTTTCGAAACATGTGGACATTAATTCTCTGGAATATGATTTGCCACATTATGAGCTAGATAATAAGAGTAAGCATCGATATCAAGGTTATCAATGCCTTGTATTATGGCTTCTCGTAGACCTAACTCAAGAGCCACAAGCTTCGCTTAAAGGTGGCTGAAATTGTTCGATAATGGCTCTGCACAAGTAACTTTAAACAGGCCATGATGCTCGTGAAGGATGTATCCAGCTCCCCATGATTGATATCATTAGGTGCACAAGCAGTGAAGTTTAGCTTCAATGCGTCTTCCATTGGCTCTGCCCGTGCGAGGCATGTGCCGTGCTTGTAATCAAGTGTTGAGCATGTGCTGGTGTTAATGTTTTGTTCCCTTGCACCGCAAGAGCAAATGATTGCCCCTTAACAGTAGGTTGTAGAAACAATTAGCAGAAGATCTCTTTTTCCCCCAATTAGGAAACGGCATCATGCCTTTAGTGTGTGATCACAGAGCGTGATCCAAAGATAATTGTTTTGCATTTTTAATTTGTAATGAAATTAATTTTACTTTCCTTTAAATAGTGATTTGTGTTTCACAGGTAAACCATAAAATATCCAAATTCCTGCTTTATCTTATGTCACGATGAAACAGCCTAAACAATGAGAAACATACTTCTAGGCTATCAACCAAAACCTCTCCAACATTTTTAAAGGTGCAACTCTATTCAAGTGCGACATATTTTAGACTTGACAACACCGCTGGAAGATGCATGGAAGCTAAATTCTGAGCTCATGCATGAGGAGCAGGATCCGTCCTTTGCGAGCATCATGGCTTATTTAAAGTACCTCGTGCATAGTCATCATCAAATGATTTCAGCCACCTTGAAGCAAAACTTGTTGCCCTTGAGTTGGCTCAACGAGAAGCCATTGTACAAGGGGAATGATTTAACGTTACATATTTAATGCATTTTCATTTTTATTTCCAGACCAGTTTGGGCCAAAAAAAAATAAAGTAAATATATAAAAAAAAAAATTGAAAACCCAATGGATCTAGCATGAGCATCTGACCCCCCTCGCTGTAAAATCATGCATAAGTGGTGGATTTGAGAAAAAAATGGGTAGAGAAGTAAGTTTGGATCATAGCTCATTGATTACAGTGAAACCGAGGGACGATGACGATGAATATTCCGGGGACAACGACGATGTTGAGTTAAATTCTTGGGCATTATTATAATATTATTTTTTTGTATAAATATAAATATTGTACTTAATTTCATTTTCTAATACACTTTATTATTGTTTTCATTTTCAATTAATATTTCATTAAAATATTTAGTAATCCACAATGTTTCAATACTCGTTCGACGATAAAAAAAAGAAGAAGTTATATAGCAATGACTATTGTCATCGCTATACCTTACCTACATAGTCGACAAAAGTCATCTCTGTCGGTATTAGCGACGACACTTGTCATTGCTAAAGGCTTACTATTAGAGACAACTTTTGTCATTGCTAATGGATGCCTGCTACAACAACATCTTCAAAGGCGACATTTGTCTTCTCAATAGGCTTTGAGTCAATAGGGACTACAAAAAGTTTGCTAAAAAAACTATGTATAATTAGCCTACAAAATTCTACCTATTAAATGAGATTTGTAGCCAAATTTACTTTTTCACACAAAAATAAATTTTCGTTGGGATATAATTTGATAGAAGAAAATTTTAATTTGTAGCATGAGTTTCTTTTCCCCACAAATTTGATATTTTGAAGATGTATTTTTTGTATGCGAAGTCTTCTTTAACCTGCAAAATGAGATTTCGTAGTGTTAACAATTTCACTTAAAAATATGTATACTTAGCATACAAAATATGAGGATCAACACGAATCTTAATTTGTAATTGGGATTTAATTGTCCCTACAAATTTGATATTTTGTATGTGAAAGTTTGGCTCCAAAATCTGAAAAATTAGATGGCTTGTGCCCAATAACATATTTATTTTACCGATAAAAAATATGTTGGACAAGATATTTCTTTTACATTCAAAAAATTCAATCCATTTGTGGACTAAAAAATAGCGGGAAAACTAGCTCTATTTTATAAGCTGTATTGACATTGTTAATAAGCTAAGCCACATCTTTTATAACCCATACTGTTTGTCTCCATTTTTATTTTGGCCCTCGAAAGAAAAAAAAAATGACTTCGTCTCTTTGGTTGTGTATTTGAATTTCCCAATTTTCTCTCTCTGCATTTTCATCTTTCCCCTTCTGCTATTCTCGCTCTAGATGTACTAAATATTCTTTTCAACAATTTCTTTCATTTATTTTTCAAAGAACACAGATACTTCTGAAAGATCAAGATCACCAGAGAGCTATATGAATTAATTCCAAATAAATACATTTAAAGCTCAAAGAAATGGCACACTCATTGATACAAGGAAGAGCTGGACCGGGCTACATCACGATTTCTGGCCAGAATCACCAATATTTGAAGTATTCAAGATCCAAAAACACGAAACTGTGAAATAATTTAGAGCGACCCGTAAATAATCAATTTATAGTACAAAATCCAGATCTTTTAGTTTTAACCACCCGGATCTCTTTTTTAAATTTTACTTGTATATATTCTGTATAATATACAACCAGGACCACCTTATATAGAAACACAGTTTAACAGAGTGAATCATAATATTTAAATAAAAGATATTAGTGACAGAGTAAAAAGTGTTCAAAAAATAAAAAATAAAAAATGAGTAAAGAGGAAGAATGTAATTTTACAGAAACAAATTGTATATGTACGAAAAGGTGGGGTTCAGAATACAGTGGAGAAAGAGGAAGGATATGATTTTAGAGAAATGGATTGATATATATGCATGGAAAGGTCGGGGTGGTTTGTAATAAATCAGTGAAGGTCAGTAAACTTTGAGTTGAATTTCACTTCAGCTATTCAACATTTTTATTCAGAAATTTAGTGTCATTGTGCCAAAATAATTTGCCTTCTATGGCCACGGAATTTAAATGTTTTGATATTTATCTAATTGCAAATAATTTCTTTTTTGAAGATTTTTTCGAAACACGTCGACATTAATACTCTGGAATATGATTTTCCACATTATGAGCTGGTTAATAAGAGTAAGCACCGACATCTAGGTTATTAATGCCTTGTATTGTGGCTTCTCGTAGAGCCAATTCAATTGCCACAAGTTTCGCTTAAAGGTGGCTGAAATTGTTCGATAATGGCTCTGCACGAGCAACTTTAAACCGGCCATGATGCTCGCAAAGGATGTATCCTGCTCCCCATGCCTGATAGTATTAGGGGAACAAGCAGTGAATTTTAGCTTCAATGCGTCTTCCATTGGTTCTTCACGTGTGAGGCATGTCCCATGCTTGTAATTATGTATTGAGCTCGAGCCGGTGTTAATGTTTTCTTCCCTTGCACCACTAGAACAAATGATTTCCCCTTAGCAATAGGTTATGCCTTTACTGTGTGATCACAGAGCGTGATCCAAAGATAAACATTTTCCATTTTTATTTTTTTATGCAATAACTGATACTCTCCTATAAATAGTGATTTGTGTTTCACGGGTAAAACATAAAATATCTAAATTCCTGCTTTATCTTATTTCACAAGGAATTAGCCTAAACAATGAGAAACATACTTCTAGGCTATCAACCAAAACCTCTCCAACATTTTTAAAGTTACAACTCTATTCAAGTGCTACATACTGTAGACTTGACAATACCGCTGGAAGATGCATGGAAGCTAAATTCTGTAGAAACTGTATTATCTTAATTATTGAATTACAGTTGTATACATTTTTATAGTAGAGTCAGCTCTTTACAAGGAAACTAAATTAAATGTATTTACAAAAAATATTGCAGTAGCTTAAATGATGCTGATCCATATTCTGTGCTATGCAGGCTGTGATTTTGGAGCAGATGCAGGCTGTGACTGTGGAGCCGGCGCAAGCTGTGTTTGTGGAGCAGGCTGTGATTGAGGCGTGACCCAATCGCATAGATTGATTCTGTTTAACATCCCCCAAACAAACTAGACGGTCCTTGACGGACGAGTTTGAGTGTAAGGAGGAAATGTCGTTGTTTATGGAGAGGCTTTGTAAGAAGATCAGCCGGCTGGTCGATGGAGGGAATAAAGCAAACACGATGACTTCCAGTAGCTACTTTTTCACTAACAAAATGGTAATCTAGCCCAATGTGTTTAGTGCGTGCATGGAAGACAGGGTTTGAGGCCAAATATGTCGCACTTAGATTATCACAATGAAGTAGAACACGAAAGTGCACATGACCTCCAAGTTCGTACAGTAAGAATGCTAACCAAGTTGTCTCGGTGCTGCTACTAATTTTGTCAGCTTATATCTATTGTCCTGATGTTTGTCACAAATCTCCCTACAAAATATCATTATCTGGGAAATTTTTACCTGCAAAGATGAACTTTTCCCCACAAAAATGATTTTCATGCGGAGTTTTAAATTCTTTTGGTCTACACATGGAAAGGTCAGGGTGGCTTTTAATAAATCAGTGAAGGTCACTAAACTTTGAGTGGAATTTCATTTTAGCTATTCAACTTTCAAAAATTTAATTTCATTGTGCCAAAATAATTTTCCTTTTATGGGCACCAAATATAAGTGTTTTTGTATCTCTAATTGCAAAGAATTTTTATTTTCATGATTTTTCAAAACATGTCATTTATTCTTTGGAATATGATTTGCCACATTATGAGCTAGACAATATGCACACTAGGGTAATGTTTCATAGAAAATATTATTTGAACCGAAAACTGTAATCAAAAGTGTGACTGAATTTTTGTGGGCCGTTGATTTTGGAGTTGATGTGATGGGTAAAATAAATAGATGTTGCCATATCTACCGGTGTAAAACTTTATGTCAAATTTATGTTCCCGTAGCATGACTCAATGTTTCATATTTGTTCTCATTGCATTCTCTCTCTCTCTCACCTTCATCTACTCAAACCTCCAGTTCTCTATCGCTACCACGCATCTGAGTCTCTCCTTTATATATATTGACTATAGCTGCCAAAAGTCCAGATATGTATACACGTGAATAGAGATTCCGTAAGAGGAAAAGGATGCACATCAAAGCATTTTGGTTTATAATGCAGCCTTGAGGGTTTGAATCCAGGGATAATGGCCAAAGTATCGGATGTTAAGCAGTTCGGGTTCTTCCAACTGCCCAGATTCCAAGAGTTCGTTGTCTTGTGGCCAAGACCGTCGCTAAGCAGACCCCACCCCTGGTGACCTCCAGTCGGTGCAGCATGAATGTCCAATCCCTATTTCTTTGTTTTTTCTGCATTTCCGGTTTCAGGGAAATTGCTGTTTATTTAGATTGGGCATGATCCTTTTTCAATAGCTATTTGCAGGTCTTAGATATAAGATTCCATCACTTTGAGATTCCATCCTTTTTCAATAGCTATTGCTTTGTTCACGACTGATTTTAATTTATTTCATGTACTGTTGATATTTGTTTGGAAGTTCTTTGGGCATAAGTTTTCAAATTTTTCAATTTTCTTTGTGTTTTAAGGTTAGCAATATCATATGCAATGAGTGTAGAGGTTTTACGATAATTTAATGAAAACAAATGTGGCTATTACTATTTTAATTTATATTAGGATTGTCATAAAAGTATATGTTTCCAACTTGTCGCTATTTGTAAATATGTCATTAGTTTTTCAGTGCTTCAATTTTATGAAGTATTACTTTGTATGTTCTAATTGGAATGAAGGGATGAGAAAAGGAATAGACTGAATATTTGTTCTCCCTTTAGTTAATGGTACTTAATTGTGTATTGGGGTGTTGAGCAATTTTGAAATCAAAGAATGCTGTCAAATATTTATTGCCCAACATTTACGTATATACTTTAAAGTCTTATATATTTTAATTGGAAAATAACAAAAAAGCAACATAAATTACTAAAATTATCTGCACTAATCAATACTTAATTACAAGCAAGACACATGTCTCGCACGGGCAGACACTAATATTCCAATAGTATTCGCTTGCTTAGTCGAGTCTGTTTAATACCATTCTCTTTAAAGGTGTGATTGAGTGACAGGCCAACCAATGCTCATCCTAACCTGTATTTTTTATTTATTTATTTATTTTTTCAAACAATCTAATTAACCAGGAGGAAATGGAATCAGATCTTTGAAGTTATTACAGCTTTAAACGGTAAAAGCTAAATCTTGTTTACCAAGTCTGTACTTACTAAATACATACAGATATATACACCTAACACGTGATTACCATTACAGGCTAACATCTCCAATATTGTCACAGCGAGACTCAAAAGACAAGAATACAACTCTCTGCTCCAGGCAACAGAAGGGTGTATTCAGAATTGTGCTTTTACAAAGGCGTGCCTGCTAAGCCTTCAAAATCACACTCGACATTATTGATGCTCCCTTTAATTTCCAGCAGTTTAGACTGCAAAGAAGCAACTTCATGATTCTTCGTCTCTTTAGTTGAGCTGGCAACTGAAAGCTTTTCTTGCAAGTTCCTATCTGTATGTTTATCTCACCAATCTCTTCGTCAACCTTATTTATCTCAAGATTATGCTCAACAATTTGGCCATTAATTTCCTATAACTTGCCCATAAACGTTCCCTGCCTTTCTTTCACTGATCCCAAGCCAGTAATGCGGTTGCGCACTACCACAACAACAAATCCGTGCCTTTCCAAGTGCTACATATCATGCATGGCCTTGACAACACCACTGGAAGATGCATGGAAGCTATATTTTGCTGCCTATGTCCCTAATGAGCTCACTCATGGGGAGCAGGATATGTCCTTCGCAAGCATCGTGCTTATTTAAAGCAGCTTGTGCAGTGACATTGTCAAATGATTTCAGCCACCTTGGAGCGAAAGTTGTGGCTTTTGATTTAGGTCTACAAGAAGCCATAGTACAAGGGGAGTGAACTAAAAGTAGCTCTTCATTAACGAGTGGCTCTTCATCTGCACGTGCGCGAATCGTGCAAATGTGGTGGACGCAGCAACAAATATGTAGAGAAGTAAGTGCGGATTAACTCGTTGATTTCAAAATTTAAAGATCAGAGAAATAATAAATGCATTTGGATTAGAAAAAAGTGGAAGTATTGATTATTAATATTTGAAACCTGCCAATTGATTACAGTGACACCACTTTATGTAGGAAAACTAATGACATTCTTAGTAAAGTAAAATGTTAGAAATAATAAGTAACAATGAAATAAATATAAAAATTTAGAAAGTAACTGATTATTCCAGTCTTGCAAAATTTCTATAATCCTCCATGATCTTCCACCGCTTGACTTTGGGTGGTTATATACTCCATTATTTTACCAATTAAAAATTAATGTGTCCAATTCCCGTTAGAGTCATTGATATTCGCTCTTGAATCTTAGATTATCATTTTTATGCTCAAAGGAAAAAATAGGCAAGTTACTGGTTCAAGTGGCAGATTATGAAAATGTTATAAAATATGGTTAAACATAGTAATATAAAGGTCATTGTTCACTCTAAAATAGAAAATGAATTCGTCACAGTTGAAAAAACAAAGAAATGACCAAAACAAAATGATTTTTCAATTGTATTCCATAATAATTTTATTCAGAAATAAAAATTCAAAAATAGTTTCCTGGTTAATCTAGAACTGACAGTACAAACCTAGAATCTCTGAATTGTGCAAGTTGAAATGTATGATCTGGTAAGGCTTGCTTATCTTATAGTTTAGGGGCTTTATCCATCTTTGGTTTCATTGCTTTTTTTGTGTGATTCGATAACACTGCTTATCCTAGCGAGTTTTATGGACCTACTAGATTAGAAGCTTCTCAAGCACAATCATTTACTCTTCTAGTTAGAGACCAACGTCTTGGGGCCGAGTATTCAACTTTTTAAAGTCTTCATAAGAAAGAAACAAGGAGCAACTGTTCTTGTCCATTCTGGGGAACTCACATACGAAGGGGATAATTACATTAATATACGAAAAATCGAGATCTGGTGAATTGAAAAATAAATCTTTACTGGTTCTACCTCCTACTTATGTGATATATGATATGTTGTTATGCCAAGAAAATGTTTATCATGATTTGTATGTTTATGTGTATTTTCATATAAAGTTAATTACTTTGTAATGAGTTTATTGAGTATTTCTTTGAAATACCCACTCCGTTATTAACAATTTTTGCAGACTTTGGAGACGGTGGCGAATGATGGGCAGTGGTGGTAAATGGATAAATAAATGATTTGATTCAAAGTTTACATTAAGCTTTAAATTGATGTTTTATCAAATGTTGAAAATTTTGAATTTATTTTCATTGGAGGATTGTTTTTATAAAAATTTATGTGAGTTTTAAATTTCAAATATTTTTCGCTAAATTAATATTTTGAAAGTGAGAATGAGAAAGAATGAAGTGTTGTTCCGAGTATTTAGAACTCGGGATGTTACAATTTACTTCACAGGAATTGATCCTCATCCGATGGTCGTGCCACCATGAACTAATACCAGATTTGAAGGTCGCGAAGTTTTGCGACTCTTTCTAGGGTTCACCACCTCAGCAACGTCTCATCTCGTCGGAGTACTTCTGAGACTTCATTTTTTTCAATGAAGAGCAAAACCCAAGAAAACAACTCTCTTTCTCTGTAAAGGTAATGCTCTAAAAATTACTATATGTTTTTACCGATGGTCGCAAACCATCATTTTTTTTTTTTTTTTTGCAAGATCACATGTTTTATGATATTTCCATTTCTCAAATTGTTTTTCCTAATGCAATCCAGAATTTTTTATATTATTTCCCAATTTACTCCATAAATACTGAGGAATTTTTGTTTTTAGCCTAATTTTTGAAATCCTCTAAAATTTTAACACATGCTGAAGATTTCTGGCACCTGACCTTGTCTGTAATAGTGGTAATTTCCCAATTATCTAATCTTGGAATCTTGAAGAGGAAAAAATCGTTCTCATGCCTCAGATTTAATTTCAAGTTCACCAGCCCTGTTTATTTCAAATGTACCTATTGGTCTTTACAACTTTGTTGCGGCTATACGATATTCGTAATTGTATTCTTGACATTTAATGCTTAAAAATTACTTTTTTAAGTTAAACAAAATTCACACAATGTACAAAACACTCGACCAAACAGGAAAATAAAATTACAAATTACCACTTTCCAAGACAAAACGGTAACCTGACCGAACAACCCACACGACTTTTCATTTCTGTTGCATCTTCCTTCTTCCTTCTCTGAAGCTGCCTACAACTAAAATACTTAAAAATGGTTGCATCCAACTTGGTTAAATCTGGGCATAATTATGCATTTAAAGGGCGACCTAAAGTCCAACATGGTCAAGTGCCCACGCTGGGCCTTAGCTAGCTCCGCCCCTTCCTTGGGTTGTATACGTGTTGTAAACATCTGGGGAGAACAACGTACCTTTTCCGTTGATAAACTATTTTCGTAACAATATTATGTACTCACAATGTATTAGTCCTGGCTCCTGTTTAGTTGCTTAATATGGATATGTACTTACAATTCTTGAGTAATTTACATTAATCCCTAGTTTCAAAATTTTAGGCTTAGTAGTGTCACAAAGGCTATAGACTCAGGTTAGTTTAATTTACATTAATCCCTAGTTTCAAAATTTTTTCACTGGTACTAGATTATTTTTCTTGCATGTACATCCTTAACAGAGCAAAGATAATCAGGGCAGTTTTTTATATTTTATCAGGATATTATCTTGACATACTAAAATGGTAAATAAAAACAAAGAAATGAGATTCTCCAGACAAAATCTTTGCTATATCTATTCATGTTTCATGCAGGTACAAGATGTTGATTATTTACCAATCATGGGAACTAACAACGCTGCCATAGCTTACTACTGTCTGTTTTGCTTTTTTGTTATTTTTCTATTTTGTTATGTTTCTGTAGCACTTGTTGCACATTATCTTATATGATGTCTTGGGTTTAAGTCCTTTAAGTAGTAAACAAAATATATGTAGTAGGATAAACTTGTTGCAAGTTTTAACGATACTTCTTTATCTTTTCAGTTGCTCTGCTGGATCTTGGACAAAAAGATCAAGGAATACTTGGAGATATGTTTAAAAATTTTGGTATAGGAATTCGTTTCTTTGAATTATGAGACAAATAGTGATGCACAAAACCTATATTCTATGAGATAACAAAAAATAGCGAACTTTGTGTTTAAAAGCCATATCTCACTACAATTGTTCGGTTTCACCCCTGACAATTTTGCCATCACTGCACTAGAAAGAATAATAATTATTACGAAAATAAGTTTATAGATAGTATTATAGAACTTAAATAATATAATTTAAAATAAATGGAATATTTATGAAAAGTAAAAAATATAAAATAAAAACTTTTACTTCAATCGTTGAGACAATTTTACAGATAATATATTTTCCTTGAATAGTTTATGAATAACATTAAGAGAAATAACAACGTTAATTCGCTACATGTGATTAACAGTACCCAAAAAAAAGTGTATTTCCATCGAGAAAATGGCTCCACGGAAGAAGTCTAAAAAAAAAAACTGAACTCAATATCATAAATCCACCAAAAAAAGATCCAACATTTTAAAAGAATAAGTAGTCACATAAAATCTACCACCAATTTATTCACTTGACTGAATTCGGATTGAAGGCATATAGTAAAACTGATATGGAACAGATATATAGGTGCTTCTTACCTATATGAATAAAGAATTTCCGACCACTTTTAGCCTGAAAATTTTTCCTTGACTGCATAAAACCAACATCCCATTAATTCGCTACGTGTGATTAACATTACCCAAAAAAAAGTGTATTTCCATCGAGAAAATAGCTCCACGGAAGAAGTCTAAAAAAAAAATGAACTCAATATCATAAATCCAACAAAATCCCACCAAAAAAAGATCCAACCTTTTAAAAGAATAAGTAGTCACATAAAATCTACCACCAATTTATTCACTTGACTTAATTCGGATTGAAGGCACATAATAAAACGGATATGAAACAGATAGTGCTTCTTACCTATATGAATAAAGAACTTTCGACCACTTTTAGCCTGAAGTTTTTTCCTTGACTGCATAAAACCAACATCCACGTTAATTCGCTACATGTGATTAACATTACCCAAAAAAAAAGTGTATTTCCATGGAGAAAATCGCTCCACGGAAGAAGTCTAAAATAAAACTGAACTCAATATCATAAATCCAACAAAATCCCACCAAAAAAAGATCCAACCTTTTAAAAGAATAAATAGTCCCATAAAATCTACCACCAATTTATTCACTTGACTTAATTCGGATTGAAGGCATATAGTAAAACTGATATGAAACAGATAGGTGCTTCTTACCTATATGAATAAAGAACTTCCGACCACTTTTAGCCTGAAAAATTTTCCTTGAATAGTTTACGAATAACTTTAAGAGAAATATCATCATATGGTTTATTTTGATTTACATCCACGAGTCCATAATTGTTCAGAACCTGAAATGAATTAAAAAAATGGTTTTCAAAATATAAAAAATGGGAGAGAATAGTTGATTAACAGAAGTGCATCTAAACTTAGGATTTTGGCTTGCTACGATGATAACCTTAAGAAATGCAACAAACTACTGTCAACCAAACAAAGACCAATTATTATCTTGTAGATATATAGTAAATCTGTCAAATCGTTCTAGCAACCTGGTAATTAAATGCCATATCAGTAAAAAGATAAATAAATATATTTTACGTCAAGCCAGACTTAATACACACTTTAAAACTCAGCATAAGTACATGATTAATCAAAACATAAAATTAAGTAAGTCATGCAATATCAATTTGAAGTTTTATCACTTATTTGAAGTCCAAAAGACTGGAAATATTGAAAATTGACATGCAACAGAGCAAATATTTGAGTTAAGACCGATTGGGTTCTAGAATAAAGAAAAGGCAAAAGAAGGCAGTAATAAACTCTGTACCAATCGAAAGGCCTCCTTGATATGGCGCATATTTGCTATTTAAATTGTGATATTTTATCTTACTCCATTGATTTTAAATGCCTAAATTGTGGATATTAATCATATTTTGTGTTTTGTGGATTAGATGGAGGAATTGGAACAAAATGGACTCAATATCACAAATTAAAAGAGCAAGTTTGGAACTCAAAAAGCTTACAATCAGATCAGGACTTTGAATAAGGCGTGGGCACGCCTTATTAATTCTGAAAGACAGCAACCTCAAATATTTAATGGGCTGGACTTGTGGACATTATTTTATAACTCACTTTGGAGACAATTCCGACAACAGCAATTTTATTTAACATAGAATGCGGCACATGTTTTGGGCCCAACCTAACCTAGAGGAGAGGTCGGCAGCAAACGTGAGGGGAGGAAACGTGGAGGCTGGGAAATATTAAAGAAAAGGGACCAGAATTGCAAGGGGGGGGGGGGGGACAATTGCTGGCAGAGGACATTTTGCTGGAGGAGAAGAATTACTGGACGAGAAGAAAAAGGAGAACGACGGCGGAAAAAAGGAAAAGAAAAAGAAAGATGCTGGGAACGAATTGAGGGGCAGAATTTTGGAGAAAAGGGATGCGGTGACACTGGCCTCGATCTGGGAGTTTTACCTTCCTGTCTTTTAATTTCATTGATTCATCTTTTTGATTAACAATGTTTATGGATAACTAAAATTATTTTTCCAGTTCATAGTTATTCAAAGTTTGATTCGCCAAGAATTGTGAGATCTAATTAAATTTAATTTGTTCTTTAATTGTTTTCTATTTATATATCTTTTGCTTATGAATGAAGTTGTTGTTTTGATTGATTAATTCAAAGTGCACGTTGTTTTAATTGTCAAAATAATACTTAGCCAATTAGAAATCTAAATCCGTAATTGTTTAGGTTTTCTAATACAGTTGGCAAATAACATAGTTAATTATAGATTGATTTTTGACTCATGTTATGAAGGCATATAATCTAACTTAAATGAATCACACGTGTGAATTTGTTGGTTAGAATTGGTCACCTCTCTAGAAATTAAAGCTATTGGTAAATTAAATCCTACGATTGTATCTAGGGTTGTTTATTGATTAGGAAATAATTAACGAGCGTCTCTTGATTATCGATACCGTAAGGAGAGATAGGTTGTTAGATCGTATCAATGACCATAACCAATTTAGATAATGATTTAAGGATTTTATTCTTGCATCGATGATCAATTCTGTGAATCAATATTGAGATTATACCTTGGGCTTATACCTTGGGCTGGATGTTTGTCTAATTTGATATTTTTAAAATTTTTAATTTCGTACTCGTTTAATTACAAATTGATTTTAATTCAAAATTCAAAATCCCCCCCTTGTTTTTAATTCATTGTTTTTAATTTTCCCGAAGAATTAAATCTAACCAGTCCCTGTGGATTCGACCTTGCTCACTACTATTGCAATTTATTTTTATGAGAGCAAGAAAATATTATTATTTGTTGGACTCGACACCCATCAAATTTTTGGCGCCGTTGCCGGGGACTGGTGTTAATCAGATTTAATTTTTCATTTATCGTTTTTAATTTTTATTTCTTTTATGCCTCGTTGTTCTCGTACAGGTGAATTGCAATACGATCCTGAAATCGAGAAAACTGCTCGGAAATTGAGGAAAGAAACCAAGTTGCTAAAACAAACCAGATTGAATCAAGCAGTTGAGCTGACAGATTCAACAACTGATTCTTCTAGTGATTCTGAAACAGAGCAAAAGCAAGCAATGGCCAATGAGGAACAAACCTTAAGGGAATTGGCTGCACCAAATGAAAATCAACAGCCATTGTGCATTCAGTATCCAATTTTGGACGTGGGATTCGAGTTGAAATCCGGATTGATCCACTTGCTACCCAAATTCTATGGGCTTGAGAATGAAGACCCCCACAAACATCTGAAGGAATTCCACATGGTGTGTTCAAGTATGAAACCACAAGGAGTGACTGAAGAACAAATAAAGCTGCGGGCTTTTCCATTCTCATTAGCTGACAGGGCAAAAGATTGGCTATTTTATCTACCATCAGGTTCTGTGACTACGTGGACAGGGATGGTCAGACTATTTCTTGATAAATTTTTCCCAGCTTCAAGAGCTACAAATATCAGAAGAGAGGTGTGTGGGATCAAACAGAGAGATACTGAAACCTTGCATGAATATTGGGAAAGGTTCAAACAATTGTGTGCAAGCTGTTCTCAACATGGGATTTCGGAACAATTACTAATTCAGTACTTCTATGAGGGATTGTTGCCGATGGAGAGGAAAATGATGGACGCAGCTAGCGGAGGAGCAATAGTGAATAAAACATCAACTGCCGCTAGGGAGTTGATCTCCATCATGGCTGCTAACACACAGCAGTTTGGATTTAGACAAGACACCCCTGTGAAAAGGGTGAACGAGGTAAATGTATCCTCCCTTGAAAATCAAATAGAAAACCTAACCTCTCTTGTTCAACAAATGGCTGTAGGAAATGTGCAACAGGTAAAAGCCTGTGGAATTTGCGCTGCAACCAGTCATCCAACTGACACTTGCCCTACTCTCCAAGAAGATTCATTTGAGCAGGCAAATGCTATTGGAAGATTTCCGGGCCCACCTCAAACAAAGTATGATCCCTATTCTAACACTTACAATCCTGGATGGAAGGATCATCCCAATTTTAGTTATCAGACAAGGCCGCAATTTCAACAGTTTCAACAATTCCAGCCTAGACAGCCTGCTCTTCAACCGCAACAATCTTCTTCTTCAAACTCAGGTATGTCTCTAGAAGAAATTGTTAAATCACTTGCAACTAATACACAACAGTTTCAACAGGAGACGAGGACGGGGATAAAAAATTTGGAGACTCAAGTAAGTCAATTGGCATCAACTAGGAGCCGATTAGAATCTCAAGGCAAATTACCGTCCCAAACCATCGTCAACCCAAAACAAAATGCCAGTGCAATCACTTTGAGAATCCGGAAGGAATTGAAAGAGCCTGGTAAAGCAAAGCAAGGTAATTCGGGGGAAGAATCTGAAAAGGAAGTCATCCCACAACATCAAGTTGATCAGCCTGAAGTCCTTAACAGAGAAAAACCAAAAGTTTTCGTGACACCTCCTCCATTCCCTACAAGATTGAGCAAATCCAAAAAGGAAGAAGAAGAGAAGGAAATCATGGAGACATTTCGAAAAATTGAGGTAAATATTCCCTTACTTGATGCGATTAAACAAGTGCCTAGATATGCTAAATTTTTGAAGGAATTGTGCACTAATAAGAGGAAGTTGAAAGGGAATGAAAAGATAAGTGTTGGAGAAAATGTTTCAGCTGTTCTCCAGAAAAAATTACCTCCTAAATGCAAGGACCCAGGTATGTTTACTATCCCTTGTAAAGTAGGTAAAGTTAGAGTCGAAAAGGCCATGTTAGATCTAGGAGCCTCAATAAATGTCATGCCTCTTTCTGTTTATTCATCTTTAAATACTGGACCATTGAAGGAAACATGTGTGATTATTCAATTAGCAGATAGGTCTAACGTATACCCAGAGGGAGTCTTAGAAGATGTATTGGTTCAGGTTAATGAATTGGTTTTTCCTGCTGATTTTTATGTTCTTAACATGGAGGAAGATGATTCTTCTAATCCTACGCCTATTTTGTTAGGAAGACCATTTCTTAAAACATCTAGGACAAAAATTGATGTGCATGCTGGAACACTCACGATGGAGTTTGATGGTGAAATTATTAAATTTAATATTTATGAAGCCATGAGATATCCTAGTGATGTGTCACCTGTTTATGTTATGGATGTTATTGATCCCTTAGCACAAAATCTTTTTGACCTTAACAGTGATGATAAGTTGAATGTTTCACTAAGCAGGAACCTCACTCTTGATGGACTGGAGAAGGCTATGAAGAATTTTGTGTTCGATTTCGACTTGCAAGATGCAATTCAGGAATTAGAGTCACTCAAACCTATAAGGTATAATGTATCTCAAATTGAATTGCCTATCTCTCACACAAAACTTCTTTCTTCTGTTGAGCAGGCACCAAAATTGGAACTGAAACCACTACCAGGCCATTTGAAGTATGTGTTCTTAGGAGAAGGAGAAATGCTCCCGGTGATTATCTCCAACAAACTCTCTCCCTTGGAAGAAGAGAAATTAACTCGAGTGCTTAGGGAGTATAAACAAGCAATTGGGTGGACTATAGCTGACATCAAGGGATTGAGCCCTTCTACATGCATGCGTAGGATATTATTGGAAGAAGATTGTAAACCATCTAGAGAAGCTCAACGGAGATTAAATCCACTAATGATGGAAGTGGTAAAGAAAGAAATTTTGAAACTTCTGGATGTAGGTATGATCTATCCAATTTCTGACAGTAAATGGGTAAGCCCAGGTAGTCCCAAAGAAAACAGGTATAACGGTTATTAAAAATTCAGAAGGTGAGATGATCCCGACTCGTGTTGAAAATGGGTGGCGGGTATGTATTGATTATAGGAAGTTAAATGTTGCAACTAGAAAAGATCACTTTCCCCTCCCATTTATTGATCAAATGCTTGAGCGTGTAGCAGGTCGTACTCATTATTGTTGTCTTGATGGTTATTCAGGTTTTCACCAGATTCCGGTTGCACCGGAAGATCAAGAGAAAACCACGTTCACGTGCCCGTTTGGCACCTTTGCATATAGACGAATGCCGTTTGGACTATGCAATGCTCCTGCTACATTCCAAAGGTGTATGGTTAGTATATTTTCTGATTATGTGGAAAACATCATAGAGGTGTTCATAGACGATTTTACGGTTTATGGCAATTCTTTTGATGCATGTTTAACTAACCTTACAAAAGTTCTAGGAAGATGCATAGAAACAAATCTAGTTTTGAACTATGAAAAATGTCACTTTATGGTTGATCAAGGAATTATTCTAGGTCATGTTGTGTCTTCCAAGGGTATTGAGGTTGATAAGGCTAAGATAGATATTATTAAATCCTTGCCTTACCCCACGACTGTGCGGGAAGTTCGCTCTTTTCTTGATCATGCAGGTTTTTACAGGCGCTTTATCAAGGATTTTTCCAAGATCACTCAGCCCATGTGCAAGTTATTGCAAAAAGACATAGTGTTTGAATTCGATGAGGGATGCAAAGGAGCATTTGATAAGTTGAAAGATAAGCTCACCTCAGCACCTATTATCCAACCACCGGATTGGAACCTCCCATTTGAAATCATGTGTGATGCAAGTAATTATGCAGTTGGTGCTGTGCTTGGACAAAAAGTTGGAAGAGCCCATCATGCCATTTATTATGCCTCCAGAACACTTGATAATGCACAAAGCAACTATTCAACAACAGAAAAAGAACTTTTAGCTATTGTTTTTGCTTTGGAAAAATTTCGTCAATATTTGCTTGGTACTAAGGTAATTATTTATTCTGATCATGCAGCTCTCAAGTATTTGTTTTCAAAGAAGGAGGCAAAACCTAGGTTGATTCGGTGGATTCTCTTGTTACAAGAGTTCGACTTGGAGATACGTGATAAAAAGGGCACAGAGAATTTGGTTGCTGATCATCTGAGTAGATTGAACACAAGTGAAGAACCATCACCATTGAAGGACAGTTTTCCAGATGAGTACCTATTTTCTATTAAAAAGGCAGTCCCCTGGTATGCTGATATAGTTAATTATCTAGTTACTAAAACACTGCCACATGATTTGTCTAGAGCTCAAAAAGATAGGATAAAGAGTGATGCTAAATATTATGTATGGGATGACCCTTACTTGTGGAAACATTGTTCTGACCAAATTAATCGTAGGTGTGTCCCTCAACAAGAAATCCCTTCGATTTTAAAATTTTGTCATTCATATGCTTGTGGAGGACATTTTGGTCCTAAGCGAACAGCCCGTAAAGTACTAGAGTGTGGATTGTTTTGGCCTACTTTGTTTCACGATTCGTACATGTTTTGCAAATCTTGTGAACAATGTCAAAAAACTGGAACTATAGGACGTAGAGATCAAATGCCCCTTACCCCTATTCTTGTTTGTGAAATATTTGATGTGTGGGGTATAGATTTCATGGGTCCTTTTCCTTCTTCTTATAATAATGTTTACATAATTCTTGCTGTGGATTATGTTTCAAAATGGGTGGAAGCTAAAGCCACCCGGACTGATGATGCTAAAGTGGTTGCAGATTTTGTCAAATCTCATATTTTTGTTAGGTTCGGGACACCAAAGGCTATCATTAGTGATCGCGGGACTCACTTTTGCAATAAAGTGGTGGAAGCCTTACTAAAGAAATACAATGTTACCCACCGCATCTCTACTGCGTATCACCCGCAAACAAATGGACAGGCTGAAGTGTCCAATAGAGAAATCAAATCCATACTTGAAAAGACAGTCAACCCGAACAGGAAGGACTGGAGTCTAAGGCTTGATGATGCGCTTTGGGCTTATCGAACAGCCTACAAAACTCCTATAGGTATGTCTCCTTACCGTTTGGTATTTGGCAAACCATGTCATCTTCCAGTAGAGCTAGAACACAGGGCATATTGGGCTGTCAAGCATTGCAATATGAGAATGGATGAGTCAGGTGAGCAAAGGAAATTACAATTGCAAGAGTTGGAAGAGGTTCGCAATGATGCTTATGAGAACTCAAGGATCTACAAAGAAAAGACGAAAGCCTTCCATGATCAAATGATTTCCAGGAAAACATTTTCTATTGGTCAGAAAGTTTTACTTTACCATTCTAAATTGAAATTGTTTCCTGGTAAGTTGCGTTCTAGATGGATAGGGCCTTTTCTTGTTACTAATGTGTTCCCTCACGGTGCAGTTGAAATTCAAGGCTTGGATACGGGTAAGATTTTTAAAGTCATGGACATCGCTTGAAACCTTTTTATGAAGGTTTTCCGGTATGTAGTGTTGATCAATTCAATTTGGAATGCCCAACTTACACCAATTGAGTGGTGGGTAAGTCTAGCCAAAGACGTAAAAGAAAAGCGCTTCCGGGAGGCAACCCGAATGTTCCTTTAGTTTTAACAACCAATTTTTATTTTTTTTTTATTTTTTTAATTTTTTTTTTTTTATTTATTTATTTTTTTTATTCCACATTCTTTATTTTTTATAATCCTTATAATTTTTTAGGCAAAATTGACATTTTTTTGGGCAGATGTGCATCTTCATTAGAGCGTGGGCACGCTCTATGAAGGAAGTGAAGGATTGAAAGGTTTTGAAATAAGGCGTGCCCACGCCTTAACCTATGTGCACCTCGGATTACATGCTCATTTTTCAAAACTTGAAATAAGGCGTGCCCACGCCTTAATCTATGTGCAGCTCGGATAAAAAAAAAAAAAATTTAAAACCCTTTTCTGACTACCCATCATCTCCCCCGTCTCTCTCTCTCTATCTAACCCTCTTCCGCCTCTCTTCTTCTTCTCAATCACCACCGCTCTCCGGCCTCTCCTTACGGTTCTCACCTTCATCCGACCGACCGGCCATCTCCTTTACACAACCACTTCCTCTTCTTCTTTTCAATCGCCACGGCGCTCTCTCTATCTCCTTTTCTTTCACCGTCGCCCCGTACCCATTCACCGCCGGCCACCGTTCAGCATCCCATTCCCCCCTCCACCTTTCACATCATCACCTATTCCCACTTCCTTCACCCCTCTTCTGCGTGACGCCGCTGCGCGTCCCCCTTCTCTCGACCCGCTGCGCAGTCTAGTTCCCCCAAATCCGCCGCCTAGCACCCCCTTCTCTCCACCGCGCGCCCAGTCGCCTAATTCTCTCCTTCACACACAGCAGCCTACCCTACATTCCGCTACCAAACCACCGCCACCTGCTTTCTATCTTTCTCTCACTATCACACCCCCAACCTCCACGTCTCCTCACTCAATCCGTGACCTCACCTCTGTCCCCAACCCTTTCTTTTATTATTCATCAACAAGAAAAACATCAATTTGCGAGTTATGGGCAGAAACAAGGAGGGTCAATCCAGTCGTGCAAGCTCAACGAAATCTGCGAGTTCGACTCCAATTGCTGAATCCAGTCCAACCCCGGAGAATGTCGGTCCACCTGCACGCAAACGGGCTCGAATTGGTAAGGGAATGCACATTCTCCCCCCTTCTGAATCTGACTTGAATGGATGCCTGCAATTCAAAAAGAAAAAGGAAAAAGACAGGTATAAGCAAATGTGTGGTAAGGATATCGTTCCCTGTAAATACATTGATCAACAGACTATGGAAACTTTGCATATTGATATGAATGTGCGTGCATTGATTGATAATATAGGATGGCGTACTTATTTTTCAATTAAGCATCGTGCCTATATTGAACTTGTTAGGGAATTTTACACTACATTTGAATTTAAGAAACCGGGTGATTTCACGTTGAGTAGTCCTAGAGTGGTGCAATTTAGACTTATGGGGAAAGATTTCAAACTTTCAATCACTGAATTTAACCTGACCTTTGGTTTTATTGATAAGGAATATTCTGAAACCGAGGAATATTTAAATAGTTCATGTGATTATAGTGAGAATTTTGAACCGGTTTCTTTATACAAAACATTGTGCACTTCTAATTTTTATCACCCGAGCAAGTCTAAAGATTCATTCCTTCGTGATCCGGCTTTAAAATATGTCCATAGATTCCTTGCATTTACCTTCTCGGGTCAAAAAGATTCGGCTGCTGTTTTGTCAAAATCTGAATTTTATTTCTTGTGGTGCATGCTAAACAGTATCAAGGTGAATCTTGGTTATTGGTTAGCTTCCCAATTTGCTACTGTTTTGACAAACAAACGTCCTTTAATATTGGGGTCTTTGATCACGCATTTGGCTGTTCATGAAAATTTGATTGACCCCGATAATAATGATCTTCATATTGCTTGTGAAATACAACCATTGGACTTACACTGTCTGGAGATCATGGGTTTAGTTTGGAAGGATGCAGGTACATTCAAATTCAATGAACCAGGGCCCATTGCACCTCGGGTTACCCGCACGATTCCTACCGCCAGAAACCCTGAGAGGGCCATCATCCCCTTTCGTGCTTCTGCATCCACATCTACGGGGTCGGCCACGGGACGTGATGAGGATCGGTTTGATAGGATTGAGCGTCGGCTCGCGAGGATGGAAAGAAATCAGAATGCCTTCTTTGCTCACATGGGATTCACTCCTCCTTCACCACCATCCAGCTCTTAGCTGATTACCTTCAGGGAAGTCCTCTATTTTCTTATTTTTGCATTTACATTTCTGTAACATTGAGGACAATGTTCGAACCGAGTGTGGGGGGAGGGTTTTTATGTGTTTTTGCTAAAATTTTTGAATGTTGATTCATTTTCATTTTAGTTGAGCCTCAGTTTGCTGTTTTAGTTGTGATTTCATTTTATTTTCCTTTGTCTTTCATGTCCGTTCTGTTTAACAAGAAATTTGAAAACTCTCTTCTTCATTCTGGATTTTACCGATGCTTATCCCTTTATGATCTGATTGTTGTGAATTATTGAGATGAATTGAGGCATAGTAGGGAATGGCATGAGTAGTTGAATTCTTGTTTACTGCACGGGATTGATTGCTCTTGATGGTGGATTGAATGAAGGGTGTGTGGGATTTGATGCAAATTGACCCTGTTTTTGTGAGCTTTTGAGCCTCTTGAGCATTTACATTCATATATATATATACACGACGCTATGCTCCGCTCCTTTGATTGTGTGATTGTCATGTATGGTTGATCTCTTCTAGAACTTGCTTTGTTATGCATGTTGAGATGCCTCTTGGTAATTGGATGCACTAATTAAGTAAGGGCACTTAGGTTAAGCCAAATTTAGCTTTCTTGAAATGCCTACCTTGAAATATACCCCCTAGAAAGCCACTTTTGAGCCATAGCTTTTTTGTTGAAAATTAACCACAATACAAGCCATGAGAAATCCTATTCTTTGCTAATCCTCCATTATTTTGAACCTTGCATTGAAGGGATATATAGGCTTATTCATATGAGCTTCGATATGTTTTGGGTTGAGATTGAGAGATTTTGGGAATAAAGATCCATGATTATGCAAGTCTCATTATTCTTTTGAGAAGTAGTAATGTGAAAGAAAAGTTGGGGATAAAGTATTCGAGTTACAATCTACGATGTTCTATTATCCATGAAAAAAAAAGAAGGGAAAACATGATTGTGAAGCAAAGAGGTGCAAGTGAAATTGTTCGAGAACGATTTGATTGAAAGCAATGCATGAAGTTTGACTGAGCTCTTGTGAATATGTTTGTGTAGTTCCTTCGATGAAATAGCCAAAAATATATCCTCCTTATCCCACCTTACCCAAGCCCCATTACAACCAGTGTTAAGACCCTTACTTGCATTCAAGACCACTGGTGGCTCCGACGTGATATATTAGCAAGCCTATGGTAAGAATTTTCTATGCATTGGCTTGAGTGTTCACATACATATTTTATACCCTAAACACTTTGAGCGAATTGTGTGAATCTAATGTGAGGCATTGAATCCCATTGCATGTGAATTTCGAAAAATTGTTGAGGTGATTGGTCTTTTGTTGGTAGATTGGAATTTATTCTATTTTTGCTTGTTCTTTGCTTGTGTCACGATTTAAATCTTTAAGGCATGATGGATTGGGTTGTGGATGGATAGGTGAAGGTAGAAGAATGAATGATGTTGAGAGCCAACTCATAAACTTGGTCTGATTTATGTTTGAGGACAAGCATTGTCTAAGTGTGGGGGATTTGATATGGCGCATATTTGCTATTTAAATTGTGATATTTTATCTTACTCCATTGATTTTAAATGCCTAAATTGTGGATATTAATCATATTTTGTGTTTTGTGGATTAGATGGAGGAATTGGAACAAAATGGACTCAATATCACAAATTAAAAGAGCAAGTTTGGAACTCAAAAAGCTTACAATCAGATCAGGACTTTGAATAAGGCGTGGGCACGCCTTATTAATTCTGAAAGACAGCAACCTCAAATATTTAATGGGCTGGACTTGTGGACATTATTTTATAACTCACTTTGGAGACAATTCCGACAACAGCAATTTTATTTAACATAGAATGCGACACATGTTTTGGGCCCAACCTAACCTAGAGGAGAGGTCGGCAGCAAACGTGAGGGGAGGAAACGTGGAGGCTGGGAAATATTAAAGAAAAGGGACCAGAATTGCAAGGGGGGGGGGACAATTGCTGGCAGAGGACATTTTGCTGGAGGAGAAGAATTGCTGGACGAGAAGAAAAAGGAGAACGACGGCGGAAAAAAGGAAAAGAAAAAGAAAGATGCTGGGAACGAATTGAGGGGCAGAATTTTGGAGAAAAGGGATGCGGTGACACTGGCCTCGATCTGGGAGTTTTACCTTCCTGTCTTTTAATTTCATTGATTCATCTTTTTGATTAACAATGTTTATGGATAACTAAAATTATTTTTCCAGTTCATGGTTATTCAAAGTTTGATTCGCCAAGAATTGTGAGATCTAATTAAATTTAATTTGTTCTTTAATTGTTTTCTATTTATATGTCTTTTCACTACTCGATCTCTTCCCGCCTCTCTCTTTATTTTTCTCTCACTCGAACCACCGCACTATGACGCCGCCGCCGCCACCACCACCATTCCTCCATTTCCCGGCAACGTTCATCACCACATTCCTCCCCTCGCTCTTTATCTCTTCCTCTCCCCGAATCACCGGAGTTGCACCTCCACCACCGCCGCGCACCTCCACCATCTCGTAAGAGACCCACCTCCCTCTTTATATATGTGTGTTTTTATTTATGTATATATATAATGTATGTAAATATATGTGATAATATTTATGCATGTATAATGTATGTAAATAATATGTATATATATGTATTATATATAATGTATATAAATGTATATATGTTTATATATATATATATATATATGAGTATTTATATTATAGTTGTGTTTGTATATATGTATGGGTGTTTCAACTAGTTATTGATTTAATTTTGTATTGTTGATTTTTAGTTATTAGATGGATAAATTGCAATATTTGAATTATTGAATTTCTATATTGCAGCTGAATGGATGAAAGAAATGTGATGCTACCCCCGCAAAAAAAAAAAAAAAACTTTAGGCGTCGGTTGTAATATTACAACCGACGCCTAAAGTCAAAAAAAAAAAAAAAAAAAGACTTTAGGCGTCGGTTCTACATTTAGAACCGACGCCCAAAGTTAATTTTTTTGTTTTTTTGTTTTTTTTTTTTAATTTAGGCGTCGGTTCTAAATTAGAACCGACGCCCAAAACTGACTTTGGGCGTCGGTTTACAACCGACGCCTAAAGTCGAGACTTTGCGCGTCTGCTTCATAGACGTCGCCGCTACAACCGACGCGTATTCCGTTTTCCAACCGACGCGTATTCCTGTTTCTGTACTAGTGTCAAGGTTATCAATGCCTTGTATTATGGCTTCTCGTAGACCTAACTCAAGAGCCACAAGTTTCGCTTAAAGGTGGCTGAAATTGTTCGATAATGGCTCTGCACAAGCAACTTTAAACAGGCCGTGATGCTCGTGAAGGATGTATCGTGCTCCCCATGATTGATATCATTAGGGGCACAAGCAGTGAAATTTAGCTTCAATGCGTCTTCCATTGGCTCTGCACGTGCGAGGAATGTGCCGTGCTTGTAATTAAGTGTTGAGCATGAGCTGGTGTTAATGTTTTCTTCCCTTGCACCACAAGAGCAAATGATTGCCCCTTAGCAGTAGGTTGTAGAAACAATTAGCAGAAGATCTCTTTTTCCCCCAATTGGGAAACAGCATCCTGCCTTTAGTGTGTGATCACAGAGCGTGATCCAAAGATAAATGTTTTGCATTTTTATTTTGTAATGAAAATAATTTTACTTTCCTGTAAATAGTGATTTGTGCTTCACAGTTAAACCATAAAATATCTAAATTCCTGCTTTATCTTATATCACGATGAAACAGCTTAAACAATGAGAAACATACTTCTAGTTTATCAACCAAAACCTCTCCAACATTTTTAAAGCCGCAACTCTATTCAAGTGCTACATATTGTAGACTTGACAACACCGCTGGAAGATGCATGGAAGCTAAATTCTGAGCTCATGCATGAGGAGCATGATCCGTCCTTCGTGAGCATCATGCCTTATTTAAAGTACCTCGTGCAGAGTCATCATCAAATGATTTCAGCCACATTGAAGCAAAACTTGTTGCCCTTGAGTTGGCTCAACGAGAAGCCATAGTACAAGATTTAACGTTACATATTTAATGCATTTTCATTTTTATTTCCATATTTAATGCATTTTCATTTTACTTGTATATGTTCTGTATAAAATACAACCAAGACCACGTTATATAGAAACACAGTTTAACGGAGTGAATCATAATATTTAAATACACGAAATGAGTGACAAAGTAAAAATTGTTCAATAAAATAAATAAAAATAAGGAGGAAAGAGGAAGAACGTAATTTTACAGAAACAAATTGAATATGTACGGAAAGGTGGGGTTGAGAATACAGTGGAGAAAGAGGAAGGATATAATTTTAGAGAAATGGATTGATATATGTGCACGAAAAGGTTGGCGTGGTTTGTAATAAATCAGTGAAGGTCACTAAACTTTGAATGGAATTTCACTTTATCAATTCAACCTTTTTATCCAGAAATTTGGTGTCACTGTGCCAAAAATAATTTGCCTTTTATCGCCACGGAATTTAAATGTTTTGATATTTATCTAATTGCAAATAATTTCTTTATTTGAAGATTTTTTCGAAACATGTGGACATTAATTCTCTGGAATATGATTTGCCACATTATGAGCTAGATAATAAGAGTAAGCATCGATATCAAGGTTATCAATGCCTTGTATTATGGCTTCTCGTAGACCTAACTCAAGAGCCACAAGTTTCGCTTAAAGGTGGCTGAAATTGTTCGATAATGGCTCTGCACAAGCAACTTTAAACAGGCCATGATGCTCGTGAAGGATGTATCCTGCTCCCCATGATTGATATCATTAGGGGCACAAGCAGTGAAATTTAGCTTCAATGAGTCTTCCATTGGCTCTGCAACTTCGAGGCATGTGCCGTGCTTGTAATTAAGTGTTGAGCATGAGCTGGTGTTAATGTTTTCTTCCCTTGCACCACAAGAGCAAATGATTGCCCCTTAGCATTAGGTTGTAGAAACAATTAGCAGAAGATCTCTTTTTCCCCCAATTGGGAAACAGCATCATGCCTTTAGTGTGTGATCACAGAGCGTTATCCAAAGATAAATGTTTTGCATTTTTATTTTGTAATGAAATTAATTTTACTTTCCTGTAAATAGTGATTTGTGCTTCACAGCTAAACCATAAAATATCTAAATTCCTGCTTTGTCTTATATCACGATGAAACAGCCTAAACAATGAGAAACATGCTTCTAGTTTATCAACCAAAACCTCTCCAACATTTTTAAAGCCGCAACTCTATTCAAGTGCTACATAGTGTAGACTCGACAACACCGCTGGAAGATGCATGGAAGCTAAATTCTGAGCTCATGCATGAGGAGCATGATCCGTCCTTCGCGAGCATCATGGCTTATTTAAAGTACCTCGTGCAGAGTCATCGTCAAATGATTTCAGCCACCTTGAAGCAAAACTTGTTGCCCTTGAGTTGGCTCAACGAGAAGCCGTAGTACAAGATTTAACGTTACATATTTAATGCATTTTCATTTTTATTTCCATATTTAATGGATTTTCATTTTACTTGTATATATTCTGTATAATATACAATCAGGACCACCTTATATAGAAACACAGTTTAACAGAGTGAATCATAATATTTAAATACAAGAAATGAGTGACAAAGTAAAAATTGTTCAAAAAATAAATAAAAATAAGGAGGAAAGAGGAAGAATGTAATTTTACAGAAATAAATTGAATATGTACAGAAAGGTGGGGTTGAGAATACAGTGGAGAAAGAGGAAGGATATAATTTTAGAGAAATGGATTGATATATATGCACGAAAAGGTTGGCGTAGTTTGTAATAAATCAGTGAAGGTCACTAAACTTTGAGTGGAATTTCACTTTATCAATTCAACTTTTTTATCCAGAAATTTAGTGTCACTGTGCCAAAAATAATTTGCCTTTTATGGCCACGGAATTTAAATGTTTTTATATTTATCAAATTGCAAATAATTTCTTTTTTTGAAGATTTTTTCGAAACATGTGGACATTAATTCTCTGGAATATGATTTGCCACATTATGAGCTAGATAATAAGAGTAAGCATGGATATCAAGGTTATCAATGCCTTGTATTATGGCTTCTCGTAGACCTAACTCAAGAGCCACAAGTTTCGCTTAAAGGTGGCTGAAATTGTTCGATAATGGCTCTGCACAAGCAACTTTAAACAGGCCATGATGCTCGTGAAGGATGTATTGTGCTCCCCATGATTGATATCATTAGGGGCACAAGCAGTGAAATTTAGCTTCAATGCGTCTTCCATTGGCTCTTCTCGTGCGAGGCATGTACCGTGCTTGTAATTAAGTGTTGAGCATGAGCTGGTGTTAATGTTTTCTTCCCTTGCACCACAAGAGCAAATGATTGCCCCTTAGCAGTAGGTTGTAGAAACAATTAGCAGAAGATCTCTGTTTCCCCCAATTAGGAAGCAGCATCATGCCTTTAGTGTGTGATCACAGAGCGTGATCCAAAGATAAATGTTTTGCATTTTTATTTTGTAATGAAATTAATTTTACTTTCCTGTAAATAGTGATTTGTGTTTCACATGTAAACCATAAAATATCCAAATTCCTGCTTTATCTTATGTCACGATGAAACAGCCTAAACAATGAGAAACATACTTCTAGGCTATCAACCAAAACCTCTCCAACATGTTGAAAGGCACAACTCAATTCAAGTGCGACATATTTTAGACTTGACAATACCGCTGGAAGATGCATGGAAGTTAAATTCTGAGCTCATGCATGAGAAGCAGGATCCGTCCTTCACGAGCATCATGGCTTATTTAAAGTACCTCGTGCAGAGTCATCATCAAATGATTTCAGCCACCTTGAAGCAAAACTTGTTGCCCTTGAGTTGGCTCAACGAGAAGCCATAGTACAAGGGGAATGATGTAACGTTACATATTTAATGCATTTTCATTTTTATTTCCAGACCAATTTCGGCCAAAAAAAAAAAGTAAATATATAAAAAAAAATTGAAAATCCAATGGATCTAGCATGTGTATCCGACCACCCTCGCTGTAAAATCGTGCATAAGTGGTGGATTTGAGAAAAAATGGGTAGAGAAGTAAGTTTGGATCATAGCTCATTGATTACAGTGACACCGAGGGACGATGACGATGAATATTCCGGGGACGACGACGATGTTGAGTTAAATTCTTGGGCATTATTATAATATTATTTTTTTGTATAAAAAAAAGTATTGTACTTAATTTCATTTTCTAATACACTTTATTATTGTTTTCATTTTCAATTATTATTTCATTAAAATATTTAGTAATCCACAATGTTTCAATACTCGTTCGACGATAAAAAAAGAAGAAGTTATATAGCAATGACTATTGTCATCGCTATACCTTACCTACATAGTCGACAAAAGTCATCTCTGTCGGTATTAGCGACGACACTTGTCATTGCTAAAGGCTTACTATTAGAGACAACTTTTGTCATTGCTAATGGATGCCTGCTACAACAACATCTTCAAAGGCGACATTTGTCTTCTCAATAGGCTTTGAGTCAATAGCGACGACAAAAAGTTTGCTAAAAAAACTACGTATAATTAGCCTACAAAATTCTACCTATTAAATGAGATTTGTAGCCAAATTTACTTTTTCACACAAAAATAAATTTTCGTTGGGATATAATTTGATAGAAGAAAATTTTAATTCGTAGCATGAGTTTCTTTTCCCCACAAATTTGATATTTTGAAGATGTATTTTTTGTATGCGAAGTCTTCTTTAACCTGCAAAATGAGATTTCGTAGTGTTAACAATTTCACTTAAAAATATGTATACTTAGCATACAAAATATGAGTATCAACACGAATCTTAATTTGTAATCGGGATTTAATTATCCCTACAAATTTGATATTTTGTATGTGAAAGTTTGGCTCCAAAATTTGAAAAATTAGATGGCTTGTGCCCAATAACATATTTATTTTACCGATAAAAAATATGTTGGACAAGATATTGCTTTTACATTCAAAAAATTCAATCCATTTGTGGACTAAAAAATAGCGGGAAAACTAGCTCTATTTTATAAGCTGTATTGACATTGTTAATAAGCTAAGCCACATCTTTTATAACCCATACTGTTTGTCTCCATTTTTATTTTGGCCCTCGAAAGAAAAAAAAAAATGACTTCGTCTCTTTGGTTGTGTATTTGAATTTCCCAATTTTCTCTCTCTGCATTTTCATCTTTCCCCTTCTGCTATTCTCGCTCTAGATGTACTAAATATTCTTTTCAACAATTTCTTTCATTTATTTTTCAAAGAACACAGATACTTCTGAAAGATCAAGATCACCAGAGAGCTATATGAATTAATTCCAAATAAATACATTTAAAGCTCAAAGATATGGCACACTCATTGATACAAAGAAGAGCTGGACCGGGCTACATCACGATTTCTGGCCAGAATCACCAATATTTGAAGTATTCAAGATCCAAAAACACGAAACTGTGAAATAATTTAGAGCGACCCATAAATAATAAATTTATAGTACAAAATCCAGATCTTTTAGTTTTAACCACCCGGATCTCTTCTTTAAATTTTACTTGTATATATTCTGTATAATATACAACCAGGAACACCTTATATAGAAACACAGTTTAACAGAGTGAATCATAATATTTAAATAAAAGATATTAGTGACAGAGTAAAAAGTGTTCAAAAAATAAAAAATAAAAAATGAGTAAAGAGGAAGAATGTAATTTTACAGAAACAAATTGTATATGTACGAAAAGGTGGGATTCAGAATACAGTGGAGAAAGAGGAAGGATATGATTTTAGAGAAATGGATTGATATATATGCATGGAAAGGTCGGGGTGGTTTGTAATAAATCAGTGAAGGTCAGTAAACTTTGAGTTGAATTTCACTTCAGCTATTCAACATTTTTATTCAGAAATTTAGTGTCATTGTGCCAAAATAATTTGCCTTCTATGGCCACGGAATTTAAATGTTTTGATATTTATCTAATTGCAAATAATTTCTTTTTTGAAGATTTTTTCGAAACACGTCGACATTAATACTCTGGAATATGATTTTCCACATTATGAGCTGGTTAATAAGAGTAAGCACCGACATCAAGGTTATTAATGCCTTGTATTGTGGCTTCTCATAGAGCCAATTCAATTGCCACAAGTTTCGCTTAAAGGTGGCTGAAATTGTTCGATAATGGCTCTGCATGAGCAACTTTAAACCGGCCATGATGCTCGCAAAGGATGTATCCTGCTCCCCATGCCTGATAGTATTAGGGGAACAAGCAGTGAATTTTAGCTTCAATGCGTCTTCCATTGGTTCTTCACGTGTGAGGCATGTCCCATGCTTGTAATTATGTATGAGCCGGTGTTAATGTTTTCTTCCCTTGCACCACTAGAACAAATGATTTCCCCTTAGCAATAGGTTATGCCTTTACTGTGTGATCACAGAGCGTGATCCAAAGATAAACATTTTCCATTTTTATTTTTTTATGCAATAACTGATACTCTCCTATAAATAGTGATTTGTGTTTCACGGGTAAAACATAAAATATCTAAATTCCTGCTTTATCTTATTTCACAAGGAATTAGCCTAAACAATGAGAAACATACTTCTAGGCTATCAACCAAAACCTCTCCAACATTTTTAAAGTTACAACTCTATTCAAGTGCTACATACTGTAGACTTGACAATACCGCTGGAAGATGCATGGAAGCTAAATTCTGTAGAAACTGTATTATCTTAATTATTGAATTACAGTTGTATACATTTTTATAGTAGAGTCAGCTCTTTACAAGGAAACTACATTTAATGCATTTACAGAAAATATTGCAGTAGCTTAAATGATGCTGATCCATATTCTGTGCTATGCAGGCTGTGATTTTGGAGCAGATGCAGGCTGTGACTGTGGAGCCGGCGCAAGCTGTGTTTGTGGAGCAGGCTGTGATTGAGGCGTGACCCAATCGCATAGATTGATTCTGTTTAACATCCCCCAAACAAACTAGACGGTCCTTGACGGACGAGTTTGAGTGTAAGGAGGAAATGTCGTTGTTTATGGAGAGGCTTTGTAAGAAGATCAGCCGGCTGGTCGATGGAGGGAATAAAGCAAACACGATGACTTCCGGTAGCTACTTTTTTACTAACAAAATGGTAATCTAGCCCAATGTGTTTAGTGCGTGCATGGAAGACAGGGTTTGAGGCCAAATATGTCGCACTTAGATTATCACAATGAAGTAGAACACGAAAGTGCACATGACCTCCAAGTTCATACAGTAAGAATGCTAACCAAGTTGTCTCGGTGCTGCTACTAATTTTGTCAGCTTATATCTATTGTCCTGATGTTTGTCACAAATCTCCCTACAAAATATCATTATCTGGGAAATTTTTACCTGCAAAGATGAACTTTTCCCCACAAAAATGATTTTCATGCGGAGTTTTAAATTCTTTTGGTCTACACATGGAAAGGTCAGGGTGGCTTTTAATAAATCAGTGAAGGTCACTAAACTTTGAGTGGAATTTCATTTTAGCTATTCAACTTTCAAAAATTTAATTTCATTGTGCCAAAATAATTTTCCTTTTATGGGCACCAAATATAAGTGTTTTTATATCTCTAATTGCAAAGAATTTTTATTTTCATGATTTTTCAAAACATGTCATTTATTCTTTGGAATATGATTTGCCACATACACACTAGGGTAATGTTTCATGGAAAATATTATTTGAACCGAAAACTGTAATCAAAAGTGTGACTGAATTTTTGTGGGCGTTGATTTTGGAGTTGATGTGATGGGTAAAATAAATAGATGTTGCCGGTGTAAAACTTTATGTCAAATTTATGTTCCCGTAGCATGACTCAATGTTTCATATTTGTTCTCGTTGCATTCTCTCTCTCTCTCACCTTCATCTACTCAAACCTCCAGTTCTCTATCGCTACCACGCATCTGAGTCTCTCCTTTATATATATTGACTATAGCTGCCAAAAGTTCAGATATGTATACACGCGCATAGAGATTCCGTAAGAGGAAAAGGATGCACATCAAAGCATTGTTGGTTTATAATGCAGCCTTGAGGGTTTGAATCCAGGGATAATGGCCAAAGTATCGGATGTTAAGCAGTTCGGGTTCTTCCAACTTCCCAGATTCCAAGAGTTCGTTGTCTTGTGGCCAAGACCGTCGCTAAGCAGACCCCACCCCTGGTGACCTCCAGTCGGTGCAGCATGAATGTCCAATCCCTATTTCTTTGTTTTTTCTGCATTTCCGGTTTCAGGGAAATTGCTGTTTATTTAGATTGGGCATGATCCTTTTTCAATAGCTATTTGCAGGTCTTAGATATAAGATTCCATCACTTTGAGATTCCATCCTTTTTCAATAGCTATTGCTTTGTTCACGACTGATTTTAATTTATTTCATGTACTGTTGATATTTGTTTGGAAGTTCTTTGGGCATAAGTTTTCAAATTTTTCAATTTTCTTTGTGTTTTAAGGTTAGCAATATCATATGCAATGAGTGTAGAGTTTTTACGATAATTTAATGAAAAAAAATGTGGCTATTACATTTTTAATTTATATTAGGATTGTCATAAAAGTATATGTTTCCAACTTGTCGCTATTTGTAAATATGTCATTAGTTTTTCAGTGCTTCAATTTTATGAAGTATTACTTTGTATGTTCTAATTGGAATGAAGGGATGAGAAAAGGAATAGTCTGAATATTTGTTCTCCCTTTAGTTAATGGTACTTAATTGTGTATTGGGGTGTTGAGCAATTTTGAAATCAAAGAATGCTGTCAAATATTTATTGCCCAACATTTACGTATATATTTTAAAGTCTTATATATTTTAATTGGAAAATAACAAAAAAGCAACATAAATTACTAAAATTATCTGCACTAATCAATACTTAATTACAAGCAAGACACATGTCTCGCACGGGCAGACACTAATATTCCAATAGTATTCGCTTGCTTAGTCGAGTCTGTTTAATACCATTCTCTTTAAAGGTGTGATTGAGTGACAGGCCAACCAATGCTAATCCTAACCTGTATTTTTTATTTATTTATTTTTTTTTTCAAACAATCTAATTAACCAGGAGGAAATTGAATCAGATCCTTGAAGTTATTACAGCTTTAAACGGTAAAAGCTAAATCTTGTTTACCAAGTCTGTACTTACTAAATACATACAAGATATATACACCTACGTGATTACCATTACAGGCTAACATCTCCAATATTATCACAGCGAGACTCAAAAGACAAGAATACAACTCTCTGCTCCAGGAAACAGAAGGGTGTATTCAGAATTGTGCTTTTACAAAGGCGTGCCTGTTAAGCCTTCAAAATCACACTCGACATTATTGAAGCTCCCTTTAATTTCCAGCAGTTTAGACTGCAAAGAAGCAACTTCATGATTCTTCGTCTCTTTAGTTGAGCTGGCAACTGAAAGCTTTTCTTGCAAGTTCCTATCTGTATGTTTATCTCACCAATCTCTTCGTCAACTTTATTTATCTCAAGATTATGCTCAACAATTTGGCCATTAATTTCCTATAACTTGCCCATAAACGTTCCCTGCCTTTCTTTCACTGATCCCAAGCCAGTAATGCGGTTGCGCACTACCACAACAAAAAATCCGTGCCTTTCCAAGTGCTACATATCATGCATGGCCTTGACAACACCACTGGAAGATGCATGGAAGCTATATTTTGCTGCCTATGTCCCTAATGAGCCCACTCATGGGGAGCAGGATATGTCCTTCGCAAGCATTGTGCTTATTTAAAGCAGCTTGTGCAGTGACATTGTCAAATGATTTCAGCCACCTTGGAGCGAAAGTTGTGGCTTTTGATTTAGGTCTACAAGAAGCCATAGTACAAGGGGAGTGAACTAAAAGTAGCTCTTCATTAACGAGTGGCTCTTCATCTGCACGTGCGCGAATCGTGCAAATGTGGTGGACGCAGCAACAAATATGTAGAGAAGTAAGTGCGGATTAACTCGTTGATTTCAAAATTTAAAGATCAGAGAAATAATAAATGCATTTGGATTAGAAAAAAGTGGAAGTATTAATTATTAATATTTGAAACCTGCCAATTGATTACAGTGACACCACTTTATGTAGGAAAACTAATGACATTCTTAGTAAAGTAAAATGTTAGAAATAATAAGTAACAATGAAATAAATATAAAAATTTAGAAAGTAACTGATTATTCCAGTCTTGCAAAATTTCTATAATCCTCCATGATCTTCCACCGCTTGACTTTGGGTGGTTATATACTCCATTATTTTACCAATTAAAAATTAATGTGTCCAATTCCCGTTAGAGTCATTGATATTCGCTCTTGAATCTTAGATTATCATTTTTATGCTCAAAGGAAAAAATAGGCAAGTTACTGGTTCAAGTGGCAGATTATGAAAATGTTATAAAATATGGTTAAACATAGTAATATAAAGGTCATTGTTCACTCTAAAATAGAAAATGAATTCGTCACAGTTGAAAAAACAAAGAAATGACCAAAACAAAATGATTTTTCAATTGTATTCCATAATAATTTTATTCAGAAATAAAAATTCAAAAATAGTTTCCTGGTTAATCTAGAACTGACAGTACAAACCTAGAATCTCTGAATTGTGCAAGTTGAAATGTATGCTCTGGTAAGGCTAGCTTATCTTATAGTTTACGGGCTTTATCCATCTTTGGTTTCATTGCTTTTTTTGTGTGATTCGATAACACTGCTTATCCTAGCGAGTTTTATGGACCTACTAGATTAGAAGCTTCTCAAGCACAATCATTTACTCTTCTAGTTAGAGACCAACGTCTTGGGGCCGAGTATTCAACTTTTTAAAGTCCTCATAAGAAAGAAACAAGGAGCAACTGTTCTTGTCCATTCTGGGGAACTCACATACGAAGGGGATAATTACATTAATATACGAAAAATCGAGATCTGGTGAATTGAAAAATAAATCTTTACTGGTTCTACCTCCTACTTATGTGATATATGATATGTTGTTATGCCAAGAAAATGTTTATCATGATTTGTATGTTTATGTGTATTTTCATATAAAGTTAATTACTTTGTAATGAGTTTATTGAGTATTTCTTTGAAATACCCACTCCGTTATTAACAATTTTTGCAGACTTCGGAGACGGTGGCGAATGATGGGCAGTGGTGGTAAATGGATAAATAAATGATTTGATTCAAAGTTTAAATTTTCAGTTTACATTAAGCTTTAAATTGATGTTTTATCAAATGTTGAAAATTTTGAATTTATTTTCATTGGAGGATTGTTTTTATAAAAATTTATGTGAGTTTTAAATTTCAAATATTTTTCGCTAAATTAATATTTTGAAAGTGAGAATGAGAAAGAATGAAGTGTTGTTCTGAGTATTTAGAACTCGGGACGTTACAATTTACTTCACAGGAATTGATCCTCATCCGATGGTCGTGCCACCATGAACTAATACCAGATTTGAAGGTCGCGAAGTTTTGCGACTCTTTCTAGGGTTCACCACCTCAGCAACGTCTCATCTCGTCGAAGTACTTCTGAGACTTCATTTTTTTCAATCAAGAGTAAAACCCAAGAAAACAACTCTCTTTCTCTGTAAAGGTAATGCTCTAAAAATTACTATATGTTTTTACCGATGGTCCCAAACCATCAGTTTTTTTTTTTTTGCAAGATCACATGTTTTATGATATTTCCATTTCTCAACTTGTTTTTCCTAATGCAATCCAGAATTTTTTATATTATTTCCCAATTTACTCCATAAATACTGAGGAATTTTTGTTTTTAGCCTAATTTTTGAAATCCTCTAAAATTTTAACACATGCTGAAGATTTCTGGCACCTGACCTTGTCTGTAATAGTGGTAATTTCCCAATTATCTAATCTTGGAATCTTGAAGAGGAAAAAATCGTTCTCATGCCTCAGATTTAATTTCAAGTTCACCAGCCCTGTTTATTTCAAATGTACCTATTGGTCTTTACAACTTTGTTGCGGCTATACGATATTCGTAATTGTATTCTTGACATTTAATGCTTAAAAATTACTTTTTTAAGTTAAACAAAATTCACACAATGTACAAAACACTCGACCAAACAGGAAAATAAAATTACAAATTACCACTTTCCAAGACAAAACGGTAACCTGACCGAACAACCCACACGACTTTTCATTTCTGTTGCATCTTCCTTCTTCCTTCTCTGAAGCTGCCTACAACTAAAATACTTAAAAATGGTTGCATCCAACTTGGTTAAATCTGGGCATAATTATGCATTTAAAGGGCGACCTAAAGTCCAACATGGTCAAGTGCCCACGCTGGGCCTTAGCTAGCTCCGCCCCTTCCTTGGGTTGTATACGTGTTGTAAACATCTGGGGAGAACAACGTACCTTTTCCGTTGATAAACTATTTTCGTAACAATATTATGTACTCACAATGTATTAGTCCTGGCTCCTGTTTAGTTGCTTAATATGGATATGTACTTACAATTCTTGAGTAATTTACATTAATCCCTAGTTTCAAAATTTTAGGCTTAGTAGTGTCACAAAGGCTATAGACTCAGGTTAGTTTAATTTACATTAATCCCTAGTTTCAAAATTTTTTCACTGGTACTAGATTATTTTTCTTGCATGTACATCCTTAACAGAGCAAAGATAATCAGGGCAGTTTTTTATATTTTATCAGGATATTATCTTGACATACTAAAATGGTAAATAAAAACAAAGAAATGAGATTCTCCAGACAAAATCTTTGCTATATCTATTCATGTTTCATGCAGGTACAAGATGTTGATTATTTACCAATCATGGGAACTAACAACGCTGCCATAGCTTACTACTGTCTGTTTTGCTTTTTTGTTATTTTTCTATTTTGTTATGTTTCTGTAGCACTTGTTGCACATTATCTTATATGATGTCTTGGGTTTAAGTCCTTTAAGTAGTAAACAAAATATATGTAGTAGGATAAACTTGTTGCAAGTTTTAACGATACTTCTTTATCTTTTCAGTTGCTCTGCTGGATCTTGGACAAAAAGATCAAGGAATACTTGGAGATATGTTTAAAAATTTTGGTATAGGAATTCGTTTCTTTGAATTATGAGACAAATAGTGATGCACAAAACCTATATTCTATGAGATAACAAAAAATAGCGAACTTTGTGTTTAAAAGCCATATCTCACTACAATTGTTCGGTTTCACCCCTGACAATTTTGCCATCACTGCACTAGAAAGAATAATAATTATTACGAAAATAAGTTTATAGATAGTATTATAGAACTTAAATAATATAATTTAAAATAAATGGAATATTTATGAAAAGTAAAAAATATAAAATAAAAACTTTTACTTCGATCGTTGAGACAATTTTACAGATAATATATTTTCCTTGAATAGTTTATGAATAACATTAAGAGAAATAACAACGTTAATTCGCTACATGTGATTAACAGTACCCAAAAAAAAGTGTATTTCCATCGAGAAAATGGCTCCACGGAAGAAGTCTAAAAAAAAAAAAAACTGAACTCAATATCATAAATCCACCAAAAAAAGATCCAACATTTTAAAAGAATAAGTAGTCACATAAAATCTACCACCAATTTATTCACTTGACTGAATTCGGATCGAAGGCATATAGTAAAACTGATATGAAACAGATATATAGGTGCTTCTTACCTATATGAATAAAGAACTTCCGACCACTTTTAGCCTGAAAATTTTTCCTTGACTGCATAAAACCAACATCCACATTAATTCGCTACGTGTGATTAACATTACCCAAAAAAAAGTGTATTTCCATCGAGAAAATAGCTCCACGGAAGAAGTCTAAAAAAATACTGAACTCAATATCATAAATCCAACAAAATCCCACCAAAAAAAGATCCAACCTTTTAAAAGAATAAGTAGTCACATAAAATCTACCACCAATTTATTCACTTGACTTAATTCGGATTGAAGGCATATAATAAAACTGATATGAAACAGATAGTGCTTCTTACCTATATGAATAAAGAACTTTCGACCACTCTTAGCCTGAAGTTTTTTCCTTGACTGCATAAAACCAACATCCACATTAATTCGCTACATGTGATTAACATTACCCAAAAAAAAAGGTGTATTTCCATGGAGAAAATCGCTCCACGGAAGAAGTCTAAAATAAAACTGAACTCAATATCATAAATCCAACAAAATCCCACCAAAAAAAAGATCCAACCTTTTAAAAGAATAAATAGTCACATAAAATCTACCACCAATTTATTCACTTGACTTGATTCGGATTGAAGGCATATAGTAAAACTGATATGAAACAGATAGGTGCTTCTTACCTATATGAATAAAGAACTTCCGATCACTTTTAGCCGGAAAATTTTTCCTTGAATAGTTTACGAATAACTTTAAGAGAAATATCATCATATGGTTTATTTTGATTTACATCCACGAGTCCATAATTCTTCAGAACCTGAAATGAATTAAAAAAATGGTTTTCAAAATATAAAAAATGGGAGAGAATAGTTGATTAACAGAAGTGCATCTAAACTTAGGATTTTGGCTTGCTACGATGATAACCTTAAGAAATGCAACAAACTACTGTCAACCAAACAAAGACCAATTATTATCTTGTAGATATATAGTAAATCTGTCAAATCGTTCTAGCAACCTGGTAATTAAATGCCATATCAGTAAAAAGATAAATAAATAAATTTTACGTCAAGCCAGACTTAATACACACTTTAAAACTCAGCATAAGTACATGATTAATCAAAACATAAAATTAAGTAAGTCATGCAATATCAATTTGAAGTTTTATCACTTATTTGAAGTCCAAAAGACTGGGAATATTGAAAATTGATATGCAACAGAGCAAATATTTGAGTTAAGACCGATTGGGTTCTAGAATAAAGAAAAGGCAAAAGAAGGCAGTAATAAACTCTGTACCAATCGAAAGGCCTCCTTCCCGTTAAAAGCTCTAAAAGCAGCACTCCAAGTGTATACACATCAATCTTTGTGTTAGTTATCCCAGGTTGGATAGTTTGGAAATGTTCAGGTGCAATGTAGCCACTATCAGCAATAGCCATTTCAGAAGCCTGTATGATGTTCGATTTTGTAGAGATGCAATGCTTAAAACTGTCAAAAACAATATTCTAGAAATAACTCTAAAGTATAAAGCAAATTAAACTGTTAATATGTAGCTTGAGCTTAACATTGCTGTTGGTCAGGGTTCTCTGGATAGCCGGACTGTAGTCACAAACTCGAGGTATGAGCTCTTCATCAAGTAGGATGTTAGCAGCCTTCAAATTGCTATGGGCAATGGTAAACACCTTCTTCATCCACACTTGACCCTTATCCCGCCTCATCCTATCCCAATTACTTTATCTTCTGTGAAGATATCTTGCACATCTCTGTCGATAGTAATTGGGGAAAATAATTACAAGTTCAAAATTGACATTTAAGTAGGCAAAGAAGATATTTACAGATCTACAGAATTGATCCACGTGTAGTGAATTCCTCTGATTGTCCCTTCTCCTCCTCATTCTTGCGGTTAACACGTAATAATTACTTACAAACACATTCATAGAGAGAGGATAATAAGGAAAATCTAAAGACAGAGAGGTGAAATGGAGGACAAACATCATGGCAACATCAGTGAATTGGTGCTGGGGGTCTAGTTCAACAATGGAGAAAGTCACAGGTGCTAAATAGTACATCAAGAATCACTACAAGAATCAGATGAAAAGCATCCAAGAGCCCAAAGAAAGGTATGTATGTAACAAAGATAGATACCCACATGTGAATCTACAATAAATTGTACATACCTCGATGCCAGAGAGGCAATAACTGGCGCAACAATCACTGAGAATGTCCGTGCGTAGGTGGAGGCTGAACGATAGAGTTTTGTCGAAGATTGACACAGTAGGTGGGGTTGCACGCAGTCGCACTTCTCACAGAGATGCCAGAGATGCTGGAGGTCGAAACGAGAGAGAGAGAGAGACTTTGAGGCAGGGTTTGGAGTCACAAGAATACGGATCGGATGATTTTGAGCCTTTCATTTGTGAGGGATAGGGCACGAGACAAATGACGTCGTTTTGAAAATTTTAGAGCTAAATATTATCCTACGAATCCTCGTTTTGCGGAGAAAGTCACGAGAAATTCTACGACTTGACCGGGAAGGTCGATCCATGTTTCAAAATGTAAAAAATAAATAAATCAATGAATAAATATTAAAAAATATCCTAAAAAGATATTTCTACAAAATATCAAATCTGTAGGGTAAAATAAACCCACGTTACGAATAAAAAATTGTCTTCTAAAGTTTTGTGGGCAAAATTATATCGTAGCAAAAATTATTTTTGTGAGAAAAAATTTTAATTCCGATTACAAATCTCATTTTATAGGCTAAATTTTGTAGGTTAAGTATACATATTTTTTGAGCCTTTTTTTTTTTTTTGCACCCACAAAATCTTTTTTTGAGGGGAAAAACAATCTTTACCTACAAATCTTATTTTGTATGCGCATTATTTGTAGGAAAAAGCAAAATTTTCTAATACTACCTACAAAATCTAATTTTGCAGGGAAATGAAATTTTTACATACAAATCCCAATTTGTATGCGCATTATTTGTAGGGAAAACAAAATTTTCTTGTAGTGTGTATTTCCTGTTGTAAATGTTATTTGCGGCACTGTCGCACACGTAAACATACAAGGCGTGCAACCGCATGCCGTAAATGTTTACAACATGGCTTTTTACGGCGTGTCATTTTTGTTGTAGTGTTTTGCATTTTCATTTCATTTCAATTTCAAGCCCAGTTTGGGCCAAATTTGAAAAAAAATTGAAAACCCTTGTAGATCCAGCAAGAGTGTTCGGCCAACCCTCGCCATCGCCTAGATTTGACCCTGTAATTAAAAACATTACATTAACTCATTTGGACGTGATCTTCATTTGTAGGTGCGCGAATTGTGCAAGTGTAATGAATGCGACAACAAATGGGTAGAGAAGTAAGTGTGGATCATAACTCATTGATTTCAAAATCTAAAGATCTGAGAAATAGTAAATGCAATACGATTAGACCAAACTGTAACTTCTATTCATAGTTGAAGCCTGCCAATTGATTACAATGACACCGCTTTATGTACGAAAACTAATGACATGCTCATTAAAGTAAAATGCTAGAAATAATAAACTAGGAAATAAATATTTTATATAGAAAGTAACTGATTATTCCAGTCTTGCTATATTTCTATGATGCTCCATGGTCTTCATTGCTTGATTTTTGGTGGTTACTCTATTAATTTACCTATTAAATGTTGAATTAGATTTCATTGTTACGCTCAAACAAAATAAATATGCAAGTTATTAATGGTTCAAGCGGTACATAGATTAAGAAAATGTTATAAAGTATGGTTAAGCGTATTAATATAAAAAAGTTTTATAAGGTCACTGTTCACTCTAAAATGGAAAATAAATTTGTTACAATTGAAAAATTGAGGAAAATGATCAGAAAAAAAAATTCAATTGTATTCCATAATAATTTTATTCTCAAATAAAATTCAAAAAGAGTTTCCTAGTTAATCTAGAACCGAAAGAACAATCCTTTAATCTCTGAAATTGTACAAGTTGAAATATATGAATTGGGGAAGCTTACATATTTTATAGTTGAGGGGCTTCATCCATTTGTGGTTTCATTGCTTGTTGTTTTGTCTCGTTCAATAATACCGCTTATCATGGCGAGTTTTATGGACCTACTAGACCAGAAGCTTCTCAAGATCAAGCATTCACTTTTCTAGTTAGAGACAACGTCTTGGGGCCTAGTATTCAAATTTTTGAAGTCTTCATAAGAAAAGATCGAGGAACAACTGTTCATGTTCATTATGGAGAAATCATGTATGAAGGAGATACGTTATTTACATTTATATACGAAAAATCAAGATCTGCTAAATCGAAAAATAAATCTTTATTAGTTCTATCTCCTACTGTATGAAGAGATTCTTTTTTTCTAAGGATTAGAAAAAAAAATTGGTCCGGATCTCAATTGTTTTCTTTTTTTATTCATCAAAACTATCTATAAAAAGATTTAGATAGAATAACTTCGACCTTGTAATTTTTTATTTTTTTTTTATGAAAAAAGGGGAGGTGACAAGAAGATATTTGAAAATCAAATTGGAAGGGATGATGGAGGTGCATTTCTCCATTAGATTCAGAATATATATGTTTTCGAACCTTCTCTTTAAAATCCCATTTTTCATATAAAAAATACAGATATAGATTATTATAATTAAAATAAGTTCTTTCAAATTCTAGTAAGTTATAGCTTTAGACTTGATTTTATTTGAGAAGTCACTATCAATTTCATAAAAACAACCTGTTAATAGTATTTGTACCATCTCTTTGACAAAACTCCGATCCTTGTAGCTCATGGAATGTAATTTAATACGACCATATAGTTTGTGAACAATATTGACATATTAATTCTAACTTATTCCAGTATTTATGTGTTTTTTCAGAAATAATTAATGAGTACAAAAGTTATATTTTCTCTATATTTTATAAAAATTCACGTACAAGTCATGATATACAAGTATAGAAAGTCACGGGGTATTACTGATCACTTGCGCTGTACATTTGAAAACACTTGCTATCCACACGCACCATGTCAACAAAATCATGTATATACAAGTTCATTTAATGTTTTGCATTATAATATTGTTGGATGGCGTGTGTTCCTAAACAAGTGGAGTTGATTGTTAAGCGTGTGGATTGTGCTTGAATAACATTATTACATATTTACATTTATATTCCAACAAGTTATGAAATTTGGAATAAGTTTATAAATTGATTTTAGTGCCCTTGTTTTACCAATTACTCTACAAATTTACTTACAAAATTATATTCACATTTGTATGCGTTCAATTTATTTATTTATTTATTTATTTTTGTTACATAACCAAATTTGTTAATTTCAAACTTAGAAATAAAATGTAATATTCAACGCATTTAAATTATAATAAATTTTTGTTATGTTTGTAAGTTGAATTAGATAGAATAAAGTATTGTTTATAAATAGGCCTTATTTGGATCACTTACAAATCATTTAGTAAAAAATCGGAAATTAACATAATTAAATCATAAAATAAATAAGAACTAGATATCATATAAATAATTGTTGGGTAAAGTAAATGTAAATTTTCAACTTTGGGGAAAAAAAAAAAACTTCTAATACATTAAAATTTAGTAATAAAATATCATTTTAAGCAAAAATGAAAATTTTGTTAAAAAAAATCAGAAAGAAAAACACTAAACTTCCGAAAGGACTCAAACACAAGATGTTGTAATTAATTGCAATGATACTGCTAAACCATTAGCATCATTTGTTTACAAATATATATATATATATATATATATATATATATATAGCCGTCACATAAATCTACACACATGTAATATATGATTTGTGGATTTGTGAAAAAGAAAGCATTTATAAAAAGTCAAATTATATATTATTTTCATTCTCTTAATAATTATTATATTATTTTGAAGTCAAAAAATATGCAATATGATTGTCAAATTCAAGATCTTAACAAGAAGCTTAATACAAGCACTAGTACATATTTGTCCAAAAAAATAACAAATATACGTCATTTTTTGAGTAAACCGACGCATAAAAAAATGTGGTGGCAATTTTGTAATTTTTTTAAAAACTATATACGCGTCGGTTGATTTAAGAAACCGACGCATAATAGTAGTTTTGAAAAAGAAGCGTCGGTTTCTCGCAGAAACCGATGCCTATATGCAAATAAAGGCGTCGGTTTCAGGGAGGAACCGACGCCTTTTCCATACACTTTTTATTTTTTTTAATTCGTAACACCTAAACAGAATTTCCATTTGCCCTCAGTTCCATTTCTCTTCCTCCTCTCTATCACCAGTCACCGCCATAGTCACCATTAACCACAACATCTCTGATTAACGTTGTGCAAGCTATTAGGATTTTTCGTTTTCCTGGTTTTTCAACATTTGCTTCCCCCTCAAACTTTGAAATCATGCTCCATTCTAGGATTTCGATTTCTCCATATTTTTGTTCGAAGAATATCTGTTTAGGGTTTGACCTTGATATGGTGAACACAACTTAGATTTGGCCAGATCTTGACTTCCTGGAGCAAGAGGGTACTTTTTTGTGGTTTTCTCAGTTCGATTCAACAATTTTTATGCATATAACATTTTGATTGTTCGATAATTTTGATTCCTTGTTTATTTATATGTTGAAATCGCACTCAATCTTTTTCATGTTACTAGATAATTTTGTTCATATGTTTAATTAAACTGGAAAATTTGAGGTGGGAAGCGATGATTATAAAGTAATTCCTCATACTGAAAGCTGTTGCCACGGCATAACAGAGTAGGTTTACACCCGTAGAATATGAGCTTCCACCATCTATTTATCCATATTTGTTTCATTTATTTATTTTCAATTTAATATCCAATTTTGGAAGGTTGGACTTGGAGGGGTAGATGATCTGGGCTTGATTTCTTTGAAATTTTGTTTTGTAATGTTCCTGAGTGTCTTCTATGTTGCTATTATAGGTGAAAGTTTCGAAATTTATAATTGACTATAGTTAATATGAATGAGAGATTTGTGGTGGTTAGTGCATTTCACACACAGGATTTATGCTATTCTTTTTAGTTGAATTTTCTTTATCAATCTGGTTTTGTAATATAGCTTTTGAAGGAAGGTAGGAAAAGACTTTTACAAAAGCAAGCTTTTGAACTAAATCAATTTTCAAGACAGATTTGAAGTTTGACTTGTGTGAAACTCTTTGCTATGTTTTTTTTTTTTTAAAGAGCGGTTCATCATTTGCATATCTCGTGTTATGTGATTGTGTTGTTTATACAGGAATTGAAAATGCATCCATATACAATTAGCTATGTAGTAGATCATTTACCAAGTGGTATTGATTTTGGTTTGTGATGAGATTCGAAGCAAGGAAGAAATGCCGGAAAGTTCCGAACTCAAGTTGTGGTTGGACGGATGAATCATGATCCGATATTCACGACGCCATGACTCGACGATGCGGAATAAAGAACCACGACTTTCGAAAATCCACAAGGATTTGCCCAATTTCCTTGATAAGTCTCTAATTTGTACGCCACAAATATTCTAGCAAATATTTGATAAGTTCGATATTTGAACGCCACAAGAAATATTCTTGATAAGTTCGAAAAATATAGGAATCCACCTATAACTTTTATTGAATCCTCAATAAAAACTGTTTATATCAAAATCGAAGTCTGAATTACAATGAATGGAAAAAGCGTATAAATAAGCAAAATAAAACCCTAGGCGCTAATATACTCAAAATAGAATTCTAATTAGACTAAAATTCTAAAATAGGCAAACAAATAATTAAAAACGGAAAAATAATCAAAATTCTCGAAAATCCGGGAAATTAGATTTACAGCCGTGAAGAACTCATTTACAGGCATAAAAGACTTTTTGTTTAAGACTTACGGCCGTGACCATATTCTTTACGGCCATAATCAAGGTTCTGCTCAAATTTGCGATAACTGTGTTACGACCGTAATTCCAAATGTTACGGCCATAAAAGGCCTACTACTTAATTTTCTGGTTTTTTTCGACACGGTTTGATCTTCAAAGCTCGTCGAACCTATTGAATTCTTGTTTTGGCTTGAATATTTAAGTTTTCCTGTCAAGCCTGCTATGACTCCAATTATCGAGGGTCCGGAACACATCATACCCTACTTCTTTAGGATGATTCGTCCTGAATCATAACTTTGTTCCTATTGTTTCACTTCACCTCCTGGATCAAACGAAAAATTATTGCTTCCATGCCATGTGTTCAATAAATTATGCTCCTTTGATTGGTAAACATGGAAGAGATGGAGTTTGAACTCCCTTTGCCATACGTAGTGTGGATGAAGCTTCCAAACATAGTTAACCTGGAAAAAAGATTTAAACAAAATGGGGAGGGACATGTTAGCCTTATGAGGTACAAGGTATAGATCCTTGTATTCATGATAAACCACCACAACCTCCATTTCTTGAACCACGAGGCTCTTCTCTTCGCTTCTTTCCTCCTTTGCAATTTTTTGTTCAATTTTTTTATCTTCAAACTCAACCACATCTCCGACCTCCAAATTTGAATCACCATGTTCATGTACTACCTCATCACTACCAAAATGTGGATCTTCCAATTCAAAGCTCAAAATTTGAACTTCTACCCCAACTTCCAATTTTTCTTCATCAAATTTTGGAGTTTGATCACCTAACTCCACCTTTTCATCTCCTACCACAAAATTCGGGGTCTCTTCAACTACTTCTAATTCATGTTTCAAGCCTCCCTCCTTCTTTTCAACATTCATATCCCGAGGCTCAACATTATTTTCACTCTCTTCTAACCATCTAATTACCACATTTCGTTTCTCCTCATTCTTTCGCAATTTAGCCAAATATTTTCTTTCTACCTCCCGTTCACACCTCAATCTTTCCTCGTAAATATCTTTTTGAATCTTCAAAATTGCCTTAGGATCAATCTCGACTCCTCTTTTAACCCCAATTCCATCCCTAGGTTTAGGATCACGCCTATAATGACTCTCATCACTACGATTTGCTTGAGATCGCCCCTTTTTCAATTTCCCCTCCCTTTCATCTAGTTTATCCAACCTCATCAAAGCATCATTCAAAAATCACCACATACGATCTTTATCATTATCGTTCCCCCTTCTAGATGGATATTTTCTTGAAAATTGGAAATTATAGAATTTGTGTGGAATGAAATGGAAAAGAACAATAAACAAAGGATTAAGGAATTCAAGAAAGTGGTTCTTGAATGGACTATTTTTTTTTTTATTTTGGATGAATTTTCGGAATAAATAAAAAAAATAAAAAATTAAGTTTTTTTTTTGAATAATGAGTTTTTGGAATTAAATAATAATAAAAATAAATAATTTTTTTTAAATATATCCGAAAATTCGACACGAACACAACAAAACAAACGGAACAGGATTTGGATAAGAATCGAACAAAATAAATACTTTTGAATTTTTTTGAATTTTTATATGGATCAAACTGGAAAAAATTTACTGGTACGAAGAACACTCAAGAAAAGAAAGACTCAACAACAAGATATGGATAATTCTTATGACAGACTTGATGATAAACATAAGAATTAAACTGAATAGAAAAACCTGAATTCAGAGTCCAGCTCTGATACCATATGATGAGATTCGAAGCGAGGAAGAAACGCCGAAAAGTTCCAAACTCAGGTTGTGGTTGGACGGATGAATCATGACCCGATATTCACAACGCGATGGCTCGACGATGCGGAATAAAGAACCACGACTTTCGAAACGCCACAAGGATTTGTCCAATCTCCTTGATAAGTCTCTGATTTGAACGCCACAAATATTCTAGCAAATATTTGATAAGTTCGATATTTGAATGCCACAAGAAATATTTTTGATAAGTTCGAAAAACACAGGAATCCACCTATAACTTTTATTGAATCCTCAATAAAAACTATTTATATCAAAATCGAAGTGTGAATTACAATGAATGGAAAAAGCGTATAAATAAGCAAAATAAAATCATAGTCGCTAATTTATTCAAAATAGAATTCTAATTAGACTAAAATTCCAAAATAGGCAAACAAATAATTAAAAACGAAAAAATAATCAAAAAATCCTCGAAAATCCGGAAAATTAGATTTACGGCCGTGAAGAACTCATTTACGGCCGTAAATGACTTTCTGTTTAAGACTTACGGCCGTAACCATATTCTTTATGGCCGTAATGAAGTTTCTGCTCAAATTTACGATAAATGTGTTACAACCGTAATTTCAAATGTTACGGCAGTAAAAGGCTTGCTGCTTAATTTTCTGGTTTTTTTTTGACACGGTTTGATCTTCAAAGCTCGTCAAACCTGTTGAATTCTTGTTTTAGCTTAAATATTTACATTTTCCTGTCAAGCCTGCTATGACTCCGATTGTCTAGAGTCCGGAACACATCAGTTTGACTATTGAATACTACTAATATGTAATTTTTACTAATGAACATTTCCAATTGGTATTGATTTTGGTTTGCATAGATAACTGTTTTCTGTGAGGAGACAAAGAAATTAGTATTATTTGCAGCTATTGAGAATCTTTCCCATTTTCATGTTTTGCTTCTTTAAAGTAGAATTTTGCTAATTGTGATTCATTTTGGCCAATCTTTCCCTTCTTCCCTCTCCTTATGATGAGTACATAACTCAGATATTTCAGTAAAATGATTAATTCTGATTCTTGATTTAGATCTGATATTACTATTTTTTGGTGTTGTAATATAAGTGTGCATTTATCTGCAAGTTCTCTCTTTGCTTTCATATAAAATTCATATGGTTTGAGTCGCATTCTTGCATTACAGTTTTATTTCCCCACAGTAGCTGTGAAACTGTGAGTTTAAATTTAACTTATTTTTTCTTTCTTTACTAGGTTTTCCTTGACAAGGCTCATCCAATGCTTTTGTGGAGCTTTATTTGATGGTCAGAGGTACCGCACCACAATCAAGGGAAGGATCTCAAGAAAAGCATGGTAGTCAAAACTTTGTACGTCTCTGCCAAACGCGTCGCTTGTACAACCGACGCATTTTGACTCTTTTGTAATAGTGAAGCTAATACGTGAGAGCAAATTCTAAAAATTTCATTCGTAAAATAGTCTCAAATACTAAACGTAAAAGTTTTAATTATACTCTTTACTTTATTCAATATCTGATCTTTTTAATTTATCAGATTTAAGTTCTTAAATGATACTTATCTAAAGCCAATTTGACCTGAATAATTAATTTTGAATTTTTTCCTTATCAAACTGAAAGAAATAATTGATATCCGATGTTTTAGAGTAAATTCAATTATCCTTTTAATTCCTACAACTTTAGGTTTTGATGAACTCATTGGTACAATTTGTAAAATATATGTTACAAACATTAACAATTAGTTCATTGAATTCTATCAAAAATAAAAATAGAAGATGTTAGCAAACTTTTTCTATTTAAAAATAACATGTACAAAAATATTTTTCGGTAATATGACCCTTCGACTACACGGTTAAAAATAAAAAGTCACGTTGTATTGGAAACCATCGAATAATAGTATGTTTGATAAATACTATAGATTAAATATTTTGAAATGTATGGCTGGAAGTGGAGGAAAGTGGTAAAATAGTTGTCAAATCAATCAATTAAGTGGTTGAAAATGAAAGTCAAAAAGTGATATTTTTTTTTTTAAAGAATGTGTGGTTGAAAATGAACAATGAAAAAATTATTTTTTAAAGAATCAATTTTATACGAATAAGTAATATATAAAGTCTTATGTCTTGTAGGTTAAACTCTCATTTATAAATTGAAGTATACAGATTAATTTTTCGTACATAAAATTAATTGTATTTGTAAATTTTGGTCATAATGTATTTGCTCTTCTACATGTAATGAAATGAAATATTTGTTTAATATATTTAAATATCAATTATCAGATTAAGATATAACCAATTCTTATAGTACTATTCGCGAAGTCAATTAATTAATCCTGTGAATATCTAGTAGCCTCAATATTTCATTTTGTGAGTTGAAAATTGTAAGAATTTCAACTTTTAGAAATCAATTAACCGTAAGCTTAACGTATTGTGTCCACTGCTTTAAGAGTATCTAATATGGGATGATTAAAAGAGAAAATCTTAAATCAATTGGAAAAGAGGAAAATAAGAAGGATCTACGAAAACTCACTTAACTTTCACCTCGAGTTTTGGATTTATGTGAGCAAGTACATTTCGGAAACAGTTTTCGATAACAATGTCATATTTTCGAAGTCAAATTCCATCGTTTAGCGGTCTGATTTAATGTTTTTATGTTTTTGTTCACTTTAGGGATAATCTCGTCTTTCTTAAATTTTTAGTTTTATTCAAATTTGTTTTATAGAATCCTATTTAGATTTGTTTTATAGTTTTCTAGTTCGGCTCATGAAGTCTTAATAATTAGATTTTGGTTTTAACTAGAATTCGTTTCAACCCTATAAATACATGTTAAGGGTTTGAAAGTATGATAACTTATTCGATTAATAATTTCTAAATTTTCTTCATTATTGACGTCCATTTGAGCTAAATTTGAGTAAACACTTGTTCGTGTGTTATGAACTAAATCCAGTTAATATTATTCACGTTTTTGTCCTACATCAGTATCTCCAACCATCTCATGGATAAAAAATAAATAAAAAATATCATGGATTCTTAGTTTATTATATATTTATGTGACGACCCGAATTCTCGAACATTCGAGTGCCACTAAAAGTGACTCATATCATATTATCGAGACTTAAATAGAAATGTAAAATTATTCAAAAGAATAATTAGAATCCCATAATTTTATTTGTGAATAAAAATAGAACATAATTTTCTTACATAAAGTTCAACATAATTATCTCATCAATCTTAACCACTTTTGCCACTTCCATGTTGACCGCCTCGAACCTTCAATTATCTGAAAATGATAAATATCGTGGAGTGAGATTTATAAAATCTCAGTAAGTATACCAAGCATAAATTTTCTTTTGAAAGCATATGGATCATTTTCATCATAACATACGATAGGATCGAAATACTCATAAACATAGGGAGACACAAGAATTTTACCGAACTTAAATGGCAAGAATTCTTACGTGTAGCGCTACTAAACTCCGGTCCCCTTAGCATAATCATAAACATATCATATGGAACCCATAACAATCTTGTGAGATTGATTTCATAGCAATGATCCAAACATTTTCATAAAAACATAAGATATACTTACTTTTCATAAAAACATAAGGTGTATTTACCTTTCATAAAAACATACTTACTTTTCATAAAAACATAAGATATATTTACTTGTCATAAAAACATACTTACTTTTCATAAAAACATAAGGTGTATTTACCTTTCATAAAAACATACTTACTTTTCATAAAAACATAAGATATACTTACTTGTCATAAAAACATAAGGTGTATTTACCTTTCATAAAAACATACTTACTTTTCATAAAAACATAAGATATATTTACTTGTCATAAAAACATACTTACTTTTCATAAAAACATAAGGTGTATTTACCTTTCATAAAAACATACTTACTTTTCATAAAAACATAAGATATACTTACTTGTCATAAAAACATACTTACTTTTCATAAAAACATAAGGTGTATTTACCTTTCATAAAAACATAAGATATACTTACTTGTCATAAAAACATACTTACTTTTCATAAAAACATAAGGTGTATTTACCTTTCATAAAAACATACTTACTTTTCATAAAAACATAAGATATACTTACTTGTCATAAAAACATACTTACTTTTCATAAAAACATAAGGTGTATTTACCTTTCATAAAAACATACTTACTTTTCATAAAAACATAAGATATACTTACCTTTTAAAAGATTAAAATGAAGTGTAGTAGTAAATGGACCAAAACTTTCTTGACCACCTTGAATTTCTCTTACTTGTGGATTTTGTCAAGAGATTGGAAATAAGTGTATATGTGTAGAGTTGTGTGTAAAAGAGATGGGTTTAAATAGATGTATAAAGTTGGCATATTGTAAACATAATCATTCAATTCTATTAATTTTAACACATCATTTTCTTAAAGTAAAGCACCATTCATATACTTTTCCATATTTATACAAATATTATGCTCTTCATGATTACATATAATGGAGTCTTATCAACCATTCATATACTTTTCCATATTTATACAAATATTATGCTCTTCATGATTACATATAATGGAGTCTTATCAACCATTCATATACTTTTCCATATTTATACAAATATTATGCTCTTCATGATTACATATAATGGAATCTTATCAACCATTCATATACTTTTCCATATTTATACAAATATTATGCTCTTCATGATTACATATAATGGAGTCTATAATTCATTCATATACATTTCCATATTTATACAAATATTATGCTCTTCATGATTACATATAATGGAGTATATAATTCATTCATATACTTTTCCATATTTATACAAATATTATGCTCTTCATGATTACATATAATGGAGTATATAATTCATTCATATACTTTTCCATATTTATTAAATTAAGATTCTCATAATTATTATATATAATGGAACCTCTCATGCTTGCATATATTTTCTTAATTTTAATAATAAAAATAATTTTTGTATAAATAAATATTGGGATAACATTGAATTAAGTACTTGGACTTAATATACTTTAAATCAAGAGAATGGAGATATTTTTAGAAATTCGGAATTTAATTTAAAATCGAACGATCTCGATTATTTCTTGACTTGGCTATACGAATACGTCGTGGCGTTAACTTAATAAAAATGGGTGAAATAGTAGCGACACGATTTTCTATTAAAATAATTATTAATCGCGTAAAAATTCTTGGTCGCTACAAACTTACCCCCTTAAAATAATTTCGTCCTCGAAATTAAACTTACTTGATCTTATGATTTCTGAACACTTAATCAGAATCTCTTCTTCTTCTTCTTATGTAGCATCATCGCTACCATATTTAACCCAACCATATTTAACCCACTGGACTTTGACTAAATGCATCAATTTGTTTTCTTAAGACATGAACTTTTCTATCAATAATAGACATATGTCTACTCATAAATTCTTCTGAATCAAAATGAAAATTCCCAATCATATGTGATATTTCATCATATCTTGTAGTACTCATGTAACCTGTCACTTATCATCGTATCATGTAACCTCAAATATTCGTATTAATATCTCTAAAATTTCAATAAATCTTTACTAATATATCATACCATAATAATTTGTCATTTCTTCTTATCACCAAATATCCCAAAATAATTAAAACGATTACCTGAATATTCTCTATGTAATATACCCAAACATGTTATTCACATATCAACATAATCATCAGTTTATCTTTCCAATATTTGTAACCCAAAATTTCTGCAAAATTCAATAAACAAATATCTCCCAAATAATTAAAATTCTTAACTCAAATATCATAACATTTCCCGTAAGGTATTCCTTTCACTTGCACAAACTTATTAATCCTGATTCAATACAGTCCTTATTTCACTTTCACGTATCCCCGTATTATTTCTATACCTTGATTATTATATCAAAATATCAGTACCCAAAATCCAAGAAAATATTCCATATCTCAAATCCCGTCATCATCAAATCTTCCTTTTATCAAGAAAGTAAACGGCGCATAACTCTTGTTCCCTCTTTTCCATTATTCTATTCCGCGCTTTCTTGCTGGAATCAATATCACGCGGATTTCCTCCGATCCTTAATGCTTTTAAATAGTTCATGCTGGGAAGAGGTTAGATCCATCAAAACATGGATATCATTCTTACAAACATTCGCAAGTATTATTCCAGTCTTCCAATGAATGATCTGAGGAAAATTTATCGAATAAGACTCGAAAGATTGAGGTTGCTGATGGCTCATGGTGTTTCAGAAGATGTTCGCTGGTTGATCGAAGCAAAGGTTCGACTATCTGGTGAATTACCTATGACATTTCCAAAGCACATGCCTGGTTTAGGCAAAAGCACCTTCGCAAAGAAACGAAGAGCAAAAAGGCTGAATGGTTGCTACAAATGTGCTCGTTGGAACTGTGATACTCGTTGTAAAACAGTAGGATATTCTTCTACTAATCGGGATGATAAAATCAAATTCATAAAGGGTGGACTGAGTAAGGAGTCTTTGGATGATATTCGACTGACTCTTGAGACGCACCCAAGTGGTTATGTGCAACGTGAACTTTTCTCCTTATACGCTCAGTTTAACGGGGACAAAAATCGTTATAGTCTCCAAAATATAATAGCAAAAGATCCTGTTTGCCAGTCTGTTTTACAAAATGAGGCTTCTGGCAGTTCATCAATGATATAAGGTAAATCTCTTGATACACATTTAAAATATTTTGCTGTTTTCTTTCACGCGTTTGGGAAATAAAATATATTTTCCTTTCTCGAGTTTTGATAAAGCTGGAAATAAATATATTTTCCTTTCTCGAGGTTTGATAAAGCTGGAAATAAATCACCGAAAGGTGATATCTTTGGTAAAACAGTCAAAAGTTGGCCGATTTTGTCAAAAGTAAATCTTTACTTTTTCAGAATCAATGAAAAACAGTAAGTTTTTCCGGCTTTAAATAGCCAAACATATTTCATAGTTCAGGCATCCCAAAATCACATCTTCTTCGTAAGTTTTCTCTTCTATACTATCAAAGATGGAAGCACCAAAACTTCGACAGATCAAAACTATTTGTGTATTTTGTGGATCAAAAGTGGGGAAAGGCTTCAGTTATCTAGAAGCGGCCGTAGATCTTGGAAAGAAACTGGGGGAAAAAGGTATCACTCTTGTGTATGGGGGTGGTAGCAGTGGTCTAATGGGTTGTGTTTCCCAATCTGCTCTTGCAGAGAAATCAAAAGTAATCGGTGTCATACCTGTCCCTTTGGTAGATGTTGCAGGAAAAACACGAGGGCATGAAGTTCAAACCTTATCCATCCATGAACGCATAACTTGTATGCTATATGGTTCTGATGCCTTTATAGCCCTGCCCGGAGGTTTTGGTACCTTAGAAGAAATCTTTAACATTACCTCGTGGGCTCAACTAGATCTCCATACTAAGCCTATTGGGCTTCTGAATGTTAACAATTTCTTTGATGGCTTGTTAACCTTTCTTGATTATGCTGTGGAACAGGGATTCATCTCTCCATTTTCCAGAAGACTCCTTATTTCTGCTCCTACTATTGATGAACTACTGGATAAGCTGCAGTCATATATCTCAATACAAGATCCAGCAGGGGTTAAGATAGATTTGTCGCAAGGAAGGGGAATCAAGCGAAAATGGAGTCCGGTTAATGTAAACTTAACTTTATGAATCTTAGAATAGGTGGGGGTAGAGTACGGAGTATTCTTACTCTCGAGACACCCCTCTAATTTCCTAGGATTTTCCTTAATGTTTAAATCTTGTGTGTACCTCAAAGGTTCCAGGTGGTAGATTACGGAGTATTCTTACTCTCGAAACACACCTTTTTGAAGGTTTCTTTATTTCCTCAAAAGGTCAGAGGTGGTAGGATACGGCTACTCCGGAAACACATCTCTCAATTTGAGGAATTTCCCATGTTGCTTTCTTTTGCTTTTGCGTGTTTTCATGTATTTCCTTTCTAGGGTGACTCTTGTGTGTTCTCCTTATGAGAAAATAATAATATCTCTGTTATCATCTACTAAATCTCGTTTGTGATGTAAATGAACTTGTATGTCTAACTTCAATTCTCTTAGTGATTGCATACCATACTATGCTCTTAACTCCAAACGATAAAATTCTAGGCAGAGTTTTCCTTTGAAATTTGGACTTATCCAAATCGTAAGCATACTTCATAACTCACAATAATAACTAATTGTACATTTGATCACAATTTCATCAAACTTCAATATCATCATAAATATTCCAGAAAATCAATTCATAATTCCTCAACATAGAAATTTCAAATCATAATTTCTAATATCACCATATCAAGTCCTTATTTCTCAATAATTAAGAGCCTAAACTTTAAATCTCCAACTTCATAATTCTTCTCATAAAAATCTCAATAAAATCATATCACTTATAATCTCAACATCTCATCATAACTTCATAAAACTGACTTTCTATTTCTCGTTTAATCTAAACGATGAATAATTCGAAAATATTATCTAGTCCTTTCTGTTGACTTCTCATACTTAGTGCCATGTCTAAAATCAATTATGCAAAGTCCATTTAGGGCTCATCATTTCTAAACTTGACGACAAAGATTATTTTGAAAATCATTCGTAAATCATATTTTTTTTTTTTTTTTTTTTTTCAAAATTGAAACTTGAAGAGTGGTACCAATAATCATCCACAGTTTTTCCTTGCTTTTAAGCAAAGGTAGTGATAAAGGGATAAATTATTGAACCGAAAATTGAAACTTGAAGAGGAAGTACTAATAACCATCCACAGTTTTTCCCTTGTTTTTACACAAAGGTAGTGATAAAGGGATAAATTATTGTACAATTCATTATCAATTTTGTTTGTTTAATATATTATTCCATATATTTTGGGCCAAAGTTACAACCCAACTTAATTTCTAATTGAGTCAATCTTACTAAGCTTAATATGAACCAAAATTCATATCAATATCCTGTATGTCTCATGATTCTACATTAAAATGAATAAATTAAAATTTAGGCTTCTATCAATTCATATCATACTCAACATGTATATTTCACTTAAAGATTCATAACATATGAATATTTCATACTTAACATGTCTTAATAAAATCGTAAATGACTTGCAAAGCATATAACATACCTGGTTCGAGGAGTCAATACGTGGAGAGTGACATAGTAGAGTGATGAGTTAAAATATTTAAAAAAAAAAATTATTATTAATCATTTCGCATCTTTACATAAGATTGGGCCTAATTAACCCAAATAAAATTTTATCGTCAAATCTTATTTTCCTTTAGTCCCCGAACTTCTAGAAATTTATCAAAGACATCAATATAAAAATCATATCACTAACTAATTATATTCCATAAAATTTTCAGAACATTACAAACTCCCTTGCTTAAAATGAATTTTGTCCTTGAAATTCGCACATCAAATTTCATCATACTTTTCAAAATCATAACCATACTTGACATGTGAAAATTCAAATTTTTTTTTTAATTGAATAGTGATTTCGTTCACTGTTCATCATGAATAGCACGTCGTTTTACTGTTCACGTGAATAGTGTTTTTTTTTTTTTTTTTTTTTAAGAAATAAAATTTCAAAAATCTACAGAATCGTTTTTAAAACTCTTGTCTCTGATACCAACTGTGACGACCCGAATTCTCGAACATTCGAGTGCCACTAAAAGTGACTCATATCATATTATCGAGACTTGAATAGAAATGTAAAATTATTCAAAAGAATAATTAGAATCCCATAATTTTATTTGTGAATAAAAATAGAACATAATTTTCTTACATAAAGTTCAACATAATTATCTCATCAATCTTAACCACTTTTGCCACTTCCATGTTGACCGCCTCGAACCTTCAATTATCTGAAAATGGTAAATATCGTGGAGTGAGATTTATAAAATCTCAGTAAGTATACCAAGCATAAATTTTCTTTTGAAAGCATATGGATCATTTTCATCATAACATAGGATAGGATCGAAATACTCATAAACATAGGGAGACACAAGAATTTTACCGAACTTAAATGGCAAGAATTCTTATGTGTAGCGCTACTAAACTCCGGTCCCCTTAGCATAATCATAAACATATCATATGGAACCCATAACAATCTTGTGAGATTGATTTCATAGCAATGATCCAAACATTTTCATAAAAACATAAGATATACTTACTTTTCATAAAAACATAAGGTGTATTTACCTTTCATAAAAACATACTTACTTTTCATAAAAACATAAGATATATTTACTTGTCATAAAAACATACTTACTTTTCATAAAAACATAAGGTGTATTTACCTTTCATAAAAACATACTTACTTTTCATAAAAACATAAGATATACTTACTTGTCATAAAAACATAAGGTGTATTTACCTTTCATAAAAACATATTTACTTTTCATAAAAACATAAGATATATTTACTTGTCATAAAAATATACTTACTTTTCATAAAAACATAAGGTGTATTTACCTTTCATAAAAACATACTTACTTTTCATAAAAACATAAGATATACTTACTTGTCATAAAAACATACTTACTTTTCATAAAAACATAAGGTGTATTTACCTTTCATAAAAACATACTTACTTTTCATAAAAACATAAGATATACTTACTTGTCATAAAAACATACTTACTTTTCATAAAAACATAAGGTGTATTTACCTTTCATAAAAACATACTTACTTTTCATAAAAACATAAGATATACTTACTTGTCATAAAAACATACTTACTTTTCATAAAAACATAAGGTGTATTTACCTTTCATAAAAACATACTTACTTTTCATAAAAACATAAGATATACTTACCTTTTAAAAGATTAAAATGAAGTGTAGTAGTAAATGGACCAAAACTTTCTTGACCACCTTGAATTTCTCTTACTTGTGGATTTTGTCAAGAGATTGGAAATAAGTGTATATGTGTAGAGTTGTGTGTAAAAGAGATGGGTTTAAATAGATGTATAAAGTTGGCATATTGTAAACATAATCATTCAATTCTATTAATTTTAACACATCCTTTTCTTAAAGTAAAGCACCATTCATATACTTTTCCATATTTATACAAATATTATGCTCTTCATGATTACATATAATGGAGTCTTATCAACCATTCATATACTTTTCCATATTTATACAAATATTATGCTCTTCATGATTACATATAATGGAGTCTTATCAACCATTCATATACTTTTCCATATTTATACAAATATTATGCTCTTCATGATTACATATAATGGAATCTTATCAACCATTCATATACTTTTCCATATTTATACAAATATTATGCTCTTCATGATTACATATAATGGAGTCTATAATTCATTCATATACTTTTCCATATTTATACAAATATTATGCTCTTCATGATTACATATAATGGAGTATATAATTCATTCATATACTTTTCCATATTTATACAAATATTATGCTCTTCATGATTACATATAATGGAGTATATAATTCATTCATACACTTTTCCATATTTATTAAATTAAGATTCTCATAATTATTATATATAATGGAACCTCTCATGCTTGCATATATTTTCTTAATTTTAATAATAAAAATAATTTTTGTATAAATAAATATTGGGATAACATTGAATTAAGTACTTGGACTTAATATACTTTAAATCAAGAGAATGGAGATATTTTTAGAAATTCGGAATTTAATTTAAAATCGAACGATCTCGATTATTTCTTGACTTGGCTATACGAATACGTCGTGGCGTTAACTTAATAAAAATGGGTGAAATAGTAGCGACACGATTTTCTATTAAAATAATTATTAATCGCGTAAAAATTCTTGGTCGCTACAATTTACCTGTCATTTATTTGTTTTTTCTCTCTTTCAGTAATTTCTTATTATACCCAACCCTTAAATGAGGCTCAAAAGGATAAAATAACAATAGCTATTTTTCTACATTCGTGGATGAAGTAACTAACAAATAAAGGTAGACTTTCTGATTTCAATTGTATTAGCATGTGTTTGGTAAATGTATTATAACACATATTTATAAACATTACAATTTACAATATCACTTTTTAATCACACATATTTTTCGAAACCACTTTTTAACCACAATTTCTACCTAAAAAACCGAAAAAAATCAAAAAATAACTGCGCCTTACAGCCACCAAACAGTCTTAATCATGAATTTAAATATTGTTGAACTTTAACTGAGAGTAAGTTAATACACTACACAACTAGAAGTTTGCTAGGAAATGGATACTATAATGAAGAAGTTCATTCAGAAGTTATTTTATATTATTGTTCATTGATGCGTTCACCCGACTGGGCATAAATTGTTAAAAGATAAACCATGTAAACTGTGAATATTTTCAATGATTTTAATGAAATTGTTGAGTATTATTCTCTTCAATGCCATTTCTTCTTTCAAACTTATTATTGTTATTGTTTTTACAATTCCCACTGGCTTTAAATTTCTAATCTTGTGCACCAGGAAGTGTTTGGATGCAACACTTCAACATTTAGAAGAAAAGCAAAACAGCAAGAAAAAATTGGTTGGTATATGCCCCCCCCCCCCCCCCCCCCCCCTTTTGCACATACACCATATTTGTCTAATGGTATTTATAGTTAGTCAAACTAATTATTATTATTATTATTTATTTATTTAACAAGTAAAACTTCGTTTACTATCTTACAATGGTGACTATAAAGATAATACTTTGTTGTTATTTTGAGACTGTAATGACGCTAATGCAATAATCTAAAAGTTGAAGAGTAGATACGATAAAGGCAAAACATACTGTACTATGACGCTAATGCAATAATCTAAAAGTTGAAGAGTAGATACGATAAAGGCAAAACATACTGTACTATGACTTCAATGTGAATTTCTATTTCCAGTTTATCCAATCTATATATAATGTTCACAGGTTCTATGATTATGATATGAGTAGAAAGATATGTTCACTTTTAGATATAGAGTGTAGTTGGATTAGGGAGGGAGGGAGGGAGGGAAGGGATGCACATTACATCCATGTTGGAAGGCTCACATATTATTTATTTATTTTTTATCTAACTAAAGACACTTTAATTATTAATAAGTAATCATATACTTTCTCAATGTCTACTTAATATGCTATTCAACTAGCAAATAAAGAAAATTGATTGTTAATGAATGCCTTAATTTTCTATAAAGATAGAATATGTAGACGGTCTGTAATTCTTTTTATGAAAAGTAAGTATGTTTTTATGACAAGTAAGTATATCTTATGTTTTTATGAAAATTAAGTATGTTGTTATGAAATGTAAATATACTTTAAGTTTTTATGAAAAGTAAGTATGTTTTTATGAAAGGTATTACCTTATGTTTTTATGAAAAGTAAGTATGTTTTTATGACAAGTAAGTATATCTTATGTTTTTATGAAAAGTAAGTATGTTTTTATGAAAGGTAAATACACCTTATGTTTTTATGAAAAGTAAGTATGTTTTTATGAAAGGTAAATACACCTTATGTTTTTATGAAAAGTAAGTATGTTTTTATGACAAGTAAGTATATCTTATGTTTTTATGAAAAGTAAGTATGTTTTTATGAAAGGTAAATACACCTTATGTTTTTATGAAAAGTAAGTATGTTTTTATGACAAGTAAGTATATCTTATGTTTTTATGAAAGGTAAATACACCTTATGTTTTTATGAAAAGTAAGTATGTTTTTATGACAAGTAAGTATATCTTATGTTTTTATGAAAAGTAAGTATGTTTTTATGAAAGGTAAATACACCTTATGTTTTTATGAAAAGTAAGTATGTTTTTATGACAAGTAAGTATATCTTATGTTTTTATGAAAAGTAAGTATGTTTTTATGAAAGGTAAATACACCTTATGTTTTTATGAAAAGTAAGTATGTTTTTATGACAAGTAAGTATATCTTATGTTTTTATGAAAAGTAAGTATGTTTTTATGAAAGGTAAATACACCTTATGTTTTTATGAAAAGTAAGTATGTTTTTATGACAAGTAAGTATATCTTATGTTTTTATGAAAAGTAAGTATGTTTTTATGAAAGGTAAATACACCTTATGTTTTTATGAAAAGTAAGTATGTTTTTATGACAAGTAAGTATATCTTATGTTTTTATGAAAATGTTTGGATCATTGCTATGAAATCAATCTCACAAGATTGTTATGGGTTCCATATGATATGTTTATGATTATGCTAAGGGGACCGGAGTTTAGTAGCGCTATACATAAGAATTCTTGCCATTTAAGTTCGGTAAAATTCTTGTGTCTCCCTATGTTTATGAGTATTTCGATCCTATCCTATGTTATGATGAAAATGATCCATATGCTTTCAAAAGAAAATTTATGCTTGGTATACTTACTGGGATTTTATAAATCTCACTCCACGATATTTACCATTTTCAGATAATTGAAGGTTCGAGGCGGTCAACATGGAAGTGGCAAAAGTGGTTAAGATTGATGAGATAATTATGTTGAACTTTATGTAAGAAAATTATGTTCTATTTTTATTCACAAATAAAATTATGGGATTCTAATTATTCTTTTGAATAATTTTACATTACTATTTAAGTCTCGATAATATGATATGAGTCACTTTTAGTGGCACTCGAATGGAAGAGAATTCGGGTCGTCACAAAGTGTCACAAAAAAAAATTCAAAAGTCGTTATTTCCTTCGTTTATTATCCGAATTTAATTTCGTTTGTTTCGTTTTTCTCGTAGTTGAATTTTTGAAAAAAAAAAAACAAAAAAACGAAAATTCTCAGTTCAATTAAAATAGTTGATACCTGATTTTCAAGAATTATTTTCTTGAAACAATCTTAATTTCCATAAAAAGTGTCAAGTCCCTTATAGAGTCAAATTCAATTCTCTAAAGGTCTTCTTTGAGTTTTTCCAACAAATTCCTTAAATTCTCACTCTTACTCGATTTGAATCATTCGGGCTTAAACTTGTTGAGTTCGGGTTCATTCTTTGAAGCAATTGGGGTGAAAGCTATTGAGTGGAAAAAGGCAGAGAGGTGAGATCAATAGAGGGTAAAAGCCTAATTTGAGTGATACACGAGCGAAATACACGTGAGGCATATAATATTTAGTGTTAGGATGTCTGAACAATCTTCTACTGCAAAAAACAACGATCGAGCCAACATGACGGAAGAGATGGTACAACGGTTTGAGTGGTTGTTTGGGGATGTGTTAGGTAGGTTAGAAAGGCTTGAGCAACCTCGGGAAGTGCCTAATGCCCGTAGGCAAGGTGGTAGAGTAGAGGGGATCGATGAGAATGAAGAAGGTAGTGATTTTGACGATGGGGCAATTGTGGATAGAGTAGTTAGGCATGGAAGAAGGGATAGAGATCTTGGTGGCGATAGAATGGATGGTAGTATGAGCAACATCAAAATGACAGTTCCATCATTCAAGGGTAGGAGTGATCCGGAAGCATACCTAGAATGGGAGAAGAAGATGGAATTAATTTTTAATTGCTACACTTATTCGGAAGAGAAAAAGGTTAAAGTAGCGGTACTTGAATTCTCCGAGTATGCTATTACTTGGTGGGACCAATTGGTGACTTCTAGGAGGAGGAATCGCGAGAGACCCGTTAGTACGTGGGATGAATTAAAAGCTATCATGAGAAAGAGGTTCGTTCCTAGTCATTACCATCGGGAGCTTCATCAAAAGTTGCAAGGTCTATACCAAGGATCAAAGAGTGTGGAGGATTATCACAAGGAGATGGAGATATTGATGATTAGAGCTAATGTAGATGAGGATAGGGAGGCTACGATGGCTCGATTTTTGAATGGTTTGAATAGGGATATTGCTAATGTGGTTGAACTACAACATTACTTGGAGATGGAGGATATGTTGCACATGGCTATAAAGGTTGAGAAGCAATTGAAGAAGAAGGGGACAGCAAGGTATCAATCGGGTACTAATTCTTCTTGGAAGCCGAAGTGGGAAGGTAAAGGAGAAGGGGCTGTTTCTAAAGGAAAGTTTGAAGCACCAAAAGGGAAGTTTGAGGCACCAAAAGGGAAGGAGGAACAAGCTAATAAATTCGTACCTAAAGGGGAACCTCAACCATCTAGGAGTAGAGACATTCAATGCTTCAAATGTTTGGGGAGAGGACATGTGGCGTCTCAATGTCCTAATAGGCGAGTGGTACTTTTGCGAAAGGATGGAACTATGGAGAGTGATAGTGAGGAAGAGGATTATAGCGATATGCCAGCGTTGGAGGAAATATGTGAGGATGAAGATGTGTTATCTGGGGAGCATGGCGAGTTATTAGTGGCAAGGCGAGCCCTTAGTGCCCAAATCCACACGGATGATTTGGAACAACAACGGGAGAACATATTTCATACTCGATGTCGCATTAATAACAAGGTATGTAGTATGATTATTGATGGCGGTAGTTGCACTAACGTCGCTAGTACTATACTTGTTGAAAAATTAGGATTACCTTTGTTAAAACATCCTAAACCTTATAGGCTTCAATGGTTAAATGATAGTGGAGAAATTAAGGTGAATAGGAGGGTGTTGGTGAATTTTTCTATTGGTAGCTATGTGGATGAAGTTATGTGTGATGTGGTACCTATGCATGCCGGGCACATTTTGTTGGGTAGACCTTGGCAGTATGATAGGAAGGTCACGCATGATGGGTATAAAAATAGGTATAGCTTTACCAAAGGGGGAAAAACCATTACACTTGCACCATTGACACCGTCACAAGTGTATGAAGATCAAATAAAACTGAAAAATGATGAAGAAAAAAGAGTAAAGGAAAATGAGAGAAAGAGAGTTGAGGCCACGACCTCAGAAAAAGGAGAGGAAAAGAGAGTTGGAACCACGACTCTAGAAAAAGGAGAGGCGAGAGAAAAAAAGAGTGTTGGGGTACATACCTCAGAAAAAGGAGAGGGAGCGAAGAGTGCCAGAAAAGAAAGAAAAATGAGTTTCTATGCAAAAAGGAGTGAAATCAAAAAAACATTTATGGAAAAACGACCAATGGTCCTTTTATTGTACAAGGATTCATTCCTTGCCTTTGATGAAACTAACAAATCCCTCCCTAGTTTGGCTATTTCTTTATTGCAGGAATTTGACGATGTATTTCCGGAGGATATACCTAGTGGGTTGCCACCCATTCGTGGTATTGAGCATCAGATTGATTTTATACCTGGAGCAGTCATTCCAAACCGTCCAGCTTATAGGAGTAATCCCGAGGAGACGAAGGAGCATCAAAAGCAAGTGGAGGAGTTAATGAGTAAGGGATACATAAGGGAAAGCATGGGCCCATGTGCTGTACCCGTGTTACTTGTACCGAAGAAGGACGAGACGTGGAGAATGTGTGTTGATTGTAGGGCCATCAACAACATAACGGTAAAGTATCGTCATCCTATTCCTAGGTTAGATGATATGTTGGATGAATTGTATGGCTCTAGCATATTTAGTAAAATTGACCTTAAGAGTGGTTATCATCAAATTCGAATGAAAGAAGGAGATGAGTGGAAAACTGCTTTTAAAACTAAGTATGACTTGTATGAATGGTTAGTAATGCCTTTTGGACTTACTAATGCACCTAGCACCTTTATGCGTTTAATGAATCATGTTTTACGTGCATTTATAGGTAAATTCGTTGTAGTTTACTTCGATGATATCTTGATATATAGTAAAACTTTGAATGAGCATGTGGAGCAGGTTAGGTGTGTGCTTGTGGTTTTAAGACAAGAGCAACTTTTTGCTAATTTTAAAAAGTGTGATTTTTGCATGGAAAAAGTTGTGTTTCTTGGCTATGTGGTTAGTGCTAAAGGGATAGAAGTAGATGAAGAGAAAATCAAAGCTATTAAAGAATGGCCAACACCTAAAAGCATAACTGAGGTTAGGAGTTTTCATGGCTTGGCTAGTTTTTATAGGCGCTTTGTTAAAAATTTTAGCACGATTGCTGCACCACTCACAGAAATTGTCAAAAAGAGTGTAGGGTTTAAATGGGGTGTAGAACAGGAGCATGCATTTGATACTATCAAAAATATGTTATGTGAAGCACCGGTTTTATCACTTCCTAACTTTGACAAAGCTTTTGAGATTGAATGTGATGCCTCAGGGCTAGGCATTGGAGCTGTTTTAATGCAGGATCAAAGGCCAATCGCCTATTTTAGTGAAAAACTAAAAGGGGCTGCACTTAATTATCCCACATATGACAAGGAGTTATACTCACTTGTGCGCGCTTTGGAAACATGGCAACATTACTTGTGGCCACGGGAGTTCGTGATACACACTGATCATGAATCCTTGAAACATTTGAGGGGTCAAGCTAAACTGAGTAAGAGACATGCAAGGTGGGTAGAGTTCATCGAAACATTTCCCTATGTCATCCGGTACAAACAAGGTAAGGAAAATGTGGTGGCAGACGCATTGTCTCGAAGGTATGTTCTTTTAAATTCTTTAAATTCGAAATTGCTTGGATTTGAATACATTAAGGACATGTATGCTAATGACCTGGACTTTTCTAATATTTATGAGTCATGTGGTAAAGGGGCTGTGGATAGGTTCTTTAAACATGATGATTATTTATTTCGAGAAAATAAATTGTGTGTCCCTAGGTGTTCAATGAGAGAATTACTTGTGAGAGAGGCCCATAGTGGAGGTCTAATGGGTCATTTCGGGATTAAAAAGACCATTGAAATCCTAAGTGAACATTTCTATTGGCCTAAAATGAAAATTGATGTGTTTCGGGTTTGTAATAGATGCATTAATTGTAAGAAGGCTAAATCTAAGATTAAACCCCATGGATTATATATGCCTTTGCCCGTCCCTAGTGAGCCTTGGGTCGATATCTCTATGGATTTTGTTTTGGGATTACCTAGGACTAAGAAGGGGAGAGATTCAATTTTTGTGGTAGTAGATCGTTTTAGTAAAATGGCACATTTCATACCATGCCACAAAACTGATAACGCTACTAACATAGCTGAAATTTTCTTTCGAGAAGTCGTGCGCTTACATGGGGTTCCTAAAAGTATTCTCTCGGATAGGGATGTTAAATTCCTTAGTCATTTTTGGAGAGTCTTGTGGAACAAATTAGGAACAAAATTACTTTTTTCTACAACTTGTCACCCACAGACCGATGGACAGACCGAGGTAGTAAATAGGACAATGATCCAATTATTGCACACCATAATCAATAAAAATCTGAAAAATTGGGAAGAGTGTTTACCATTTATTGAATTTGCATATAATAGAGCTATACATTCTACTACTTCGTGTTCGCCATTTGAAATTGTTTATGGTTTTAATCCGCTAACACCATTAGATTTAATTCCTTTACCTGTGAATGAACGTAGTAGTTTAGATGGAAAGAAAAAGGCTGAGATGGTTAAAGCACTCCACGACAAGGTGAGGTTGGCGATTGAAAAGAAAAATGAACATTATGCTTCGCAGGCCAACAAAGGAAGAAAGGGCATCATTTTTGAACCCGGTGATTGGGTTTGGGTTCATTTGAGAAAGGAGCGGTTTCCAGAACAACGCAAGTCAAAGTTACAACCGCGGGGCGATGGTCCATTCCAAGTGATTGAAAGGATCAACAACAATGCCTATAGACTCGATCTTCCTGGTGAGTATAATGTTTCGACTTCATTTAATGTTTCTGATCTATCTCCGTTTGATGCAGGTACAGATTCGAGGTCGAATCCTTTCGAAGAGGGAGGGGATGATGTGATCCAGACCACGGATACAAGCCCGCACAAAGATCCGTTGAAGATCAAAGGAGGACGACGGAAATCCCCTAACATTTCAATTACTATGGTTTTGAGCCCAACCTTCAAAAGTGAGGTTTATATAGTTTTAGATGGCATTAGTAAGAAAAATATAAATGGAAGTTTATATGGTTATAGAGGTCATTACTTTGATAGAGGCCGGCCCATTTACGAAGCTTATTTTCCTAAGCTTTTGGGTTCCATGTTAAGCCAGAATGTATTGCTATATCTTGCATTAATTGAAGCTTCATATCCGTTGATGGAAGGGATGACTTCAACTTCTTGATGAACTAAATATAAGAAATCAAATATTTAGTTTCTAAGGAATAGAAAAATTCAATTCTACAACATTCATATATAGAAGATAGAGTACCTCTTTATTGACCTAAACATTTGGAGAATTCTCATCTCTCAGAAAATACAGTTCTCAGCTCCCACAATTCTCATTCCTATTCCAGAGAGCTATATGAAATTCCAAATAAATACATTTAAAGCTCAAAATATGGCACACTCATTGAAATAAGGAAGAGCTGCACCGGGCTACATCATGATTTCTGGCCAGATTCACGAATATTTGAAGTATTCAAGATCCAAAAACAAGAAACTGTGAAATAATTTAGAACAACTTTAAAATAATCAATTTATAGTACAAAATCCAGATCTTTTAGTTTCAACCACCCAGATCTCTTTAAATTTTACTTGTATATATTCTGTATAATATACAACCAGGACCACCTTATATAGAAACACAGTTTAACAGAGTGAATCATAATATTTAAATAAAAGAAATGAGTGACAAAGTAAAAATTGTTCAAAAAATAAATAAAAATAAGTAGGAAAGAGGAAGAATGTAATTTTACAGAAACAAATTGAATATGTACGGAAAGGTGGGGTTGAGAATACAGTGGAGAAAGAGGAAGGATATAATTTTAGAGAAATGGATTGATATATATGCACGGAAAGGTTGGGGTGGTTTGTAATAAATTAGTGAAGGTCACCAAACTTTGAGTGGAATTTCACTTTATCAATTCAACATTTTTATCCAGAAATTTAGTGTCACTGTGCCAAAAATAATTTGCCTTTTATGGCCACGGAATTTAATTGTTTTGATATTTATCTAATTGCAAATAATTTCTTTTTTTGAAGATTATTTCGCAACATGTCGACATTAATTCTCTGGAATATGATTTGCCACATTATGAGCTAGATAATAAGAGTAAGCATCGATATCAAGGTTATCAATTCCTTGTATTATGGCTTCTCGTAGACCTAACTCAAGAGCCACAAGTTTCGCTTAAAGGTGGCTGAAATTGTTCGATAATGGCTCTGCACAAGCAACTTTAAACAGGCCATGATGCTCTTGAAGGATGTATCCTGCTCCCCATGATTGATATCATTAGGGGCGCAGGCAGTGAAGTTTAGCTTCAATGCGTCTTCCATTGGCTCTGCACGTGCGAGGCATGTGCCGTGCTTGTAATCAAGTGTTGAGCATGTGCTGGTGTTAATGTTTTGTTCCCTTACACCGCAAGAGCAAATGATTGCCCCTTAGCAGTAGGTTGTAGAAACAATTAGCAGAAGATCTCTGTTTCCCCCAATTAGGAAGCAGCATCATGCCTTTAGTGTGTGATCACAGAGCGTGATCCAAAGATAAATGTTTTGAATTTTTATTTTGTAATGAAATTAATTTTACTTTCCTGTAAATAGTGAATATTTGCGCTTCACAGGTAAACCGTAAAATACCTAAATTCCTGCTTTATCTAATATCACTATGAAACAGCCTAAACAATGACAAACATACTTCTAGGCTATCAACCAAAACCTCTCCAACATTTTTAAAGGCGCAACTCTATTCAAGTGCTACATAGTGTAGACTTGACAACACCGCTGGAAGATGCATGGAAGCTAAATTCTGAGCTCATGCCTGAGGAGCAGGATCCGTCCTTCGCGAGCATCATGGTTTATTTAAAGTACCTCGTGCAGAGTCATCATCAAACGATTTCAGCCACCTTGAAGCAAAACTTGTTGCCCTTGAGTTGGCTCAACGAGAAGCCATAGTAGTACAAGATTTAACGTTACATATTTAATGCATTTTCATTTTTATTTCCATATTTAATGCATTTTCATTTTACTTGTACATATTCTGTATAATATACAACCAGGACCACCTTCTATAGAAACACAGTTTAACAGAGTGAATCATAATATTACAATACAAGAAATGAGTGACAATGTAAAAATTGTTCAAAAAATAAATAAAAAAAAAGGAGGAAAGAGGAAGAATGTAATTTTACAGAAACAAATTGAATATGTACGGAAAGGTGGGGTTGAGAATACAGTGGAGAAAGAGGAAGGATATAATTTTAGAGAAATGGATTGATATATATGCACGGAAAGGTTGGGGTGGTTTGTAATAAATTAGTGAAGGTCACCAAACTTTGAGTGGAATTTCACTTTATCAATTCAACATTTTTATCCAGAAATTTAGTGTCACTGTGCCAAAAATAATTTGCCTTTTATGGCCACGGAATTTAATTGTTTTGATATTTATCTAATTGCAAATAATTTCTTTTTTTGAAGATTATTTCGAAACATGTCGACATCAATTCTCTGGAATAAGATTTGCCACATTATGAGCTAGATAATAAGAGTAAGCATCGATATCAAGGTTATCAATGCCTTGTATTATGGCTTCTCGTAGACCTAACTCAAGAGCCACAAGTTTCGCTTAAAGGTTGCTGAAATTGTTCGATAATGGCTCTGCACAAGCAACTTTAAACAGGCCATGATGCTCTTGAAGGATGTATCCTGCTCCCCATGATTGATATCATTAGGGGCACAAGCAGTGAAGTTTAGCTTCAATGCGTCTTCCATTGGCTCTGCACGTGCGAGGCATGTGCCGTGCTTGTCATCAAGTGTTGAGCATGTGCTGGTGTTAATGTTTTGTTCCCTTGCACCGCAAGAGCAAATGATTGCCCCTTAGCAGTAGGTTGTAGAAACAATTAGCAGAAGATCTCTGTTTCCCCCAATTAGGAAGCATCATCATGCCTTTAGTGTGTGATCACATTGCGTGATCCAAAGATAAATGTTTTGCATTTTTATTTTGTAATGAAATTAATTTTACTTTCCTGTAAATAGTGAATATTTGTGCTTCACAGGTAAACCGTAAAATATCTAAATTTCTGCTTTATCTTATATCACGATGAAACAGCCTAAACAATGACAAACATACTTCTAGGCTATCAACGAAAACCTCTCCAACATTTTTAAAGGCGTAACTCTATTCAAGTGCTACATGGTGTAGACTTGACAACACCGCTGGAAGATGCATGGAAGCTAAATTCTGAGCTCATGCCTGAGGAGCAGGATCCGTCCTTCGCGAGCATCATGGCTTATTTAAAGTACCTCGTGCTGAGTCATCATCAAACGATTTCAGCCACCTTGAAGCAAAACTTGTTGCCCTTGAGTTGGCTCAACGAGAAGCCATAGTAGTACAAGATTTAACGTTACATATTTAATGCATTTTCATTTTTATTTCCATATTTAATGCTTTTTCATTTTACTTGTACATATTCTGTATAATATACAACCAGGACCACCTTATATAGAAACACAGTTTAACAGAGTGAATCATAATATTACAATACAAGAAATGAGTGACAAAGTAAAAATTGTTCAAAAAATAAATAAAAATAAGGAGGAAAGAGGAAGAATGTAATTTTACAGAAACAAATTGAATATGTACGGAAAGGTGGGGTTGAGAATACAGTGGAGAAAGAGGAAGGATATAATTTTAGAGAAATGGATTGATATATATCCACGGAAAGGTTGGGGTGGTTTGTAATAAATTAGTGAAGGTCACCAAACTTTGAGTGGAATTTCACTTTATCAATTCAACATTTTTATCCAGAAATTTAGTGTCACTGTGCCAAAAATAATTTGCCTTTTATGGCCACGGAATTTAATTGTTTTGATATTTATCTAATTGCAAATAATTTCTTTTTTTGAAGATTATTTCGAAACATGTCGACATTAATTCTCTGGAATAGGATTTGCCACATTATGAGCTAGATAATAAGAGTAAGCATCGATATCAAGGTTATCAATGCCTTGTATTATGGCTTCTCGTAGACCTAACTCAAGAGCCACAAGTTTCGCTTAAAGGTTGCTGAAATTGTTCGATAATGGCTCTGCACAAGCAACTTTAAACAGGCCATGATGCTCTTGAAGGATGTATCATGCTCCCCATGATTGATATCATTAGGGGCACAAGCAGTGAAGTTTAGCTTCAATGCGTCTTCCATTGGCTCTGCACGTGCGAGGCATGTGCCGTGCTTGTAATCAAGTGTTGAGCATGTGCTGGTGTTAATGTTTTGTTCCCTTGCACCGCAAGAGCAAATGATTGCCCCTTAGCAGTAGGTTGTAGAAACAATTAGCAGAAGATCTCTGTTTCCCCCAATTAGGAAGCATCATCATGCCTTCAGTGTGTGATCACAGTGCGTGATCCAAAGATAAATGTTTTGCATTTTTATTTTGTAATGAAATTAATTTTACTTTCCTGTAAATAGTGAATATTTGTGCTTCACAGGTAAACCGTAAAATATCTAAATTTCTGCTTTATCTTATATCACGATGAAACAGCCTAAACAATGACAAACATACTTCTAGGCTATCAACTAAAACCTCTCCAACATTTTTAAAGGCATAACTCTATTCAAGTGCTACATGGTGTAGACTTGACAACACCGCTGGAAGATGCATGGAAGCTAAATTCTGAGCTCATGCCTGAGGAGCAGGATCCGTCCTTCGCGAGCATCATGGCTTATTTAAAGTACCTCGTGCTGAGTCATCATCAAACGATTTCAGCCACCTTGAAGCAAAACTTGTTGCCCTTGAGTTGGCTCAACGAGAAGCCATAGTAGTACAAGATTTAACGTTACATATTTAATGCATTTTCATTTTTATTTCCATATTTAATGCTTTTTCATTTTACTTGTACATATTCTGTATAATATACAACCAGGACCACCTTCTATAGAAACACAGTTTAACAGAGTGAATCATAATATTACAATACAAGAAATGAGTGACAATGTAAAAATTGTTCAAAAAATAAATAAAAAAAAAGGAGGAAAGAGGAAGAATGTAATTTTACAGAAACAAATTGAATATGTACGGAAAGGTGGGGTTGAGAATACAGTGGAGAAAGAGGAAGGATATAATTTTAGAGAAATGGATTGATATATATGCACGGAAAGGTTGGGGTGGTTTGTAATAAATTAGTGAAGGTCACCAAACTTTGAGTGGAATTTCACTTTATCAATTCAACATTTTTATCCAGAAATTTAGTGTCACTGTGCCAAAAATAATTTGCCTTTTATGGCCACGGAATTTAATTGTTTTGATATTTATCTAATTGCAAATAATTTCTTTTTTTGAAGATTATTTCGAAACATGTCGACATCAATTCTCTGGAATAAGATTTGCCACATTATGAGCTAGATAATAAGAGTAAGCATCGATATCAAGGTTATCAATGCCTTGTATTATGGCTTCTCGTAGACCTAACTCAAGAGCCACAAGTTTCGCTTAAAGGTTGCTGAAATTGTTCGATAATGGCTCTGCACAAGCAACTTTAAACAGGCCATGATGCTCTTGAAGGATGTATCCTGCTCCCCATGATTGATATCATTAGGGGCACAAGCAGTGAAGTTTAGCTTCAATGCGTCTTCCATTGGCTCTGCACGTGCGAGGCATGTGCCGTGCTTGTAATCAAGTGTTGAGCATGTGCTGGTGTTAATGTTTTGTTCCCTTGCACCGCAAGAGCAAATGATTGCCCCTTAGCAGTAGGTTGTAGAAACAATTAGCAGAAGATCTCTGTTTCCCCCAATTAGGAAGCATCATCATGCCTTTAGTGTGTGATCACATTGCGTGATCCAAAGATAAATGTTTTGCATTTTTATTTTGTAATGAAATTAATTTTACTTTCCTGTAAATAGTGAATATTTGTGCTTCACAGGTAAACCGTAAAATATCTAAATTTCTGCTTTATCTTATATCACGATGAAACAGCCTAAACAATGACAAACATACTTCTAGGCTATCAACGAAAACCTCTCCAACATTTTTAAAGGCGTAACTCTATTCAAGTGCTACATGGTGTAGACTTGACAACACCGCTGGAAGATGCATGGAAGCTAAATTCTGAGCTCATGCCTGAGGAGCAGGATCCGTCCTTCGCGAGCATCATGGCTTATTTAAAGTACCTCGTGCTGAGTCATCATCAAACGATTTCAGCCACCTTGAAGCAAAACTTGTTGCCCTTGAGTTGGCTCAACGAGAAGCCATAGTAGTACAAGATTTAACGTTACATATTTAATGCATTTTCATTTTTATTTCCATATTTAATGCTTTTTCATTTTACTTGTACATATTCTGTATAATATACAACCAGGACCACCTTATATAGAAACACAGTTTAACAGAGTGAATCATAATATTACAATACAAGAAATGAGTGACAAAGTAAAAATTGTTCAAAAAATAAATAAAAATAAGGAGGAAAGAGGAAGAATGTAATTTTACAGAAACAAATTGAATATGTACGGAAAGGTGGGGTTGAGAATACAGTGGAGAAAGAGGAAGGATATAATTTTAGAGAAATGGATTGATATATATCCACGGAAAGGTTGGGGTGGTTTGTAATAAATTAGTGAAGGTCACCAAACTTTGAGTGGAATTTCACTTTATCAATTCAACATTTTTATCCAGAAATTTAGTGTCACTGTGCCAAAAATAATTTGCCTTTTATGGCCACGGAATTTAATTGTTTTGATATTTATCTAATTGCAAATAATTTCTTTTTTTGAAGATTATTTCGAAACATGTCGACATTAATTCTCTGGAATAAGATTTGCCACATTATGAGCTAGATAATAAGAGTAAGCATCGATATCAAGGTTATCAATGCCTTGTATTATGGCTTCTCGTAGACCTAACTCAAGAGCCACAAGTTTCACTTAAAGGTTGCTGAAATTGTTCGATAATGGCTCTGCACAAGCAACTTTAAACAGGCCATGATGCTCTTGAAGGATGTATCCTGCTCCCCATGATTGATATCATTAGGGGCACAAGCAGTGAAGTTTAGCTTCAATGCGTCTTCCATTGGCTCTGCACGTGGGAGGCATGTGCCGTGCTTGTAATCAAGTGTTGAGCATGTGCTGGTGTTAATGTTTTGTTCCCTTGCACCGCAAGAGCAAATGATTGCCCCTTAGCAGTAGGTTGTAGAAACAAATAGCAGAAGATCTCTGTTTCCCCCAATTAGGAAGCATCATCATGCCTTTAGTGTGTGATCACATTGCGTGATCCAAAGATAAATGTTTTGCATTTTTATTTTGTAATGAAATTAATTTTACTTTCCTGTAAATAGTGAATATTTGTGCTTCACAGGTAAACCGTAAAATATCTAAATTTCTGCTTTATCTTATATCACGATGAAACAGCCTAAACAATGACAAACATACTTCTAGGCTATCAACGAAAACCTCTCCAACATTTTTAAAGGCGTAACTCTATTCAAGTGCTACATGGTGTAGACTTGACAACACCGCTGGAAGATGCATGGAAGCTAAATTCTGAGCTCATGCCTGAGGAGCAGGATCCGTCCTTCGCGAGCATCATGGCTTATTTAAAGTACCTCGTGCTGAGTCATCATCAAACGATTTCAGCCACCTTGAAGCAAAACTTGTTGCCCTTGAGTTGGCTCAACGAGAAGCCATAGTAGTACAAGATTTAACGTTACATATTTAATGCATTTTCATTTTTATTTCCATATTTAATGCTTTTTCATTTTACTTGTACATATTCTGTATAATATACAACCAGGACCACCTTATATAGAAACACAGTTTAACAGAGTGAATCATAATATTACAATACAAGAAATGAGTGACAAAGTAAAAATTGTTCAAAAAATAAATAAAAATAAGGAGGAAAGAGGAAGAATGTAATTTTACAGAAACAAATTGAATATGTACGGAAAGGTGGGGTTGAGAATACAGTGGAGAAAGAGGAAGGATATAATTTTAGAGAAATGGATTGATATATATCCACGGAAAGGTTGGGGTGGTTTGTAATAAATTAGTGAAGGTCACCAAACTTTGAGTGGAATTTCACTTTATCAATTCAACATTTTTATCCAGAAATTTAGTGTCACTGTGCCAAAAATAATTTGCCTTTTATGGCCACGGAATTTAATTGTTTTGATATTTATCTAATTGCAAATAATTTCTTTTTTTGAAGATTATTTCGAAACATGTCGACATCAATTCTCTGGAATAAGATTTGCCACATTATGAGCTAGATAATAAGAGTAAGCATCGATATCAAGGTTATCAATGCCTTGTATTATGGCTTCTCGTAGACCTAACTCAAGAGCCACAAGTTTCACTTAAAGGTTGCTGAAATTGTTCGATAATGGCTCTGCACAAGCAACTTTAAACAGGCCATGATGCTCTTGAAGGATGTATCCTGCTCCCCATGATTGATATCATTAGGGGCACAAGCAGTGAAGTTTAGCTTCAATGCGTCTTCCATTGGCTCTGCACGTGGGAGGCATGTGCCGTGCTTGTAATCAAGTGTTGAGCATGTGCTGGTGTTAATGTTTTGTTCCCTTGCACCGCAAGAGCAAATGATTGCCCCTTAGCAGTAGGTTGTAGAAACAAATAGCAGAAGATCTCTGTTTCCCCCAATTAGGAAGCAGCATCATGCCTTTAGTGTGTGATCACAGAGCGTGATCCAAAGATAAATGTTTTGCATTTTTATTTTGTAATGAAATTAATTTTACTTTCCTGTAAATAGTGAATATTTGTGCTTCACAGGTAAACCGTAAAATATCTAAATTTCTGCTTTATCTTATATCACTATGAAACAGCCTAAACAATGACAAACATACTTCTAGGCTATCAACCAAAACCTCTCCAACATTTTTAAATGCGTAACTCTATTCAAGTGCTACATGGTGTAGACTTGACAACACCGCTGGAAGATGCATGGAAGCTAAATTCTGAGCTCATGCCTGAGGAGCAGGATCCGTCCTTCGCGAGCATCATGGCTTATTTAAAGTACCTCGTGCAGAGTCATCATCAAATGATTTCAGCCACCTTGAAGCAAAACTTGTTGCCCTTGAGTTGGCTCAACGAGAAGCCATAGTAGTACAAGATTTAACGTTACATATTTAATGCATTTTCATTTTTATTTCCATATTTAATGCATTTTCATTTTACTTGTACATATTCTGTTTAATATACAACTAGGACCACCTTATATAGAAACACAGTTTAACAGAGTGAATCATAATATTACAATACAAGAAATGAGTGACAAAGTAAAAATTGTTCAAAAAATAAATAAAAATAAGGAGGAAAGAGGAAGAATGTAATTTTACAGAAACAAATTGAATATGTACGGAAAGGTGGGGTTAAGAATACAGTGGAGAAAGAGGAAGGATATAATTTTAGAGAAATGGATTGATACATATATGAACGGAAAGGTTGGGGTGGTTTGTAATAAATTAGTGAAGGTCACTAAACTCTGAGTGGAATTTCACTTTATCAATTCAACTTTTTTATCCAGAAATTTAGTGTCACTGTGCCAAAAATAATTTGCCTTTTATGGCCACGGAATTTAATTGTTTTGATATTTATCTAATTGCAAATAATTTCTTTTTTAGAAGATTTTTTCGAAACATGTCTACATTAATTCTCTGGAATATGATTTGCCACATTATGAGCTAGATAATAAGAGTAAGCATCGATATCAAGGTTATCAATGCCTTGTATTATGGCTTCTCGTAGACCTAACTCAAGGGCCACAAGTTTCGCTTAAAGGTGGCTGAAATTGTTCGATAATGGCTCTGCACAAGCAACTTTAAACAGGCCATGATGCTCTTGAAGGATGTATCCTTCTCCCCATGATTGATATCATTAGGGGCACAAGCAGTGAAGTTTAGCTTCAATGCGTCTTCCTTTGGCTCTGCACGTGCGAGGCATGTGCCGTGCTTGTAATCAAGTGTTGAGCATGTGCTGGTGTTAATGTTTTGTTCCCTTGCTGTAGCGACCAAGAATTTTTACGCGATTAATAATTATTTTAATAGAAAATCGTGTCGCTACTATTTCACCCATTTTTATTAAGTTAACGCCACGACGTATTCGTATAGCCAAGTCAAGAAATAATCGAGATCGTTCGATTTTAAATTAAATTCCGAATTTCTAAAAATATCTCCATTCTCTTGATTTAAAGTATATTAAGTCCAAATACTTAATTCAATGTTATCCCAATATTTATTTATACAAAAATTATTTTTATTATTAAAATTAAGAAAATATATGCAAGCATGAGAGGTTCCATTATATATAATAATTATGAGAATCTTAATTTAATAAATATGGAAAAGTATATGAATGAATTATATACTCCATTATATGTAATCATGAAGAACATAATATTTGTATAAATATGGAAAAGTATATGAATGAATTATATACTCCATTATATGTAATCATGAAGAGCATAATATTTGTATAAATATGGAAAAGTATATGAATGAATTATAGACTCCATTATATGTAATCATGAAGAGCATAATATTTGTATAAATATGGAAAAGTATATGAATGGTTGATAAGATTCCATTATATGTAATCATGAAGAGCATAATATTTGTATAAATATGGAAAAGTATATGAATGGTTGATAAGACTCCATTATATGTAATCATGAAGAGCATAATATTTGTATAAATATGGAAAAGTATATGAATGGTTGATAAGACTCCATTATATGTAATCATGAAGAGCATAATATTTGTATAAATATGGAAAAGTATATGAATGGTGCTTTACTTTAAGAAAAGGATGTGTTAAAATTAATAGAATTGAATGATTATGTTTACAATATGCCAACTTTATACATCTATTTAAACCCATCTCTTTTACACACAACTCTACACATATACACTTATTTCCAATCTCTTGACAAAATCCACAAGTAAGAGAAATTCAAGGTGGTCAAGAAAGTTTTGGTCCATTTACTACTACACTTCATTTTAATCTTTTAAAAGGTAAGTATATCTTATGTTTTTATGAAAAGTAAGTATGTTTTTATGAAAGGTAAATACACCTTATGTTTTTATGAAAAGTAAGTATGTTTTTATGACAAGTAAGTATATCTTATGTTTTTATGAAAAGTAAGTATGTTTTTATGAAAGGTAAATACACCTTATGTTTTTATGAAAAGTAAGTATGTTTTTATGACAAATAAGTATATCTTATGTTTTTATGAAAAGTAAGTATGTTTTTATGAAAGGTAAATACACCTTATGTTTTTATGAAAAGTAAGTATGTTTTTATGACAAGTAAGTATATCTTATGTTTTTATGAAAAGTAAGTATGTTTTTATGAAAGGTAAATACACCTTATGTTTTTATGAAAAGTAAGTATGTTTTTATGACAAGTAAATATATCTTATGTTTTTATGAAAAGTAAATATGTTTTTATGAAAGGTAAATACACCTTATGTTTTTATGACAAGTAAGTATATCTTATGTTTTTATGAAAAGTAAGTATGTTTTTATGAAAGGTAAATACACCTTATGTTTTTATGAAAAGTAAGTATGTTTTTATGACAAGTAAGTATATCTTATGTTTTTATGAAAAGTAAGTATGTTTTTATGAAAGGTAAATACACCTTATGTTTTTATGAAAAGTAAGTATGTTTTTATGACAAGTAAATATATCTTATGTTTTTATGAAAAGTAAGTATGTTTTTATGAAAGGTAAATACACCTTATGTTTTTATGAAAAGTAAGTATATCTTATGTTTTTATGAAAATGTTTGGATCATTGCTATGAAATCAATCTCACAAGATTGTTATGGGTTCCATATGATATGTTTATGATTATGCTAAGGGGACCGGAGTTTAGTAGCGCTACACATAAGAATTCTTGCCATTTAAGTTCGGTAAAATTCTTGTGTCTCCCTATGTTTATGAGTATTTCGATCCTATCCTATGTTATGATGAAAATGATCCATATGCTTTCAAAAGAAAATTTATGCTTGGTATACTTACTGAGATTTTATAAATCTCACTCCACGATATTTACCATTTTCAGATAATTGAAGGTTCGAGGCGGTCAACATGGAAGTGGCAAAAGTGGTTAAGATTGATGAGATAATTATGTTGAACTTTATGTAAGAAAATTATGTTCTATTTTTATTCACAAATAAAATTATGGGATTCTAATTATTCTTTTGAATAATTTTACATTTCTATTTAAGTCTCGATAATATGATATGAGTCACTTTTAGTGGCACTCGAATGTTCGAGAATTCGGGTCGTCACAGTTGGTATCAGAGACAAGAGTTTTAAAAACGATTCTGTAGATTTTTGAAATTTTATTTCTTAAAAAAAAAAAAAAAAAAAAAAAAAAACACTATTCACGTGAACAGTAAAACGACGTGCTATTCATGATGAACAGTGAACGAAATCACTATTCAATTAAAAAAAAAAATTGAATTTTTACAAGTCAAGTATGGTTATGATTTTGAAAAGTATGATGAAATTTGATGTGCGAATTTCAAGGACAAAATTCATTTTAAGCAAGGGAGTTTGTAATGTTCTGAAAATTTTATGGAATATAATTAGTTAGTGATATGATTTTTATATTGATGTCTTTGATAAATTTCTAGAAGTTCGGGGACTAAAGGAAAATAAGATTTGACGATAAAATTTTATTTGGGTTAATTAGGCCCAATCTTATGTAAAGATGCGAAATGATTAATAATAATTTTTTTTTTTAAATATTTTAACTCATCACTCTACTATGTCACTCTCCACGTATTGACTCCTCGAACCAGGTATGTTATATGCTTTGCAAGTCATTTACGATTTTATTAAGACATGTTAAGTATGAAATATTCACATGTTATGAATCTTTAAGTGAAATATACATGTTGAGTATGATATGAATTGATAGAAGCCTAAATTTTAATTTATTCATTTTAATGTAGAATCATGAGACATAGAGGATATTGATATGAATTTTGGTTCATATTAAGCTTAGTAAGATTGACTCAATTAGAAATTAAGTTGGGTTGTAACTTTGGCCCAAAATATATGGAATAATATATTAAACAAACAAAATTGATAATGAATTGTACAATAATTTATCCCTTTATCACTACCTTTGTGTAAAAACAAGGGAAAAACTGTGGATGGTTATTAGTACTTCCTCTTCAAGTTTCAATTTTCGGTTCAATAATTTATCCCTTTATCACTACCTTTGCTTAAAAGCAAGGAAAAACTGTGGATGATTATTGGTACCACTCTTCAAGTTTCAATTTTGAAAAAAAAAAAAATAAAAAAAAATATGATTTACGAATGATTTTCAAAATAATCTTTGTCGTCAAGTTTAGAAATGATGAGCCCTAAATGGACTTTGCATAATTGATTTTAGACATGGCACTAAGTATGAGAAGTCAACAGAAAGGACTAGATAATATTTTCGAATTATTCATCGTTTAGATTAAACGAGAAATAGAAAGTCAGTTTTATGAAGTTATGATGAGATGTTGAGATTATAAGTGATATGATTTTATTGAGATTTTTATGAGAAGAATTATGAAGTTGGAGATTTAAAGTTTAGGCTCTTAATTATTGAGAAATAAGGACTTGATATGGTGATATTAGAAATTATGATTTGAAATTTCTATGTTGAGGAATTATGAATTGATTTTCTGGAATATTTATGATGATATTGAAGTTTGATGAAATTGTGATCAAATGTACAATTAGTTATTATTGTGAGTTATGAAGTATGCTTACGATTTGGATAAGTCCAAATTTCAAAGGAAAACTCTGCCTAGAATTTTATCGTTTGGAGTTAAGAGCATAGTATGGTATGCAATCACTAAGAGAATTGAAGTTAGACATACAAGTTCATTTACATCACAAACGAGATTTAGTAGATGATAACAGAGATATTATTATTTTCTCATAAGGAGAACACACAAGAGTCACCCTAGAAAGGAAATACATGAAAACACGCAAAAGCAAAAGAAAGCAACATGGGAAATTCCTCAAATTGAGAGATGTGTTTCCGGAGTAGCCGTATCCTACCACCTCTGACCTTTTGAGGAAATAAAGAAACCTTCAAAAAGGTGTGTTTCGAGAGTAAGAATACTCCGTAATCTACCACCTGGAACCTTTGAGGTACACACAAGATTTAAACATTAAGGAAAATCCTAGGAAATTAGAGGGGTGTCTCGAGAGTAAGAATACTCCGTACTCTACCCCCACCTATTCTAAGATTCATAAAGTTAAGTTTACATTAACCGGACTCCATTTTCGCTTGATTCCCCTTCCTTGCGACAAATCTATCTTAACCCCTGCTGGATCTTGTATTGAGATATATGACTGCAGCTTATCCAGTAGTTCATCAATAGTAGGAGCAGAAATAAGGAGTCTTCTGGAAAATGGAGAGATGAATCCCTGTTCCACAGCATAATCAAGAAAGGTTAACAAGCCATCAAAGAAATTGTTAACATTCAGAAGCCCAATAGGCTTAGTATGGAGATCTAGTTGAGCCCACGAGGTAATGTTAAAGATTTCTTCTAAGGTACCAAAACCTCCGGGCAGGGCTATAAAGGCATCAGAACCATATAGCATACAAGTTATGCGTTCATGGATGGATAAGGTTTGAACTTCATGCCCTCGTGTTTTTCCTGCAACATCTACCAAAGGGACAGGTATGACACCGATTACTTTTGATTTCTCTGCAAGAGCAGATTGGGAAACACAACCCATTAGACCACTGCTACCACCCCCATACACAAGAGTGATACCTTTTTCCCCCAGTTTCTTTCCAAGATCTACGGCCGCTTCTAGATAACTGAAGCCTTTCCCCACTTTTGATCCACAAAATACACAAATAGTTTTGATCTGTCGAAGTTTTGGTGCTTCCATCTTTGATAGTATAGAAGAGAAAACTTACGAAGAAGATGTGATTTTGGGATGCCTGAACTATGAAATATGTTTGGCTATTTAAAGCCGGAAAAAACTTACTGTTTTTCATTGATTCTGAAAAAGTAAAGATTTACTTTTGACAAAATCGGCCAACTTTTGACTGTTTTACCAAAGATATCACCTTTCGGTGATTTATTTCCAGCTTTATCAAACCTCGAGAAAGGAAAATATATTTATTTCCAGCTTTATCAAAACTCGAGAAAGGAAAATATATTTTATTTCCAAAACGCGTGAAAGAAAACAGCAAAATATTTTAAATGTGTATCAAGAGATTTACCTTATATCATTGATGAACTGCCAGAAGCCTCATTTTGTAAAACAGACTGGCAAACAGGATCTTTTGCTATTATATTTTGGAGACTATAACGATTTTTGTCCCCGTTAAACTGAGCGTATAAGGAGAAAAGTTCACGTTGCACATAACCACTTGGGTGCGTCTCAAGAGTCAGTCGAATATCATCCAAAGACTCCTTACTCAGTCCACCCTTTATGAATTTGATTTTATCATCCCGATTAGTAGAAGAATATCCTACTGTTTTGCAACGAGTATCACAGTTCCAACGAGCACATTTGTAGCAACCATTCAGCCTTTTTGCTCTTCGTTTCTTTGCGAAGGTGCTTTTGCCTAAACCAGGCACGTGCTTTGGAAATGTCATAGGTAATTCACCAGATAGTCGAACCTTTGCTTCGATCAACCAGCGAACATCTTCTGAAACACCATGAGCCATCAGCAACCTCAATCTTTCGAGTCTTATTCGATAAATTCTCCTCAGATCATTCATTGGAAGACTGGAATAATACTTGCGAATGTTTGTAAGAATGATATCCATGTTTTGATGGATCTAACCTCTTCCCAGCATGAACTATTTAAAAGCATTAAGGATCGGAGGAAATCCGCGTGATATTGATTCCAGCAAGAAAGCGCGGAATAGAATAATGGAAAAGAGGGAACAAGAGTTATGCGCCGTTTACTTTCTTGATAAAAGGAAGATTTGATGATGACGGGATTTGAGATATGGAATATTTTCTTGGATTTTGGGTACTGATATTTTGATATAATAATCAAGGTATAGAAATAATACGGGGATACGTGAAAGTGAAATAAGGACTGTATTGAATCAGGATTAATAAGTTTGTGCAAGTGAAAGGAATACCTTACGGTAAATGTTATGATATTTGAGTTAAGAATTTTAATTATTTGGGAGATATTTGTTTATTGAATTTTGCAGAAATTTTGGGTTACAAATATTGGAAAGATAAACTGATGATTATGTTGATATGTGAATAACATGTTTGGGTATATTACATAGAGAATATTCAGGTAATCGTTTTAATTATTTTGGGATATTTGGTGATAAGAAGAAATGACAAATTATTATGGTATGATATGTTAGTAAAGATTTATTGAAATTTTAGAGATATTAATACGAATATTTGAGGTTACATGATACGATGATAAGTGACAGGTTACATGAGTACTACAAGATATGATGAAATATCACATACGATTGGGAATTTTCATTTTGATTCAGAAGAATTTATGAGTAGACATATGTCTATTATTGATAGAAAAGTTCATGTCTTAAGAAAACAAATTGATGCATTTAGTCAAAGTCCAGTGGGTTAAATATGGTTGGGTTAAATATGGTAGCGATGATGCTACATAAGAAGAAGAAGAAGAGATTCTGATTAAGTGTTCAGAAATCATAAGATCAAGTAAGTTTAATTTCGAGGACGAAATTATTTTAAGGGGGTAAGTTTGTAGCGACCAAGAATTTTTACGCGATTAATAATTATTTTAATAGAAAATCGTGTCGCTACTATTTCACCCATTTTTATTAAGTTAACGCCACGACGTATTCGTATAGCCAAGTCAAGAAATAATCGAGATCGTTCGATTTTAAATTAAATTCCGAATTTCTAAAAATATCTCCATTCTCTTGATTTAAAGTATATTAAGTCCAAGTACTTAATTCAATGTTATCCCAATATTTATTTATACAAAAATTATTTTTATTATTAAAATTAAGAAAATATATGCAAGCATGAGAGGTTCCATTATATATAATAATTATGAGAATCTTAATTTAATAAATATGGAAAAGTATATGAATGAATTATATACTCCATTATATGTAATCATGAAGAGCATAATATTTGTATAAATATGGAAAAGTATATGAATGAATTATATACTCCATTATATGTAATCATGAAGAGCATAATATTTGTATAAATATGGAAAAGTATATGAATGAATTATAGACTCCATTATATGTAATCATGAAGAGCATAATATTTGTATAAATATGGAAAAGTATATGAATGGTTGATAAGATTCCATTATATGTAATCATGAAGAGCATAATATTTGTATAAATATGGAAAAGTATATGAATGGTTGATAAGACTCCATTATATGTAATCATGAAGAGCATAATATTTGTATAAATATGGAAAAGTATATGAATGGTTGATAAGACTCCATTATATGTAATCATGAAGAGCATAATATTTGTATAAATATGGAAAAGTATATGAATGGTGCTTTACTTTAAGAAAAGGATGTGTTAAAATTAATAGAATTGAATGATTGTGTTTACAATATGCCAACTTTATACATCTATTTAAACCCATCTCTTTTACACACAACTCTACACATATACACTTATTTCCAATCTCTTGACAAAATCTACAAGTAAGAGAAATTCAAGGTGGTCAAGAAAGTTTTGGTCCATTTACTACTACACTTCATTTTAATCTTTTAAAAGGTAAGTATATCTTATGTTTTTATGAAAAGTAAGTATGTTTTTATGAAAGGTAAATACACCTTATGTTTTTATGAAAAGTAAGTATGTTTTTATGACAAGTAAGTATATCTTATGTTTTTATGAAAAGTAAGTATGTTTTTATGAAAGGTAAATACACCTTATGTTTTTATGAAAAGTAAGTATGTTTTTATGACAAGTAAGTATATCTTATGTTTTTATGAAAAGTAAGTATGTTTTTATGAAAGGTAAATACACCTTATGTTTTTATGAAAAGTAAGTATGTTTTTATGACAAGTAAGTATATCTTATGTTTTTATGAAAAGTAAGTATGTTTTTATGAAAGGTAAATACACCTTATGTTTTTATGAAAAGTAAGTATGTTTTTATGACAAGTAAATATATCTTATGTTTTTATGAAAAGTAAATATGTTTTTATGAAAGGTAAATACACCTTATGTTTTTATGACAAATAAGTATATCTTATGTTTTTATGAAAAGTAAGTATGTTTTTATGAAAGGTAAATACACCTTATGTTTTTATGAAAAGTAAGTATGTTTTTATGACAAGTAAGTATATCTTATGTTTTTATGAAAAGTAAGTATGTTTTTATGAAAGGTAAATACACCTTATGTTTTTATGAAAAGTAAGTATGTTTTTATGACAAGTAAATATATCTTATGTTTTTATGAAAAGTAAGTATGTTTTTATGAAAGGTAAATACACCTTATGTTTTTATGAAAAGTAAGTATATCTTATGTTTTTATGAAAATGTTTGGATCATTGCTATGAAATCAATCTCACAAGATTGTTATGGGTTCCATATGATATGTTTATGATTATGCTAAGGGGACCGGAGTTTAGTAGCGCTACACATAAGAATTCTTGCCATTTAAGTTAGGTAAAATTCTTGTGTCTCCCTATGTTTATGAGTATTTCGATCCTATCCTATGTTATGATGAAAATGATCCATATGCTTTCAAAAGAAAATTTATGCTTGGTATACTTACTGAGATTTTATAAATCTCACTCCACGATATTTACCATTTTCAGATAATTGAAGGTTCGAGGCGGTCAACATGGAAGTGGCAAAAGTGGTTAAGATTGATGAGATAATTATGTTGAACTTTATGTAAGAAAATTATGTTCTATTTTTATTCACAAATAAAATTATGGGATTCTAATTATTCTTTTGAATAATTTTACATTTCTATTTAAGTCTCGATAATATGATATGAGTCACTTTTAGTGGCACTCGAATGTTCGAGAATTCGGGTCGTCACACTTGCACCGCAAGAGCAAATGATTGCCCCTTAGCAGTAGGTTGTAGCAACAATTAGCAGAAGATCTCTGTTTCCCCCAATTAGGAAGCAGCATCATGCCTTTAGTGTGTGATCACAGAGCGTGATCCAAAGATAAATGTTTTGCATTTTCATTTTGTAATGAAATTAATTTTACTTTCCTGTAAATAGTGAATATTTGTGCTTCACAGGTAAACCGTAAAATATATAAATTCCTTATTTATCTTATATCACGATGAAATAGCCTAAACAATGAAAAACATACTTCTAGGCTATCAACCAAAACCTGTCCAACATTTTTAAAGGCGCAACTCTATTCAAGTGCTACATAGTGTAGACTTGACAACACCACTGAGCTCATGCACGAGGAGCATGTTCCGTCCTTCGCGAGCATCATGGCTTATTCAAAGCACCTCGTGCAGAGTCATCATCAAATGATTTCAGCCACCCTGAAGCAAAACTTGTTGCCCTTGAGTTGGCTCAACGAGGATCCAAAGTACAAGATTTGACGTTACATATTTAATGCATTTTCATTTTTATTTCCATATTTAATGCATTTTCATTTTACTTGTACATATTCTGTATAATATACAACCAGGACCACCTTATATAGAAACAGAGTTTAACAGAGTGAATCATAATATTACAATACAAGAAATGAGTGACAAAGTAAAAATTGTTCAAAAAATAAATAAAAATAAGGAGGAAAGAGGAAGAATGTAATTTTACAGAAACAAATTGAATATGTACGGAAAGGTGGGGTTGAGAATACAGTGGAGAAAGAGGATGGATATAATTTTAGGGAAATGGATTGATATATATATGAACGGAAAGGTTGGGGTGGTTTGTAATAAATTAGTGAAGGTCACTAAACTTTGAGTTGAATTTCACTTTATCAATTCAACTTTTTTATCCAGAAATTTAGTGGCATTGTGCCAAAAATAATTTGCCTTTTATTGCCACGGAATTTAATTGTTTTGATATTTATCTAATTGCAAATAATTTCTTTTTTTGAAGATTTTTTCGAAACATGTCGACATTAATTCTCTGGAAAATGATTTGCCACATTATGAGCTAGATAATAAGAGTAAGCATCGATATCAAGGTTATCAATGCCTTGTATTATGGCTTCTCGTAGACCTAACTCAAGAGCCACAAGTTTCGCTTAAAGGTGGCTGAAATTGTTCGATAATGGCTCTGCACAAGCAACTTTAAACAGGCCATGATGCTCTTGAAGGATGTATCCTGCTCCCCATGATTGATATCATTAGGGGCGCAGGCAGTGAAGTTTAGCTTCAATGCGTCTTCCTTTGGCTCTGCACGTGCGAGGCATGTGCCGTGCTTGTAATCAAGTGTTGAGCATGTGCTGGTGTTAATGTTTTGTTCCCTTGCACCGCAAGAGAAAATGATTGCCCCTTAGCAGTAGGTTGTAGAAACAATTAGCAGAAGATCTCTGTTTCCCCCAATTAGGAAGCAGCATCATGCCTTTAGTGTGTGATCACAGAGCGTGATCCAAAGATAAATGTTTTGCATTTTCATTTTGTAATGAAATTAATTTTACTTTCCTGTAAATAGTGAATATTTGTGCTTCACAGGTAAACCGTAAAATATCTAAATTCCTTTTTTATCTTATATCACGATGAAACAGCCTAAACAATGAAAAACATACTTCTAGGCTATCAACCAAAACCTGTCCAACATTTTTAAAGGCGCAACTCTATTCAAGTGCTACATAGTGTACACTTGACAACACCGCTGGAAGATGCATGGAAGCTAAATTCTGAGCTCATGCACGAGGAGCATGATCCGTCCTTCGCGAGCATCATGGCTTATTTAAAGTACCTCGTGCAGAGTCATCATCAAATGATTTCAGCCACCTTGAAGCAAAACTTGTTGCCCTTGAGTTGGCTCAACGAGAAGCCATAGTACAAGATTTAACGTAACATATTTAATGCATTTTCATTTTTATTTCCATATTTAATGCATTTTCATTTTACTTGTACATATTCTGTATAATATACAACCAGGACCACCTTATATAGAAACACAGTTTAACAGAATGAATCATAATATTACAATACAAGAAATGAGTGACAAAGTAAAAATTGTTCAAAAAATAAATAAAAATAAGGAGGAAAGAGGAAGAATGTAATTTTACAGAAACAAATTGAATATGTACGGAAAGGTGGGGTTGAGAATACAGTGGAGAAAGAGGAAGGATATAATTTTAGAGAAATGGATTGATATATATATGAACGGAAAGGTTGGGGTGGTTTGTAATAAATTAGTGAAGGTCACTAAACTTTGAGTGGAATTTCACTTTATCAATTCAACTTTTTTATCCAGAAATTTAGTGTCACTGTGCCAAAAATAATTTTCCTTTTATGGCCACGGAATTTAATTGTTTTGATATTTATCTAATTGCAAATAATTTCTTTTTTTGAAGATTTTTTCGAAACATGTCGACATTAATTCTCTGGAATATGATTTGCCACATTATGAGCTAGATAATAAGAGTAAGCATCGATATCAAGGTTATCAATGCCTTGTATTATGGCTTCTCGTAGACCTAACTCAAGAGCCACAAGTTTCGCTTAAAGGTGGCTGAAATTGTTCGATAATGGCTCTGCACAAGCAACTTTAAACAGGCCATGATGCTCTTGAAGGATGTATCCTGCTCCCCATGATTGATATCATTAGGGGCACAGGCAGTGAAGTTTAGCTTCAATGCGTCTTCCATTGGCTCTGCACGTGCGAGGCATGTGCCGTGCTTGTAATCAAGTGTTGAGCATGTGCTGGTGTTAATGTTTTGTTCCCTTGCACCGCAAGAGCAAATGATTGCACCTTAGCAGTAGGTTGTAGAAACAGTTAGCAGAAGATCTCTGTTTCCCCCAATTAGGAAGCAGCATCATGCCTTTAGTGTGTGATCACAGAGCGTGATCCAAAGATAAATGTTTTGCATTTTAATTTTGTAATGAAATTAATTTTACTTTCCTGTAAATAGTGAATATTTGTGCTTCACAGGTAAACCGTAAAATATCTAAATTCCTTATTTATCTTATATCACGATGAAACAGCCTAAACAATGAAAAACATACTTCTAGGCTATCAACCAAAACCTGTCCAACATTTTTAAAGCCGCAACTCTATTCAAGTGCTACATAGTGTAGACTTGACAACACCGCTGGAAGATGCATGGAAGCTAAATTCTGAGCTCATGCACAAGGAGCATGATCCGTCCTTCGCGAGCATCATGGCTTATTTAAAGTACCTCGTGCAGAGTCATCATCAAATGATTTCAGCCACCTTGAAGCAAAACTTGTTGCCCTTGAGTTGGCTCAACGAGAAGCCATAGTACAAGATTTAACGTTACATATTTAATGCATTTTCATTTTTATTTCCATATTTAATGCGTTTTCATTTTACTTGTACGTATTCTGTATAATATACAACCAGGACCACCTTATATAGAAACACAGTTTAACAGAGTGAATCATAATATTACAACACAAGAAATGAGTGACAAAGTAAAAATTGTTCAAAAAATAAATAAAAATAAGGAGGAAAGAGGAAGAATGTAATTTTACAGAAACAAATTGAATATGTACGGAAAGGTGGGGTTGAGAATACAGTGGAGAAAGAGGAAGGATATAATTTTAGAGAAATGGATTGATATATATGCACGGAAAGGTTGGGGTGGTTTGTAATAAATTAGTGAAGGTCACCAAACTTTGAGTGGAATTTCACTTTATCAATTCAACATTTTTATCCAGAAATTTAGTGTCACTGTGCCAAAAATAATTTTCCTTTTATGGCCACGGAATTTAATTGTTTTGATATTTATCTAATTGCAAATAATTTCTTTTTTTGAAGATTTTTTCGAAACATGTCGACATTAATTCTCTGGAATATGATTTGCCACATTATGAGCTAGATAATAAGAGTAAGCATCGATATCAAGGTTATCAATGCCTTGTATTATGGCTTCTCGTAGACCTAACTCAAGAGCCACAAGTTTCGCTTAAAGGTGGCTGAAATTGTTCGATAATGGCTCTGCACAAGCAACTTTAAACAGGCCATGATGCTCTTGAAGGATGTATCCTGCTCCCCATGATTGATATCATTAGGGGCACAGGCAGTGAAGTTTAGCTTCAATGCGTCTTCCATTGGCTCTGCACGTGCGAGGCATGTGCCGTGCTTGTAATCAAGTGTTGAGCATGTGCTGGTGTTAATGTTTTGTTCCCTTGCACCGCAAGAGCAAATGATTGCCCCTTAGCAGTAGGTTGTAGAAACAATTAGCAGAAGATCTCTGTTTCCCCCAATTAGGAAGCAGCATCATGCCTTTAGTGTGTGATCACAGAGCGTCACTACAACAAAAATAGCCTTTTGCAACACTCAAAAAATGTTGCCAAAAAGTTTTTGCAACGTTTGGCAAGTGTTGCAAATCGCAGTGTTGCCGTAGAGAAAAAACTTTTTGCAACGTTTTTTGAACGTTGCAAAAGACCTTTTGCAACGTTTATTAAGTGTTGCGGTAGACCCTTTTGCAACGTTTATTAAGTGTTGCGGTAGACCCTTTTGCAACGTTTTTTAAGTGTTGCCGTAGACCCTTTTGCAACGTTTATTAAGTGTTGCGGTAGACCCTTTTGCAACGTTTTTTAAGTGTTGCCGTAGACCCTTTTGCAACGTTTATTAAGTGTTGCGATAGACCCTTTTGCAACGTTTTTTAAGTGTTGCAAAAACTATTAACCCAACCTTTTGCAACATTTATTGAGTGTTGCCGTAGACCCTTTTGCAACGTTTTTGAACGTTGCTATATATATATATTTTTTTTAAAAATATTATTGAACAAATTATTTATAAAACCCAAATTTTTGTAATTACTTCATTAAAATGGTACTTTAAATAAAATACAAAAGTAAATACATTATGAATTTTCAAATCTATACAAAATAAAGTCTTGATAATGTCTAATAAATCCACAATACAGAATAACAAATCCACGAAAGAAAGTGTTGATAATGTTGCAAAAGAACATCATCATTTGACAAAAGAAATATATTACTACGTGAATATCAACTTCATCACGCAATATAACAGCACCTTTAGATCGCAAAATTCGGTCCATCTTCAAAGTTACACCTATAACAAATTTGAACAAAGTTATAAGGGAATGTCACACTTTACTTAATAAATGGTAGAAAAAACAAAAAATAGAATTAAAAGCAAAATACATTTATATCTTTCAAATGTGATTTCATAGAAATTGATATGACTTGTCCTAAATCAATCTACTAGACCAGAGACGTGAAAGTGTATCGATGACAGATGTCAGCTAGATGCTAGATCTACCACCAAGGAAAATGAGCTTTCACCCAAAGTGTAAAACCTAAACTTAGACGTGTTAACTTCTCTTTCCTTCCCTTCTATTGTAAAAAATTCTACAGAAATTTCGACAGAACCTCCCCTATAAATTGGACTTAGTCAACCTGTAAAAAAAATCATAACCAACATAATAATTTAAAAATCAAATCAACACCTCAAACAACTTCCAACATCAATCCCTAACTCCTCAACATCACAAATTCAACAATAAATTCTATCTAAACCAAAATCAAATTTAAAACTAATTAATAATAGCTAACAAAAATCTTGAATTCAAATTAAGCTTGTTTTCAAATAGACTCATATGAAGTTAGTCATAAATAAGAATTACACAAGATCATTGAATAAATAAACGTTTCTTACCATAAGAAGCTCTTCCACTAGCATTTCCAGTGTTTTTGCTCAGTTCATGACCACTTGAAACGTGGGGGAGAAAATATGAGTTTTCAATAATCAACTCTATCTATTATAATGTATATGCACAATATATAAGTTACTTCTCAAGACTTCCTTAAGAAATATTTGGCATGTGAGAAAAAATAAATAAGATATAATAAAAAAATTTAAATAAACAATATGTAAAGCTAGATTAAAAAACCTTGTGGACACGTGGCTTTTATCACCTGTCGGCCCATCCTTGGCTAATCCAAAGTCAGAGAGTTTTGCATTGTAGTCCTGCCATATCATATGATAAAGAAGTTTGACAAAATTAGCCAAGGTAATACGAAGTTTCTTGGAATACTTCTCGTTTATTGATGTACTTCTTTTGGCGCGCTAAAAGATAGGAATATTTACCGAAAGATAGGAATATTTACCGAATCGAGCAATATGTTGGAATATTTACCGAATCGATCAACAATATGTTGGAATACTTCTCGTTTATTGATGTACTTTCGTTTCGGCATTGTGAAGAAAAGCAAGCCCCTTTGCGGCTCCAAGAGCAACCTTAAGGCGAAGACTCCAGGAAAGGGGCTGGAAATAAGAGCCTCCTGTTACATTGAAGTTACTACATCAGTTTAATAACGGCTAGAATAATATTCGGATATTTATCATTACATATTTGCACAGTCGAATTCTCACTCCTAAATAGATGGTTATCTAAGCTGCCACGAGGCATGAATTCATACACCAGAAGTCGATGTTCATCCTCCAAGCAATAGCCAATCAGTTTCACAAGATGAGCATGAGAAAACTGCCCCAAATAATTCACTTCTGCCTACAAGAACACACAAAGTAAATTAAAGTCCTTATGTTATCGAACATTTCTATACTTGAGTGGAAATTTTGATTTAAATTTCGGAGAAACTCACCAGCCACTCCTTGTGGCCCTGAAAACTTTCCTGGTGAAGCTTTTTTACTGCGATAACCATGCCGGTCCCAGCCTTTGCAGCAGCAAAGGAGTTCTCATCAATCCAACCCTTAAAGACTGAGCCGAATCCACCTTCTCCGAGTACACTGTCGGGTCGAAAGTTCCGAGTGGCCATTTTGAGATCAGCAAAACTAAAGCTCTTCAAGTTTGAAGCCTGCAAGATCTCGTCCTCGCTCCGAGGAGTAGGTGGCACCGATACTGACAAGACCTTGCTACTCAAGTTGCTCAAATCGCTCCCGTTCGTTCCATCGAATTTTGCATTTTCCCCTAAAAAACTCAATCAATAAAACATATGTAAAATACTAGAAATCACTGTGTTTTGCAGCAGAACAGCACATCCCTATTAAGTATTAAACAATTTTGAACATCATTCTGTTAACAAATCATGTTTTGAGAAGAAACTTCAACAAAAAAAAGGCAAAGATGCTATCCAACACAGTTATTTACTGTAAGTCCGTGACTACCAACTCTCAAAGAAATTTATAACTCAACAAAATAAAAGGAAAACTTAGAAATATTGGAAATGTTAATCTTATTCATTAACATAAGCATTAAGATTAGATACAGAATCAACATAAACTTCCCTGATAAATCCCACCACAACACATCAAAAAGACCTTTTATTGCAAAAATTAGCGAAGTTCTTGAAGATTTTAAAGAAAATAAATCACAGTAACCATTTACCCGTATGAGATGGGCTGCTTTCAGCTTTGATTCTAGCACTCAAACAAATTCCCATAGTAGAAAAGATCACACCTTCAAAACAATTTGTTCTATATTATAAATTCTGCAGATCATAAAAAAGATTATAAATTACCTCCATAGTCCTTATTCTCAGCATCAACATAAGAATCTGGAAGAACAAACAGCACACCAGGCAATCCTACACAAAAAATGAAAAAGGTTGGAAAAATGAAATGAAAAAACCGTATAAAACTATTTCAATGGCTCATTCATATGGATAACTGAATTAAATTCAAAAGATGGAAAAAAAAAATCAATTGCCAAGAAGCAAGAATTAACCTTCAAGCTTGTTTGAGGTCTCCTCATCAATCTCACATCCAAATCCAAAGTACCTCTCACATGACACATTATATATCTTCCTTTTAGCCTCCTCCTCGCTATTAAAACCACAGATACACAATAATCCATACACCAGGAAGAACTTCTGTCAGCCATACATTAAACCAATAATCCATACACCAGGAAAAGAGGAGGTTGATTGCAGCTGGTGACAGCAGCTGATAGGAACTGCAGAGGGGTAAAACCGGGGAGTGAAAGATGGTGACAGCAGCTTCCTACTACTGGGATTGCTACTGCTGAGTGTTGAATGGTGCAGGTGGAAGATAGGGACTGAAATTGCTATCATCAGATTTTCCTACAATACACAAAATTCATCACCGAACCACCATCAAGCAGCCATCATCATCATCCCCACCAACCAATCTGCTAAGCCATTCACCAACCACCAGAATCCATCACTGCTTCCACCACCTAACCGCCAGACCTGAAACCAATTTGCAGATCACCTAATTTAATCAAATTTCTTGCTGCCAAAAACCAATAATCTGCACCACCAAGACACAAACTATACAGATTCAATTCCAAGTTCAAGCACAGCCACCGATTTCAATAGCAACACCATCACTACCGCCTATTCACCGCCCACTGTCATATTCTAATCAAACTTAACCATCAAATGAATCATCTTCATCATCATCACAGCCTGCAACCAAGCACCATAGCCATAGACGGCCAAACCACTGCATCGAACTCCACCGCCACCTCCACTGCCAAACCGGAATCCCAACTCCAAATTCAAACCCAAAACTGAGAAGAATAGACGGAGCCAGTTACTTACCTCAATCGTCGGTCTCTTCGCCGGAAAAATCGTGAAAGAAATTTCACACCCAGCCCTAGTTTCACCTTCAATCGACACCAATCGTGCCCTTTTCTGCTACCAACACCTTCCCCTGGTCACTGTCACGAAGCAGCGGTGATACCTCCGTGGAATCACCGACGAATTTGCGCAGTACTCGCCGGATTTCTCCCTTGCTTCCCTATCACCGTTGTTCTGAATCGATATAGTGAGAGAGAGAATAGTGAGAGGGAGAGAAATAAGATCTGAGAATATATTATAAATTTTCAGAATTTGCAGACTAGTCCCTCAATTTTTAAAGTTATTTCAAATCAATTTAGTCACCCAACTTTAGATAATGTGAAATCTAGCCTTGAAACTAAGCTATTGCAACGTTTTAAAAATGTTGCAAATGAGTACCCTTTCGCAACACTTGTTAAACGTTGCAAAAGGGTGTTCTTTTGCAACGTTTAAAAAACGTTGCGAAAGGGTACCCCTTTCGCAACGTTTTTTAAACGTTGCAAAATGGGTACTTTTTGCAACATTTTTTAAACGTTGCAAAAGGTACCCCTTTTGCAACGTTTAAAAAACGTTGCAAAAGGTTGAACTCTTTTGCAACATTCAATAAATGTTGCAAATGAGTCTCTTTTGCAACATTCACTTGACAAATGTTGCTAAAGCTCAATTGTTAACACCAATCGCAACATTCACTTCTTAAAATGTTGCGATATGTCTCTTTAGCAACATTCAACTGCCGAATGTTGCAATTCAAGTGTTGCAAAAGCCCTTTTTTGTTGTAGTGCGTGATCCAAAGATAAATGTTTTGCATTTTTTATTTTGTAATCAAATTAATTTTACTTTCTTGTAAATAGTGAATATTTGTGCTTCACAGGTAAACCGTAAAATATCTAAATTTCTTATTTATCTTATATCACGATGAAACAGCCTAAACAATGACAAACATACTTCTAGGCTATCAACCAAAACCTGTCCAACATTTTTAAAGGCGCAACTCTATTCAAGTGCTACATAGTGTAGACTTGACACACCGCTGGAAGATGCATGGAAGCTAAATTCTGAGCTCATGCATGAGGAGCAGGATCCGTCCTTCGCGAGCATCATGGCTTATTCAAAGCACCTCGTGCAGAGTCATCATCAAATGATTTCAGCCACCCTGAAGCAAAACTTGTTGCCCTTGAGTTGGCTCAACGAGGATCCAAAGTACAAGATTTGACGTTACATATTTAATGCATTTTCATTTTTATTTCCATATTTAATGCATTTTCATTTTACTTGTACATATTCTGTATAATATACAACCAGGACCACCTTATATAGAAACACAATTTAACAGAGTGAATCATAATATTACAATACAAGAAATGAGTGACAAAGTAAAAATTGTTCAAAAAATAAATAAAAATAAGGAGGAAAGAGGAAGAATGTAATTTTACAGAAACAAATTGAATATGTACGGAAAGGCGGGGTTGAGAATACAGTGGAGAAAGAGGAAGGATATAATTTTAGAGAAATGGATTGATATATATGCACGGAAAGGTGGGTGGTTTGTAATAAATTAGTGAAGGTCACCAAACTTTGAGTGGAATTTCACTTTATCAGTTCAACATTTTTATCCAGAAATTTAGTGTCACTGTGCCAAAAATAATTTTCCTTTTATGGCCACGGAATTTAATTGTTTTGATATTTATCTAATTGCAAATAATTTCTTTTTTTGAAGATTTTTTCGAAACATGTCGACATTAATTCTCTGGAATATGATTTGCCACATTATGAGCTAGATAATAAGAGTAAGCATCGATATCAAGGTTATCAATGCCTTGTATTATGGCTTCTCGTAGACCTAACTCAAGAGCCACAAGTTTCGCTTAAAGGTGGCTGAAATTGTTCGATAATGGCTCTGCACAAGCAACTTTAAACAGGCCATGATGCTCTTGAAGGATGTATCCTGCTCCCCATGATTGATATCATTAGGGGCACAGGCAGTGAAGTTTAGCTTCAATGCGTCTTCCATTGGCTCTGCACGTGCGAGGCATGTGCCGTGCTTGTAATCAAGTGTTGAGCATGTGCTGGTGTTAATGTTTTGTTCCCTTGCACCGCAAGAGCAAATGATTGCCCCTTAGCAGTAGGTTGTAGAAACAATTAGCAGAAGATCTCTGTTTCCCCCAATTAGGAAGCAGCATCATGCCTTTAGTGTGTGATCACAGAGCGTGATCCAAAGATAAATGTTTTGCATTTTTTATTTTGTAATCAAATTAATTTTACTTTCTTGTAAATAGTGAATATTTGTGCTTCACAGGTAAACCGTAAAATATCTAAATTTCTTATTTATCTTATATCACGATGAAACAGCCTAAACAATGACAAACATACTTCTAGGCTATCAACCAAAACCTGTCCAACATTTTTAAAGGCGCAACTCTATTCAAGTGCTACATAGTGTAGACTTGACACACCGCTGGAAGATGCATGGAAGCTAAATTCTGAGCTCATGCATGAGGAGCAGGATCCGTCCTTCGCGAGCATCATGGCTTATTCAAAGCACCTCGTGCAGAGTCATCATCAAATGATTTCAGCCACCCTGAAGCAAAACTTGTTGCCCTTGAGTTGGCTCAACGAGGATCCAAAGTACAAGATTTGACGTTACATATTTAATGCATTTTCATTTTTATTTCCATATTTAATGCATTTTCATTTTACTTGTACATATTCTGTATAATATACAACCAGGACCACCTTATATAGAAACACAATTTAACAGAGTGAATCATAATATTACAATACAAGAAATGAGTGACAAAGTAAAAATTGTTCAAAAAATAAATAAAAATAAGGAGGAAAGAGGAAGAATGTAATTTTACAGAAACAAATTGAATATGTACGGAAAGGTGGGGTTGAGAATACAGTGGAGAAAGAGGAAGGATATAATTTTAGAGAAATGGATTGATATATATGCACGGAAAGGTGGGTGGTTTGTAATAAATTAGTGAAGGTCACCAAACTTTGAGTGGAATTTCACTTTATCAGTTCAACATTTTTATCCAGAAATTTAGTGTCACTGTGCCAAAAATAATTTTCCTTTTATGGCCACGGAATTTAATTGTTTTGATATTTATCTAATTGCAAATAATTTCAGAGAGATTCCATTGGTCAAAGTTCAATGGAGTAATCATGGTGTCGACGAAGCTACTTGGGAGAAGGAAGATGAGCTTAAATTCCAGCATCTGGAACTCTTTGTTTAGCCAAGGTAATTTTCGAGGACGAAAATATTTTAAGTAAGGGAGATTGTAAGGTCCCAAATATTTTCATAAAGCAAAATTTATTTTCTTTATATGCTATTATACATGCTTTGAAGGTTAGGGGCTAAGTGGTAAATATACAAAATTTCTTTCAATTTACCCCATATATATATAAGTTTTTATGAGATATTGATAAATATATCAATATTGGGCTCGTTGGATAGCTTGTATTTAATCATGTATGATAGGCTCGAGAAAGTTTGATGAAGCCTAATTTATTTAAGATTAAGGAAGTTATCAATAAATGTTATTTTACTATTTGTGTTTGAGTTATAATGGTTAAGTTATGGCCGTTGAGATTTTAGAGAGAATATGAGGTTTCTTGGATTTTAGTGGTTTTAGATTAGATAGGTAGGATAGAAATGGTCTCTTCCTTTCATGATGATGTGTCCCATCAAGTATATTTTATAAGATATTTCACATTTCATGATGATGTGTCCCATCAAGTATATTTTATAAGATATTTCATATTTCATGATGATAGAGACGTGAGGATATTTTACACAATCCTATTCAAGTATCACCACTCTTCCTTCACGTGTATATATATCTCTTTAAGTATATTTTTATTTGCAAACGCAAATAGAATTCATCCAAAATCTTCATAGTCTACGAAGAAAGAAATATATTATCAAGTCTTGAGCAGTTTTAAGGAGTACAAAATTTATTTTTTGAGCAGGAAATCAAGTTTTTCAAAGACTTAAGGTAGGATAACGAGGTGCAGTTGATTTTATCCTGTTTAAATTATTTTTCCATGTTGTTAATTTATCATGCTTATGAAAGTAAATGATATGATATGATATGATGTTTATGGCCATCCGGTACCAAAGATATGATATGATTGAGCTCTTACCGGTTTTCTAAAGATATGATGACGGTATGATATTCTTGGCACATGCGTTTGATATTTTATTCGGGATAGCACCATAATTTTCGTGTCCTACTGAGTATTCCATATACTCACCCCTACTATTTTACAGATTAGAACGGATCGTTGATTGGAGGTTGATGCAGTGGTGTCGAGATGCCAGGATCTAAGGATTTCAATAATTAAATCTGGCGTAATTTTTATTAAATAACTTTATTACCAGTAGTATTTCATTTTGTTAATTTACGGATATTTCTTTTGTTCCGTTTTTGATTTTGGATTGAAGAATGTTTCCTACGCTGTTCTACATGAACGTATGATATTTACGCATTTATTGTTTTGACCAACTTCATGAATTGATACGTATCTATCCCCTATGGAGAATTTTAAACTTTAGCCTGACACCTAGTTCTTTTGACAATGATGGTGCATTCTAGTAGACATTATTAGAATAATGTTCCGTCTCTATCAATTGTATTTTCCTTAGGACTAGTATTTAAATCAAATTTGTGAATTGTTCCAAATTCTACAAGCAGGCAAGTGTAGGACATGCTATACGTAAATGCTCTAACTGATCCGATTTCTTTTAAAATAGAGTTTGGTATTATATTAGTCTCAATGATATATTTTAAATTGAGTTTGAATGATAAAAATTTCATTCATATGGTTTGCTTCGATTTTTTTAACTAACAAGATCCTTTATAAAATTATAAACTATAAAGGAAATAAAGCTTGCACGACCGGTCAAGTTCTATAAAATTTTGGGTCGTTACAGTTTGGTATCAGAGCACAAGGTTAATTTTTCTGTAGACCTATGCCAAAAAAAAAAAAAAAGTTACGTCACTGTTCACGGTGAACAGTACGTGTCACTGTTCACGTCGTGAACAGTGGATTTAAAAAAAAAAAATTCACAATTTGATTTTAATGGTTTATGCATTAATTTTTTTTATTTACCTTAAATAAGTGAATATTGTATGTCATGGGTTTCGATTAAATTTTATTTGATTATATGTGAAACTGAAGTGTGAATTAGAAATGCAATTTTATTCTTCAAATTGAAGGATATTTAATATGTGATGTTATACATATGCATTATATATTTTGGAAGAATAGAGGAGTAAGATAAATATATGATCCTTGGCACTCAACGACCACCAATCGACCATCATTCGACGATCATAAGGTACGTAAAGGGGTAAGAAAAGATATGTTTAGTTCAACCTATTGCTCAAATTTTTGAAAGTTTTCTTATTGCCTAAATTATATGATATGTAAGTTTTATCTACACGTTTAAGTCTTATATTTCAAGTGAAGCATGTTATCCATGATTTTAAATATGTGTATAGGCAAGCATGAAATAGGATGTGACATAATTATAAGAGTGTAAGCATAACATATTAGGTTTCGATATGATGAGCTACTAAATTCTAGGAAATGGCTCCCCCTACCCACACGAATTTGATGCGTGATTTATTGCAAGCGGTACAAGAGTTGAGTAGGCAGAATCCACCACCACCACAAAATCCACCGCCCCAACAGAATGCACCTCAGACTGTTCCTAGAGTTGTCTCAGTGGTTGAGCAGTTTCGAAGGTACAAGCCCCCTACTTTTGACGGTGGTTCTGATCCATTGGTTGTTGAGGAGTGGATAAGGAGCCTGGAGCGCATATTTCGACACATTGCTTGTTCGGATGCACAGAAGGTACTATGCGCAGAATTCATGTTTGTTGGAGCAGCTAGTCACTGGTGGGAGTCTGTCTCGCGTACTAGGACTGAACAGGAACAACGTAACTTGACTTGGGAGCAGTTTAAGGATGACGTGCTGTCGAAATATTTTCCTCAGGCCCTGAGGGACTTCAAAGAATCGGAATTTTTGCAACTCAGGCAAGGAAACATGTCACTTACTGATTACGAGAGGCAGTTTGATCAGCTCTCAAGGTATGCTCCGCACCTGGTGGACACAGAAGTTAAGAAGATCAGGAGGTTTGAAAATGGATTACGCCCGGAGATTGGCATGATCATCATGTCCCATCGTTTTACTTCATATCGTGAAATGTTGGAAAGGGCCCATGCTATTTCATATCAGAGGACTACATTCGAACAGTATGCCCAACAGAGCAAGGAATCGGGAGGAAAAAAAAAGTGGAACAACCACGGCAGGGACAAACGTAATTGGCAAAACAAAAGACCCAACACAGGAGTTCATACTGGTGGGATGAGTGGGAATATTACACCTTGTCCTAAGTGTGATAAACTCTACAAGGGTGAATGTTTATTTGGGAAAAACATTTGTTTTCGGTGTGGTAAACCGGGACACATTGCGATTAACTGTATGGAGCCTCCGAAGAAGAGGGATGAAGATCAGGATAATAACAAGAAAGGAAAGGCCCGAGTTTTTGCACTAAATCAACATGAGGCAGAACAGGATCCGAACGTAATAGCAGGTATTTTAATTGAGTACCTATTTATGTTCTTTAAATGGCGTTAATTTCCCCAAGTCTAATTCTATAGTTATGAACACAGGCATGCTATTATTATCTGATGTACCTGCTTATGTACTTTTTGACTCTGGGGCTACAAATTCTTTTATATCTGCATCCTTCGTCGCTAGGTCTAACTTTACTTGTGTTGAAACGGGTATTGAATTAGAGGTTAGTATCCCCTCAGGAATAACCCTTTGCACAAATCAGATGACTAAAGCTTTGAAAATAGAGATTGACGGGAAAATATTAGAGGCTGATTTATATATTTTGGAGATGAAGGACTTTGATGTTATATTAGGCATGGACTGGTTGGGACAAAATCATGCAACCATCCGATGTCGTGAGAAAGAAGTATTATTTCAGCAGCCTGGAGGGGAAGAATTTCGTTTCTTTGGGATAAAGTATAAGTCTCTACCTCGTCTTGTATCGGCTTTACAAGCAGAGAAAATGTTGAGGAAGGAGTCATGTCAAGGATTCCTAGTTAATGTCATTGGGTCTAAACATTCAGAAATGACCATACATGATATTAACATTGTGCGGGACTACTCAGATGTATTTCCGGAAGATCTCCCTGGCATTCCACAAAATAGACAGGTGGAATTTACTATTGACTTGGTTCCCGGAGCAGCACCAGTTTCTAAGGCCCCATACAGAATGGCACCAAAAGAACTTCAAGAATTAAAATTACAATTGGAAGAGTTGTTGGAAAAGGGTTTCATTCGACCAAGTGTATCACCTTGGGGTGCTCCAGTACTTTTTGTAAAGAAGAAAGATGGGAGTATGAGAATGTGCATTGACTATCGAGAGTTAAATCGTTTGACTATCAAAAATAGATACCCGCTACCAAGGATAGAAGACTTATTCGACCAGCTAAGAGGTGCAACAGTGTTTTCGAAGATTGATTTGAGGTCGGGGTATCATCAATTAAAAATTAAGGCAAGTGACATACCAAAGACTGCTTTCAGGACTCGTTATGGACACTATGAGTTCACCGTCATGCCTTTTGGTTTGACCAATGCTCCAGCTGTATTTATGGACCTTATGAATCGAGTGTTCCATCAGTACCTGGACCAATTTGTCATAGTGTTTATTGACGACATACTTGTGTACTCAAAGAATAAGGAGCAACACAAGAAACAACTCGGTATAGTTTTGGAAACTTTAAGGAAGGAGAAATTATATGCGAAATTCAAGAAGTGCGAATTTTGGCTTGATCGCGTTGGTTTTCTTGGTCATGTGGTTACGGCCCACGGGATTGAAGTAGATCCGGTTAAAGTAGAAGCAGTAACATATTGGCCTAGACCAACCAGTGTAGGCGAAGTTCGTAGTTTCTTGGGACTGGCTGGCTATTATAGGAGATTTATTGAGGGTTTCTCAAAGATTTCAGGACCGATGACTCAGTTGACTAGAAAGGGTGTGAAGTTCCAATGGACAGAAAAATGTTTTCAGGAACTTAAGCAGAGATTGGTCTCAGCTCCTGTTTTGACAGTACCTGAAGGTTCAGATGGGTTTGTTATTTATAGTGATGCTTCTAAACAGGGCTTAGGTTGTGTGTTGATGCAACATGGAAAGGTCATTGCATATGCCTCGAGACAGTTGAAGCAGTATGAACAGAACTATCCAACGCATGACTTAGAGCTTGCAGCTGTAGTTCACGCTTTAAAAATATGGCGTCATTATCTTTATGGTGGGAAGTGTGAAATCTACACTGACCATAAAAGTCTCAAATATTTCTTCACACAGAAGGAATTGAATATGAGACAAAGGAGGTGGTTGGAATTAGTAAAGGATTACGATTGTACAATCCTTTACCACCCGGGTAAGGCTAACGTAGTTGCAGATGCCTTAAGCAGGAAGACAAGATCACATTTAGCTGTTTTACCCACAGTACAGGAACACTTGATAGAAGACTTTGAGAAATTGAGGTTAGAAGTCATCATACCACCGACACAGACTTCAGCAAGAATAGAATCTTTAATGATTCGACCCACACTGAGGGATCGAATCAAGGAAGCACAGAATATGGACCTTTTTTTGCAAAAGATTAAGACTGAGGTTGGTACAGGAAAACGAAGTGGATTTGAAATATCTGCAGATAATGCACTGACTTTTAAAGGAAGGTTGTGTGTACCTAAGGATGAAAATATAAGAAATGAGATAATGGAAGAAGCTCATTCTGCTCCGTATGCTGCACATCCAGGAGGTACAAAAATGTATCGAGATCTACGAGATACATTCTGGTGGAGGAACATGAAGAGAGGGATTGGTTTGTTTGTAGAAAAATGTCTTGTCTGTCAGCAGGTCAAGGCAGAACATCAAAGGCCATCAGGGCTTTTGAAACCGTTGGATATTCCAGAATGGAAATGGGAACACATAGCGATGGACTTTGTGATTGGATTTCCAAGATCAGTAAGAGGTCACAATGCTATTTGGGTAGTGGTTGACCGTTTGACAAAGTCAGCCCATTTTCTACCAATTAAAAATCAATTTCAGTATGGAACAGCTCGCACAGTTATACGTCAGAGAGATAGTCAGATTACATGGAGTTCCAGTTACCATTATTTCTGATAGGGATCCCAGATTCACATCAAAATTTTGGAGGAGTTTGCAAGGCGCTATGGGAACGAAATTGAAGTTTAGCACTGCTTATCATCCTCAGACGGATGGACAGTCAGAAAGAACCATTCAGATTCTAGAAGACATGTTGAGGTCATGTGTTTTGGATCTTGGAGGTAATTGGGAGACATATCTACCGTTAGTGGAGTTCGCTTACAATAATAGCTTTCAGGCCACTATAGGTATGGCCCCATATGAAGCCCTTTATGGTAGAAAGTGCAGATCTCCTGTCCATTGGGATGAGGTTGGAGAGAAAAGAGTTTTGGGTCCAGAAATCATTGAACAAACAGTAGAGGCAGTTGATAAAATTAGAGCAAGAATAGAGACAACACAAGATCGACAGAAGAGTTACGCAGATGGTAGAAGAAAGGAATTGGAATTTCAAGTGGGGGACAAAGTCTTCTTGAAAGTTGCACCAATGAAGGGTGTATTGAGATTTGGACAGAAAGGGAAGTTGAGACCGCGGTTCATTGGTCCTTTCGAAATTCTTGAAAGGATTGGTGGTTTGGCTTATCGACTTGCCCTACCGCCAGAATTAGCTGCAGTGCATAATGTATTCCATGTTTCGATGCTCAGAAAGTATGTTCATGATCCTAATCATGTAGTGAGTTATCAGACATTGGATGTACAAAAGGACTTGTCATATGATGAAGCTCCAACAAAGATCTTAGATAGAAAGGTGCACATTTTGAGGAACAGAGAGATTCCATTGGTCAAAGTTCAATGGAGTAATCATGGTGTCGACGAAGCTACTTGGGAGAAGGAAGATGAGCTTAAATTCCAGCATCCGGAACTCTTTGTTTAGCCAAGGTAATTTTCGAGGACGAAAATATTTTAAGTAAGGGAGATTGTAAGGTCCCAAATATTTTCATAAAGCAAAATTTATTTTCTTTATATGCTATTATACATGCTTTGAAGGTTAGGGGCTAAGTGGTAAATATACAAAATTTCTTTCAATTTACCCCATATATATATAAGTTTTTATGAGATATTGATAAATATATCAATATTGGGCTCGTTGGATAGCTTGTATTTAATCATGTATGATAGGCTCGAGAAAGTTTGATGAAGCCTAATTTATTTAAGATTAAGGAAGTTATCAATAAATGTTATTTTACTATTTGTGTTTGAGTTATAATGGTTAAGTTATGGCCGTTGAGATTTTAGAGAGAATATGAGGTTTCTTGGATTTTAGTGGTTTTAGATTAGATAGGTAGGATAGAAATGGTCTCTTCCTTTCATGATGATGTGTCCCATCAAGTATATTTTATAAGATATTTCACATTTCATGATGATGTGTCCCATCAAGTATATTTTATAAGATATTTCATATTTCATGATGATAGAGACGTGAGGATATTTTACACAATCCTATTCAAGTATCACCACTCTTCCTTCACGTGTATATATATCTCTTTAAGTATATTTTTATTTGCAAACGCAAATAGAATTCATCCAAAATCTTCATAGTCTACGAAGAAAGAAATATATTATCAAGTCTTGAGCAGTTTTAAGGAGTACAAAATTTATTTTTTGAGCAGGAAATCAAGTTTTTCAAAGACTTAAGGTAGGATAACGAGGTGCAGTTGATTTTATCCTGTTTAAATTATTTTTCCATGTTGTTAATTTATCATGCTTATGAAAGTAAATGATATGATATGATATGATGTTTATGGCCATCCGGTACCAAAGATATGATATGATTGAGCTCTTACCGGTTTTCTAAAGATATGATGACGGTATGATATTCTTGGCACATGCGTTTGATATTTTATTCGGGATAGCACCATAATTTTCGTGTCCTACTGAGTATTCCATATACTCACCCCTACTATTTTACAGATTAGAACGGATCGTTGATTGGAGGTTGATGCAGTGGTGTCGAGATGCCAGGATCTAAGGATTTCAATAATTAAATCTGGCGTAATTTTTATTAAATAACTTTATTACCAGTAGTATTTCATTTTGTTAATTTACGGATATTTCTTTTGTTCCGTTTTTGATTTTGGATTGAAGAATGTTTCCTACGCTGTTCTACATGAACGTATGATATTTACGCATTTATTGTTTTGACCAACTTCATGAATTGATACGTATCTATCCCCTATGGAGAATTTTAAACTTTAGCCTGACACCTAGTTCTTTTGACAATGATGGTGCATTCTAGTAGACATTATTAGAATAATGTTCCGTCTCTATCAATTGTATTTTCCTTAGGACTAGTATTTAAATCAAATTTGTGAATTGTTCCAAATTCTACAAGCAGGCAAGCGTAGGACATGCTATACGTAAATGCTCTAACTGATCCGATTTCTTTTAAAATAGAGTTTGGTATTATATTAGTCTCAATGATATATTTTAAATTGAGTTTGAATGATAAAAATTTCATTCATATGGTTTGCTTCGATTTTTTTAACTAACAAGATCCTTTATAAAATTATAAACTATAAAGGAAATAAAGCTTGCACGACCGGTCAAGTTCTATAAAATTTTGGGTCGTTACAGCATGGAAGCTAAATTCTGAGCTCATGCATGAGGAGCAGGATCCGTCCTTCGCGAGCATCATGGCTTATTTAAAGTACCTCGTGCAGAGTCATCATCAAATGATTTCAGCCACCCTGAAGCAAAACTTGTTGCCCTTGAGTTGGCTCAACGAGGATCCATAGTACAAGATTTAACGTTACATATTTAATGCATTTTCATTTTTATTTCCATATTTAATGCATTTTCATTTTACTTGTACATATTCTGTATAATATACAACGAGGACCACCTTATATAGAAACACAGTTTAACAGAGTGAATCATAATATTACATACAAGAAATGAGTGACAAAGTAAAAATTGTTCAAAAAATAAATAAAAATAAGGAGGAAAGAGGAAGAATGTAATTTTACAGAAACAAATTGAATATGTACGGAAAGGTGGGGTTGAGAATACAGTGGAGAAAGAGGAAGGATATAATTTTAGAGAAATGGATTGATATATATGCACGGAAAGGTTGGGGTGGTTTGTAATAAATTAGTGAAGGTCACCAAACTTTGAGTGGAATTTCACTTTATCAATTCAACATTTTTATCCAGAAATTTAGTGTCCCTGTGCCAAAAATAATTTTCCTTTTATGGCCACGGAATTTAATTGTTTTGATATTTATCTAATTGCAAATAATTTCTTTTTTTTGAAGATTTTTTCGAAACATGTCGACATTAATTCTCTGGAATATGATTTGCCACATTATGAGCTAGATAATAAGAGTAAGCATCGATATCAAGGTCATCAATGCCTTGTATTATGGCTTCTCGTAGACCTAACTCAAGAGCCACAAGTTTCGCTTAAAGGTGGCTGAAATTGTTCGATAATGGCTCTGCACAAGCAACTTTAAACAGGCCATGATGCTCTTGAAGGATGTATCCTGCTCCCCATGATTGATATCATTAGGGGCACAAGCAGTGAAGTTTAGCTTCAATGCGTCTTCCTTTGGCTCTGCACGTGCGAGGCATGTGCCGTGCTTGTAATCAAGTGTTGAGCATGTGCTGGTGTTAATGTTTTGTTCCCTTGCACCGCAAGAGCAAATGATTGCCCCTTAGCAGTAGGTTGTAGAAACAATTAGCAGAAGATCTCTGTTTCCCCCAATTAGGAAGCAGCATCATGCCTTTAGTGTGTGATCACAGAGAGTGATCCAAAGATAAATGTTTTGCATTTTTTATTTTGTAATGAAATTAATTTTACTTTCCTGTAAATAGTGAATATTTGTGCTTCACAGGTAAACCGTAAAATATCTAAATTTCTGCTTTATCTTATTTCACTATGAAACAGCCTAAACAATGACAAACATACTTCTAGGCTATCAACCAAAACCTGTCCAACATTTTTAATGGCGCAACTCTATTCAAGTGCTACATAGTGTAGACTTGACACACCGCTGGAAGATGCATGGAAGCTAAATTCTGAGCTCATGCATGAGGAGCAGGATCCGTCCTTCGCGAGCATCATGGCTTATTTAAAGTACCTCGTGCAGAGTCATCATCAAATGATTTCAGCCACCCTGAAGCAAAACTTGTTGCCCTTGAGTTGGCTCAACGAGGATCCATAGTACAAGATTTAACGTTACATATTTAATGCATTTTCATTTTTATTTCCATATTTAATGCATTTTCATTTTACTTGTACATATTCTGTATAATATACAACGAGGACCACCTTATATAGAAACACAGTTTAACAGAGTGAATCATAATATTACATACAAGAAATGAGTGACAAAGTAAAAATTGTTCAAAAAATAAATAAAAATAAGGAGGAAAGAGGAAGAATGTAATTTTACAGAAACAAATTGAATATGTACGGAAAGGTGGGGTTGAGAATACAGTGGAGAAAGAGGAAGGATATAATTTTAGAGAAATGGATTGATATATATGCACGGAAAGGTTGGGGTGGTTTGTAATAAATTAGTGAAGGTCACCAAACTTTGAGTGGAATTTCACTTTATCAATTCAACATTTTTATCCAGAAATTTAGTGTCCCTGTGCCAAAAATAATTTTCCTTTTATGGCCACGGAATTTAATTGTTTTGATATTTATCTAATTGCAAATAATTTCTTTTTTTTGAAGATTTTTTCGAAACATGTCGACATTAATTCTCTGGAATATGATTTGCCACATTATGAGCTAGATAATAAGAGTAAGCATCGATATCAAGGTCATCAATGCCTTGTATTATGGCTTCTCGTAGACCTAACTCAAGAGCCACAAGTTTCGCTTAAAGGTGGCTGAAATTGTTCGATAATGGCTCTGCACAAGCAACTTTAAACAGGCCATGATGCTCTTGAAGGATGTATCCTGCTCCCCATGATTGATATCATTAGGGGCACAAGCAGTGAAGTTTAGCTTCAATGCGTCTTCCTTTGGCTCTGCACGTGCGAGGCATGTGCCGTGCTTGTAATCAAGTGTTGAGCATGTGCTGGTGTTAATGTTTTGTTCCCTTGCACCGCAAGAGCAAATGATTGCCCCTTAGCAGTAGGTTGTAGAAACAATTAGCAGAAGATCTCTGTTTCCCCCAATTAGGAAGCAGCATCATGCCTTTAGTGTGTGATCACAGAGAGTGATCCAAAGATAAATGTTTTGCATTTTTTATTTTGTAATGAAATTAATTTTACTTTCCTGTAAATAGTGAATATTTGTGCTTCACAGGTAAACCGTAAAATATCTAAATTTCTGCTTTATCTTATTTCACTATGAAACAGCCTAAACAATGACAAACATACTTCTAGGCTATCAACCAAAACCTGTCCAACATTTTTAATGGCGCAACTCTATTCAAGTGCTACATAGTGTAGACTTGACACACCGCTGGAAGATGCATGGAAGCTAAATTCTGAGCTCATGCATGAGGAGCAGGATCCGTCCTTCGCGAGCATCATGGCTTATTTAAAGTACCTCGTGCAGAGTCATCATCAAATGATTTCAGCCACCCTGAAGCAAAACTTGTTGCCCTTGAGTTGGCTCAACGAGGATCCATAGTACAAGATTTAACGTTACATATTTAATGCATTTTCATTTTTATTTCCATATTTAATGCATTTTCATTTTACTTGTACATATTCTGTATAATATACAACGAGGACCACCTTATATAGAAACACAGTTTAACAGAGTGAATCATAATATTACATACAAGAAATGAGTGACAAAGTAAAAATTGTTCAAAAAATAAATAAAAATAAGGAGGAAAGAGGAAGAATGTAATTTTACAGAAACAAATTGAATATGTACGGAAAGGTGGGGTTGAGAATACAGTGGAGAAAGAGGAAGGATATAATTTTAGAGAAATGGATTGATATATATGCACGGAAAGGTTGGGGTGGTTTGTAATAAATTAGTGAAGGTCACCAAACTTTGAGTGGAATTTCACTTTATTAATTCAACATTTTTATCCAGAAATTTAGTGTCCCTGTGCCAAAAATAATTTTCCTTTTATGGCCACGGAATTTAATTGTTTTGATATTTATCTAATTGCAAATAATTTCTTTTTTTTGAAGATTTTTTCGAAACATGTCGACATTAATTCTCTGGAATATGATTTGCCACATTATGAGCTAGATAATAAGAGTAAGCATCGATATCAAGGTCATCAATGCCTTGTATTATGGCTTCTCGTAGACCTAACTCAAGAGCCACAAGTTTCGCTTAAAGGTGGCTGAAATTGTTCGATAATGGCTCTGCACAAGCAACTTTAAACAGGCCATGATGCTCTTGAAGGATGTATCCTGCTCCCCATGATTGATATCATTAGGGGCACAAGCAGTGAAGTTTAGCTTCAATGCGTCTTCCTTTGGCTCTGCACGTGCGAGGCATGTGCCGTGCTTGTAATCAAGTGTTGAGCATGTGCTGGTGTTAATGTTTTGTTCCCTTGCACCGCAAGAGCAAATGATTGCCCCTTAGCAGTAGGTTGTAGAAACAATTAGCAGAAGATCTCTGTTTCCCCCAATTAGGAAGCAGCATCATGCCTTTAGTGTGTGATCACAGAGCGTGATCAAAAGATAAAAGTTTTGCATTTTCATTTTGTAATGAAATTAATTTTACTTTCCTGTAAATAGTGAATATTTGTGCTTCACAGGTAAACCGTAAAATATCTAAATTTATGCTTTATCTTATATCACGATGAAATAGCCTAAACAATGACAAACATACTTCTAGGCTATCAACCAAAACCTGTCCAACATTTTTAAAGGCGCAACTCTATTCAAGTGCTACATAGTGTAGACTTGACACACCGCTGGAAGATGCATGGAAGCTAAATTCTGAGCTCATGCATGAGGAGCAGGATCCGTCCTTCGCGAGCATCATGGCTTATTCAAAGCACCTCGTGCAGAGTCATCATCAAATGATTTCAGCCACCCTGAAGCAAAACTTGTTGCCCTTGAGTTGGCTCAACGAGGATCCAAAGTACAAGATTTGACGTTACATATTTAATGCATTTTCATTTTTATTTCCATATTTAATGCATTTTCATTTTACTTGTACATATTCTGTATAATATACAACCAGGACCACCTTATATAGAAACACAGTTTAACAGAGTGAATCATAATATTACAATACAAGAAATGAGTGACAAAGTAAAAATTGTTCAAAAAATAAATAAAAATAAGGAGGAAAGAGGAAGAATGTAATTTTACAGAAACAAATTGAATATGTACGGAAAGGTGGGGTTGAGAATACCGTGGAGAAAGAGGAAGGATATAATTTTAGAGAAATGGATTGATATATATGCACGGAAAGGTTGGGGTGGTTTGTAATAAATTAGTGAAGGTCACCAAACTTTGAGTGGAATTTCACTTTATCAATTCAACATTTGTATCCAGAAATTTAGTGTCACTGTGCCAAAAATAATTTTCCTTTTACGGCCACGGAATTTAATTTTTTTGATATTTATCTAATTGCAAATAATTTCTTTTTTTTGAAGATTTTTTCGAAACATGTCGACATTAATTCTCTGGAATATGATTTGCCACATTATGAGCTAGATAATAAGAGTAAGCATCGATATCAAGGTCATCAATGCCTTGTATTATGGCTTCTCGTAGACCTAACTCAAGAGCCACAAGTTTCGCTTAAAGGTGGCTGAAATTGTTCGATAATGGCTCTGTACAAGCAACTTTAAACAGGCCATGATGCTCTTGAAGGATGTATCCTGCTCCCCATGATTGATATCATTAGGGGCACAAGCAGTGAAGTTTAGCTTCAATGCGTCTTCCTTTGGCTCTGCACGTGCGAGGCATGTGCCGTGCTTGTAATCAAGTGTTGAGCATGTGCTGGTGTTAATGTTTTGTTCCCTTGCACCGCAAGAGCAAATGATTTGTAGCGACCAAGAATTTTTACGCGATTAATAATTATTTTAATAGAAAATCGTGTCGCTACTATTTCACCCATTTTTATTAAATAACGCCGTGACGTATTCGTATAGCCAAGTCAAGAAATAATCGAGATCGTTCGATTTTAAATTAAATTCCGAATTTCTAAAAATATCTCCATTCTCTTGATTTAAAGTATATTAAGTCCAAGTACTTAATTCAATGTTATCCCAATATTTATTTATACAAAAATTACTTTTATTATTGAAATTAAGAAAATATATGCAAGCATGGGAGGTTCCATTATATGTAATCATGAAGAGCATAATATTTGTATAAATATGGAAAAGTATATGAATGATTTATATACTCCATTATATATAATCATGAAGAGCATAATATTTGTATAAATATGGAAAAGTATATGAATGATTGATAAGACTCCATTATATGTAATCATGAAGAGCATAATATTTGTATAAATATGGAAAAGTATATGAATGATTTATATACTCCATTATATATAATCATGAAGAGCATAATATTTGTATAAATATGGAAAAGTATATGAATGATTTATATACTCCATTATATATAATCATGAAGAGCATAATATTTGTATAAATATGGAAAAGTATATGAATGATTGATAAGACTCCATTATATATAATCATGAAGAGCATAATATTTGTATAAATATGGAAAAGTATATGAATGATTGATAAGACTCCATTATATATAATCATGAAGAGCATATTATTTGTATAAATATGGAAAAGTATATGAATGGTGCTTTACTTTAAGAAAAGGATGTGTTAAAATTAATAGAATTGAATGATTATGTTTACAATATGCCAACTTTATACATCTATTTAAACCCATCTCTTTTACACACAACTCTACACATATACACTTATTTCCAATCTCTTGACAAAATCCACAAGTAAGAGAAATTCAAGGTGGTCAAGAAAGTTTTGGTCCATTTACTACTACACTTCATTTTAATCTTTTAAAAGGTAAGTATATTTTATGTTTTTATGAAAAGTAAGTATGTTTTTATGAAAGGTAAATACACCTTATGTTTTTATGAAAAGTTAGTATGTTTTTATGACAAGTAAGTATATTTTATGTTTTTATGAAAAGTAAGTATGTTTTTATGAAAGGTAAATACACCTTATGTTTTTATGAAAAGTAAGTATGTTTTTATGACAAGTAAGTATATCTTATGTTTTTATGAAAAGTAAGTATGTTTTTATGAAAGGTAAATACACCTTATGTTTTTATGAAAAGTAAGTATGTTTTTATGACAAGTAAGTATATCTTATGTTTTTATGAAAAGTAAGTATGTTTTTATGAAAGGTAAATACACCTTATGTTTTTATGAAAAGTAAGTATGTTTTTATGACAAGTAAGTATATCTTATGTTTTTATGAAAAGTAAGTATGTTTTTATGAAAGGTAAATACACCTTATGTTTTTATGAAAAGTAAGTATGTTTTTATGACAAGTAAGTATATCTTATGTTTTTATGAAAAGTAAGTATGTTTTTATGAAAGGTAAATACACCTTATGTTTTTATGAAAAGTAAGTATGTTTTTATGACAAGTAAGTATATCTTATGTTTTTATGAAAATGTTTGGATCATTGCTATGAAATCAATCTCACAAGATTGTTATGGGTTCCATATGATATGTTTATGATTATGCTAAGGGGACCGGAGTTTAGTAGCGCTACACATAAGAATTCTTGCCATTTAAGTTCGGTAAAATTCTTGTGTCTCCCTATGTTTATGAGTATTTTGATCCTATCCTATGTTATGATGAAAATGATCCATATACTTTCAAAAGAAAATTTATGCTTGGTATACTTACTGGGATTTTATAAATCTCACTCCACGATATTTACCATTTTCAGATAATTGAAGGTTCGAGGCGATCAACATGGAAGTGGCAAAAGTGGTTAAGATTGATGAGATAATTATGTTGAACTTTATGTAAGAAAATTATGTTCTATTTTTATTCACAAATAAAATTATGGGATTCTAATTATTCTTTTGAATAATTTTACATTACTATTTAAGTCTCGATAATATGATATGAGTCACTTTTAGTGGCACTCGAATGGTCGAGAATTCGGGTCGACACAGTTGGTATCAGAGCAAAGAGTTTTAAAAACGATTCTGTAGATTTTTGAAATTTTATTTCTTTAAAAAAAAAAAAAATCACTATTCACGTGAACAGTAAAACGACGTGCTATTCATGATGAACAATGAACGAAATCACTATTCATTATAAAAAAAAAAAATTGAATTTTCACATGTCAAGTATGGTTATGATTTTGAAAAGCATGATGAAATTTGATGTGCGAATTTCAAGGACAAAATTCATTTTAAGCAAGGGAGTTTGTAATGTCCTGAAAAATTTATGGAATATAATTAGTTAGTGATATGATGTTTATATTGATGTGTTTGATAAATTTCTAGAAGTTCGGGGACTAAAGGAAAAATAAGATTTGACGATAAATTTTATTTGGGTTAAGTTATTAATTGTTGATGGGGAGATAATTACTATATCGATATTGGATTTGTTTTGAAGACTGTGATTAATTAGGAATTATGATTCAAGAAAATGTTGATTTGGATACAACCACATTAAATTATTGTTGATTAAAGGAAAATAAGATTATATGAAATATTTTAACTCATCACTCTACTATGTCACTCTCCACGTATTGACTCCTCGAACCAGGTATGTTATATACTTTGCAAGTCATTTACGATTTTATTATGACATGTTAAGTATGAAATCTTCATATGTTATGAATCTTTAAGTGAAATATACATGTTGAGTATGATATGAATTGATAGAAGCCTGAATTTTAATTTATTCCTTTTTATGTAGAATCATGAGACATAGAGGATATTGATATGAATTTTGGTTCATATTAAGCTTAGTAAGACTGACTAAATTAGAAAAATAAGTTGGTTCGTAACTTTTGCCAAAAAATATATGGAATAATATATTAAACAAACAAAATTAATAATGAATTTGTACAATAATTTATCCCTTTATCACTACCTTTGTGTAAAAACAAGGGAAAAACTGTGGATGGTTATTAGTACTTCCTCTTCAAGTTTCAATTTTCGGTTCAATAATTTATCCCTTTATCACTACCTTTGCTTAAAAGCAAGGAAAAACTGTGGATGATTATTGGTACCACTCTTCAAGTTTCAATTCTGAAAAAAATTCGGAAAGAAAGAAAGAGAACGGGTGTTGAGCATAATGGGAATAATATGACTTAAGAATGATTTTCAAAATAATTGTTGTCCTCGAGTTTAGAAATGATGAACCTTAAATGGACTTTGCATAATTGATTTTAGACATGGCACTAAGTATAAGAAGTCAACAGAAATGATTAGAAATATGTTCAGATTATCTATCATTTAGATTTAATGAGAAATAGCGAGCCAATTTTATAAAGTTTTATGAGATGTTAAGATTATAAGTGATATGATTTTAATGAGACTTTTATGAGAAGCATTATGAAGTTAGAGATTTAAAGATTTGGTTATTGGGAATTAAGTAATGGCTATTATGTTGAGTAAGTGAATTATGCCTCTATATTGAAGAGAAATTTATTATGAACTTTGGCCTTGTGATATTGAAAAATATGATTTGAAATTGTTATGTTGAGGAATTATGAATTGAATTATGGGATATTTTTTTGATGATATTGAAGTGTTGGAATCGTTTTCAATATTTTTAGATCGCTGTGATCAAATGTGGAGTTATTTATTATTGTGAGTTATGAAGTATGCTTATGGTTTGGGATAAGTCCAAATTTCAAAGGAAACTCTGCCTAGAATTTTATCGTTTGGAATTAAGAGCATAGTATGGTATGCAATCACTAAGAGAATTGAGGTTAGACATGCAAATTCATTTACATCACAAACGAGATTTAGTAGATGATAACAGAGATATTATTATTTTCTCGTAAGGAGAACACACAAGAGTCACACTGGAAAGAAATACATGAAACACGCAAAAGCAAAAGAAAGCAACATGGGAAATTCCTCAAATTGAGAGATGTGTTTCCGGAGTAGCCGTATCCTACCACCTCTGACCTTTTGAGGAAATAAAGAAACCTTCAAAGAGGTGTGTTTCGAGAGTAAGAATACTCCGTAATCTACCACCTGGAACCTTTGAGGTACACACAAGATTTAAACATTAAGGAAATCCTAGGAAATTAGAGGGGTGTCTCGAGAGTAAGAATACTCCGTACTCTACCCCCACCTATTCTAAGATTCATAAAGTTAAGTTTACATTAACCGGACTCCATTTTCGCTTGATTCCCCTTCCTTGCGACCAATCTATCTTAACCCCTGCTGGATCTTGTATTGAGATATATGACTGCAGCTTATCCAGTAGTTCATCAATAGTAGGAGCAGAAATAAGGAGCCTTCTGGAAAATGGAGAGATGAATCCCTGTTCCACAGCATAATCAAGAAAGGTTAACAAGCCATCAAAGAAATTGTTAACATTCAGAAGCCCAATAGGCTTAGTATGGAGATCTAGTTGAGCCCACGAGGTAATGTTAAAGATTTCTTCTAAGGTACCAAAACCTCCGGGCAGGGCTATAAAGGCATCAGAACCATATAGCATACAAGTTATGCGTTCATGGATGGATAAGGTTTGAACTTCATGCCCTCGTGTTTTTCCTGCAACATCTACCAAAGGGACAGGTATGACACCGATTACTTTTGATTTCTCTGCAATAGCAGATTGGGAAACACAACCCATTAGACCACTGCTACCACCCCCATATACAAGAGTGATACCTTTTTCCCCCAGTTTCTTTCCAAGATCTACGGCCGCTTCTAGATAACTGAAGCCTTTCCCCACTTTTGATCCACAAAATACACAAATAGTTTTGATCTGTCGAAGTTTTGGTGCTTCCATCTTTGATAGTATAGAAGAGAAAACTTACGAAGAAGATGTGATTTTGGGATGCCTGAACTATGAAATATGTTTGACTATTTAAAGCCGGAAAAATTTACTGTTTTTGATTGATTATGAAAAAGTAAAGATTTATTTTTGACAAAATCGGCCAACTTTTGACTGTTTTACCAAAGATATCACCTTTCGGTGATTTATTTCCAGCTTTATCAAAACTCGAGAAAGGAAAATATATTTTATTTCCAAAACGCGTGAAAGAAAACAGCAAAATATTTTAAATGTGTATCAAGAGATTTACCTTATATCATTGTTGAACTGCCAGAAGCCTCATTTTGTAAAACAGACTGGCAAACAGGATCTTTTGCTATTATATTTTGGAGACTATAACGATTTTTGTCCTCGTTAAACTGAGCGTATAAGGAGATAAGTTCACGTTGCACATAACCACTTGGGTGCGTCTCAAGAGTCAGTCGAATATCATCCAAAGACTCCTTACTCAGTCCACCCTTTATGAAATTGATTTTATCATCCCGATTAGTAGAAGAATATCCTACTGTTTTGCAACGAGTATCACAGTTCCAACGAGCACATTTGTAGCAACCATTCAGCCTTTTTGCTCTTCGTTTCTTTGCGAAGGTGCTTTTGCCTAAACCAGGCATGTGCTTTGGAAATGTCATAGGTAATTCACCAGATAGTCGAACCTTTGCTTCGATCAACCAGCGAACATCTTCTGAAACACCATGAGCCATCAGCAACCTCAATCTTTCGAGTCTTATTCGATAGATTTTCCTCAGATCATTCATTGGAAGACTGGAATAATACTTGCGAATGTTTGTAAGAATGATATCCATGTTTTTGATGGATCTAACCTCTTCCCAGCATGAACTATTTAAAAGCATTAAGGATCGGAGGGAATCCGCGTGATATTGATTCCAGCAAGAAAGCGTGGAATAGAATAATGGAAAAGAGGGAACAAGAGTTTATGCGCCGTTTACTTTCTTGATAAAAGGAAGATTTGATGATGACGGGATTTGAGGTATGGAATATTTTCTTGGATTTTTGGGTACTGATATTTTGATATAATAATCAAGGTATAGAAATAATACGGGGATACGTGAAAGTGAAATAATGACTGTATTGAATCAGGATTAATAAGTTTGTGCAAGTGAAAGGAATACCTTACGGGAAATGTTATGATATTTGAGTTAAGAATTTTAATTATTTGGGAGATATTTGTTTATTGAATTTTGCAGAAATTTTGGGTTACAAATATTGGAAAGATAAACTGATGATTATGTTGATATGTGAATAACATGTTTGGGTATATTACATAGAGAATATTCAGGTAATCGTTTTAATTATTTTGGGATATTTGGTGATAAGAAGAAATGACAAATTATTATGGTATGATATGTTAGTAAAGATTTATTGAAATTTTAGAGATATTAATACGAATATTTGAGGTTACATGATACGATGATAAGTGACAGGTTACATGAGTACTACAAGATATGATGAAATATCACATACGATTGGAAATTTTCATTTTGAGTTAGAATTTATGAGTAGACACATATGTCTATTATTGATAAGAAAAATACATGTTCTTAAGAAAACAAAGAGATGCATTTAGTAAAAGTCCAGTGGGTTAGATATTATAATGATGAGATTACTAAGAGAAAGAAGAGAAGAGATTCTGATTAAGTGTTCAGAAATCATAAGATCAAGTAAGTTTAATTTCGAGGACGAAATTATTTTAAGGGGGTAAGTTTGTAGCGACCAAGAATTTTTACGTGATTAATAATTATTTTAATAGAAAATCGTGTCGCTACTATTTCACCCATTTTTATTAAGTAACGCCGTGACGTATTCGTATAGCCAAGTCAAGAAATAATCGAGATCGTTCGATTTTAAATTAAATTCCGAATTTCTAAAAATATCTCCATTCTCTTGATTTAAAGTATATTAAGTCCAAGTACTTAATTCAATGTTATCCCAATATTTATTTATACAAAAATTACTTTTATTATTGAAATTAAGAAAATATATGCAAGCATGGGAGGTTCCATTATATGTAATCATGAAGAGCATAATATTTGTATAAATATGGAAAAGTATATGAATGATTTATATACTCCATTATATATAATCATGAAGAGCATAATATTTGTATAAATATGGAAAAGTATATGAATGATTGATAAGACTCCATTATATGTAATCATGAAGAGCATAATATTTGTATAAATATGGAAAAGTATATGAATGATTTATATACTCCATTATATATAATCATGAAGAGCATAATATTTGTATAAATATGGAAAAGTATATGAATGATTTATATACTCCATTATATATAATCATGAAGAGCATAATATTTGTATAAATATGGAAAAGTATATGAATGATTGATAAGACTCCATTATATATAATCATGAAGAGCATAATATTTGTATAAATATGGAAAAGTATATGAATGATTGATAAGACTCCATTATATATAATCATGAAGAGCATATTATTTGTATAAATATGGAAAAGTATATGAATGGTGCTTTACTTTAAGAAAAGGATGTGTTAAAATTAATAGAATTGAATGATTATGTTTACAATATGTCAACTTTATACATCTATTTAAACCCATCTCTTTTACACACAACTCTACACATATACACTTATTTCCAATCTCTTGACAAAATCCACAAGTAAGAGAAATTCAAGGTGGTCAAGAAAGTTTTGGTCCATTTACTACTACACTTCATTTTAATCTTTTAAAAGGTAAGTATATCTTATGTTTTTATGAAAAGTAAGTATGTTTTTATGAAAGGTAAATACACCTTATGTTTTTATGAAAAGTAAGTATGTTTTTATGACAAGTAAGTATATCTTATGTTTTTATGAAAAGTAAGTATGTTTTTATGAAAGGTAAATACACCTTATGTTTTTATGAAAAGTAAGTATGTTTTTATGACAAGTAAGTATATCTTATGTTTTTATGAAAAGTAAGTATGTTTTTATGAAAGGTAAATACACCTTATGTTTTTATGAAAAGTAAGTATGTTTTTATGACAAGTAAGTATATCTTATGTTTTTATGAAAATGTTTGGATCATTACTATGAAATCAATCTCACAAGATTGTTATGGGTTCCATATGATATGTTTATGATTATGCTAAGGGGACCGGAGTTTAGTAGCGCTACACATAAGAATTCTTGCCATTTAAGTTCGGTAAAATTCTTGTGTCTCCCTATGTTTATGAGTATTTCGATCCTATCCTATGTTATGATGAAAATGATCCATATGCTTTCAAAAGAAAATTTATGCTTGGTATACTTACTGGGATTTTATAAATCTCACTCCACGATATTTACCATTTTCAGATAATTGAAGGTTCGAGGCGATCAACATGGAAGTGGCAAAAGTGGTTAAGATTGATGAGATAATTATGTTGAACTTTATGTAAGAAAATTATGTTCTATTTTTATTCACAAATAAAATTATGGGATTCTAATTATTCTTTTGAATAATTTTACATTACTATTTAAGTCTCGATAATATGATATGAGTCACTTTTAGTGGCACTCGAATGGTCGAGAATTCGGGTCGTCACATGATTGCCCCTTAGCAGTAGGTTGTAGAAACAATTAGCAGAAGATCTCTGTTTCCCCCAATTAGGAAGCAGCATCATGCCTTTAGTGTGTGATCACAGAGCGTGATCAAAAGATAAAAGTTTTGCATTTTCATTTTGTAATGAAATTAATTTTACTTTCCTGTAAATAGTGAATATTTGTGCTTCACAGGTAAACCGTAAAATATCTAAATTTCTGCTTTATCTTATATCACGATGAAACAGCCTAAACAATGACAAACATACTTCTAGGCTATCAACCAAAACCTGTCCAACATTTTTAAAGGCGCAACTCTATTCAAGTGCTACATAGTGTAGACTTGACACACCGCTGGAAGATGCATGGAAGCTAAATTCTGAGCTCATGCATGAGGAGCAGGATCCGTCCTTCGCGAGCATCATGGCTTATTCAAAGCACCTCGTGCAGAGTCATCATCAAATGATTTCAGCCACCCTGAAGCAAAACTTGTTGCCCTTGAGTTGGCTCAACGAGGATCCAAAGTACAAGATTTGACGTTACATATTTAATGCATTTTCATTTTTATTTCCATATTTAATGCATTTTCATTTTACTTGTACATATTCTGTATAATATACAACCAGGACCACCTTATATAGAAACACAGTTTAACAGAGTGAATCATAATATTACAATACAAGAAATGAGTGACAAAGTAAAAATTGTTCAAAAAATAAATAAAAATAAGGAGGAAAGAGGAAAAATGTAATTTTACAGAAACAAATTGAATATGTACGGAAAGGTGGGGTTGAGAATACAGTGGAGAAAGAGGAAGGATATAATTTTAGAGAAATGGATTGATATATATGCACGGAAAGGTGGGTGGTTTGTAATAAATTAGTGAAGGTCACCAAACTTTGAGTGGAATTTCACTTTATCAATTCAACATTTTTATCCAGAAATTTAGTGTCACTGTGCCAAAAATAATTTGCCTTTTATGGCCACGGAATTTAATTGTTTTGATATTTATCTAATTGCAAATAATTTCTTTTTTTGAAGATTTTTTCGAAACATGTCGACATTAATTCTCTGGAATATGATTTGCCACATTATGAGCTAGATAATAAGAGTAAGCATCGATATCAAGGTTATCAATGCCTTGTATTATGGCTTCTCGTAGACCTAACTCAAGAGCCACAAGTTTCGCTTAAAGGTGGCTGAAATTGTTCGATAATGGCTCTGCACAAGCAACTTTAAACAGGCCATGATGCTCTTGAAGGATGTATCCTGCTCCCCATGATCGATATCATTAGGGGCACAAGCAGTGAAGTTTAGCTTCAATGCGTCTTCCTTTGGCTCTGCACGTGCGAGGCATGTGCCGTGCTTGTAATCAAGTGTTGAGCATGTGCTGGTGTTAATGTTTTGTTCCCTTGCACCGCAAGAGCAAATGATTGCCCTTAGCAGTAGGTTGTAGAAACAATTAGCAGAAGATCTCTGTTTCCCCCAATTAGGAAGCAGCATCATGCCTTTAGTGTGTGATCACAGAGCGTGATCAAAACATAAAAGTTTTGCATTTTCATTTTGTAATGAAATTAATTTTACTTTCCTGTAAATAGTGAATATTTGTGCTTCACAGGTAAACCGTAAAATATCTAAATTTCTGCTTTATCTTATATCACGATGAAACAGCCTAAACAATGACAAACATACTTCTAGGCTATCAACCAAAACCTGTCCAACATTTTTAAAGGCGCAACTCTATTCAAGTGCTACATAGTGTAGACTTGACACACCGCTGGAAGATGCATGGAAGCTAAATTCTGAGCTCATGCATGAGGAGCAGGATCCGTCCTTCGCGAGCATCATGGCTTATTCAAAGCACCTCGTGTAGAGTCATCATCAAATGATTTCAGCCACCCTGAAGCAAAACTTGTTGCCCTTGAGTTGGCTCAACGAGGATCCAAAGTACAAGATTTGACGTTACATATTTAATGCATTTTCATTTTACTTGTACATATTCTGTATAATATACAACCAGGACCACCTTATATAGAAACACAGTTTAACAGAGTGAATCATAATATTACAATACAAGAAATGTGTGACAAAGTAAAAATTGTTCAAAAAATAAATAAAAATAAGGAGGAAAGAGGAAGAATGTAATTTTACAGAAACAAATTGAATATGTACGGAAAGGTGGGGTTGAGAATACAGTGGAGAAAGAGGAAGGATATAATTTTAGAGAAATGGATTGATATATATGCACGGAAAGGTTGGGGTGGTTTGTAATAAATTAGTGAAGGTCACCAAACTTTGAGTGGAATTTCACTTTATCAATTCAACATTTTTATCCAGAAATTTAGTGTCACTGTGCCAAAAATAATTTTCCTTTTACGGCCACGGAATTTAATTGTTTTGATATTTATCTAATTGCAAATAATTTCTTTTTTTTGATGATTTTTTCGAAACATGTCGACATTAATTCTCTGGAATATGATTTGCCACATTATGAGCTAGATAATAAGAGTAAGCATCGATATCAAGGTTATCAATGCCTTGTATTATGGCTTCTCGTAGACCTAACTCAAGAGCCACAAGTTTCGCTTAAAGATGGCTGAAATTGTTCGATAATGGCTCTGCACAAGCAACTTTAAACAGGCCATGATGCTCTTGAAGGATGTATCCTGCTCCCCATGATTGATATCATTAGGGGCACAAGCAGTGAAGTTTAGCTTCAATGCGTCTTCCTTTGGCTCTGCACGTGCGAGGCATGTGCCGTGCTTGTAATCAAGTGTTGAGCATGTGCTGGTGTTAATGTTTTGTTCCCTTGCACCGCAAGAGCAAATGATTGCCCCTTAGCAGTAGGTTGTAGAAACAATTAGCAGAAGATCTCTGTTTCCCCCAATTAGGAAGCAGCATCATGCCTTTAGTGTGTGATCACAGAGCGTGATCAAAAGATAAAAGTTTTGCATTTTCATTTTGTAATGAAATTAATTTTACTTTCCTGTAAATAGTGAATATTTGTGCTTCACAGGTAAACCGTAAAATATCTAAATTTCTGCTTTATCTTATATCACGATGAAACAGCCTAAACAATGACAAACATACTTCTAGGCTATCAACCAAAACCTGTCCAACATTTTTAAAGGCGCAACTCTATTCAAGTGCTACATAGTGTAGACTTGACACACCGCTGGAAGATGCATGGAAGCTAAATTCTGAGCTCATGCATGAGGAGCAGGATCCGTCCTTCGCGAGCATCATGGCTTATTCAAAGCACCTCGTGCAGAGTCATCATCAAATGATTTCAGCCACCCTGAAGCAAAACTTGTTGCCCTTGAGTTGGCTCAACGAGGATCCAAAGTACAAGATTTGACGTTACATATTTAATGCATTTTCATTTTTATTTCCATATTTAATGCATTTTCATTTTACTTGTACATATTCTGTATAATATACAACCAGGACCACCTTATATAGAAACACAGTTTAACAGAGTGAATCATAATATTACAATACAAGAAATGAGTGACAAAGTAAAAATTGTTCAAAAAATAAATAAAAATAAGGAGGAAAGAGGAAAAATGTAATTTTACAGAAACAAATTGAATATGTACGGAAAGGTGGGGTTGAGAATACAGTGGAGAAAGAGGAAGGATATAATTTTAGAGAAATGGATTGATATATATGCACGGAAAGGTGGGTGGTTTGTAATAAATTAGTGAAGGTCACCAAACTTTGAGTGGAATTTCACTTTATCAATTCAACATTTTTATCCAGAAATTTAGTGTCACTGTGCCAAAAATAATTTGCCTTTTATGGCCACGGAATTTAATTGTTTTGATATTTATCTAATTGCAAATAATTTCTTTTTTTGAAGATTTTTTCGAAACATGTCGACATTAATTCTCTGGAATATGATTTGCCACATTATGAGCTAGATAATAAGAGTAAGCATCGATATCAAGGTTATCAATGCCTTGTATTATGGCTTCTCGTAGACCTAACTCAAGAGCCACAAGTTTCGCTTAAAGGTGGCTGAAATTGTTCGATAATGGCTCTGCACAAGCAACTTTAAACAGGCCATGATGCTCTTGAAGGATGTATCCTGCTCCCCATGATCGATATCATTAGGGGCACAAGCAGTGAAGTTTAGCTTCAATGCGTCTTCCTTTGGCTCTGCACGTGCGAGGCATGTGCCGTGCTTGTAATCAAGTGTTGAGCATGTGCTGGTGTTAATGTTTTGTTCCCTTGCACCGCAAGAGCAAATGATTGCCCTTAGCAGTAGGTTGTAGAAACAATTAGCAGAAGATCTCTGTTTCCCCCAATTAGGAAGCAGCATCATGCCTTTAGTGTGTGATCACAGAGCGTGATCAAAACATAAAAGTTTTGCATTTTCATTTTGTAATGAAATTAATTTTACTTTCCTGTAAATAGTGAATATTTGTGCTTCACAGGTAAACCGTAAAATATCTAAATTTCTGCTTTATCTTATATCACGATGAAACAGCCTAAACAATGACAAACATACTTCTAGGCTATCAACCAAAACCTGTCCAACATTTTTAAAGGCGCAACTCTATTCAAGTGCTACATAGTGTAGACTTGACACACCGCTGGAAGATGCATGGAAGCTAAATTCTGAGCTCATGCATGAGGAGCAGGATCCGTCCTTCGCGAGCATCATGGCTTATTCAAAGCACCTCGTGTAGAGTCATCATCAAATGATTTCAGCCACCCTGAAGCAAAACTTGTTGCCCTTGAGTTGGCTCAACGAGGATCCAAAGTACAAGATTTGACGTTACATATTTAATGCATTTTCATTTTACTTGTACATATTCTGTATAATATACAACCAGGACCACCTTATATAGAAACACAGTTTAACAGAGTGAATCATAATATTACAATACAAGAAATGTGTGACAAAGTAAAAATTGTTCAAAAAATAAATAAAAATAAGGAGGAAAGAGGAAGAATGTAATTTTACAGAAACAAATTGAATATGTACGGAAAGGTGGGGTTGAGAATACAGTGGAGAAAGAGGAAGGATATAATTTTAGAGAAATGGATTGATAAATATGCACGGAAAGGTTGGGGTGGTTTGTAATAAATTAGTGAAGGTCACCAAACTTTGAGTGGAATTTCACTTTATCAATTCAACATTTTTATCCAGAAATTTAGTGTCACTGTGCCAAAAATAATTTTCCTTTTACGGCCACGGAATTTAATTGTTTTGATATTTATCTAATTGCAAATAATTTCTTTTTTTTGATGATTTTTTCGAAACATGTCGACATTAATTCTCTGGAATATGATTTGCCACATTATGAGCTAGATAATAAGAGTAAGCATCGATATCAAGGTTATCAATGCCTTGTATTATGGCTTCTCGTAGACCTAACTCAAGAGCCACAAGTTTCGCTTAAAGATGGCTGAAATTGTTCGATAATGGCTCTGCACAAGCAACTTTAAACAGGCCATGATGCTCTTGAAGGATGTATCCTGCTCCCCATGATTGATATCATTAGGGGCACAAGCAGTGAAGTTTAGCTTCAATGCGTCTTCCTTTGGCTCTGCACGTGCGAGGCATGTGCCGTGCTTGTAATCAAGTGTTGAGCATGTGCTGGTGTTAATGTTTTGTTCCCTTGCACCGCAAGAGCAAATGATTGCCCCTTAGCAGTAGGTTGTAGAAACAATTAGCAGAAGATCTCTGTTTCCCCCAATTAGGAAGCAGCATCATGCCTTTAGTGTGTGATCACAGAGCGTGATCAAAAGATAAAAGTTTTGCATTTTCATTTTGTAATGAAATTAATTTTACTTTCCTGTAAATAGTGAATATTTGTGCTTCACAGGTAAACCGTAAAATATCTAAATTTCTGCTCTATCTTATATCACGATGAAATAGCCTAAACAATGACAAACATACTTCTAGGCTATCAACCAAAACCTGTCCAACATTTTTAAAGGCGCAACTCTATTCAAGTGCTACATAGTGTAGACTTGACACACCGCTGGAAGATGCATGGAAGCTAAATTCTGAGCTCATGCATGAGGAGCAGGATCCGTCCTTCGCGAGCATCATGGCTTATTCAAAGCACCTCGTGCAGAGTCATCATCAAATGATTTCAGCCACCCTGAAGCAAAACTTGTTGCCCTTGAGTTGGCTCAACGAGGATCCAAAGTACAAGATTTGACGTTACATATTTAAAGCATTTTCATTTTTATTTCCATATTTAATTCATTTTCATTTTACTTGTACATATTCTCTATAATATACAACCAGGACCACCTTATATAGAAACACAGTTTAACAGAGTGAATCATAATATTACAATACAAGAAATGAGTGACAAAGTAAAAATTGTTCAAAAAATAAATAAAAATAAGGAGGAAAGAGGAAGAATGTAATTTTACAGAAACAAATTGAATATGTACGGAAAGGTGGGGTTGAGAATACAGTGGAGAAAGAGGAAGGATATAATTTTAGAGAAATGGATTGATTGTAGCGCCCCGAGTTCCGTATACCCGATTCACTACGTCATTTTCTGTCTAAATTTTTCGAATAATATTTTTGCGGAAGAAATAATTGAAATTCATTTTTGGCAACATTAAATAAACTGTAATGGCCGATAAAATTGAAACATTTATGAAACCATTTGAAATAGTAAATCGAACCATTAATTTTATAAAGAAATTGACAATGTCATAATTTCTCAAATAAATGAACTTCTCTAAATTATTCGATTGTTTGGAAAAATACGGAAATCATTAACGTCAAACTTTCAACCGTTTAACGATTATTGCCACCATCATTCATCGCTCGCCACCGTCTCCGAAATCTGCAAAACTGTTAAAAAGTAGGGTGAGTATTTCATGGGGGAAATACTCAGTAGACTCATCGCAAATTAATTTAATTTATAAGATGATTAAACAAAACGGGCATTTATAGAGCTTCTTTATAAAACTGCTCTTGATAAACAGCTCTTTTGAAAATAGCTCTTTGAAAACAGCTCTTTGAAAACATCTCTTTGAAAACAGCTCTTTGAAAACAACTCTTTGAAAACATCTCTTTGAAAACATCTCTTTGAAAACATCTCTTTGAAAACCATATACTTATAAAAACATTTTAATTATGCCAAGCATAATTTCTTTTGAAAGCGTAACATAAGATAGGATTTAAATCCTCATAAACATACAAGAACTTTACCGAACTTAGGTGGCAAGAATTCTTATGCAGTAAAATCATAATAACAGTAAAATCACAGTAAGTATACCAAGCATAATTTTTGAAATTCATAGGGATCAATTGCATCATAACATAAGATAGGATCGAAATCCTCATAAACATATGCGACAGGAATTTTACCGAACTTAGGTGGTAAATCCTCATAAACATATGGAAACACAGGAATTTTACTGAACTTCGTGGCAAATCCTCATAAACATAGGAGACACAAGAATGTTACCGAACTTCGTGGCAAGAATTCTTATGTGTAGCGCTATTAAAACTCCGGTCCCCTTAACATATCATAACTTATCATATGGGACCCAAAACAATCTTGGTAGATTGATTTCATAGCAATGATCCAAAAAAACATTTTCGTGAAGCATAGGGTATACTTACTTTTCTCGTAAAAACATAAAGTATATTTTCTTTTCATAAAAACATACTTACTTTTCATAACAACATAAGGTATATTTACCTTTCATAACAACATACTTGCTTTTCTTAAAAATTGACTTTCACAAGTCACATGACATTCATATGAAATCATAATTTAAATCAATTAATAAGTGCGAGTCTACCTTAATTCCGACGAGTGCAAAGTTGAGCGGGAATGACTTCAATTTCTTTAAATTCTCCGTACGCTTCGTCTTAGCCAATAAGTCACTTTAGTCTATCGAATATATAGTTCAAAATGATAAATTATAATTTGAAGACTAAAATTGATGTTTTGAAAGTTGAGGGACTAAAATGAATACTTTTGAAACTTGGGATTAAAATCAAATAAAGTAAATCAGTAGGGACTGAAATAATAGATTTTGAAAATAAAAGGCTGATTAAAATCATTTAAAACTTTGGGACTGAAATGGATAACTTTAAAAGCTGAAAGGACTTAAATAAAACCTTTTTAAAACTTGAGGGGCTGATTTGAAATAACTTTAAAACTTTAAAAGGGCTGAAATAAACTATTCAAAGCTGTAGGGACTGATTTAAATCATTTAGAAAACGTAGGGACCAAAGTGCAAATTTCTGAAATTAAAAAAATATAATATTAAAACTTTACTCTTCTCTCTCTCTCAAAATCCATACTCTCTCTCTCTCTACCCGTTTCTCTCAACCGGCCGACGAACTGGGCAGTGGTTCTACTGAAGAAACGCCGGCGAGACACCGGCGTAAGGTGCGGCAAAGAAGGGGTTCCGGTTTTGAAAGAGTTTGGTGTGAGATGGGGATAAAAACCGAGGCTAAACTAGGCTTGAATCGCGATTAATCTCCGGTATTAAATCTGGCAGCGAAGGGCTTAAGGTTGAGGTAAGTGCCGGGGTTCGTCTATTATTGGGTTTAGGTCTTATTTTTGGTTTATGGGTTGGATTTGCTAAGGATTTGGAGGTGGGTTTGCCGTGATTTTGGGGGTGCTGCAGGCGGTTGAGTTGTTTCAGGTAGTGATGACTTATTGAATTGGTTGGTTTCGTGGTTGATTGGTGGCCTGAAAATGATGGCTGGTCAGTTGCAGTAGGTGGTGGCAGAGTGATGGACGGTGAGGCAGTGTGGGTGGACTGTGGTTGCACTCGTCTGGGATGGAGATGGAGCTTGGTGCAGGTGGCTACTTGGTTGAACATGGTTGAGGCAATGACTGATTTGGTGGCTGGTTGCCGGCGCTGGTTCGTTGGTCGAGTTTTGGATGCTTGCTGGAATGAGGGAGGTTTTGGCAGTAAATTGGTGATTGAAGCAGATTGTGAACTTTGTTGTTAAATTGGCCATGAGTTGGTTTTTGTGATTGAGGTGCTGCAGGAGGTGATGATATATTGATGAAGGGGTGGATAAGTACAGTGGTTGCATCGGTCCGTTGGTGGTGCTATTGGAGCTGTAAAGGTGTTTTGCACATGGAAGGTTATTTGGGCTGTGAACTGGTGATGATGATGGTGAGTAGCGTGCTCAAAAGGAAAAAGAAAGAAAATAAAATGATTAATGGGGACATGGGGAATATGAGTAGAGTAGGTGCTTAATAATGTAATAAAGATGAAAAACGTGGGAAGTAATCCATTGAAAATTAGACTAATTTTGATTAAGAAATGTATTTAAAACAGATATACTTTGGACTGAAAATAATTTGAGAATAAATAAATTTTGAGATAAAATTGAATTACGTATTTGGACTTGAAATAATTTGAATAAGGAAAATTGAGATATTTTAATAAATTTGGAATTCAAAATGATTTTGAAAATAATACTTTGAATAAATAATTATAATAACATAATTTTAGAAATTCGGATTTTAATTTAAAATCGAACAAATTCGATATTTCTTGACTTGGTTAGACGAATCCGTCGCGGCATTAATTTCAAAACAATAGCGACTCAATTTTCTAAATATTAAAATAATTATTTATTGCATAAAAATTCTGGGTCGCTATAATCTTACCCCCTTAAAATAATTTCGTCCTCGAAATTAAACTTACTTAATCTTATGATTTCTGAATACTTAATCAGAATCTCTTCTTTCTCTTATGTAGCATCATCGCTACCATATTTAACCCAACCATATTTAACCCACTGGACTTTGACTAAATGCATCAATTTGTTTTCTATCAATAATAGACATATGTGTCTACTCATAAATTCTTCTGAATCAAAATGAAAATTCCCAATCGTATGTGATATTTCATCATATCTTGTAGTATTCATGTAACTTGTCACTTATCATCGTATCATGTGACCTCAAATATTTGTATATATCTCTAAAATTTCAGCAAATCTTTACTGACATATCATATCATAATAATTTTTCCTTTCTTCTTATCATCGAATATTCCCAAAATAATCAAAGAATTACCTGAATATTCTCTCTACGTAATATACCCAATAACATATCAACATAATATCATTAACTTATCTTTCCAATATTTGTAATCCAAAATTCAGTAAACAAATATCTTCCAAATAACTAAAATTCTTTACTTAAATGTCATCACATTTCCTGCAAAGTATTTCTTTCACTTGTATATACGTATTAACTCTAATTCGATACGGTCTTCAATTCACTTTCCACGTATCATCACACTATACCATGATTATCATTATTATAACAAAATATCAGTACCCATAATCCAAGAAAATATTTCAAATCTCAAATCCCATCATCAAATCTTTCTTTTATCAAGAAAGTGAACGGCGCATTAATTCTTTTCTCCTCTTATCCATTATTTTATTCCATCCTTTCTTACTGTAACACAAATCACGCGGATTCATTCATATCCTTGCGCTTTTAAATAGTTCATGCTGGGAAGAGGTTGAATCATCAAACAATGGATATCATCCTTTCTAACATTCGCAAGTATTATTCCAGTCTTCCTATGAATGATCTGAGAAAGATCTATAGAATAAGGCTCGAAAGATTGAGGTTGCTAATGGCTCATGATATTCCAGAAGATGTTCGCTGGTTGATAGAAGCAAAGGTTCGACTATCTGGTGAATTACCATCAACATTTCCAAAGCACATGCCTGGTTTAGGCAAAAGCACGTTTGCAAAGAAACGAAGAGCAAAAAGACTGGGTGGTTGCTACAAATGTGCTCGTTGGAACTGTAATACACGTTGCAAATCAGTAGGATATTCTTCTACTAATCGGGATGATAAAATCGAATTCATAAAGGGTGGACTGAGTAAGGAGTCTTTGGATGATATTCGACTGACTCTTGAGACGCACCCAAGTGGTTATGTACAACGTGAACTTCTCTCCTTATACGCTCAGTTTAACGAGGACAAAAATCGTTATAGTCTCCAAAATATAATATCGAAAGATCCTGTTTGCCAGTCTGTTTTACAAAATGAGGCTTCTGGCAGTTCAGCAATGATATAAGGTAAATCTTTTAAAATATTTTGCTGCTTTCTTTAACGCGTTTTGGAAATAAAAAATATTTTTCCTTTCTCGAGGTTTGATAAAGCTGGAAATAAAATATTTAATCGCCGAAAGGTGACGCCTCGATACGATAAAATTTTCAAAAGTGGGCTGATTTTGTCAAAAGTAAATCTTTACTTTTTCAGAATCAATCAAAAACAGTAAATTTTTTCCGGCTTTAAATAGCCAAACATATTTCATAGTTCAGGCATCCCAAAATCACATCTTCTTCGTAAGTTTTCCCTTCTTTACTATCAAAGATGGAAGCACCAAAACTTCGACAGATCAAAACTATTTGTGTATTTTGTGGATCAAAAGTGGGGAAAGGCTTCGGTTATCTAGAAGCGGCCGTAGATCTTGGAAAGAAACTGGGGGAAAAAGGTATCACTCTTGTGTATGGGGGTGGTAGCAGTGGTCTAATGGGTTGTGTTTCCCAATCTGCTCTTGCAGAGAAATCAAAAGTAATCGGTGTCATACCTGTCCCTTTGGTAGATGTTGCAGGCAAAACACGAGGGCATGAAGTTCAAACCTTATCCATCCATGAACGCATAACTTGTATGCTATATGGTTCTGATGCCTTTATAGCCCTGCCCGGAGGTTTTGGTACCTTAGAAGAAATCTTTAACATTACCTCGTGGGCTCAACTAGATCTCCATACTAAGCCTATTGGGCTTCTGAATGTTAACAATTTCTTTGATGGTTTGTTAACCTTTCTTGATTACGCTGTGGAACAGGGATTCATCTCTCCATTTTCCAGAAGGCTTCTTATTTCTGCTCCTACTATTGATGAACTACTGGATAAGCTGCAGTCATATATCTCAATACAAGATCCAGCAGGAGTTAAGATAGATTGGTCGCAAGGAAGGGGAATCAAGCGAAAATGGAGTCCGGTTAATGTAAACTTAACTCTTTGAATCTTAGAATAGGTGGGGGTAGAGTACGGAGTATTCTCACTCTCGAGACACCCCTCCATTTACTAGGATTTCCTTAATGTTTAAATCTTGTGTGTACTTCAAAGATTCCAGGTGGTAGATTACGGAGTATTCTTACTCTCGAAACACACCTCTTTGAAGGTTTTCTCTTTATATCCTCAAAAGATCAGAGGTGGTAGGATACGGCTACTCCGGAAACACATCTCTCATTCTGAGGATCTTTTCATGTTTTTCTCTTATGCTTTCATGTGTTTCATGTATTTCCTTTCCAGTGTGACTCTTGTGTGTTCTCCTTATGAGAAAATAATAAAATCTCTGTTATCATCTACTAAATCTCGTTTGTGATGTAAATGAACTTGCATGTCTAAACTTAATTCCTTTAGTAGATGCTTATCATATTATGCTCTTAATTCCAAATGATAAAATTCTGGACAGAGTCTCCCTTGTAATTTGGACTTATTCCAAACCATAAGCATACTTCATAACTCACAATAATAAATAACTCCACATTTGATCACAACGATCTAAAAATATTGAAAATAATTCCAACACTTCAATATCATCAAAAATATCCCATAATTCAATTCATAATTCCTCAACATAACAATTTCAAATTATATTTTTCAATATCACAATATCACTTCCTTCGATACCTTAATGGCTCAAAAGATAACTCATACTTATAAATATATGCCATAAATCATATTCCCAAAATATTCACAAGGCCAAACTTCATAATAAATTTCTCTTCAAAATAGAGGAAATAATTCACTTACTCAACATAATATCCATTACTTAATTCTCAATAAAATCATATTATTCCCATTATGCTCAACACTCGTTTTCTTTCTTAAAAAAATTTCTCATAATCATACATTAAAGCATATAAGTTATGACAAAGCATAACAACATCATTATTTTCGAAGAAATACATTCTTATTTCTCATAAATCATAAGTATTCGAAATACTCTTCATTCTTTCTCATAAATTAGTAAAATGAGTATTCGAAATACTGAAATAACTTTAAACATCATAAACTTCTTTACCTCGGAGTTGGTGGAACGAATGATGGCAGTGGCAATCTTCATCAATAAAATTTTATAATGGAAAATATTTCTTGAAAATTCTTTTTGAAAATTTTTCCAGTCTACAGAAACGCAGACTAGCTCTGATACCAACTTGTAGCGCCCCGAGTTCCGTATACCCGATTCACTACGTCATTTTCTGTCTAAATTTTTCGAATAATATTTTTGCGGAAGAAATAATTGAAATTCATTTTTGGCAACATTAAATAAACTGTAATGGCCGATAAAATTGAAACATTTATGAAACCATTTGAAATAGTAAATCGAACCATTAATTTTATAAAGAAATTGACAATGTCATAATTTCTCAAATAAATGAACTTCTCTAAATTATTCGATTGTTTGGAAAAATACGGAAATCATTAACGTCAAACTTTCAACCGTTTAACGATTATTGCCACCATCATTCATCGCTCGCCACCGTCTCCGAAATCTGCAAAACTGTTAAAAAGTAGGGTGAGTATTTCATGGGGGAAATACTCAGTAGACTCATCGCAAATTAATTTAATTTATAAGATGATTAAACACATAAATCCCGGCTCTTTATACAACGGGCATTTATAGAGCTTCTTTATAAAACTGCTCTTGATAAACAGCTCTTTTGAAAATAGCTCTTTGAAAACAGCTCTTTGAAAACATCTCTTTGAAAACAGCTCTTTGAAAACAACTCTTTGAAAACATCTCTTTGAAAACATCTCTTTGAAAACATCTCTTTGAAAACCATATACTTATAAAAACATTTTAATTATGCCAAGCATAATTTCTTTTGAAAGCATAACATAAGATAGGATTTAAATCCTCATAAACATACAAGAACTTTACCGAACTTAGGTGGCAAGAATTCTTATGCAGTAAAATCATAATAACAGTAAAATCACAGTAAGTATACCAAGCATAATTTTTGAAATTCATAGGGATCAATTGCATCATAACATAAGATAGGATCGAAATCCTCATAAACATATGCGACAGGAATTTTACCGAACTTAGGTGGTAAATCCTCATAAACATATGGAAACACAGGAATTTTACCGAACTTCGTGGCAAATCCTCATAAACATAGGAGACACAAGAATGTTACCGAACTTCGTGGCAAGAATTCTTATGTGTAGCGCTACTAAAACTCCGGTCCCCTTAACATATCATAACTTATCATATGGGACCCAAAACAATCTTGGTAGATTGATTTCATAGCAATGATCCAAAAAAACATTTTCGTGAAGCATAGGGTATACTTACTTTTCTCGTAAAAACATAAAGTATATTTTCTTTTCATAAAAACATACTTACTTTTCATAACAACATAAGGTATATTTACCTTTCATAACAACATACTTGCTTTTCTTAAAAATTGACTTTCACAAGTCACATGACATTCATATGAAATCATAATTTAAATCAATTAATAAGTGCGAGTCTACCTTAATTCCGACGAGTGCAAAGTTGAGCGGGAATGACTTCAATTTCTTTAAATTCTCCGTACGCTTCGTCTTAGCCAATAAGTCACTTTAGTCTATCGAATATATAGTTCAAAATGATAAATTATAATTTGAAGACTAAAATTGATGTTTTGAAAGTTGAGGGACTAAAATGAATACTTTTGAAACTTGGGATTAAAATCAAATAAAGTAAATCAGTAGGGACTGAAATAATAGATTTTGAAAATAAAAGGCTGATTAAAATCATTTAAAACTTTGGGACTGAAATGGATAACTTTAAAAGCTGAAAGGACTTAAATAAAACCTTTTTAAAACTTGAGGGGCTGATTTGAAATAACTTTAAAACTTTAAAAGGGCTGAAATAAACTATTCAAAGCTGTAGGGACTGATTTAAATCATTTAGAAAACGTAGGGACCAAAGTGCAAATTTCTGAAATTAAAAAAATATAATATTAAAACTTTACTCTTCTCTCTCTCTCAAAATCCATACTCTCTCTCTCTCTACCCGTTTCTCTCAACCGGCCGACGAACTGGGCAGTGGTTCTACTGAAGAAACGCCGGCGAGACACCGGCGTAAGGTGCGGCAAAGAAGGGGTTCCGGTTTTGAAAGAGTTTGGTGTGAGATGGGGATAAAAACTATAGCGATCCAGAATTTTTATGCAATAAATAATTATTTTAATATTTAGAAAATCGTGTCGCTACTATTTCATTTATTATTTTGAAGTCAACGCCGCGACGGATTCGTCTAGCCAAGTCAAGAAATATCGAATTTGTTCGATTTTAAATTAAAAATCCGAATTTCTAAAATTATATTATTTTAATTATTTATTCAAAATATTATTTTCAAAATGTATTTTTCAGTCCAAAATATATCTGTTTTAAATACGCTTCTTGATCAAAGTTAGTTCAATTCTTATCATAATCAAAATTTATTCTACAAGTTTTGCTCCTCCTCCATCATCATGATTATGATAATATTCACTCAATTATTCCCTTTCAATTATGATATTCCCCACCATCATCATATTCCCTCCCCATGTGCATTTTCCTTTACTCTCAAACACTCTTCTTTATAGCCGAGCTGCTTCATTCATCATCACCATCACTGTGTTAAACACCACAATCACTGCAATACCACAAACCAATATACATCAATCCACCACTAATGAATCACTGCAGCACCAGCCCAAAACACCACCAACCGGCCAAGAATACAATCTGCAAATTTTAATAGCACCAAACATCATCATCATCACCATCACCAAATCACAACTCCGCCAACCACCACTGTAACCACCTCCATTGCCGCCCCAGAATCCACATCAGTCAGCCTGCTCAACCCATCTTCAGCCACTGCCCAACTTCAAGTACCCAAATCAAAACCCAAATTAAACACCAAACTCAGAACAAAACTAGTACCTACCTTCATCACCGGTCATCTAAACGGATAGTCGCCGGAAGACCTTCGAACTCTAATTTCGTTTTCAACCTAGATCAATCCCCAAATTTCAGCCTCGGTCTCGCACCAAATCCCGTAACTAAGCTCTAAAATCTGAACCGTCCTACTTGGTTGCCTCTCGCCGCCACCTCGAGGCGGTGTTCCACCGGCTGTAGCGTCGGATTCCTCCATCTCACCGATCGCCTTTCTCTCGCTCGTCTCACTCTGTCTCTGAAACTGGGTCGAAGAAGAGAGAGAATGCTGATTTTTATATTTTAATTATTTTCAGAAATTGCAACTTTGGTCCCTATAGTTTTAAAGTTATTATTTTAACCCTAAGTATCAACTTCATCTTATTTTAGTCCATATAGATTTAATTCAAGTGATTTTAAGCTCAAGTTTTTATAAGTTATCTATTTTAGTCTCTCAGGTTTCAAAATAGTTTAAATCAGTCCCTGACGTTTTAAATTGTATCAATTCAGTCCCTTTTTGTTTCAAATCATCATTTTCAGCCCTTCATTTTTTAAACGTTTTAACTTCAGCCCTTTAAATTTAAACTCTTTTATTTCAGTCCCTACTGATTTACTTTATTTGATTTTAAGCCCAAGTTTCAAAGTATTCATTTTAGTCCCTCAACTATCAAAAGTATCTATTTTAGTCCCTCAACTTTCAAAACATCAATTTTAGTCCTCAAATTATAATTTATCATTTTGAACTATATATTCGATAGACTAAAGTGACTTATTGGCTAAGACGAAGCGTACGGAGAATTTAAAGAAATTGAAGTCATTCCCGCTCAACTTTGCACTCGTCGGATTTGAGGTAGACTCGCACTTATTAATTGATTTAAATTATGATTTCATATAAATGTCATGTGACTTGTGAAGAGTTATTTTTATGAAATGAAATGAAAATGTATTTTCATGGAAAGAACAATGCGTAGATTCGCACTTATTAATTGATTTAAATTATGATTTCATATGAATGTCATGTGACTTGTGAAAGTCAATTTTTAAGAAAAACAAGTATGTTTTTATGAAAGGTAAATATACCTCATGTTGTTATGAAAAGTAAGTATGTTTTTATGAAAAGAAAATATACTTTATGTTTTTACGAAAAGTAAGTATACCCTATGCTTCACGAAAATGTTTTTTTTGGATCATTGCTATGAAATCAATCTACCAAGATTGTTTTGGGTCCCATATGATAAGTTATGATATGTTAAGGGGACCGGAGTTTTAGTAGCGCTACACATAAGAATTCTTGCCACCTAAGTTCGGTAACATTCTTGTGTCTCCTATGTTTATGAGGATTTGCCACGAAGTTCGGTAAAATTCCTATCTTTCCATATGTTTATGAGGATTTACCACCTAAGTTCGGTAAAATTCCTGTCGCATATGTTTATGAGGATTTCGATCCTATCTTATGTTATGATGCAATTGATCCCTATGAATTTCAGAAAATTATGCTTGGTATACTTACTACATAAGAATTCTTGCCACCTAAGTTCGGTAAAATTCTTATGTTTACGAGGATTTCGATATTATTCTATGTTATGATGAAAACTTACTGTTATTATGATTTTACTGCATAAGAATTCTTGCCACCTAAGTTCGGTAAAGTTCTTGTGTCTTCTTATGTTTATGAGGATTTCAATCCTATCTTATGTTATGCTTTCAAAAGAAATTATGCTTGGCATAATTAAAAGGTTTTTATAAGTATATGGTTTTCAAAGAGATGTTTTCAAAGAGCTGTTTTCAAAGAGCCTATGATTTGCAAAATATGTCCCGTGCTGTAATGCACAATATGAGTTTTATCAAGAACAGTTTTATAAAGAAGCTCTATCAATGCCCGTTTTATAAAGAGCCGGGATTTATGTGTTTAATCATCTTATAAATTAAATTAATTTGCGATGAGTCTACTGAGTATTTCCCCCATGAAATACTCACCCTACTTTTAACAGTTTTGCAGATTTCGGAGACGGTGGCGAGCGATGAATGATGGTGGCAATAATCGTTGAACGGTTGAAAGTTTGACGTTAATGATTTCCGTATTTTCCAAACAATCGAATAATTTAGAGAAGTTCATTTATTTGAGAAATTATGATATTGGCAATTTCTTTACAATATTAATGGTTCGATTTACTATTTCAAATGGTTTCATAAATGTTTTCAATTTTAGCGGCCATTACAGTTTATTTAATGTTGCCAAAAATGAATTTCAATTATTTCTTCCGCAAAAATATTATTCGAAAAATTTAGACAGAAAATGACGTAGTGAATCGGGTATACGGAACTCGGGGCGCTACAAGTTGGTATCAGAGCTAGTCTGCGTTTCTGTAGACTGGAAAAATTTTCAAAAAGAATTTTCAAGAAATATTTTCCATTATAAAATTTTATTGATGAAGATTGCCACTGCCATCATTCGTTCCACCAACTCCGAGGTAAAGAAGTTTATGATGTTTAAAGTTATTTCAGTATTTCGAATACTCATTTTATTGATTTATGAGAAAGAATGAAGAGTATTTCGGATACTTATGATTTATGAGAAATAAGAATGTATTTCTTCGAAAATAATGATGTTGTTATGCTTTGTCATAACTTATATGCTTTAATGTATGATTATGAGAAATTTTTTTAAAAGAAAACGAGTGTTGAGCATAATGGGAATAATATGATTTTATTGAGAATTAAGTAATGGATATTATGTTGAGTTAATTTATTATGCCTCTATGTTAAAGAGAAATTTATTATGAAGTTTGACTTTGTGAATAAATTTTGGGAATATGATTTATGGCATATATTTATAAGTATGAGTAACTTTTGAGCCAATTAAGGTATGGAAGGAAGTGATATTGTGATATTGAAAAATATGATTTGAAATTGTTATGTTGAGGAATTATGAATTGAATTATGAGATATTTTGATGATATTGAAGTGTTGGAATCATTTTCAATATTTTAGATCGTTGTGATCAAATGTGGAGTTATTTATTATTGTGAGTTATGAAGTATGCTTATGGTTTGGATAAGTCCAAATTACAAGGGAGACTCTATCCAGAATTTTATCATTTGGAATTAAGAGCATAATATGATAAGCATCTACTAAATGAATTAAGTTTAGACATGCAAGTTCATTTACATCACAAACGAGATTTAGTAGATGATAACAGAGATTTTATTATTTTCTCATAAGGAGAACACACAAGAGTCACACTGGAAAGGAAATACATGAAACACACGAAAGCATAAGAGAAAAACATGGAAAGATCCTCAGAATGAGAGATGTGTTTCCGGAGTAGCCGTATCCTACCACCTCTGATCTTTTGAGGAAATAAAGAAACCTTCAAAGAGGTGTGTTTCGAGAGTAAGAATACTCCGTAATCTACCACCTGGAATCTTTGAAGTATACACAAGATTTAAACATTAAGGAAATCCTAGTAAATGGAGGGGTGTCTCGAGAGTGAGAATACTCCGTACTCTACCCCCACCTATTCTAAGATTCAAAGAGTTAAATTTACATTAACCGGACTCCATTTTCGCTTGATTCCCCTTCCTTGCGACCAATCTATCTTAACCCCTGCTGGATCTTGTATTGAGATATATGACTGCAGCTTATCCAGTAGTTCATCAATAGTAGGAGCAGAAATAAGAAGCCTTCTGGAAAATGGAGAGATGAATCCCTGTTCCACAGCATAATCAAGAAAGGTTAACAAACCATCAAAGAAATTGTTAACATTCAGAAGCCCAATAGGCTTAGTATGGAGATCTAGTTGAGCCCACGAGGTAATGTTAAAGATTTCTTCTAAGGTACCAAAACCTCCGGGCAGGGCTATAAAGGCATCAGAACCATATAGCATACAAGTTATGCGTTCATGGATGGATAAGGTTTGAACTTCATGCCCTCGTGTTTTGCCTGCAACATCTACCAAAGGGACAGGTATAACACCGATTACTTTTGATTTCTCTGCAAGAGCAGATTGGGAAACACAACCCATTAGACCACTGCTACCACCCCCATATACAAGAGTGATACCTTTTTCCCCCAGTTTCTTTCCAAGATCTACAGCCGCTTCTAGATAACCGAAGCCTTTTCCTACTTTTGATCCACAAAATACACAAATAGTTTTGATCTGTCGAAGTTTTGGTGCTTCCATCTTTGATAGTAAAGAAGGGAAAACTTACGAAGAAGATGTGATTTTGGGATGCCTGAACTATGAAATATGTTTGGCTATTTAAAGCCGGAAAAATTTACTGTTTTTGATTGATTCTGAAAAAGTAAAGATTTACTTTTGACAAAATCAGCCCACTTTTGAATATTTTTATCGTATCGAGGCTGTCACCTTTCGGCGATTTAATATTTATTTCCAGCTTTATCAAACCTCGAGAAAAGAAATATATATTTTATTTCCAAAACGCGTGAAAGAAAGCAGCAAAATATTTTAAAAAGATTTACCTTATAACATTGCTGAACTGCCAGAAACCTCATTTTGTAAAACAGACTGGCAAACAGGATCTTTTGCTATTATATTTTGGAGACTATAACGATTTTTGTCCTCGTTAAACTGAGCGTATAAGGAGAGAAGTTCACGTTGTACATAACCACTTGGGTGCGTCTCAAGAGTCAGTCGAATATCATCCAAAGACTCCTTACTCAGTCCACCCTTTATGAATTCGATTTTATCATCCCGATTAGTAGAAGAATATCCTACTGATTTGCAACGTGTATTACAGTTCCAACGAGCACATTTGTAGCAACCACCCAGTCTTTTTGCTCTTCGTTTCTTTGCGAACGTGCTTTTGCCTAAACCAGGCATATGTTTTGGAAATGTTGATGGTAATTCACCAGATAGTCGAACCTTTGCTTCTATCAACCAGCGAACATCTTCTGGAATATCATGAGCCATTAGCAACCTCAATCTTTCGAGCCTTATTTTATAGATCTTTCTCAGATCATTCATAGGAAGACTGGAATAATACTTGCGAATGTTAGAAAGAATGATATCCATTGTTTGATGATTCAACCTCTTCCCAGCATGAACTATTTAAAAGCGCAGGATTATTTTAATGAAAAGAGGAGACAAGAAGTAATGCGCTGTTAAATTTTATCGATAAAGGAGATTTGATTGGAGATTTGGAATATTTTCTTGGATTATGGGTACTGATATTTTGTTTTAAATAATGCTAATCATAGTATAATGTGATGATACGTGGAAAGTAAAATGAGTACCGTATTGAGTCAGAATTCATACGTATATACAAGTGAAAGAAATACTTTGCAGGAAATGTGGTGACATCTAAGTATAGAATCTTAGTTTTGGGAGATATTTGTTTACTAAATTTTTGGGTTACAAATATTGGAAAGATAAGTTGATGATATTATGTTGATATGTTTGGGTATATTACGTAGAGAAGATATTCAGGTAATTCTTTGATTATTTTTGGAATTTTCGATGATAAGAAGAAGAGATTCTGATTAAGTATTCAGAAATTATAAGATTAAGTAAGTTTAATTTCGAGGACGAAATTATTTTAAGGAGGTAAGATTATAGCGATCCAGAATTTTTATGCAATAAATAATTATTTTAATATTTAGAAAATCGTGTCGCTACTATTTCATTTATTATTTTGAAGTCAACGCCGCGACGGATTCGTCTAGCCAAGTCAAGAAATATCGAATTTGTTCGATTTTAAATTAAAAATCCGAATTTCTAAAATTATATTATTTTAATTATTTATTCAAAATATTATTTTCAAAATGTATTTTTCAGTCCAAAATATATCTGTTTTAAATACGCTTCTTGATCAAAGTTAGTTCAATTCTTATCATAATCAAAATTTATTCTACAAGTTTTGCTCCTCCTCCATCATCATGATTATGATAATATTCACTCAATTATTCCCTTTCAATTATGATATTCCCCACCATCATCATATTCCCTCCCCATGTGCATTTTCCTTTACTCTCAAACACTCTTCTTTATAGCCGAGCTGCTTCATTCATCATCACCATCACTGTGTTAAACACCACAATCACTGCAATACCACAAACCAATATACATCAATCCACCACTAATGAATCACTGCAGCACCAGCCCAAAACACCACCAACCGGCCAAGAATACAATCTGCAAATTTTAATAGCACCAAACATCATCATCATCACCATCACCAAATCACAACTCCGCCAACCACCACTGTAACCACCTCCATTGCCGCCCCAGAATCCACATCAGTCAGCCTGCTCAACCCATCTTCAGCCACTGCCCAACTTCAAGTACCCAAATCAAAACCCAAATTAAACACCAAACTCAGAACAAAACTAGTACCTACCTTCATCACCGGTCATCTAAACGGATAGTCGCCGGAAGACCTTCGAACTCTAATTTCGTTTTCAACCTAGATCAATCCCCAAATTTCAGCCTCGGTCTCGCACCAAATCCCGTAACTAAGCTCTAAAATCTGAACCGTCCTACTTGGTTGCCTCTCGCCGCCACCTCGAGGCGGTGTTCCACCGGCTGTAGCGTCGGATTCCTCCATCTCACCGATCGCCTTTCTCTCGCTCGTCTCACTCTGTCTCTGAAACTGGGTCGAAGAAGAGAGAGAATGCTGATTTTTATATTTTAATTATTTTCAGAAATTGCAACTTTGGTCCCTATAGTTTTAAAGTTATTATTTTAACCCTAAGTATCAACTTCATCTTATTTTAGTCCATATAGATTTAATTCAAGTGATTTTAAGCTCAAGTTTTTATAAGTTATCTATTTTAGTCTCTCAGGTTTCAAAATAGTTTAAATCAGTCCCTGACGTTTTAAATTGTATCAATTCAGTCCCTTTTTGTTTCAAATCATCATTTTCAGCCCTTCATTTTTTAAACGTTTTAACTTCAGCCCTTTAAATTTAAACTCTTTTATTTCAGTCCCTACTGATTTACTTTATTTGATTTTAAGCCCAAGTTTCAAAGTATTCATTTTAGTCCCTCAACTATCAAAAGTATCTATTTTAGTCCCTCAACTTTCAAAACATCAATTTTAGTCCTCAAATTATAATTTATCATTTTGAACTATATATTCGATAGACTAAAGTGACTTATTGGCTAAGACGAAGCGTACGGAGAATTTAAAGAAATTGAAGTCATTCCCGCTCAACTTTGCACTCGTCGGATTTGAGGTAGACTCGCACTTATTAATTGATTTAAATTATGATTTCATATAAATGTCATGTGACTTGTGAAGAGTTATTTTTATGAAATGAAATGAAAATGTATTTTCATGGAAAGAACAATGCGTAGATTCGCACTTATTAATTGATTTAAATTATGATTTCATATGAATGTCATGTGACTTGTGAAAGTCAATTTTTAAGAAAAACAAGTATGTTTTTATGAAAGGTAAATATACCTCATGTTGTTATGAAAAGTAAGTATGTTTTTATGAAAAGAAAATATACTTTATGTTTTTACGAAAAGTAAGTATACCCTATGCTTCACGAAAATGTTTTTTTTGGATCATTGCTATGAAATCAATCTACCAAGATTGTTTTGGGTCCCATATGATAAGTTATGATATGTTAAGGGGACCGGAGTTTTAGTAGCGCTACACATAAGAATTCTTGCCACCTAAGTTCGGTAACATTCTTGTGTCTCCTATGTTTATGAGGATTTGCCACGAAGTTCGGTAAAATTCCTATCTTTCCATATGTTTATGAGGATTTACCACCTAAGTTCGGTAAAATTCCTGTCGCATATGTTTATGAGGATTTCGATCCTATCTTATGTTATGATGCAATTGATCCCTATGAATTTCAGAAAATTATGCTTGGTATACTTACTACATAAGAATTCTTGCCACCTAAGTTCGGTAAAATTCTTATGTTTACGAGGATTTCGATATTATTCTATGTTATGATGAAAACTTACTGTTATTATGATTTTACTGCATAAGAATTCTTGCCACCTAAGTTCGGTAAAGTTCTTGTGTCTTCTTATGTTTATGAGGATTTCAATCCTATCTTATGTTATGCTTTCAAAAGAAATTATGCTTGGCATAATTAAAAGGTTTTTATAAGTATATGGTTTTCAAAGAGATGTTTTCAAAGAGCTGTTTTCAAAGAGCCTATGATTTGCAAAATATGTCCCGTGCTGTAATGCACAATATGAGTTTTATCAAGAACAGTTTTATAAAGAAGCTCTATCAATGCCCGTTTTATAAAGAGCCGGGATTTATGTGTTTAATCATCTTATAAATTAAATTAATTTGCGATGAGTCTACTGAGTATTTCCCCCATGAAATACTCACCCTACTTTTAACAGTTTTGCAGATTTCGGAGACGGTGGCGAGCGATGAATGATGGTGGCAATAATCGTTGAACGGTTGAAAGTTTGACGTTAATGATTTCCGTATTTTCCAAACAATCGAATAATTTAGAGAAGTTCATTTATTTGAGAAATTATGATATTGGCAATTTCTTTACAATATTAATGGTTCGATTTACTATTTCAAATGGTTTCATAAATGTTTTCAATTTTAGCGGCCATTACAGTTTATTTAATGTTGCCAAAAATGAATTTCAATTATTTCTTCCGCAAAAATATTATTCGAAAAATTTAGACAGAAAATGACGTAGTGAATCGGGTATACGGAACTCGGGGCGCTACAAAAACCGAGGCTAAACTAGGCTTGAATCGCGATTAATCTCCGGTATTAAATCTGGCAGCGAAGGGCTTAAGGTTGAGGTAAGTGCCGGGGTTCGTCTATTATTGGGTTTAGGTCTTATTTTTGGTTTATGGGTTTGATTTGCTAAGGATTTGGAGGTGGGTTTGCCGTGATTTTGGGGGTGCTGCAGGCGGTTGAGTTGTTTCAGGTAGTGATGACTTATTGAATTGGTTAGTTTCGTGGTTGATTGGTGGCCTGAAAATGATGGCTGGTCAGTTGCAGTAGGTGGTGGCAGAGTGATGGACGGTGAGGCAGTGTGGGTGGACTGTGGTTGCACTCGTCTGGGATGGAGATGGAGCTTGGTGCAGGTGGCTACTTGGTTGAACATGGTTGAGGCAATGACTGATTTGGTGGCTGGTTGCCGGCGCTGGTTCGTTGGTCGAGTTTTGGATGCTTGCTGGAATGAGGGAGGTTTTGGCAGCAAATTGGTGATTGAAGCAGATTGTGAACTTTGTTGTTAAATTGGCCATGAGTTGGTTTTTGTGATTGAGGTGCTGCAGGAGGTGATGATATATTGATGAAGGGGTGGATAAGTACAGTGGTTGCATCGGTCCGTTGGTGGTGCTATTGGAGCTGTAAAGGTGTTTTGCACATGGAAGGTTATTTGGGCTGTGAACTGGTGATGATGATGGTGAGTAGCGTGCTCAAAAGGAAAAAGAAAGAAAATAAAATGATTAATGGGGACATGGGGAATATGAGTAGAGTAGGTGCTTAATAATGTAATAAAGATGAAAAACGTGGGAAGTAATCCATTGAAAATTAGACTAATTTTGATTAAGAAATGTATTTAAAACAGATATACTTTGGACTGAAAATAATTTGAGAATAAATAAATTTTGAGATAAAATTGAATTACGTATTTGGACTTGAAATAATTTGAATAAGGAAAATTGAGATATTTTAATAAATTTGGAATTCAAAATGATTTTGAAAATAATACTTTGAATAAATAATTATAATAACATAATTTTAGAAATTCGGATTTTAATTTAAAATCGAACAAATTCGATATTTCTTGACTTGGTTAGACGAATCCGTCGCGGCATTAATTTCAAAACAATAGCGACTCAATTTTCTAAATATTAAAATAATTATTTATTGCATAAAAATTCTGGGTCGCTATATTGATATATATGCACGGAAAGGTGGGTGGTTTGTAATAAACTAGTGAAGGTCACCAAACTTTGAGTGGAATTTCACTTTATCAATTCAACATTTTTATCCAGAAATTTAGTGTCACTGTGCCAAAAATAATTTGCCTTTTATGGCCACGGAATTTAATTGTTTTGATATTTATCTAATTGCAAATAATTTCTTTTTTTGAAGATTTTTTCGAAACATGTCGACATTAATTCTCTGGAATATGATTTGCCACATTATGAGCTAGATAATAAGAGTAAGCATCGATATCAAGGTTATCAATGCCTTGTATTATGGCTTCTCGTAGACCTAACTCAAGAGCCACAAGTTTCGCTTAAAGATGGCTGAAATTGTTCGATAATGGCTCTGCACAAGCAACTTTAAACAGGCCATGATGCTCTTGAAGGATGTATCCTGCTCCCCATGATTGATATCATTAGGGGCACAAGCAGTGAAGTTTAGCTTCAATGCGTCTTCCTTTGGCTCTGCACGTGCGAGGCATGTGCCGTGCTTGTAATCAAGTGTTGAGCATGTGCTGGTGTTAATGTTTTGTTCCCTTGCACCGCAAGAGCAAATGATTGCCCCTTAGCAGTAGGTTGTAGAAACAATTAGCAGAAGATCTCTGTTTCCCACAATTAGGAAGCAGCATCATGCCTTTAGTGTGTGATCACAGAGCGTGATCAAAAGATAAAAGTTTTGCATTTTCATTTTGTAATGAAATTAATTTTACTTTCCTGTAAATAGTGAATATTTGTGCTTCACAGGTAAACCGTAAAATATCTAAATTTCTGCTCTATCTTATATCACGATGAAATAGCCTAAACAATGACAAACATACTTCTAGGCTATCAACCAAAACCTGTCCAACATTTTTAAAGGCGTAACTCTATTCAAGTGCTACATAGTGTAGACTTGACACACCACTGGAAGATGCATGGAAGCTAAATTTTGAGCTCATGCATGAGGAGCAGGATCCGTCCTTCGCGAGCATCATGGCTTATTCAAAGCACCTCGTGCAGAGTCATCATCAAATGATTTCTGCCACCCTGAAGCAAAACTTGTTGCCCTTGAGTTGGCCCAACGAGGATCCAAAGTACAAGATTTGACGTTACATATTTAATGCATTTTCATTTTTATTTCCATATTTAATGCATTTTCATTTTACTTGTACATATTCTGTATAATATACAACCAGGACCACCTTATATAGAAACACAGTTTAACAGAGTGAATCATAATATTACAATACAAGAAATGAGTGACAAAGTAAAAATTGTTCAAAAAATAAATAAAAATAAGGAGGAAAGAGGAAGAATGTAATTTTACAGAAACAAATTGAATATGTACGGAAAGGTGGGGTTGAGAATACAGTGGAGAAAGAGGAAGGATATAATTTTAGAGAAATGGATTGATATATATGCACGGAAAGGTGGGTGGTTTGTAATAAATTAGTGAAGGTCACCAAACTTTGAGTGGAATTTCACTTTATCAATTCAACATTTTTATCCAGAAATTTAGTGTCACTGTGCCAAAAATAATTTGCCTTTTATGGCCACGGAATTTAATTGTTTTGATATTTATCTAATTGCAAATAATTTCTTTTTTTGAAGATTTTTTCGAAACATGTCGACATTAATTCTCTGGAATATGATTTGCCACATTATGAGCTAGATAATAAGAGTAAGCATCGATATCAAGGTTATCAATGCCTTGTATTATGGCTTCTCGTAGACCTAACTCAAGAGCCACAAGTTTCGCTTAAAGGTGGCTGAAATTGTTCGATAATGGCTCTGCACAAGCAACTTTAAACAGGCCATGATGCTCTTGAAGGATGTATCCTGCTCCCCATGATCGATATCATTAGGGGCACAAGCAGTGAAGTTTAGCTTCAATGCGTCTTCCTTTGGCTCTGCACGTGCGAGGCATGTGCCGTGCTTGTAATCAAGTGTTGAGCATGTGCTGGTGTTAATGTTTTGTTCCCTTGCACCGCAAGAGCAAATGATTGCCCCTTAGCAGTAGGTTGTAGAAACAATTAGCAGAAGATCTCTGTTTCCCCCAATTAGGAAGCAGCATCATGCCTTTAGTGTGTGATCACAGAGCGTGATCAAAAGATAAAAGTTTTGCATTTTCATTTTGTAATGAAATTAATTTTACTTTCCTGTAAATAGTGAATATTTGTGCTTCACAGGTAAACCGTAAAATATCTAAATTTCTGCTTTATCTTATATCACGATGAAACAGCCTAAACAATGACAAACATACTTCTAGGCTATCAACCAAAACCTGTCCAACATTTTTAAAGGCGCAACTCTATTCAAGTGCTACATAGTGTAGACTTGACACACCGCTGGAAGATGCATGGAAGCTAAATTCTGAGCTCATGCATGAGGAGCAGGATCCGTCCTTCGCGAGCATCATGGCTTATTCAAAGCACCTCGTGTAGAGTCATCATCAAATGATTTCAGCCACCCTGAAGCAAAACTTGTTGCCCTTGAGTTGGCTCAACGAGGATCCAAAGTACAAGATTTGACGTTACATATTTAATGCATTTTCATTTTACTTGTACATATTCTGTATAATATACAACCAGGACCACCTTATATAGAAACACAGTTTAACAGAGTGAATCATAATATTACAATACAAGAAATGTGTGACAAAGTAAAAATTGTTCAAAAAATAAATAAAAATAAGGAGGAAAGAGGAAGAATGTAATTTTACAGAAACAAATTGAATATGTACGGAAAGGTGGGGTTGAGAATACAGTGGAGAAAGAGGAAGGATATAATTTTAGAGAAATGGATTGATATATATGCACGGAAAGGTTGGGGTGGTTTGTAATAAATTAGTGAAGGTCACCAAACTTTGAGTGGAATTTCACTTTATCAATTCAACATTTTTATCCAGAAATTTAGTGTCACTGTGCCAAAAATAATTTTCCTTTTACGGCCACGGAATTTAATTGTTTTGATATTTATCTAATTGCAAATAATTTCTTTTTTTTGATGATTTTTTCGAAACATGTCGACATTAATTCTCTGGAATATGATTTGCCACATTATGAGCTAGATAATAAGAGTAAGCATCGATATCAAGGTTATCAATGCCTTGTATTATGGCTTCTCGTAGACCTAACTCAAGAGCCACAAGTTTCGCTTAAAGATGGCTGAAATTGTTCGATAATGGCTCTGCACAAGCAACTTTAAACAGGCCATGATGCTCTTGAAGGATGTATCCTGCTCCCCATGATTGATATCATTAGGGGCACAAGCAGTGAAGTTTAGCTTCAATGCGTCTTCCTTTGGCTCTGCACGTGCAAGGCATGTGCCGTGCTTGTAATCAAGTGTTGAGCATGTGCTGGTGTTAATGTTTTGTTCCCTTGCACCGCAAGAGCAAATGATTGCCCCTTAGCAGTAGGTTGTAGAAACAATTAGCAGAAGATCTCTGTTTCCCACAATTAGGAAGCAGCATCATGCCTTTAGTGTGTGATCACAGAGCGTGATCAAAAGATAAAAGTTTTGCATTTTCATTTTGTAATGAAATTAATTTTACTTTCCTGTAAATAGTGAATACTTGTGCTTCACAGGTAAACCGTAAAATATCTAAATTTCTGCTCTATCTTATATCACGATGAAATAGCCTAAACAATGACAAACATACTTCTAGGCTATCAACCAAAACCTGTCCAACATTTTTAAAGGCGCAACTCTATTCAAGTGCTACATAGTGTAGACTTGACACACCGCTGGAAGATGCATGGAAGCTAAATTTTGAGCTCATAAATGAGGAGCAGGATCCGTCCTTCGCGAGCATCATGGCTTATTCAAAGCACCTCGTGCAGAGTCATCATCAAATGATTTCAGCCACCCTGAAGCAAAACTTGTTGCCCTTGAGTTGGCCCAACGAGGATCCAAAGTACAAGATTTGACGTTACATATTTAATGCATTTTCATTTTTATTTCCATATTTAATGCATTTTCATTTTACTTGTACATATTCTGTATAATATACAACCAGGACCACCTTATATAGAAACACAGTTTAACAGAGTGAATCATAATATTACAATACAAGAAATGAGTGACAAAGTAAAAATTGTTCAAAAAATAAATAAAAATAAGGAGGAAAGAGGAAGAATATAATTTTACAGAAACAAATTGAATATGTACGGAAAGGTGGGGTTGAGAATACAGTGGAGAAAGAGGAAGGATATAATTTTAGAGAAATGGATTGATATATATGCACGGAAAGGTGGGTGGTTTGTAATAAACTAGTGAAGGTCACCAAACTTTGAGTGGAATTTCACTTTATCAATTCAACATTTTTATCCAGAAATTTAGTGTCACTGTGCCAAAAATAATTTGCCTTTTATGGCCACGGAATTTAATTGTTTTGATATTTATCTAATTGCAAATAATTTCTTTTTTTGAAGATTTTTTCGAAACATGTCGACATTAATTCTCTGGAATATGATTTGCCACATTATGAGCTAGATAATAAGAGTAAGCATCGATATCAAGGTTATCAATGCCTTGTATTATTGCTTCTCGTAGACCTAACTCAAGAGCCACAAGTTTCGCTTAAAGATGGCTGAAATTGTTCGATAATGGCTCTGCACAAGCAACTTTAAACAGGCCATGATGCTCTTGAAGGATGTATCCTGCTCCCCATGATTGATATCATTAGGGGCACAAGCAGTGAAGTTTAGCTTCAATGTGTCTTCCTTTGTCTCTGCACGTGCGAGGCATGTGCCGTGCTTGTAATCAAGTGTTGAGCATGTGCTGGTGTTAATGTTTTGTTCCCTTGCACCGCAAGAGCAAATGATTGCCCCTTAGCAGTAGGTTGTAGAAACAATTAGCAGAAGATCTCTGTTTCCCACAATTAGGAAGCAGCATCATGCCTTTAGTGTGTGATCACAGAGCGTGATCAAAAGATAAAAGTTTTGCATTTTCATTTTGTAATGAAATTAATTTTACTTTCCTGTAAATAGTGAATACTTGTGCTTCACAGGTAAACCGTAAAATATCTAAATTTCTGCTCTATCTTATATCACGATGAAATAGCCTAAACAATGACAAACATACTTCTAGGCTATCAACCAAAACCTGTCCAACATTTTTAAAGGCGCAACTCTATTCAAGTGCTACATAGTGTAGACTTGACACACCGCTGGAAGATGCATGGAAGCTAAATTTTGAGCTCATAAATGAGGAGCAGGATCCGTCCTTCGCGAGCATCATGGCTTATTCAAAGCACCTCGTGCAGAGTCATCATCAAATGATTTCAGCCACCCTGAAGCAAAACTTGTTGCCCTTGAGTTGGCCCAACGAGGATCCAAAGTACAAGATTTGACGTTACATATTTAATGCATTTTCATTTTTATTTCCATATTTAATGCATTTTCATTTTACTTGTACATATTCTGTATAATATACAACCAGGACCACCTTATATAGAAACACAGTTTAACAGAGTGAATCATAATATTACAATACAAGAAATGAGTGACAAAGTAAAAATTGTTCAAAAAATAAATAAAAATAAGGAGGAAAGAGGAAGAATATAATTTTACAGAAACAAATTGAATATGTACGGAAAGGTGGGGTTGAGAATACAGTGGAGAAAGAGGAAGGATATAATTTTAGAGAAATGGATTGATATATATGCACGGAAAGGTGGGTGGTTTGTAATAAACTAGTGAAGGTCACCAAACTTTGAGTGGAATTTCACTTTATCAATTCAACATTTTTATCCAGAAATTTAGTGTCACTGTGCCAAAAATAATTTGCCTTTTATGGCCACGGAATTTAATTGTTTTGATATTTATCTAATTGCAAATAATTTCTTTTTTTGAAGATTTTTTCGAAACATGTCGACATTAATTCTCTGGAATATGATTTGCCACATTATGAGCTAGATAATAAGAGTAAGCATCGATATCAAGGTTATCAATGCCTTGTATTATTGCTTCTCGTAGACCTAACTCAAGAGCCACAAGTTTCGCTTAAAGATGGCTGAAATTGTTCGATAATGGCTCTGCACAAGCAACTTTAAACAGGCCATGATGCTCTTGAAGGATGTATCCTGCTCCCCATGATTGATATCATTAGGGGCACAAGCAGTGAAGTTTAGCTTCAATGTGTCTTCCTTTGTCTCTGCACGTGCGAGGCATGTGCCGTGCTTGTAATCAAGTGTTGAGCATGTGCTGGTGTTAATGTTTTGTTCCCTTGCACCGCAAGAGCAAATGATTGCCCCTTAGCAGTAGGTTGTAGAAACAATTAGCAGAAGATCTCTGTTTCCCACAATTAGGAAGCAGCATCATGCCTTTAGTGTGTGATCACAGAGCGTGATCAAAAGATAAAAGTTTTGCATTTTCATTTTGTAATGAAATTAATTTTACTTTCCTGTAAATAGTGAATATTTGTGCTTCACAGGTAAACCGTAAAATATCTAAATTTCTGCTCTATCTTATATCACGATGAAATAGCCTAAACAATGACAAACATACTTCTAGGCTATCAACCAAAACCTGTCCAACATTTTTAAAGGCGCAACTCTATTCAAGTGCTACATAGTGTAGACTTGACACACCGCTGGAAGATGCATGGAAGCTAAATTTTGAGCTCATGCATGAGGAGCAGGATCCGTCCTTCGCGAGCATCATGGCTTATTCAAAGCACCTCGTGCAGAGTCATCATCAAATGATTTCAGCCACCCTGAAGCAAAACTTGTTGCCCTTGAGTTGGCCCAACGAGGATCCAAAGTACAAGATTTGACGTTACATATTTAATGCATTTTCATTTTTATTTCCATATTTAATGCATTTTCATTTTACTTGTACATATTCTGTATAATATACAACCAGGACCACCTTATATAGAAACACAGTTTAACAGAGTGAATCATAATATTACAATACAAGAAATGAGTGACAAAGTAAAAATTGTTCAAAAAATAAATAAAAATAAGGAGGAAAGAGGAAGAATGTAATTTTACAGAAACAAATTGAATATGTACGGAAAGGTGGGGTTGAGAATACAGTGGAGAAAGAGGAAGGATATAATTTTAGAGAAATGGATTGATATATATGCACGGAAAGGTGGGTGGTTTGTAATAAACTAGTGAAGGTCACCAAACTTTGAGTGGAATTTCACTTTATCAATTCAACATTTTTATCCAGAAATTTAGTGTCACTGTGCCAAAAATAATTTGCCTTTTATGGCCACGGAATTTAATTGTTTTGATATTTATCTAATTGCAAATAATTTCTTTTTTTGAAGATTTTTTCGAAACATGTCGACATTAATTCTCTGGAATATGATTTGCCACATTATGAGCTAGATAATAAGAGTAAGCATCGATATCAAGGTTATCAATGCCTTGTATTATGGCTTCTCGTAGACCTAACTCAAGAGCCACAAGTTTCGCTTAAAGATGGCTGAAATTGTTCGATAATGGCTCTGCACAAGCAACTTTAAACAGGCCATGATGCTCTTGAAGGATGTATCCTGCTCCCCATGATTGATATCATTAGGGGCACAAGCAGTGAAGTTTAGCTTCAATGTGTCTTCCTTTGGCTCTGCACGTGCGAGGCATGTGCCGTGCTTGTAATCAAGTGTTGAGCATGTGCTGGTGTTAATGTTTTGTTCCCTTGCACCGCAAGAGCAAATGATTGCCCCTTAGCAGTAGGTTGTAGAAACAATTAGCAGAAGATCTCTGTTTCCCACAATTAGGAAGCAGCATCATGCCTTTAGTGTGTGATCACAGAGCGTGATCAAAAGATAAAAGTTTTGCATTTTCATTTTGTAATGAAATTAATTTTACTTTCCTGTAAATAGTGAATATTTGTGCTTCACAGGTAAACCGTAAAATATCTAAATTTCTGCTCTATCTTATATCACGATGAAATAGCCTAAACAATGACAAACATACTTCTAGGCTATCAACCAAAACCTGTCCAACATTTTTAAAGGCGCAACTCTATTCAAGTGCTACATAGTGTAGACTTGACACACCGCTGGAAGATGCATGGAAGCTAAATTTTGAGCTCATGCATGAGGAGCAGGATCCGTCCTTCGCGAGCATCATGGCTTATTCAAAGCTCCTCGTGCAGAGTCATCATCAAATGATTTCAGCCACCCTGAAGCAAAACTTGTTGCCCTTGAGTTGGCCCAACGAGGATCCAAAGTACAAGATTTGACGTTACATATTTAATGCATTTTCATTTTTATTTCCATATTTAATGCATTTTCATTTTACTTGTACATATTCTGTATAATATACAACCAGGACCACCTTATATAGAAACACAGTTTAACAGAGTGAATCATAATATTACAATACAAGAAATGAGTGACAAAGTAAAAATTGTTCAAAAAATAAATAAAAATAAGGAGGAAAGAGGAAGAATGTAATTTTACAGAAACAAATTGAATATGTACGGAAAGGTGGGGTTGAGAATACAGTGGAGAAAGAGGAAGGATATAATTTTAGAGAAATGGATTGATATATATGCACGGAAAGGTGGGTGGTTTGTAATAAACTAGTGAAGGTCACCAAACTTTGAGTGGAATTTCACTTTATCAATTCAACATTTTTATCCAGAAATTTAGTGTCACTGTGCCAAAAATAATTTGCCTTTTATGGCCACGGAATTTAATTGTTTTGATATTTATCTAATTGCAAATAATTTCTTTTTTTGAAGATTTTTTCGAAACATGTCGACATTAATTCTCTGGAATATGATTTGCCACATTATGAGCTAGATAATAAGAGTAAGCATCGATATCAAGGTTATCAATGACTTGTATTATGGCTTCTCGTAGACCTAACTCAAGAGCCACAAGTTTCGCTTAAAGGTGGCTGAAATTGTTCGATAATGGCTCTGCACAAGCAACTTTAAACAGGCCATGATGCTCTTGAAGGATGTATCCTGCTCCCCATGATTGATATCATTAGGGGCACAAGCAGTGAAGTTTAGCTTCAATGCGTCTTCCATTGGCTCTGCACGTGCGAGGCATTTGCCGTGCTTGTAATCAAGTGTTGAGCATGTGCTGGTGTTAATGTTTTGTTCCCTTGCACCGCAAGAGAAATTGATTGCACCTTAGCAGTAGGTTGTAGAAACAATTAGCAGAAGATCTCTGTTTCCCCCAATTAGGAAGCAGCATCATGCCTTTAGTGTGTGATCACAGAGCGTGATCCAAAGATAAATGTTTTGCATTTTTATTTTGTAATGAAATTAATTTTACTTTCCTGTAAATAGTGAATATTTGTGCTTCACAGGTAAACCGTAAAATATCTAAATTCCTTATTTATCTTATATCACGATGAAACAGCCTAAACAATGAAAAACATACTTCTAGGCTATCAACCAAAACCTGTCCAACATTTTTAAAGGCGCAACTCTATTCAAGTGCTACATAGTGTAGACTTGACAACACCGCTGGAAGATGCATGGAAGCTAAATTCTGAGCTCATGCACGAGGAGCATGATCCGTCCTTCTCGAGCATCATGGCTTATTTAAAGTACCTCGTGCAGAGTCATCATCAAATGATTTCAGCCACCTTGAAGCAAAACTTGTTGCCCTTGAGTTGGCTCAACGAGGATCCAAAGTACAAGATTTGACGTTACATATTTAATGCATTTTCATTTTTATTTCCATATTTAATGCATTTTCATTTTACTTGTACATATTCTGTATAATATACAACCAGGACCACCTTATATAGAAACACAGTTTAACAGAGTGAATCATAATATTACAATACAAGAAATGAGTGACAAAGTAAAAATTGTTCAAAAAATAAATAAAAATAAGGAGGAAAGAGGAAGAATGTAATTTTACAGAAACAAATTGAATATGTACGGAAAGGTGGGGTTGAGAATACAGTGGAGAAAGAGGAAGGATATAATTTTAGAGAAATGGATTGATATATATGCACGGAAAGGTTGGGGTGGTTTGTGATAAATTAGTGAAGGTCACCAAACTTTGAGTGGAATTTCACTTTATCAATTCAACATTTTTATCCAGAAATTTAGTGTCACTGTGCCAAAAATAATTTTCCTTTTATGGCCACGGAATTTAATTGTTTTGATATTTATCTAATTGCAAATAATTTCTTTTTTTGAAGATTTTTTCGAAACATGTCGACATTAATTCTCTGGAATATGATTTGCCACATTATGAGCTAGATAATAAGAGTAAGCATCGATATCAAGGTTATCAATGCCTTGTATTATGGCTTCTCGTAGACCTAACTCAAGAGCCACAAGTTTCGCTTAAAGGTGGCTGAAATTGTTCGATAATGGCTCTGCACAAGCAACTTTAAACAGGCCATGATGCTCTTGAAGGATGTATCCTGCTCCCCATGATTGATATCATTAGGGGCACAAGCAGTGAAATTTAGCTTCAATGCGTCTTCCTTTGGCTCTGCACGTGCGAGGCATGTGCCGTGCTTGTAATCAAGTGTTGAGCATGTGCTGGTGTTAATGTTTTGTTCCCTTGCACCGCAAGAGCAAATGATTGCCCCTTAGCAGTAGGTTGTAGAAACAATTAGCAGAAGATCTCTTTTTTCCCCCAATTAGGAAACAGCATCATGTGACGACCCGAATTCTCGACCATTCGAGTGCCACTAAAAGTGACTCATATCATATTATCTAGACTTAAATAGTAATGTAAAATTATTCAAAAGAATAATTAGAATCCCATAATTTAATTTGTGAATAAAAATAGAACATAATTTTCTTACATAAAGTTCAACATAATTATCTCATCAATCTTAACCACTTTTGCCACTTCCATGTTGACCGCCTCGAACCTTCAATTATCTGAAAATGGTAAATATCGTGGAGTGAGATTTATAAAATCCCAGTAAGTATACCAAGCATAATTTTCTTTTGAAAGCATATGGATCATTTTCATCATAACATAGGATAGGATCGAAATCCTCATAAACATAGAGAGACACAAGAATTTTACCGAACTTAGATGGCAAGAATTTTTATGTGTAGCGCTACTAAACTCCGGTCCCCTTAGCATAATCATAAACATATCATATGGGACCCATAGCAATCTTGTGAGATTGATTTCATAGCAATGATCCAAACATTTTCGTAAAAACATAAGGTATATTTACTTTTCATAAAAACATACTTACTTTTCTTAAAAACATAATGTATTTTACTTTTCATAAAAACATACTTACTTTTCTTAAAAACATAAGGTGTATTTACCTTTCATAAAAACATACTTACTTTTCATAAAAACATAAGGTAATACCTTTCATAAAAACATACTTACTTTTCATAAAAACATAAGGTATATTTACCTTTCATAAAAACATACTTACTTTTCATAAAAACATAAGATATACTTACCTTTTAAAAGATTAAAATGAAGTGTAGTAGTAAATGGACCAAAACTTTCTTGACCACCTTGAATTTCTCTTACTTGTGGATTTTGTCAAGAGATTGGAAATAAGTGTATATGTGTAGAGTTGTGTGTAAAAGAGATGGGTTTAAATAGATGTATAAAGTTGGCATATTGTAAACATAATCATTCAATTCTATTAATTTTAACACATCATTTTCTTAAAGTAAAGCACCATTCATATACTTTTCCATATTTATACAAATAATATGCTCTTCATGATTATATATAATGGAGTCTATCAATCATTCATATACTTTTCCATATTTATACAATTATTATGCTCTTCATGATTATATATAATGGAGTATATAAATCATTCATATACTTTTCCATATTTATACAAATATTATGCTCTTCATGATTACATATAATGGAGTCTTATCAATCATTCATATACTTTTCCATATTTATACAAATATTATGCTCTTCATGATTACATATAATGGAGTCTATCAACCATTCATATACTTTTCCATATTTATTAAATTAAGATTCTCATAATTATTATATATAATGGAACCTCTCATGCTTGCATATATTTTCTTAATTTCAATAATAAAAATAATTTTTGTATAAATAAATATTGGGATAACATTGAATTAAGTACTTGGACTTAATATACTTTAAATCAAGAGAATGGAGATATTTTTAGAAATTCAGAATTTAATTTAAAATCGAACGATCTCGATTATTTCTTGACTTGGCTATACGAATACGTCGCGGCGTTACTTAATAAAAATGGGTGAAATAGTAGCGACACGATTTTCTATTAAAATAATTATTAATCGCGTAAAAATTCTTGGTCGCTACACATCATGCCTTTAGTGTGTGATCACAGAGCGTGATCCAAAGATAAATGTTTTGCATTTTTATTTTGTAATGAATTAATTTTACTTTCCTGTAAATAGTGAATATTTGTGCTTCACAGGTAAACCGTAAAATATCTAAATTTCTGCTTTATCTTATATCACGATGAAACAGCCTAAACAATGACAAACATACTTCTAGGCTATCAACCAAAACCTGTCCAACATTTTTAAAGGCGCAACTCTATTCAAGTGCTACATAGTGTAGACTTGACACACCGCTGGAAGATGCATGGAAGCTAAATTCTGAGCTCATGCACGGGGAGCATGATCCGTCCTTCGCGAGCATCATGGCTTATTTAAAGTACCTCGTGCAGAGTCATCATCAAATGATTTTAGCCACCTTGAAGCAAAACTTGTTGCCCTTGAGTTGGCTCAACGAGGATCCAAAGTACAAGATTTGACGTTACATATTTAATGCATTTTCATTTTTATTTCCATATTTAATGCATTTTCATTTTACTTGTACATATTCTGTATAATATACAACCAGGACCACCTTATATAGAAACACAGTTTAACAGAGTGAATCATAATATTACAATACAAGAAATGAGTGACAAAGTAAAAATTGTTCAAAAAATAAATAAAAATAAGGAGGAAAGAGGAAGAATGTAGTTTTACAGAAACAAATTGAATATGTACGGAAAGGTGGGGTTGAGAATACAGTGGAGAAAGAGGAAGGATATAATTTTAAAGAAATGGATTGATATATATGCACGGAAAGGTGGGTGGTTCGTAATAAATTAGTGAAGGTCACCAAACTTTGAGTGGAATTTCACTTTATCAATTCAACATTTTTATCCAGAAATTTAGTGTCACTGTGCCAAAAATAATTTGCCTTTTATGGCCACGGAATTTAATTGTTTTGATATTTATCTAATTGCAAATAATTTCTTTTTTTGAAGATTTTTTCGAAACATGTCGACATTAATTCTCTGGAATATGATTTGCCACATTATGAGCTAGATAATAAGAGTAAGCATCGATATCAAGGTTATCAATGCCTTGTATTATGGGTTCTCGTAGACCTAACTCAAGAGCCACAAGTGTCGCTTAAAGGTGGCTGAAATTGTTCGATAATGGCTCCGCACAAGCAACTTTAAACAGGCCATGATGCTCTTGAAGGATGTATCCTGCTCCCCATGATTGATATCATTAGGGGCACAGGCAGTGAAGTTTAGCTTCAATGCGTCTTCCATTGGCTCTGCACGTGCGAGGCATGTGTCGTGCTTGTAATCAAGTGTTGAGCATGTGCTGGTGTTAATGTTTTGTTCCCTTGCACCGCAAGAGCAATTGATTGCACCTTAGCAGTAGGTTGTAGAAACAATTAGCAGAAGATCTCTGTTTCCCCCAATTAGGAAGCAGCATCATGCCTTTAGTGTGTGATCACAGAGCGTGATCCAAAGATAAATGTTTTGCATTTTTATTTTGTAATGAAATTAATTTTACTTTCCTGTAAATAGTGAATATTTGTGCTTCACAGGTAAACCGTAAAATATCTAAATTCCTTATTTATCTTATATCACGATGAAACAGCCTAAACAATGAAAAACATACTTCTAGGCTATCAACCAAAACCTGTCCAACATTTTTAAAGGCGCAACTCTATTCAAGTGCTACATAGTGTAGACTTGACAACACCGCTGGAAGATGCATGGAAGCTAAATTCTGAGCTCATGCACGAGGAGCATGATCCGTCCTTCGCGAGCATCATGGCTTATTTAAAGTACCTCGTGCAGAGTCATCATCAAATGATTTCAGCCACCTTGAAGCAAAACTTGTTGCCCTTGAGTTGGCTCAACGAGAAGCCATAGTACAAGATTTAACGTTACATATTTAATGCATTTTCATTTTTATTTCCATATTTAATGCATTTTCATTTTACTTGTACATATTCTGTATAATATACAACCAGGACCACCTTATATAGAAACACAGTTTAACAGAGTGAATCATAATATTACAATACAAGAAATGAGTGACAAAGTAAAAATTGTTCAAAAAATAAATAAAAATAAGGAGGAAAGAGGAAGAATGTAATTTTACAGAAACAAATTGACTATGTACGGAAAGGTGGGGTTGAGAATACAGTGGAGAAAGAGGAAGGATATAATTTTAGAGAAATGGATTGATATATATATGAACGGAAAGGTTGGGGTGGTTTGTAATAAATTAGTGAAGGTCACTAAACTTTGAGTGGAATTTCACTTTATCAATTCAACTTTTTTATCCAGAAATTTAGTGTCACTGTGCCAAAAATAATTTGCCTTTTATGGCCACGGAATTTAATTGTTTTGATATTTATCTAATTGCAAATAATTTCTTTTTTTGAAGATTTTTTCGAAACATGTCGACATTAATTCTCTGGAATATGATTTGCCACATTATGAGCTAGATAATAAGAGTAAGCATCGATATCAAGGTTATCAATGCCTTGTATTATGGCTTCTCGTAGACCTAACTCAAGAGCCACAAGTGTCGCTTAAAGGTGGCTGAAATTGTTCGATAATGGCTCTGCACAAGCAACTTTAAACAGGCCATGATGCTCTTGAAGGATGTATCCTGCTCCCCATGATTGATATCATTAGGGGCACAGGCAGTGAAGTTTAGCTTCAATGCGTCTTCCATTGGCTCTGCACGTGCGAGGCATGTGTCGTGCTTGTAATCAAGTGTTGAGCATGTGCTGGTGTTAATGTTTTGTTCCCTTGCACCGCAAGAGCAATTGATTGCACCTTTGCAGTAGGTTGTAGAAACAATTAGCAGAAGATCTCTGTTTCCCCCAATTAGGAAGCAGCATCATGCCTTTAGTGTGTGATCACAGAGCGTGATCCAAAGATAAATGTTTTGCATTTTTATTTTGTAATGAAATTAATTTTACTTTCCTGTAAATAGTGAATATTTGTGCTTTACAGGTAAACCGTAAAATATCTAAATTCCTTATTTATCTTATATCACGATGAAACAGCCTAAACAATGAAAAACATACTTCTAGGCTATCAACCAAAACATGTCCAACATTTTTAAAGGCGCAACTCTATTCAAGTGCTACATAGTGTAGACTTGACAACACCGCTGGAAGATACATGGAAGCTAAATTCTGAGCTCATGCACGAGGAGCATGATCCGTCCTTCTCGAGCATCATGGCTTATTTAAAGTACCTTGTGCAGAGTCATCATCAAATGATTTCAGCCACCTTGAAGCAAAACTTGTTGCCCTTGAGTTGGCTCAACGAGAAGCCATAGTATAAGATTTAACGTTACATATTTAATGCATTTTCATTTTTATTTCCATATTTAATGCATTTTCATTTTACTTGTACATATTCTGTATAATATACAACCAGGACCACCTTATATAGAAACACCGTTTAACAGAGTGAATCATAATATTACAATACAAGAAATGAGTGACAAAGTAAAAATTGTTCAAAAAATAAATAAAAATAAGGAGGAAAGAGGAAGAATGTAATTTTACAGAAACAAATTGACTATGTACGGAAAGGTGGGGTTGAGAATACAGTGGAGAAAGAGGAAGGATATAATTTTAGAGAAATGGATTGATATATATATGAACGGAAAGGTTGGGGTGGTTTGTAATAAATTAGTGAAGGTCACTAAACTTTGAGTGGAATTTCACTTTATCAATTCAACTTTTTTATCCAGAAATTTAGTGTCACTGTGCCAAAAATAATTTGCCTTTTATGGCCACGGAATTTAATTGTTTTGATATTTATCTAATTGCAAATAATTTCTTTTTTTGAAGATTTTTTCGAAACATGTCGACATTAATTCTCTGGAATATGATTTGCCACATTATGAGCTAGATAATAAGAGTAAGCATCGATATCAAGGTTATCAATGCCTTGTATTATGGCTTCTCGTAGACCTAACTCAAGAGCCACAAGTTTCGCTTAAAGGTGGCTGAAATTGTTCGATAATGGCTCTGCACAAGTGCGAGGCATGTGCCGTGCTTGTAATTAAGTGTTGAGCATGAGCTGGTGTTAATGTTTTGTTCCCTTGCACCGCAAGAGCAAATGATTGCCCCTTAGCAGTAGGTTGTAGAAACAATTAGCAGAAGATCTCTGTTTCCCCCAATTAGGAAGCAGCATCATGCCTTTAGTGTGTGATCACAGAGAGTGATCCAAAGATAAATGTTTTGCATTTTTTATTTTGTAATGAAATTAATTTTACTTTCCTGTAAATAGTGAATATTTGTGCTTCACAGGTAAACCGTAAAATATCTAAATTCCTTATTTATCTTATATCACGATGAAACAGCCTAAACAATGAAAAACATACTTCTAGGCTATCAACCAAAACCTGTCCAACATTTTTAAAGGCGCAACTCTATTCAAGTGCCACATAGTGTAGACTTGACTACACCGCTGGAAGATTCATGGAAGCTAAATTCTGAGCTCATGCACGAGGAGCATGATCCGTCCTTCGCGAGCATCATGGCTTATTTAAAGTACCTCGTGCAGAGTCATCATCAAATGATTTCAGCCACCTTGAAGCAAAACTTGTTGCCCTTGAGTTGGCTCAACGAGGATCCAAAGTACAAGATTTGACGTTACATATTTAATGCATTTTCATTTTTATTTCCATATTTAATGCATTTTAATTTTACCTGTACATGTTCTGTATAATATACAACCAGGACCACGTTATATAGAAACACAGTTTAACAGAGTGAATCATAATATTTAAATACAAGAAATGAGTGACAAAGTAATAATTGTTCAAAAAATAAATAAAAATAAGGAGGAAAGAGGAAGAATGTAATTTTACAGAAACAAATTGAATATGTACGGAAAGGTGGGGTTGAGAATAAAGTGGAGAAAGAGGAAGGATATAATTTTAAAGAAATGGATTGATATGTATGCACGAAAAGGTTGGCGTGGTTTGTAATAAATCAGTGAAGGTCACTAAACTTTGAGTGGAATTTCACTTTATCAATTCAACTTTTTTATCCAGAAATTTAGTGTCACTGTGCCAAAAATAATTTCCCTTTTATGGCCACGGAATTTAATTGTTTTGATATTTATCTAATTGCAAATAATTTCTTTTTTTGAAGATTTTTTCGAAACATGTGGACATTAATTCTCTGGAATATGATTTGCCACATTATGAGCTAGATAATAAGAGTAAGCATCGATATCAAGGTTATCAATGCCTTGTATTATGGCTTCTCGTAGACCTAACTCAAGAGCCACAAGTTTCGCTTAAAGGTGGCTGAAATTGTTCGATAATGGCTCTGCACAAGCAACTTTAAACAGGCCATGATGCTCTTGAAGGATGTATCCTGCTCCCCATGATTGATATCATTAGGGGCACAGGCAGTGAAGTTTAGCTTCAATGCGTCTTCCATTGGCTCTGCACGTGCGAGGCATGTGCCGTGCTTGTAATCAAGTGTTGAGCATGTGCTGGTGTTAATGTTTTGTTCCCTTGCACCGCAAGAGCAATTGATTGCACCTTAGCAGTAGGTTTATAGAAACAATTAGCAGAAGATCTCTGTTTCCCCCAATTAGGAAGCAGCATCATGCCTTTAGTGTGTGATCACAGAGCGTGATCCAAAGATAAATGTTTTGCATTTTTATTTTGTAATGAAATTAATTTTACTTTCCTGTAAATAGTGAATATTTGTGCTTCACAGGTAAACCGTAAAATATCTAAATTCCTTATTTATCTTATATCACGATAAAACAGCCTAAACAATGAAAAACATACTTCTAGGCTATCAACCAAAACCTGTCCAACATTTTTAAAGGCGCAACTCTATTCAAGTGCTACATAGTGTAGACTTGACAACACTGCTGGAAGATGCATGGAAGCTAAATTCTGAGCTCATGCACGAGGAGCATGATCCGTCCTTCGCGAGCATCATGGCTTATTTAAAGTACCTCGTGCAGAGTCATCATCAAATGATTTCAGCCACCTTGAAGCAAAACTTGTTGCCCTTGAGTTGGCTCAACGAGAAGCCATAGTACAAGATTTAACGTTACATATTTAATGCATTTTCATTTTTTTTTCCATATTTAATGCATTTTCATTTTACTTGTACATATTCTGTATAATATACAACCAGGACCACCTTATATAGAAACACAGTTTAACAGAGTGAATCATAATATTACAATACAAGAAATGAGTGACAAAGTAAAAATTGTTCAAAAAATAAATAAAAATAAGGAGGAAAGAGGAAGAATGTAAATTTACAGAAACAAATTGACTATGTACGGAAAGGTGGGGTTGAGAATACAGTGGAGAAAGAGGAAGGATATAATTTTAGAGAAATGGATTGATATATATATGAACGGAAAGGTTGGGGTGGTTTGTAATAAATTAGTGAAGGTCACTAAACTTTGAGTGGAATTTCACTTTATCAATTCAACTTTTTTATCCAGAAATTTAGTGTCACTGTGCCAAAAATAATTTCCCTTTTATGGCCACGGAATTTAATAGTTTTGATATTTATCTAATTGCAAATAATTTCTTTTTTTGAAGATTTTTTTGAAACATGTCGACATTAATTCTCTGGAATATGATTTGCCACATTATGAGCTAGATAATAAGAGTAAGCATCGATATCAAGGTTATCAATGCCTTGTATTATGGCTTCTCGTAGACCTAACTCAAGAGCCACAAGTTTCGCTTAAAGGTGGCTGAAATTGTTCGATAATGGCTCTGCACAAGCAACTTTAAACAGGCCATGATGCTCTTGAAGGATGTATCCTGCTCCCCATGATTGATATCATTAGGGGCACAGGCAGTGAAGTTTAGCTTCAATGGGTCTTCCATTGGCTCTGCACGTGAGAGGCATGTGCCGTGCTTGTAATCAAGTGTTGAGCATGTGCTGGTGTTAATGTTTTGTTCCCTTGCACCGCAAGAGCAAATGATTGCCCCTTAGCAGTAGGTTGTAGAAACAATTAGCAGAAGATCTCTGTTTCCCCCAATTAGGAAGCAGCATCATGCCTTTAGTGTGTGATCACAGAGAGTGATCCAAAGATAAATGTTTTGCATTTTTTATTTTGTAATGAAATTAATTTTACTTTCCTGTAAATAGTGAATATTTGTGCTTCACAGGTAAACCGTAAAATATCTAAATTTCTGCTTTATCTTATTTCACTATGAAACAGCCTAAACAATGACAAACATACTTCTAGGCTATCAACCAAAACCTGTCCAACATTTTTAAAGGCGCAACTCTATTCAAGTGCTACATAGTGTAGACTTGACACACCGCTGGAAGATGCATGGAAGCTAAATTCTGAGCTCATGCATGAGGAGCAGGATCCGTCCTTCGCGAGCATCATGGCTTATTTAAAGCACCTCGTGCAGAGTCATCATCAAATGATTTCAGCCACCCTGAAGCAAAACTTGTTGCCCTTGAGTTGGCTCAACGAGGATCCATAGTACAAGATTTAACGTTACATATTTAATGCATTTTAATTTTACCTGTACATGTTCTGTATAATATACAACCAGGACCACGTTATATAGAAACACAGTTTAACAGAGTGAATCATAATATTTAAATACAAGAAATGAGTGACAAAGTAATAATTGTTCAAAAAATAAATAAAAATAAGGAGGAAAGAGGAAGAATGTAATTTTACAGAAACAAATTGAATGTGTACGGAAAGGTGGGGTTGAGAATAAAGTGGAGAAAGAGGAAGGATATAATTTTAAAGGAATGGATTGATATGTATGCACGAAAAGGTTGGCGTGGTTTGTAATAAATCAGTGAAGGTCACTAAACTTTGAGTGGAATTTCACTTTATCAATTCAACTTTTTTATCCAGAAATTTAGTGTCACTGTGCCAAAAATAATTTCCCTTTTATGGCCACGGAATTTAATTGTTTTGATATTTATCTAATTGCAAATAATTTCTTTTTTTGAAGATTTTTTCGAAACATGTGGACATTAATTCTCTGGAATATGATTTGCCACATTATGAGCTAGATAATAAGAGTAAGCATCGATATCAAGGTTATCAATGCCTTGTATTATGGCTTCTCGTAGACCTAACTCAAGAGCCACAAGTTTCGCTTAAAGGTGGCTGAAATTGTTCGATAATGGCTCTGCACAAGCAACTTTAAACAGGCCATGATGCTCTTGAAGGATGTATCCTGCTCCCCATGATTGATATCATTAGGGGCACAGGCAGTGAAGTTTAGCTTCAATGCGTCTTCCATTGGCTCTGCACGTGAGAGGCATGTGCCGTGCTTGTAATCAAGTGTTGAGCATGTGCTGGTGTTAATGTTTTGTTCCCTTACACCGCAAGAGCAAATGATTGCCCCTTAGCAGTAGGTTGTAGAAACAATTAGCAGAAGATCTCTGTTTCCCCCAATTAGGAAGCAGCATCATGCCTTTAGTGTGTGATCACAGAGAGTGATCCAAAGATAAATGTTTTGCATTTTTTATTTTGTAATGAAATTAATTTTACTTTCCTGTAAATAGTGAATATTTGTGCTTCACAGGTAAACCGTAAAATATCTAAATTTCTGCTTTATCTTATTTCACTATGAAACAGCCTAAACAATGACAAACATACTTCTAGGCTATCAACCAAAACCTGTCCAACATTTTTAATGGCGCAACTCTATTCAAGTGCTACATAGTGTAGACTTGACACACCGCTGGAAGATGCATGGAAGCTAAATTCTGAGCTCATGCATGAGGAGCAGGATCCGTCCTTCGCGAGCATCATGGCTTATTTAAAGCACCTCGTGCAGAGTCATCATCAAATGATTTCAGCCACCCTGAAGCAAAACTTGTTGCCCTTGAGTTGGCTCAACGAGGATCCATAGTACAAGATTTAACGTTACATATTTAATGCATTTTAATTTTACCTGTACATGTTCTGTATAATATACAACCAGGACCACGTTATATAGAAACACAGTTTAACAGAGTGAATCATAATATTTAAATACAAGAAATGAGTGACAAAGTAATAATTGTTCAAAAAATAAATAAAAATAAGGAGGAAAGAGGAAGAATGTAATTTTACAGAAACAAATTGAATATGTACGGAAAGGTGGGGTTGAGAATAAAGTGGAGAAAGAGGAAGGATATAATTTTAAAGAAATGGATTGATATGTATGCACGAAAAGGTTGGCGTGGTTTGTAATAAATCAGTGAAGGTCACTAAACTTTGAGTGGAATTTCACTTTATCAATTCAACTTTTTTATCCAGAAATTTAGTGTCACTGTGCCAAAAATAATTTCCCTTTTATGGCCACGGAATTTAATTGTTTTGATATTTATCTAATTGCAAATAATTTCTTTTTTTGAAGATTTTTTCGAAACATGTGGACATTAATTCTCTGGAATATGATTTGCCACATTATGAGCTAGATAATAAGAGTAAGCATCGATATCAAGGTTATCAATGCCTTGTATTATGGCTTCTCGTAGACCTAACTCAAGAGCCACAAGTTTCGCTTAAAGGTGGCTGAAATTGTTCGATAATGGCTCTGCACAAGCAACTTTAAACAGGCCATGATGCTCTTGAAGGATGTATCCTGCTCCCCATGATTGATATCATTAGGGGCACAGGCAGTGAAGTTTAGCTTCAATGCGTCTTCCATTGGCTCTGCACGTGAGAGGCATGTGCCGTGCTTGTAATCAAGTGTTGAGCATGTGCTGGTGTTAATGTTTTGTTCCCTTGCACCGCAAGAGCAAATGATTGCCCCTTAGCAGTAGGTTGTAGAAACAATTAGCAGAAGATCTCTGTTTCCCCCAATTAGGAAGCAGCATCATGCCTTTAGTGTGTGATCACAGAGAGTGATCCAAAGATAAATGTTTTGCATTTTTTATTTTGTAATGAAATTAATTTTACTTTCCTGTAAATAGTGAATATTTGTGCTTCACAGGTAAACCGTAAAATATCTAAATTTCTGCTTTATCTTATTTCACTATGAAACAGCCTAAACAATGACAAACATACTTCTAGGCTATCAACCAAAACCTGTCCAACATTTTTAATGGCGCAACTCTATTCAAGTGCTACATAGTGTAGACTTGACACACCGCTGGAAGATGCATGGAAGCTAAATTCTGAGCTCATGCATGAGGAGCAGGATCCGTCCTTCGCGAGCATCATGGCTTATTTAAAGCACCTCGTGCAGAGTCATCATCAAATGATTTCAGCCACCCTGAAGCAAAACTTGTTGCCCTTGAGTTGGCTCAACGAGGATCCATAGTACAAGATTTAACGTTACATATTTAATGGATTTTAATTTTACCTGTATATGTTCTGTATAATATACAACCAGGACCACGTTATATAGAAACACAGTTTAACAGAGTGAATCATAATATTTAAATACAAGAGATGAGTGACAAAGTAATAATTGTTCAAAAAATAAATAAAAATAAGGAGGAAAGAGGAAGAATGTAATTTTACAGAAACAAATTGAATATGTACGGAAAGGTGGGGTTGAGAATAAAGTGGAGAAAGAGGAAGGATATAATTTTAAAGAAATGGATTGATATGTATGCACGAAAAGGTTGGCGTGGTTTGTAATAAATCAGTGAAGGTCACTAAACTTTGAGTGGAATTTCACTTTATCAATTCAACTTTTTTATCCAGAAATTTAGTGTCACTGTGCCAAAAATAATTTCCCTTTTATGGCCACGGAATTTAATTGTTTTGATATTTATCTAATTGCAAATAATTTCTTTTTTTGAAGATTTTTTCGAAACATGTGGACATTAATTCTCTGGAATATGATTTGCCACATTATGAGCTAGATAATAAGAGTAAGCATCGATATCAAGGTTATCAATGCCTTGTATTATGGCTTCTCGTAGACCTAACTCAAGAGCCACAAGTTTCGCTTAAAGGTGGCTGAAATTGTTCGATAATGGCTCTGCACAAGCAACTTTAAACAGGCCATGATGCTCTTGAAGGATGTATCCTGCTCCCCATGATTGATATCATTAGGGGCACAGGCAGTGAAGTTTAGCTTCAATGCGTCTTCCATTGGCTCTGCACGTGAGAGGCATGTGCCGTGCTTGTAATCAAGTGTTGAGCATGTGCTGGTGTTAATGTTTTGTTCCCTTGCACCGCAAGAGCAAATGATTGCCCCTTAGCAGTAGGTTGTAGAAACAATTAGCAGAAGATCTCTGTTTCCCCCAATTAGGAAGCAGCATCATGCCTTTAGTGTGTGATCACAGAGAGTGATCCAAAGATAAATGTTTTGCATTTTTTATTTTGTAATGAAATTAATTTTACTTTCCTGTAAATAGTGAATATTTGTGCTTCACAGGTAAACCGTAAAATATCTAAATTTCTGCTTTATCTTATTTCACTATGAAACAGCCTAAACAATGACAAACATACTTCTAGGCTATCAACCAAAACCTGTCCAACATTTTTAATGGCGCAACTCTATTCAAGTGCTACATAGTGTAGACTTGACACACCGCTGGAAGATGCATGGAAGCTAAATTCTGAGCTCATGCATGAGGAGCAGGATCCGTCCTTCGCGAGCATCATGGCTTATTTAAAGCACCTCGTGCAGAGTCATCATCAAATGATTTCAGCCACCCTGAAGCAAAACTTGTTGCCCTTGAGTTGGCTCAACGAGGATCCATAGTACAAGATTTAACGTTACATATTTAATGCATTTTAATTTTACCTGTATATGTTCTGTATAATATACAACCAGGACCACGTTATATAGAAACACAGTTTAACAGAGTGAATCATAATATTTAAATACAAGAGATGAGTGACAAAGTAATAATTGTTCAAAAAATAAATAAAAATAAGGAGGAAAGAGGAAGAATGTAATTTTACAGAAACAAATTGAATATGTACGGAAAGGTGGGGTTGAGAATAAAGTGGAGAAAGAGGAAGGATATAATTTTAAAGAAATGGATTGATATGTATGCACGAAAAGGTTGGCGTGGTTTGTAATAAATCAGTGAAGGTCACTAAACTTTGAGTGGAATTTCACTTTATCAATTCAACTTTTTTATCCAGAAATTTAGTGTCACTGTGCCAAAAATAATTTCCCTTTTATGGCCACGGAATTTAATTGTTTTGATATTTATCTAATTGCAAATAATTTCTTTTTTTGAAGATTTTTTCGAAACATGTGGACATTAATTCTCTGGAATATGATTTGCCACATTATGAGCTAGATAATAAGAGTAAGCATCGATATCAAGGTTATCAATGCCTTGTATTATGGCTTCTCGTAGACCTAACTCAAGAGCCACAAGTTTCGCTTAAAGGTGGCTGAAATTGTTCGATAATGGCTCTGCACAAGCAACTTTAAACAGGCCATGATGCTCTTGAAGGATGTATCCTGCTCCCCATGATTGATATCATTAGGGGCACAGGCAGTGAAGTTTAGCTTCAATGCGTCTTCCATTGGCTCTGCACGTGAGAGGCATGTGCCGTGCTTGTAATCAAGTGTTGAGCATGTGCTGGTGTTAATGTTTTGTTCCCTTGCACCGCAAGAGCAAATGATTGCCCCTTAGCAGTAGGTTGTAGAAACAATTAGCAGAAGATCTCTGTTTCCCCCAATTAGGAAGCAGCATCATGCCTTTAGTGTGTGATCACAGAGAGTGATCCAAAGATAAATGTTTTGCATTTTTTATTTTGTAATGAAATTAATTTTACTTTCCTGTAAATAGTGAATATTTGTGCTTCACAGGTAAACCGTAAAATATCTAAATTTCTGCTTTATCTTATTTCACTATGAAACAGCCTAAACAATGACAAACATACTTCTAGGCTATCAACCAAAACCTGTCCAACATTTTTAATGGCGCAACTCTATTCAAGTGCTACATAGTGTAGACTTGACACACCGCTGGAAGATGCATGGAAGCTAAATTCTGAGCTCATGCATGAGGAGCAGGATCCGTCCTTCGCGAGCATCATGGCTTATTTAAAGCACCTCGTGCAGAGTCATCATCAAATGATTTCAGCCACCCTGAAGCAAAACTTGTTGCCCTTGAGTTGGCTCAACGAGGATCCATAGTACAAGATTTAACGTTACATATTTAATGCATTTTAATTTTACCTGTATATGTTCTGTATAATATACAACCAGGACCACGTTATATAGAAACACAGTTTAACAGAGTGAATCATAATATTTAAATACAAGAGATGAGTGACAAAGTAATAATTGTTCAAAAAATAAATAAAAATAAGGAGGAAAGAGGAAGAATGTAATTTTACAGAAACAAATTGAATATGTACGGAAAGGTGGGGTTGAGAATAAAGTGGAGAAAGAGGAAGGATATAATTTTAAAGAAATGGATTGATATGTATGCACGAAAAGGTTGGCGTGGTTTGTAATAAATCAGTGAAGGTCACTAAACTTTGAGTGGAATTTCACTTTATCAATTCAACTTTTTTATCCAGAAATTTAGTGTCACTGTGCCAAAAATAATTTCCCTTTTATGGCCACGGAATTTAATTGTTTTGATATTTATCTAATTGCAAATAATTTCTTTTTTTGAAGATTTTTTCGAAACATGTGGACATTAATTCTCTGGAATATGATTTGCCACATTATGAGCTAGATAATAAGAGTAAGCATCGATATCAAGGTTATCAATGCCTTGTATTATGGCTTCTCGTAGACCTAACTCAAGAGCCACAAGTTTCGCTTAAAGGTGGCTGAAATTGTTCGATAATGGCTCTGCACAAGCAACTTTAAACAGGCCATGATGCTCTTGAAGGATGTATCCTGCTCCCCATGATTGATACCATTAGGGGCACAGGCAGTGAAGTTTAGCTTCAATAGTCTTCCATTGGCTCTGCACGTGAGAGGCATGTGTCGTGCTTGTAATCAAGTGTTGAGCATGTGCTGGTGTTAATGTTTTGTTCCCTTGCACCGCAAGAGCAAATGATTGCCCCTTAGCAGTAGGTTGTAGAAACAATTAGCAGAAGATCTCTGTTTCCCCCAATTAGGAAGCAGCATCGTGCCTTTAGTGTGTGATCACAGAGAGTGATCCAAAGATAAATGTTTTGCATTTTTTATTTTGTAATGAAATTAATTTTACTTTCCTGTAAATAGTGAATATTTGTGCTTCACAGGTAAACCGTAAAATATCTAAATTTCTGCTTTATCTTATTTCACTATGAAACAGCCTAAACAATGACAAACATACTTCTAGGCTATCAACCAAAACCTGTCCAACATTTTTAAAGGCGCAACTCTATTCAAGTGCTACATAGTGTAGACTTGACACACCGCTGGAAGATGCATGGAAGCTAAATTCTGAGCTCATGCATGAGGAGCAAGATCCGTCCTTCGCGAGCATCATGGCTTATTTAAAGCACCTCGTGCAGAGTCATCATCAAATGATTTCAGCCACCCTGAAGCAAAACTTGTTGCCCTTGAGTTGGCTCAACGAGGATCCATAGTACAAGATTTAACGTTACATATTTAATGCATTTTAATTTTACCTGTATATGTTCTGTATAATATACAACCAGGACCACGTTATATAGAAACACAGTTTAACAGAGTGAATCATAATATTTAAATACAAGGAATGAGTGACAAAGTAAAAATTGTTCAAAAAATAAATAAAAATAAGGAGGAAAGAGGAAGAATGTAATTTTACAGAAACAAATTGAATATGTACGGAAAGGTGGGGTTGAGAATACAGTGGAGAAAGAGGAAGGTTATAATTTTAGAGAAATGGATTGATATATATGCACGAAAAGGTTGGCGTGGTTTGTAATAAATCAGTGAAGGTCACTAAACTTTGAGTGGAATTTCACTTTATCAATTCAACTTTTTTATCCAGAAATTTAGTGTCACTGTACCAAAAATAATTTGCCTTTTATGGCCACGGAATTTAAATGTTTTGATATTTATCTAATTGCAAATAATTTCTTTATTTGAAGATTTTTTCGAAACATGTGGACATTAATTCTCTGGAATATGATTTGCCACATTATGAGCTAGATAATAAGAGTAAGAATCGATATCAAGGTTATCAATGCCTTGTATTATGGCTTCTCGTAGACCTAACTCAAGAGCCACAAGTTTCGCTTAAAGGTGGCTGAAATTGTTCGATAACAGCTTTGCACAAGCAACTTTAAACAGGCCATGATGCTCGTGAAGGATGTATCCTGCTCCCCATGATTGATACCATTAGGGGCACAGGCAGTGAAGTTTAGCTTCAATGCGTCTTCCATTGGCTCTGCACGTGAGAGGCATGTGCCGTGCTTGTAATCAAGTGTTGAGCATGTGCTGGTGTTAATGTTTTGTTCCCTTGCACCGCAAGAGCAAATGATTGCCCCTTAGCAGTAGGTTGTAGAAACAATTAGCAGAAGATCTCTGTTTCCCCCAATTAGGAAGCAGAATCATGCCTTTAGTGTGTGATCACAGAGAGTGATCCAAAGATAAATGTTTTGCATTTTTTATTTTGTAATGAAATTAATTTTACTTTCCTGTAAATAGTGAATATTTGTGCTTCACAGGTAAACCGTAAAATATCTAAATTTCTGCTTTATCTTATTTCACTATGAAACAGCCTAAACAATGACAAACATACTTCTAGGCTATCAACCAAAACCTGTCCAACATTTTTAAAGGCGCAACTCTATTCAAGTGCTACATAGTGTAGACTTGACACACCGCTGGAAGATGCATGGAAGCTAAATTCTGAGCTCATGCATGAGGAGCAAGATCCGTCCTTCGCGAGCATCATGGCTTATTTAAAGCACCTCGTGCAGAGTCATCATCAAATGATTTCAGCCACCCTGAAGCAAAACTTGTTGCCCTTGAGTTGGCTCAACGAGGATCCATAGTACAAGATTTAACGTTACATATTTAATGCATTTTAATTTTACCTGTATATGTTCTGTATAATATACAACCAGGACCACGTTATATAGAAACACAGTTTAACAGAGTGAATCATAATATTTAAATACAAGGAATGAGTGACAAAGTAAAAATTGTTCAAAAAATAAATAAAAATAAGGAGGAAAGAGGAAGAATGTAATTTTACAGAAACAAATTGAATATGTACGGAAAGGTGGGGTTGAGAATACAGTGGAGAAAGAGGAAGGTTATAATTTTAGAGAAATGGATTGATATATATGCACGAAAAGGTTGGCGTGGTTTGTAATAAATCAGTGAAGGTCACTAAACTTTGAGTGGAATTTCACTTTATCAATTCAACTTTTTTATCCAGAAATTTAGTGTCACTGTACCAAAAATAATTTGCCTTTTATGGCCACGGAATTTAAATGTTTTGATATTTATCTAATTGCAAATAATTTCTTTATTTGAAGATTTTTTCGAAACATGTGGACATTAATTCTCTGGAATATGATTTGCCACATTATGAGCTAGATAATAAGAGTAAGAATCGATATCAAGGTTATCAATGCCTTGTATTATGGCTTCTCGTAGACCTAACTCAAGAGCCACAAGTTTCGCTTAAAGGTGGCTGAAATTGTTCGATAACAGCTTTGCACAAGCAACTTTAAACAGGCCATGATGCTCGTGAAGGATGTATCCTGCTCCCCATGATTGATATCATTAGGGGCACAAGCAGTGAAATTTAGCTTCAATGCGTCTTCCATTGGTTCTGCAAGTGCGAGGCATGTGCCGTGCTTGTAATTAAGTGTTGAGCATGAGCTGGTGTTAATGTTTTCTTCCCTTGCACCACAAGAGCAAATGATTGCCCCTTAGTAGTAGGTTGTAGAAACAATTAGCAGAAGATCTCTTTTCCCCCAATTAGGAAACATCATCATGCCTTTAGTGTGTGATCACAGAGCGTGATCCAAAGATAAATGTTTGGCATTTTTATTTTGTAATGAAATTAATTTTACTTTCCTGTAAATAGTGATTTGTGCTTCACAGCTAAACCATAAAATATCTAAATTCCTGCTTTATCATATATCACGATGAAACAGCCCAAACAATGAGAAACATACTTCTAGGCTATCAACCAAAACCTCTCCAACATTTTTAAAGGCGCAACTCTATTCAAGTGCTACGTAGTGTAGACTTGACAACACCGCTGGAAGATGCATGGAAGCTAAATTCTGAGCTCATGCATGAGGAGCATGATCCGTCCTTCGCGAGCATCATGGCTTATTTAAAGTACCTCGTGCAGAGTCATCATCAAATGATTTCAGCCACCTTGAAGGCAAAACTTGTTTCCCTTGAGTTGGCTCAACGAGAAGCCATAGTACAAGATTTAACGTTACATATTTAATGCATTTTCATTTTTATTTCCATATTCAATGCATTTTCATTTTACTTGTATATGTTCTGGATAATATACAACCAAGATCACGTTATATAGAAACACAGTTTAACGGAGTGAATCATAATATTTAAATACAAGAAATGAGTGACAAAGTAAAAATTGTTCAAAAAATAAATAAAAATAAGGAGGAAAGAGGAAGAATGTAATTTTAGAGAAACAAATTGAATATGTACGGAAAGGTGGGGTTGAGAATACAGTGGAGAAAGAGGAAGGATATAATTTTAGAGAAATGGATTGATATATATGCACGAAAAGGTTGGCGTGGTTTGTAATAAATCAGTGAAGGTCACTAAACTTTGAGTGGAATTTCACTTTATCAATTCAACTTTTTTATCCAGAAATTTAGTGTCACTGTGCCAAAAATAATTTGCCTTTTATGGCCACGGAATTTAAATGTTTTGATATTTATCTAATTGCAAATAATTTCTTTATTTGAAGATTTTTTCGAAACATGTGGACATTAATTCTCTGGAATATGATTTGCCACATTATGAGCTAGATAATAAGAGTAAGAATCGATATCAAGGTTATCAATGCCTTGTATTATGGCTTCTCGTAGACCTAACTCAAGAGCCACAAGTTTCGCTTAAAGGTGGCTGAAATTGTTCGATAATGGCTCTGCACAAGCAACTTTAAACAGGCCATGATGCTCGTGAAGGATGTATCCTACTCCCCATGATTGATATCATTAGGGGCACAAGCAGTGAAATTTAGCTTCAATGCGTCTTCCATTGGCTCTGCAAGTGCGAGGCATGTGCCGTGCTTGTAATTAAGTGTTGAGCATGAGCTGGTGTTAATGTTTTCTTCCCTTGCACCACAAGAGCAAATGATTGCCCCTTAGCGGTAGGTTGTAGAACCAATTAGCAGAAGATCTCTTTTCCCCCAATTAGGAAACATCATCATGCCTTTAGTGTGTGATCACAGAGCGTGATCCAAAGATAAATGTTTTGCATTTTTATTTTGTAATGAAATTAATTTTACTTTCCTGTAAATAGTGATTTGTGCTTCACAGCTAAACCATAAAATATCTAAATTCCTGCTTTATCATATATCACGATGAAACAGCCTAAACAATGAGAAACATACTTCTAGGCTATCAACCAAAACCTCTCCAACATTTTTAAAGGCGCAACTCTATTCAAGTGCTACGTAGTGTAGACTTGACAACACCGCTGGAAGATGCATGGAAGCTAAATTCTGAGCTCATGCATGAGGAGCATGATCCGTCCTTCGCGAGCATCATGGCTTATTTAAAGTACCTCGTGCAGAGTCATCATCAAATGATTTCAGCCACCTTGAAGGCAAAACTTGTTTCCCTTGAGTTGGCTCAACGAGAAGCCATAGTACAAGATTTAACGTTACATATTTAATGCATTTTCATTTTTATTTCCATATTCAATGCATTTTCATTTTACTTGTATATGTTCTGTATAATATACAACCAAGACCACGTTATATAGAAACACAGTTTAACAGAGTGAATCATAATATTTAAATACAAGAAATGAGTGACAAAGTAATAATTCAAAAAATAAATAAAAATAAGGAGGAAAGAGGAAGAATGTAATTTTACAGAAACAAATTGACTATGTACGGAAAGGTGGGGTTGAGAATACAGTGGAGAAAGAGGAAGGATATAATTTTAGAGAAATGGATTGATATATATATGAACGGAAAGGTTGGGGTGGTTTGTAATAAATTAGTGAAGGTCACTAAACTTTGAGTGGAATTTCACTTTATCAATTCAACTTTTTTATCCAGAAATTTAGTGTCACTGTGCCAAAAATAATTTCCCTTTTATGGCCACGGAATTTAATTGTTTTTATATTTATCTAATTGCAAATAATTTCTTTTTTTGAAGATTTTTTCGAAACGTGTGGACATTAATTCTCTGGAATATGATTTGCCACATTATGAGCTAGATAATAAGAGTAAGAATCGATATCAAGGTTATCAATGCCTTGTATTATGGCTTCTCGTAGACCTAACTCAAGAGCCACAAGTTTCGCTTAAAGGTGGCTGAAATTGTTCGATAATGGCTCTGCACAAGCAACTTTAAACAGGCCATGATGCTCGTGAAGGATGTATCCTGCTCCCCATGATTGATATCATTAGGGGCACAAGCAGTGAAATTTAGCTTCAATGCATCTTCCATTGGCTCTGCAAGTGCGAGGCATGTGCCGTGCTTGTAATTAAGTGTTGAGCATGAGCTGGTGTTAATGTTTTCTTCCCTTGCACCACAAGAGCAAATGATTGCCCCTTAGCGGTAGGTTGTAGAACCAATTAGCAGAAGATCTCTTTTCCCCCAATTAGGAAACATCATCATGCCTTTAGTGTGTGATCACAGAGCGTGATCCAAAGATAAATGTTTTGCATTTTTATTTTGTAATGAAATTAATTTTACTTTCCTGTAAATAGTGATTTGTGCTTCACAGCTAAACCCTAAAATATCTAAATTCCTGCTTTATCATATATCACGATGAAACAGCCTAAACAATGAGAAACATACTTCTAGGCTATCAACCAAAACCTCTCCAACATTTTTAAAGGCGCAACTCTATTCAAGTGCTACGTAGTGTAGACTTGACAACACCGCTGGAAGATGCATGGAAGCTAAATTCTGAGCTCATGCATGAGGAGCATGATCCGTCCTTCGCGAGCATCATGGCTTATTTAAAGTACCTCGTGCAGAGTCATCATCAAATGATTTCAGCCACCTTGAAGGCAAAACTTGTTTCCCTTGAGTTGGCTCAACGAGAAGCCATAGTACAAGATTTAACGTTACATATTTAATGCATTTTCATTTTTATTTCCATATTCAATGCATTTTCATTTTACTTGTATATGTTCTGTATAATATACAACCAAGACCACGTTATATAGAAACACAGTTTAACAGAGTGAATCATAATATTTAAATACAAGAAATGAGTGACAAAGTAATAATTGTTCAAAAAATAAATAAAAATAAGGAGGAAAGAGGAAGAATGTAATTTTACAGAAACAAATTGACTATGTACGGAAAGGTGGGGTTGAGAATACAGTGGAGAAAGAGGAAGGATATAATTTTAGAGAAATGGATTGATATATATATGAACGGAAAGGTTGGGGTGGTTTGTAATAAATTAGTGAAGGTCACTAAACTTTGAGTGGAATTTCACTTTATCAATTCAACTTTTTTATCCAGAAATTTAGTGTCACTGTGCCAAAAATAATTTCCCTTTTATGGCCACGGAATTTAATTGTTTTGATATTTATCTAATTGCAAATAATTTCTTTTTTTGAATATTTTTTCGAAACATGTGGACATTAATTCTCTGGAATATGATTTGCCACATTATGAGCTAGATAATAAGAGTAAGCATCGATATCAAGGTTATCAATGCCTTGTATTATGGCTTCTCGTAGACCTAACTCAAGAGCCACAAGTTTCGCTTAAAGGTGGCTGAAATTGTTCGATAATGGCTCTGCACAAGCAACTTTAAACAGGCCATGATGCTCTTGAAGGATGTATCCTGCTCCCCATGATTGATATCATTAGGGGCACAAGCAGTGAAATTTAGCTTCAATGGGTCTTCCATTGGCTCTGCACGGGCGAGGCATGTGCCGTGCTTGTAATCAAGTGTTGAGCATGTGCTGGTGTTAATGTTTTGTTCCCTTGCACCGCAAGAGCAAATGATTGCCCCTTAGCATTAGGTTATAGAAACAATTAGCAGAAGATCTCTTTTTTCCCCCAATTAGGAAACAGCATCATGCCTTTAGTGTGTGATCACAGAGCGTGATCCAAAGATAAATGTTTTGCATTTTTATTTTGTAATGAATTAATTTTACTTTCCTGTAAATAGTGATTTGTGCTTCACAGCTAAACCGTAAAATATCTAAATTCCTGCTTTATCTTATATCACGAAGAAACAGCCTAAACAATGAGAAACATACTTCTAGGCTATCAACCAAAACCTATCCAACATTTTTAAAGGCGCAACTCTATTCAAGTGCTACATAGTGTAGACTTGACAACACCGCTGGAAGATGCATGGAAGCTAAATTCTGAGCTCATGCACGAGGAGCATGATCCGTCCTTCGCGAGCATCATGGCTTATTTAAAGTACCTCGTGCAGAGTCATCATCAAATGATTTCAGCCACCTTGAAGCAAAACTTGTTGCCCTTGAGCTGGCTCAACGAGAAGCCATAGTACAAGATTTAACGTTACATATTTAATGCATTTTCATTTTTATTTCCATATTTAATGCATTTTCATTTTACTTGTATATGTTCTGTATAATATACAACCAGGACCACGTTATATAGAAACACAGTTTAACAGAGTGAATCATAATATTTAAATACAAGAAATGAGTGACAAAGTAAAAATTGTTCAAAAAATAAATAAAAATAAGGAGGAAAGAGGAAGAATGTAATTTTACAGAAACAAATAGAATATGTACGGAAAGGTGGGGTTGAGAATACAGTGGAGAAAGAGGAAGGACATAATTTTAGAGAAATGGATTGATATATATATATATGCACAGAAGGTTGGGGTGGTTTGTAATAAATTAGTGAAGGTCACTAATCTTTGAGTGGAATTTCACTTTATCAATTCAACTTCTTTATCCAGAAATTTAGTGACACTGTGCCAAAAATAATTTGCCTTTTATGGCCACGGAATTTAAATGTTTTGATATTTATCTAATTGCAAATAATTTCTTTTTTTGAAGATTTTTTCGAAACATGTGGACATTAATTCTCTGGAATATGATTTGCCACATTATGAGCTAGATAATAGTAGTAAGCATCGATATCAAGGTTATCAATGCCTTGTATTATGGCTTCTCGTAGACCTAACTCAAGAGCCACAAGTTTCGCTTAAAGGTGGCTGAAATTGTTCGATAATGGCTTTGCACAAGCAACTTTAAACAGGCCATGATGCTCGTGAAGGATGTATCCTGCTCCCCATGATTGATATCATTAGGGGCACAAGCAGAGAAATTTAGCTTCAATGCGTCTTCCATTGGCTCTGCAAGTGCGAGGCATGTGCCGTGCTTGTAATTAAGTGTTGAGCATGAGCTGGTGTTAATGTTTTCTTCCCTTGCACCACAAGAGCAAATGATTGCCCCTTAGCGGTAGGTTGTAGAACCAATTAGCAGAAGATCTCTTTTCCCCTAATTAGGAAACATCATCATGCCTTTAGTGTGTGATCACAGAGCGTGATCCAAAGATAAATGTTTTGCATTTTTATTTTGTAATGAAATTAATTTTACTTTCCTGTAAATAGTGATTTGTGCTTCACAGCTAAACCATAAAATATCTAAATTCCTGCTTTATCATATATCACGATGAAACAGCCTAAACAATGAGAAACATACTTCTAGGCTATCAACCAAAACCTCTCCAACATTTTTAAAGGCGCAACTCTATTCAAGTGCTACGTAGTGTAGACTTGACAACACCGCTGGAAGATGCATGGAAGCTAAATTCTGAGCTCATGCATGAGGAGCATGATCCGTCCTTCGCGAGCATCATGGCTTATTTAAAGTACCTCGTGCAGAGTCATCATCAAATGATTTCAGCCACCTTGAAGGCAAAACTTGTTTCCCTTGAGTTGGCTCAACGAGAAGCCATAGTACAAGATTTAACGTTACATATTTAATGCATTTTCATTTTTATTTCCATATTCAATGCATTTTCATTTTACTTGTATATGTTCTGTATAATATACAACCAAGACCACGTTATATAGAAACACAGTTTAACAGAGTGAATCATAATATTTAAATACAAGAAATGAGTGACAAAGTAATAATTGTTCAAAAAATAAATAAAAATAAGGAGGAAAGAGGAAGAATGTAATTTTACAGAAACAAATTGACTATGTACGGAAAGGTGGGGTTGAGAATACAGTGGAGAAAGAGGAAGGATATAATTTTAGAGAAATGGATTGATATATATATGAACGGAAAGGTTGGGGTGGTTTGTAATAAATTAGTGAAGGTCACTAAACTTTGAGTGGAATTTCACTTTATCAATTCAACTTTTTTATCCAGAAATTTAGTGTCACTGTGACAAAAATAATTTCCCTTTTATGGCCACGGAATTTAGTTGTTTTGATATTTATCTAATTGCAAATAATTTCTTTTTTTGAAGATTTTTTCGAAACATGTGGACATTAATTCTCTGGAATATGATTTGCCACATTATGAGCTAGATAATAAGAGTAAGCATCGATATCAAGGTTATCAATGCCTTGTATTATGGCTTCTCGTAGACCTAACTCAAGAGCCACAAGTTTCGCTTAAAGGTGGCTGAAATTGTTCGATAATGGCTCTGCAAAAGCAACTTTAAACAGGCCATGATGCTCTTGAAGGATGTATCCTGCTCCCCATGATTGATATCATTAGGGGCACAAGCAGTGAAATTTAGCTTCAATGGGTCTTCCATTGGCTCTGCACGGGCGAGGCATGTGCCGTGCTTGTAATCAAGTGTTGAGCATGTGCTGGTGTTAATGTTTTGTTCCCTTGCACCGCAAGAGCAAATGATTGCCCCTTAGCATTAGGTTATAGAAACAATTAGCAGAAGATCTCTTTTTTCCCCCAATTAGGAAACAGCATCATGCCTTTAGTGTGTGATCACAGAGCGTGATCCAAAGATAAATGTTTTGCATTTTTATTTTGTAATGAATTAATTTTACTTTCCTGTAAATAGTGATTTGTGCTTCACAGCTAAACCGTAAAATATCTAAATTCCTGCTTTATCTTATATCACGAAGAAACAGCCTAAACAATGAGAAACATACTTCTAGGCTATCAACCAAAACCTATCCAACATTTTTAAAGGCGCAACTCTATTCAAGTGCTACATAGTGTAGACTTGACAACACCGCTGGAAGATGCATGGAAGCTAAATTCTGAGCTCATGCACGAGGAGCATGATCCGTCCTTCGCGAGCATCATGGCTTATTTAAAGTACCTCGTGCAGAGTCATCATCAAATGATTTCAGCCACCTTGAACCAAAACTTGTTGCCCTTGAGTTGGCTCAACGAGAAGCCATAGTACAAGATTTAACGTTACATATTTAATGCATTTTCATTTTTATTTCCATATTTAATGCATTTTCATTTTACTTGTATATGTTCTGTATAATATACAACCAGGACCACGTTATATAGAAACACAGTTTAACAGAGTGAATCATAATATTTAAATACAAGAAATGAGTGACAAAGTAAAAATTGTTCAAAAAATAAATAAAAATAAGGAGGAAAGAGGAAGAATGTAATTTTACAGAAACAAATAGAATATGTACGGAAAGGTGGGGTTGAGAATACAGTGGAGAAAGAGGAAGGACATAATTTTAGAGAAATGGATTGATATATATATATATGCACAGAAGGTTGGGGTGGTTTGTAATAAATTAGTGAAGGTCACTAATCTTTGAGTGGAATTTCACTTTATCAATTCAACTTCTTTATCCAGAAATTTAGTGACACTGTGCCAAAAATAATTTGCCTTTTATGGCCACGGAATTTAAATGTTTTGATATTTATCTAATTGCAAATAATTTCTTTTTTTGAAGATTTTTTCGAAACATGTGGACATTAATTCTCTGGAATATGATTTGCCACATTATGAGCTAGATAATAGTAGTAAGCATCGATATCAAGGTTATCAATGCCTTGTATTATGGCTTCTCGTAGACCTAACTCAAGAGCCACAAGTTTCGCTTAAAGGTGGCTGAAATTGTTCGATAATGGCTCTGCACAAGCAACTTTAAACAGGCCATGATGCTCGTGAAGGATGTATCCTGCTCCCCATGATTGATATCATTAGGGGCACAAGCAGTGAAATTTAGCTTCAATGCGTCTTCCATTGGCTCTGCAAGTGCGAGGCATGTGCCGTGCTTGTAATTAAGTGTTGAGCATGAGCTGGTGTTAATGTTTTCTTCCCTTGCACCACAAGAGCAAATGATTGCCCCTTAGCGGTAGGTTGTAGAACCAATTAGCAGAAGATCTCTTTTCCCCCAATTAGGAAACATCATCATGCCTTTAGTGTGTGATCACAGAGCGTGATCCAAAGATAAATGTTTTGCATTTTTATTTTGTAATGAAATTAATTTTACTTTCCTGTAAATAGTGATTTGTGCTTCACAGCTAAACCATAAAATATCTAAATTCCTGCTTTATCATATATCACGATGAAACAGCCTAAACAATGAGAAACATACTTCTAGGCTATCAACCAAAACCTCTCCAACATTTTTAAAGGCGCAACTCTATTCAAGTGCTACGTAGTGTAGACTTGACAACACCGCTGGAAGATGCATGGAAGCTAAATTCTGAGCTCATGCATGAGGAGCATGATCCGTCCTTCGCGAGCATCATGGCTTATTTAAAGTACCTCGTGCAGAGTCATCATGAAATGATTTCAGCCACCTTGAAGGCAAAACTTGTTTCCCTTGAGTTGGCTCAACGAGAAGCCATAGTACAAGATTTAACGTTACATATTTAATGCATTTTCATTTTTATTTCCATATTCAATGCATTTTCATTTTACTTGTATATGTTCTGTATAATATACAACCAAGACCACGTTATATAGAAACACAGTTTAACAGAGTGAATCATAATATTTAAATACAAGAAATGAGTGACAAAGTAATAATTGTTCAAAAAATAAATAAAAATAAGGAGGAAAGAGGAAGAATGTAATTTTACAGAAACAAATTGACTATGTACGGAAAGGTGGGGTTGAGAATACAGTGGAGAAAGAGGAAGGATATAATTTTAGAGAAATGGATTGATATATATATGAACGGAAAGGTTGGGGTGGTTTGTAATAAATTAGTGAAGGTCACTAAACTTTGAGTGGAATTTCACTTTATCAATTCAACTTTTTTATCCAGAAATTTAGTGTCACTGTGACAAAAATAATTTCCCTTTTATGGCCACGGAATTTAGTTGTTTTGATATTTATCTAATTGCAAATAATTTCTTTTTTTGAAGATTTTTTCGAAACATGTGGACATTAATTCTCTGGAATATGATTTGCCACATTATGAGCTAGATAATAAGAGTAAGCATCGATATCAAGGTTATCAATGCCTTGTATTATGGCTTCTCGTAGACCTAACTCAAGAGCCACAAGTTTCGCTTAAAGGTGGCTGAAATTGTTCGATAATGGCTCTGCACAAGCAACTTTAAACAGGCCATGATGCTCTTGAAGGATGTATCCAGCTCCCCATGATTGATATCATTAGGGGCACAAGCAGTGAAATTTAGCTTCAATGGGTCTTCCATTGGCTCTGCACGGGTGAGGCATGTGCCGTGCTTGTAATCAAGTGTTGAGCATGTGCTGGTGTTAATGTTTTGTTCCCTTGCACCGCAAGAGCAAATGATTGCCCCTTAGCATTAGGTTATAGAAACAATTAGCAGAAGATCTCTTTTTTCCCCCAATTAGGAAACAGCATCATGCCTTTAGTGTGTGATCACAGAGCGTGATCCAAAGATAAATGTTTTGCATTTTTATTTTGTAATGAATTAATTTTACTTTCCTGTAAATAGTGATTTGTGCTTCACAGCTAAACCGTAAAATATCTAAATTCCTGCTTTATCTTATATCACGAAGAAACAGCCTAAACAATGAGAAACATACTTCTAGGCTATCAACCAAAACCTATCCAACATTTTTAAAGGCGCAACTCTATTCAAGTGCTACATAGTGTAGACTTGACAACACCGCTGGAAGATGCATGGAAGCTAAATTCTGAGCTCATGCACGAGGAGCATGATCCGTCCTTCGCGAGCATCATGGCTTATTTAAAGTACCTCGTGCAGAGTCATCATCAAATGATTTCAGCCACCTTGAAGCAAAACTTGTTGCCCTTGAGTTGGCTCAACGAGAAGCCATAGTACAAGATTTAACGTTACATATTTAATGCATTTTCATTTTTATTTCCATATTTAATGCATTTTCATTTTACTTGTATATGTTCTGTATAATATACAACCAGGACCACGTTATATAGAAACACAGTTTAACAGAGTGAATCATAATATTTAAATACAAGAAATGAGTGACAAAGTAAAAATTGTTCAAAAAATAAATAAAAATAAGGAGGAAAGAGGAAGAATGTAATTTTACAGAAACAAATAGAATATGTACGGAAAGGTGGGGTTGAGAATACAGTGGAGAAAGAGGAAGGACATAATTTTAGAGAAATGGATTGATATATATATATATGCACAGAAGGTTGGGGTGGTTTGTAATAAATTAGTGAAGGTCACTAATCTTTGAGTGGAATTTCACTTTATCAATTCAACTTCTTTATCCAGAAATTTAGTGACACTGTGCCAAAAATAATTTGCCTTTTATGGCCACGGAATTTAAATGTTTTGATATTTATCTAATTGCAAATAATTTCTTTTTTTGAAGATTTTTTCGAAACATGTGGACATTAATTCTCTGGAATATGATTTGCCACATTATGAGCTAGATAATAGTAGTAAGCATCGATATCAAGGTTATCAATGCCTTGTATTATGGCTTCTCGTAGACCTAACTCAAGAGCCACAAGTTTCGCTTAAAGGTGGCTGAAATTGTTCGATAATGGCTCTGCACAAGCAACTTTAAACAGGCCATGATGCTCGTGAAGGATGTATCCTGCTCCCCATGATTGATATCATTAGGGGCACAAGCAGAGAAATTTAGCTTCAATGCGTCTTCCATTGGCTCTGCAAGTGCGAGGCATGTGCCGTGCTTGTAATTAAGTGTTGAGCATGAGCTGGTGTTAATGTTTTCTTCCCTTGCACCACAAGAGCAAATGATTGCCCCTTAGCGGTAGGTTGTAGAACCAATTAGCAGAAGATCTCTTTTCCCCCAATTAGGAAACATCATCATGCCTTTAGTGTGTGATCACAGAGCGTGATCCAAAGATAAATGTTTTTCATTTTTATTTTGTAATGAAATTAATTTTACTTTCCTGTAAATAGTGATTTGTGCTTCACAGCTAAACCATAAAATATCTAAATTCCTGCTTTATCATATATCACGATGAAACAGCCTAAACAATGAGAAACATACTTCTAGGCTATCAACCAAAACCTCTCCAACATTTTTAAAGGCGCAACTCTATTCAAGTGCTACGTAGTGTAGACTTGACAACACCGCTGGAAGATGCATGGAAGCTAAATTCTGAGCTCATGCAGGAGGAGCATGATCCGTCCTTCGCGAGCATCATGGCTTATTTAAAGTACCTCGTGCAGAGTCATCATCAAACGATTTCAGCCACCTTGAAGCAAAACTTGTTGCCCTTGAGTTGGCTCAACGAGAAGCCATAGTACAAGATTTAACGTTACATATTTAATGCATTTTCATTTTTATTTCCATATTTAATGCATTTTCATTTTACTTGTATATGTTCTGTATAATATACAACCAGGACCACGTTATATAGAAACACAGTTTAACAGAGTGAATCATAATATTTAAATACAAGAAATGAGTGACAAATTAAAAATTGTTCAAAAAATAAATAAAAATAAGGAGGAAAGAGGAAGAATGTAATTTTACAGAAACAAATAGAATATGTACGGAAAGGTGGGGTTGAGAATATAGTGGAGAAAGAGGAAGGACATAATTTTAGAGAAATGGATTGATATATATGCACAGAAGGTTGGGGTGGTTTGTAATAAATTAGTGAAGGTCACTAATCTTTGAGTGGAATTTCACTTTATCAATTCAACTTCTTTATCCAGAAATTTAGTGACACTGTGCCAGAAATAATTTGCCTTTTATGGCCACGGAATTTAAATGTTTTGATATTTATCTAATTGCAAATAATTTCTTTTTTTGAAGATTTTTTCGAAACATGTGGACATTAATTCTCTGGAATATGATTTGCCACATTATGAGCTAGATAATAGTAGTAAGCATCGATATCAAGGTTATCAATGCCTTGTATTATGGCTTCTCGTAGACCTAACTCAAGAGCCACAAGTTTCGCTTAAAGGTGGCTGAAATTGTTCGATAATGGCTTTGCACAAGCAACTTTAAACAGGCCATGATGCTCGTGAAGGATGTATCCTGCTCCCCATGATTGATATCATTAGGGGCACAAGCAGTGAAATTTAGCTTCAATGCGTCTTCCATTGGCTCTGCAAGTGCGAGGCATGTGCCGTGCTTGTAATTAAGTGTTGAGCATGAGCTGGTGTTAATGTTTTCTTCCCTTGCACCACAAGAGCAAATGATTGCCCCTTAGCGGTAGGTTGTAGAACCAATTAGCAGAAGATCTCTTTTCCCCCAATTAGGAAACATCATCATGCCTTTAGTGTGTGATCACAGAGCGTGATCCAAAGATAAATGTTTTGCATTTTTATTTTGTAATGAAATTAATTTTACTTTCCTGTAAATAGTGATTTGTGCTTCACAGCTAAACCATAAAATATCTAAATTCCTGCTTTATCATATATCACGATGAAACAGCCTAAACAATGAGAAACATACTTCTAGGCTATCAACCAAAACCTCTCCAACATTTTTAAAGGCGCAACTCTATTCAAGTGCTACGTAGTGTAGACTTGACAACACCGCTGGAAGATGCATGGAAGCTAAATTCTGAGCTCATGCATGAGGAGCATGATCCGTCCTTCGCGAGCATCATGGCTTATTTAAAGTACCTCGTGCAGAGTCATCATCAAATGATTTCAGCCACCTTGAAGGCAAAACTTGTTTCCCTTGAGTTGGCTCAACGAGAAGCCATAGTACAAGATTTAACGTTACATATTTAATGCATTTTCATTTTTATTTCCATATTCAATGCATTTTCATTTTACTTGTATATGTTCTGTATAATATACAACCAAGACCACGTTATATAGAAACACAGTTTAACAGAGTGAATCATAATATTTAAATACAAGAAATGAGTGACAAAGTAAAAATTGTTCAAAAAATAAATAAAAATAAGGAGGAAAGAGGAAGAATGTAATTTTACAGAAACAAATTGAATATGTACGGAAAGGTGGGATTGAGAATACAGTGGAGAAAGAGGAAGGATATAATTTTAGAGAAATGGATTGATATATATGCACGAAAAGGTTGGCGTGGTCTGTAATAAATCAGTGAAGGTCACTAAACTTTGAGTGGAATTTCACTTTATCAATTCAACTTTTTTATCCAGAAATTTAGTGTCACTGTGCCAAAAATAATTTGCCTTCTATGGCCACGGAATTTAAATGTTTTGATATTTATCTAATTGCAAATAATTTCTTTATTTGAAGATTTTTTCGAAACATGTGGACATTAATTCTCTGGAATATGATTTGCCGCATTATGAGCTAGATAATAAGAGTAAGAATCGATATCAAGGTTATCAATGCCTTGTATTATGGCTTCTCGTAGACCTAACTCAAGAGCCACAAGTTTCGCTTAAAGGTGGCTGAAATTGTTCGATAATGGCTCTGCACAAGCAACTTTAAACAGGCCATGATGCTCGTGAAGGATGTATCCTGCTCCCCATGATTGATATCATTAGGGGCACAAGCAGTGAAATTTAGCTTCAATGCGTCTTCCATTGGCTCTGCAAGTGCGAGGCATGTGCCGTGCTTGTAATTAAGTGTTGAGCATGAGCTGGTGTTAATGTTTTATTCCCTTGCACCACAAGAGCAAATGATTGCCCCTTAGTAGTAGGTTGTAGAAACAATTAGCAGAAGATCTCTTTTCCCCCAATTAGGAAACATCATCATGCCTTTAGTGTGTGATCACAGAGCGTGATCCAAAGATAAATGTTTTGCATTTTTATTTTGTAATGAAATTAATTTTACTTTCCTGTAAATAGTGATTTGTGCTTCACAGCTAAACCATAAAATATCTAAATTCCTGCTTTATCATATATCACGATGAAACAGCCTAAACAATGAGAAACATACTTCTAGGCTATCAACCAAAACCTCTCCAACATTTTTAAAGGCGCAACTCTATTCAAGTGCTACGTAGTGTAGACTTGACAACACCGCTGGAAGATGCATGGAAGCTAAATTCTGAGCTCATGCATGAGGAGCATGATCCGTCCTTCGCGAGCATCATGGCTTATTTAAAGTACCTCGTGCAGAGTCATCATCAAATGATTTCAGCCACCTTGAAGGCAAAACTTGTTTCCCTTGAGTTGGCTCAACGAGAAGCCATAGTACAAGATTTAACGTTACATATTTAATGCATTTTCATTTTTATTTCCATATTCAATGCATTTTCATTTTACTTGTATATGTTCTGTATAATATACAACCAAGACCACGTTATATAGAAACACAGTTTAACAGAGTGAATCATAATATTTAAATACAAGAAATGAGTGACAAAGTAAAAATTGTTCAAAAAATAAATAAAAATAAGGAGGAAAGAGGAAGAATGTAATTTTACACAAACAAATTGAATATGTACGGAAAGGTTGGATTGAGAATACAGTGGAGAAAGAGGAAGGATATAATTTTAGAGAAATGGATTGATATATATGCACGAAAAGGTTGGCGTGGTTTGTAATAAATCAGTGAAGGTCACTAAACTTTGAGTGGAATTTCACTTTATCAATTCAACTTTTTTATCCAGAAATTTAGTGTCACTGTGCCAAAAATAATTTGCCTTCTATGGCCACGGAATTTAAATGTTTTGATATTTATCTAATTGCAAATAATTTCTTTATTTGAAGATTTTTTCGAAACATGTGGACATTAATTCTCTGGAATATGATTTGCCGCATTATGAGCTAGATAATAAGAGTAAGAATCGATATCAAGGTTATCAATGCCTTGTATTATGGCTTCTCGTAGACCTAACTCAAGAGCCACAAGTTTCGCTTAAAGGTGGCTGAAATTGTTCGATAATGGCTCTGCACAAGCAACTTTAAACAGGCCATGATGCTCGTGAAGGATGTATCCTGCTCCCCATGATTGATATCATTAGGGGCACAAGCAGTGAAATTTAGCTTCAATGCGTCTTCCATTGGCTCTGCAAGTGCGAGGCATGTGCCGTGCTTGTAATTAAGTGTTGAGCATGAGCTGGTGTTAATGTTTTCTTCCCTTGCACCACAAGAGCAAATGATTGCCCCTTAGCGGTAGGTTGTAGAACCAATTAGCAGAAGATCTCTTTTCCCCCAATTAGGAAACATCATCATGCCTTTACTGTGTGATCACAGAGCGTGATCCAAAGATAAATGTTTTGCATTTTTATTTTGTAATGAAATTAATTTTACTTTCCTGTAAATAGTGATTTGTGCTTCACAGCTAAACCATAAAATATCTAAATTCCTGCTTTATCTTATATCACGATGAAACAGCCTAAACAATGAGAAACATACTTCTAGGCTATCAACCAAAACCTATCCAACATTTTTAAAGGCGCAACTCTATTCAAGTGCTACATAGTGTAGACTTGACAACACCGCTGGAAGATGTATGGAAGCTAAATTCTGAGCTCATGCACGAGGAGTATGATCCGTCCTTCGCGAGCATCATGGCTTATTTAAAGTACCTCGTGCAGAGTCATCATCAAACGATTTCAGCCACCTTGAAGCAAAACTTGTTGCCCTTGAGTTGGCTCAACGAGAAGCCATAGTACAAGATTTAACGTTACATATTTAATGCATTTTCATTTTTATTTCCATATTTAATGCATTTTCATTTTACTTGTATATGTTCTGTATAATATACAACCAGGACCACGTTATATAGAAACACAATTTAACAGAGTGAATCATAATATTTAAATACAAGAAATGAGTGACAAAGTAAAAATTGTTCAAAAAATAAATAAAAATAAGGAGGAAAGAGGAAGAATGTAATTTTACAGAAACAAATAGAATATGTACGGAAAGGTGGGGTTGAGAATACAGTGGAGAAAGAGGAAGGACATAATTTTAGAGAAATGGATTGATATATATATATGCACAGAAGGTTGGGGTGGTTAGTAATAAATTAGTGAAGGTCACTAATCTTTGTGTGGAATTTCACTTTATCAATTCAACTTCTTTATCCAGAAATTTAGTGACACTGTGCCAAAAATAATTTGCCTCTTATGGCCACGGAATTTAAATGTTTTGATATTTATCTAATTGCAAATAATTTCTTTTTTTGAAGATTTTTTCGAAACATGTGGACATTAATTCTCTGGAATATGATTTGCCACATTATGAGCTAGATAATAGTAGTAAGCATCGATATCAAGGTTATCAATGCCTTGTATTATGGCTTCTCGTAGACCTAACTCAAGAGCCACAAGTTTCGCTTAAAGGTGGCTGAAATTGTTCGTTAATGGCTTTGCACAAGCAACTTTAAACAGGCCATGATGCTCGTGAAGGATGTATCCTGCTCCCCATGATTGATATCATTAGGGGCACAAGCAATGAAATTTAGCTTCAATGCGTCTTCCATTGGCTCTGCAAGTGCGAGGCATGTGCCGTGCTTGTAATTAAGTGTTGAGCATCAGCTGGTGTTAATGTTTTCTTCCCTTGCACCACAAGAGCAAATGATTGCCCCTTAGCGGTAGGTTGTAGAACCAATTAGCAGAAGATCTCTTTTCCCCCAATTAGGAAACATCATCATGCCTTTAGTGTGTGATCACAGAGCGTGATCCAAAGATAAATGTTTTGCATTTTTATTTTGTAATGAAAGTAATTCCTGTAAATAGTGATTTGTGCTTCACAGCTAAACCATAAAATATCTAAATTCCTGCTTTATCATATATCACGATGAAACAGCCTAAACAATGAGAAACATACTTCTAGGCTATCAACCAAAACCTCTCCAACATTTTTAAAGGCGCAACTCTATTCAAGTGCTACGTAGTGTAGACTTGACAACACCGCTGGAAGATGCATGGAAGCTAAATTCTGAGCTCATGCATGAGGAGCATGATCCGTCCTTCGCGAGCATCATGGCTTATTTAAAGTACCTCGTGCAGAGTCATCATCAAATGATTTCAGCCACCTTGAAGGCAAAACTTGTTTCCCTTGAGTTGGCTCAACGAGAAGCCATAGTACAAGATTTAACGTTACATATTTAATGCATTTTCATTTTTATTTCCATATTCAATGCATTTTCATTTTACTTGTATATGTTCTGTATAATATACAACCAAGACCACGTTATATAGAAACACAGTTTAACAGAGTGAATCATAATATTTAAATACAAGAAATGAGTGACAAAGTAAAAATTGTTCAAAAAATAAATAAAAATAAGGAGGACAGAGGAAGAATGTAATTTTACAGAAACAAATTGAATATGTACGGAAAGGTGGGGTTGAGAATACAGTGGAGAAAGAGGAAGGATATAATTTTAGAGAAATGGATTGATATATATGCACGAAAAGGTTGGCGTGGTTTGTAATAAATCAGTGAAGGTCACTAAACTTTGAGTGGAATTTCACTTTATCAATTCAACTTTTTTATCCAGAAATTTAGTGTCACTGTGCCAAAAATAATTTGCCTTTATGGCCACGGAATTTAAATGTTTTGATATTTATCTAATTGCAAATAATTTCTTTATTTGAAGATTTTTTCGAAACATGTGGACATTAATTCTCTGGAATATGATTTGCCACATTATGAGCTAGATAATAAGAGTAAGAATCGATATCAAGGTTATCAATGCCTTGTATTATGGCTTCTCGTAGACCTAACTCAAGAGCCACAAGTTTCGCTTAAAGGTGGCTGAAATTGTTCGATAATGGCTCTGCACAAGCAACTTTAAACAGGCCATGATGCTCGTGAAGGATGTATCCTGCTCCCCATGATTGATATCATTAGGGGCACAAGCAATGAAATTTAGCTTCAATGCGTCTTCCATTGGCTCTGCAAGTGCGAGGCATGTGCCGTGCTTGTAATTAAGTGTTGAGCATGAGCTGGTGTTAATGTTTTCTTCCCTTGCACCACAAGAGCAAATGATTGCCCCTTAGTAGTAGGTTGTAGAAACAATTAGCAGAAGATCTCTTTTCCCCCAATTAGGAAACATCATCATGCCTTTAGTGTGTGATCACAGAGCGTGATCCAAAGATAAATGTTTTGCATTTTTATTTTGTGATGAAATTAATTTTACTTTCCTGTAAATAGTGATTTGTGCTTCACAGCTAAACCATAAAATATCTAAATTCCTGCTTTATCATATATCACGATGAAACAGCCTAAACAATGAGAAACATACTTCTAGGCTATCAACCAAAACCTATCCAACATTTTTAAAGGCGCAACTCTATTCAAGTGCTACATAGTGTAGACTTGACAACACCGCTGGAAGATGCATGGAAGCTAAATTCTGAGCTCATGCACGAGGAGAATGATCCGTCCTTCGCGAGTGTAGCGCCCCGAGTTCCGTATACCCGATTCACTACGTCATTTTCTGTCTAAATTTTTTTTTTCGAATAATATTTTTTTGCGGAAGAAATAATTGAAATTCATTTTTGGCAACAATAAATAACTGTAATGGCCGATAAAATTGAAACATTTATGAAACCATTTGAAATAGTAAATCGAACCATTAATTTAGTAAAGAAATTGACAATGTCATAATTTCTCAAATAAATGAACTTCTCTAAATTATTCGATTGTTTGGAAAAATACGAAAATCATTAACGTCAAACTTTCAACCGTTTAACGATTATTTCCACCATCATTCATCGCTCGCCACCGTCTCCGAAATCTGCAAAACTGTTAAAAAGTAGGGTGAGTATTTCATGGGGGAAATACTCAGTAGACTCATCGCAAATTAATTTAATTTATAAGATGATTAAACACATAAATCCCGGCTCTTTATAAAACGGGCATTGATAGAGCTTCTTTATAAAACGGCTCTTGATAAAACTCATATTGTGCATTACAGCACGGGACATATTTTGCAAATCATAGGCTCCTTAAAAATAGCTCTTTGAAAACAGCTCTTTGAAAACCATATACTTATAAAAACATTTTAATTATGCCAAGCATAATTTCTTTTGAAAGCATAACATAAGATAGGATTGAAATCCTCATAAACATAGGGAGACACAAGAACTTTACCGAACTTAGGTGGCAAGAATTCTTATGCAGTAAAATCATAATAACAGTAAGTTTTCATCATAACATAGGATAGGATTGAAATCCTCATAAACATAAGAATTTTACCGAACTTCGGTGGCAAGAATTCTTATGCAGTAAGTATACCAAGCATAATTTTTGAAATTCATAGGGATCAATTGCATCATAACATAAGATAGGATCGAAATCCTCATAAACATATGCGACAGGAATTTTACCGAACTTAGGTGGCAAATCCTCATAAACATATGGAAACATAGGAATTTTACCGAACTTCGTGGCAAATCCTCATAAACATAGGAGACACAAGAATGTTACCGAACTACGTGGCAAGAATTCTTATGTGTAGCGCTACTAATACTCCGGTCCCCTTAACATATCATAACTTATCATATGGGACCCATAACAATCTTGGTAGATTGATTTCATAGCAATGATCCAAAAAAACATTTTCGTGAAGCATAGGGTATACTTACTTTTCGTAAAAACATAAAGTATATTTTCTTTTCATAAAAACATACTTACTCTTCATAAAAACATAAGGTATATTTACCTTTCATAAAAACATACTTGCTTTTCTTAAAAATTGACTTTCACAAGTCACATGACATTCATATGAAATCATAATTTAAATCAATTAATAAGTGCGAGTCTACCTCAAATCCGACGAGTGCAAAGTTGAGCGGGAATGACTTCAATTTCTTTAAATTCTCCGTACGCTTCGTCTTAGCCAATAAGTCACTTTAGTCTATCGAATATATAGCTCAAAATAATAAATTATAATTTGAGGACTAAAATTGATGTTTTGAAAGTTGAGGGACTAAAATGAATACTTTTGAAAGTTCAGGGACTAAAATAGATATTTTGAAAGTTGAGGGACTAAAATGAATACTTTTGAAAGTTCAGGGACTAAAATAGATATTTTGAAAGTTGAGGGATTAAAATGAATACTTTTGAAAGTTGAGTCGGAAACTCAAAACAATAGGGTTGAAATAATATATTTTAAAACAATAGGGGCTGATTAAAACTCATTTAAAACTTAAGGGCTGAAATTGATAAGTTTAAAAGCTGAAAGGACTGATTTGAAAACCTTTGAAACTAAAAGGGACTGAATTGGATTGTTTTAAAATCATAGGGGCTGATTTGAAACATTTCAAAACTTGAGAACTGATTTGAAATAACTTTAAAAGAATGAAAGGGCTGAATTAAGACATTTTAAAACATAGGGACTGAATTGAAAAGCTTTAAAACTTCAGGGACTAAACTGAAGATTCTGAAAATTGAATATATTATCTTCAGATTATTATTCTCTCTCTCACTATCAGTACAGAGACATTCAGCGAAAAGGGCGAGAGAGGGACGCGAGGGCGACGAAATCGTGAGCTGAGGGAAATCTGGTTTCTAACCGTCGACTCACCGGCGCAACACCGGCGGAACGTAGGAGTAAGGTGCGGCGAGGGATGGGATTGAAGTAGGTTAGGTTTGATGCGCGAAACCGAGCTAAAGATTGAAGTTGGGTTCGTGATTTGGGTTTGGAATTCCGGCGAAGGGAGCGGCGCTTGAGGTAAGTAACTGGCTCCATTGATTCTTGGTTTTGATTTTGGTTTTGGGTGAGGATTTGGAGCTGATGGTTAGGTAGAGTAGTGCGAGCAGTGTAATCTGGGTGAGGGATGGATTCGAACTGAAGTTGATTGTGGAAAGTGATGATGATTTGGTTTCTGCAACTGATCTGGGGTGCAGGCTGCGTTGGTGGTGGTCTGATGTTCGACGATGGGTGGTGACTCTAGTTGGGTTAAATTCCGGTGATGATGAAAATGGATGATAATTGGTGGTTAGGTTTGATTCGGTGAAAGTAAATGAACGGCTGCAGTGGTGATAATGCGATGGTTGCATTGGTGGTTTGTGATCTGCGTGTGGTGCTGGGTGATGGAGGTGATTAGGTAGCAGAGGTGCAGATTGGTTTCAGATTGATGTTTTGATTGGCATTGAGTTGGGAAAACGGATTGAAGGTGGGTAGTTATGGTGACTGCTTGAGCTGTGGTTTCTTGGTTGATTGCAGTGATGAAACAGTGGTTGCTTGGTTCGATTGAAGGAGCTGCTGATTAGGAATTTGGGTTGTGATCCTGTGGTGGTTTGTTGATTGATCTTGGTTGAAATCTAAAACGAGGCAGTGATAGTGTAGTGACTTTCTTGTGATGTTGAAAATGGTGGACTGGTTTCAAATCTTGGAGGTGATGACTGATTCAGTTGTTGGTAAATTTTGGTGATGAATTGAGGGCTTGGTTTTGGCAGCAAATTGGTGATGATTGCTGATTCTGAAATGGTTCTATGGTGATGTTTGGTGGTGATTGTGATGAGTGCTAAGTTGATAGCTGTATATGGAGGTGAATATATTGTGTTTGTGATCATGTGTTGTGATGATAATGGAGAATATAATCATTATGTTCTTGCAACATAATGAATGCATATGGGTGGTGGAGTTAGTGGGGAATAGTGGAAAATAAAATCATTGAATGGAATAATTATAATTTGGTTTAATATGATATGGATTTGGTGTAAAGAGAAAAGAAAGGAGGAGAAAACGTGGGGGATGAAATCAACTAAAAATTTAACTATCTTTGATCAAGAAACGTTTTTAAAACAGATATATTTTTGACTGAAAAATACATTTTGAAAATAATACTATGAATAAATAATTAAAATAATATAATTTTAGAAATTCGGATTTTAATTTAAAATCGAACAAATTCGATATTTCTTGACTTGGCTAGACGAATCCGTCGCGGCGTTAACTTCAAAACAATGGGTGAAATAGTAACGACACAATTTTCTAAATATTAAAATAATTATTAATTGCGTAAAAATTCTGAGTCGCTACAGCGAGCATCATGGCTTATTTAAAGTACCTCGTGCAGAGTCATCATCAAATGATTTCAGCCACCTTAAAGCAAAACTTGTTGCCCTTGAGTTGGCTCAACGAGAAGCCATAGTACAAGATTTAACGTTACATATTTAATGCATTTTCATTTTTATTTCCATATTTAATGCATTTTCATTTTACTTGTATATGTTCTATATAATATACAACCAGGACCACGTTATATAGAAACACAGTTTAACAGAGTGAATCATAATATTTAAATACAAGAAATGAGTGACAAAGTAAAAATTGTTCAAAAAATAAATAAAAATAAGGAGGAAAGAGGAAGAATGTAATTTTACAGAAACAAATAGAATATGTACGGAAAGGTGGGGTTGAGAATACAGTGGAGAAAGAGGAAGGACATAATTTTAGAGAAATGGATTGATATATATATATATGCACAGAAGGTTGGGGTGGTTTGTAATAAATTAGTGAAGGTCACTAATCTTTGAGTGGAATTTCACTTTATCAATTCAACTTCTTTATCCAGAAATTTAGTGACACTGTGCCAAAAATAATTTGCCTTTTATGGCCACGGAATTTAAATGTTTTGATATTTATCTAATTGCAAATAATTTCTTTTTTTGAAGATTTTTTCGAAACATGTGGACATTAATTCTCTGGAATATGATTTGCCACATTATGAGCTAGATAATAGTAGTAAGCATCGATATCAAGGTTATCAATGCCTTGTATTATGGCTTCTCGTAGACCTAACTCAAGAGCCACAAGTTTCGCTTAAAGGTGGCTGAAATTGTTCGATAATGGCTTTGCACAAGCAACTTTAAACAGGCCATGATGCTCGTGAAGGATGTATCCTGCTCCCCATGATTGATATCATTAGGGGCACAAGCAGTGAAATTTAGCTTCAATGCGTCTTCCATTGGCTCTGCAAGTGCGAGGCATGTGCCGTGCTTGTAATTAAGTGTTGAGCATGAGCTGGTGTTAATGTTTTCTTCCCTTGCACCACAAGAGCAAATGATTGCCCCTTAGCGGTAGGTTGTAGAACCAATTAGCAGAAGATCTCTTTTCCCCCAATTAGGAAACATCATCATGCCTTTAGTGTGTGATCACAGAGCGTGATCCAAAGATAAATGTTTTGCATTTTTATTTTGTAATGAAATTAATTTTACTTTCCTGTAAATAGTGATTTGTGCTTCACAGCTAAACCATAAAATATCTAAATTCCTGCTTTATCATATATCACGATGAAACAGCCTAAACAATGAGAAACATACTTCTAGGCTATCAACCAAAACCTCTCCAACATTTTTAAAGGCGCAACTCTATTCAAGTGCTACGTAGTGTAGACTTGACAACACCGCTGGAAGATGCATGGAAGCTAAATTCTGAGCTCATGCATGAGGAGCATGATCCGTCCTTCGCGAGCATCATGGCTTATTTAAAGTACCTCGTGCAGAGTCATCATCAAATGATTTCAGCCACCTTGAAGGCAAAACTTGTTTCCCTTGAGTTGGCTCAACGAGAAGCCATAGTACAAGATTTAACGTTACATATTTAATGCATTTTCATTTTTATTTCCATATTCAATGCATTTTCATTTTACTTGTATATGTTCTGTATAATATACAACCAAGACCCCGTTATATAGAAACACAGTTTAACAGAGTGAATCATAATATTTAAATACAAGAAATGAGTGACAAAGTAAAAATTGTTCAAAAAATAAATAAAAATAAGGAGGAAAGAGGAAGAATGTAATTTTACAGAAACAAATTGAATATGTACGGAAAGGTGGCGTTGAGAATACAGTGGAGAAAGAGGAAGGATATAATTTTAGAGAAATGGATTGATATATATGCACGAAAAGGTTGGCGTGGTTTGTAATAAATCAGTGAAGGTCACTAAACTTTGAGTGGAATTTCACTTTATCAATTCAACTTTTTTATCCAGAAATTTAGTGTCACTGTGCCAAAAATAATTTGCCTTTTATGGCCACGGAATTTAAATGTTTTGATATTTATCTAATTGCAAATAATTTCTTTATTTGAAGATTTTTTCGAAACATGTGGACATTAATTCTCTGGAATATGATTTGCCACATTATGAGCTAGATAATAAGAGTAAGAATCGATATCAAGGTTATCAATGCCTTGTATTATGGCTTCTCGTAGACCTAACTCAAGAGCCACAAGTTTCGCTTAAAGGTGGCTGAAATTGTTCGATAATAGCTTTGCACAAGCAACTTTAAACAGGCCATGATGCTCGTGAAGGATGTATCCTGCTCCCCATGATTGATATCATTAGGGGCACAAGCAGTGAAATTTAGCTTCAATGCGTCTTCCATTGGCTCTGCAAGTGCGAGGCATGTACCGTGCTTGTAATTAAGTGTTGAGCATGAGCTGGTGTGAATGTTTTCTTCCCTTGCACCACAAGAGCAAATGATTGCCCCTTAGTAGTAGGTTGTAGAAACAATTAGCAGAAGATCTCTTTTCCCCCAATTAGGAAACATCATCATGCCTTTAGTGTGTGATCACAGAGCGTGATCCAAAGATAAATGTTTTGCATTTTTATTTTGTAATGAAATTAATTTTACTTTCCTGTAAATAGTGATTTGTGCTTCACAGCTAAACCATAAAATATCTAAATTCCTGCTTTATCGTATATCACGATGAAACAGCCTAAACAATGAGAAACATACTTCTAGGCTATCAACCAAAACCTCTCCAACATTGTTAAAGGCGCAACTCTATTCAAGTGCTACATAGTGTAGACTTGACAACACCGCTGGAAGATGCATGGAAGCTAAATCTTGAGCTCATGCATGAGTAGCATGATCCGTCCTTCGCGAGCATCATGGCTTATTTAAAGTACCTCGTGCAGAGTCATCATCAAATGATTTCAGCCACCTTGAACCAAAACTTGTTGCCCTTGAGTTGGCTCAACGAGAAGCCATAGTACAAGATTTAACATTACATATTTAATGCATTTTCATTTTTATTTCCAGACCAGTTTGGGCCAAAAAAAAAAAAGTAAATATATAAAAAAAAATTGAAAACCCAATGGATCTAGCATGAGCATCCGACCGCCCTCGCTGTAAAATCATGCATAAGTGGTGAATTTGAGAAAAAATGGGTAGAGAAGTAAGTTTGGATCATAGCTCATTGATTACAGTGACACCGAGGGACGATGACGATGAATTAATATTCCGGGGACGACGACGATGTTGAGTTAAATTCTTGGGCATTATTATAATATTTTTTTTTGTATAAAAAAAAATATTGTACTTAATTTCATTTTCTAATACACTTTATTATTGTTTTCATTTTCAATTATTATTTCATTAAAATATTTAGTAATCCACAATGTTTCAATACTCGTTCGACGATAAAAAAAGAAGAAGTTATATAGCAATGAATATTGTCATCGCTATACCTTACCTACATAGTCGACAAAAGTCATCTCTGTCGGTATTAGCGACGACACTTGTCATTGCTAAAGGCTTACTATTAGAGACAACTTTTGTCATTGCTAATGGATGCCTGCTACAACAACATCTTCAAAGGCGACATTTGTCTTCTCAATAGGCTTTGAGTCAATAGCGACGACAAATAGTTTGCTAAAAAAACTATGTATAATTAGCCTACAAAATTCTACCTATTAAATGAGATTTGTAGCAAAATTTACTTTTTCACACAAAAATAAATTTTCGTTGGGATATAATTTGATAGAAGAAAATTTTAATTCGTAGCATGAGTTTCTTTTCCCCACAAATTTGATATTTTGAAGATGTATTTTTTGTATGCGAAGTCTTCTTTAACCTGCAAAATGAGATTTCGTAGTGTTAACAATTTCACTTAAAAATATGTATACTTAGCATACAAAATATGAGGATCAACACGAATCTTAATTTGTATTTGGGATTTAATTGTCCCTACAAATTTGATATTTTGTATGTGAAAGTTTGGCTCCAAAATTTGAAAAATTAGATGGCTTGTGCCCAATAACATATTTATTTTACCGATAAAAAATATGTTGGACAAGATATTTCTTTTACATTCAAAAAATTCAATCCATTTGTGGACTAAAAAATAGCGGGAAAACTAGCTCTATTTTATAAGCTGTATTGACATTGTTAATAAGCTAAGCCACATCTTTTATAACCCATACTGTTTGTCTCCATTTTTATTTTGGCCCTCGAAAGAAAAAAAAAATGACTTCGTCTCTTTGGTTGTGTATTTGAATTTCCCAATTTTCTCTCTCTGCATTTTCATCTTTCCCCTTCTGCTATTCTCGCTCTAGATGTACTAAATATTCTTTTCAACAATTTCTTTCATTTATTTTTCAAAGAACACAGATACTTCTGAAAGATCAAGATCACCAGAGAGCTATATGAATTAATTCCAAATAAATACATTTAAAGCTCAAAGATATGGCACACTCATTGATACAAGGAAGAGCTGGACCGGGCTACATCACGATTTCTGGCCAGAATCACCAATATTTGAAGTATTCAAGATCCAAAAACACGAAACTGTGAAATAATTTAGAGCGACCCGTAAATAATCAATTTATAGTACAAAATCCAGATCTTTTAGTTTTAACCACCCGGATCTCTTCTTTAAATTTTACTGGTATATATTCTGTATAATATACAACCAGGACCACCTTATATAGAAACACAGTTTAACAGAGTGAATCATAATATTTAAATAAAAGATATTAGTGACAGAGTAAGAAGTGTTCAAAAAATAAAAAATAAAAAATGAGTAAAGAGGAAGAATGTAATTTTACAGAAACAAATTGTATATGCACGAAAAGGTGGGGTTCAGAATACAGTGGAGAAAGAGGAAGGATATGATTTTAGAGAAATGGATTGATATATATGCATGGAAAGGTCGGGGTGGTTTGTAATAAATCAGTGAAGGTCTGTAAACTTTGAGTTGAATTTCACTTCGGCTATTCAACATTTTTATTCAGAAATTTAGTGTCATTGTGCCAAAATAATTTGCCTTCTATGGCCACGGAATTTAAATGTTTTGATATTTATCTAATTGCAAATAATTTCTTTTTTGAAGATTTTTTCGAAACACGTCGACATTAATACTCTGGAATATGATTTTCCACATTATGAGCTGGTTAATAAGAGTAAGCACCGACATCAAGGTTATTAATGCCTTGTATTGTGGCTTCTCGTAGAGCCAATTCAATTGCCACAAGTTTCGCTTAAAGGTGGCTGAAATTGTTCGATAATGGCTCTGCACGAGCAACTTTAAACCGGCCATGATGCTCGCAAAGGATGTATCCTGCTCCCCATGCCTGATAGTATTAGGGGAACAAGCAGTGAATTTTAGCTTCAATGCGTCTTCCATTGGTTCTTCACGTGTGAGGCATGTCCCATGCTTGTAATTATGTATTGAGCTCGAGCTGGTGTTAATGTTTTCTTCCCTTGCACCACTAGAACAAATGATTTCCCCTTAGCAATAGGTTATGCCTTTACTGTGTGATCACAGAGCGTGATCCAAAGATAAACATTTTCCATTTTTATTTTTTTATGCAATAACTGATACTCTCCTATAAATAGTGATTTGTGTTTCACGGGTAAAACATAAAATATCTAAATTCCTGCTTTATCTTATTTCACAAGGAATTCGCCTAAACAATGAGAAACATACTTCTAGGCTATCAACCAAAACCTCTCCAACATTTTTAAAGTTACAACTCTATTCAAGTGCTACATACTGTAGACTTGACAATACCGCTGGAAGATGCATGGAAGCTAAATTCTGTAGAAACTGTATTATCTTAATTATTGAATTACAGTTGTATACATTTTTATAGTAGAGTCAGCTCTTTACAAGGAAACTAAATTAAATGCATTTACAGAAAATATTGCAGTAGCTTAAATGATGCTGATCCATATTCTGTGCTATGCAGGCTGTGATTTTGGAGTAGATGCAGGCTGTGACTGTGGAGCCGGCGCAAGCTGTGTTTGTGGAGCAGACTGTGATTGAGGCGTGACCCAATCGCATAGATTGATTCTGTTTAACATCCCCCAAACAATCTAGACGGTCCTTGACGGACGAGTTTGAGTGTAAGGAGGAAATGTCGTTGTTTATGGAGAGGCTTTGTAAGAAGATCAGCCGGCTGGTCGATGGAGGGAATAAAGCAAACACGACGACTTCCAGTAGCTACTTTTTCACTAACAAAATGGTAATCTAGCCCAATGTGTTTAGTGCGTGCATGGAAGACAGGGTTTGAGGCCAAATATGTCGCACTTAGATTATCACAATGAAGTAGAACACGAAAGTGCACATGACCTCCAAGTTCGTACAGTAAGAATGCTAACCAAGTTGTCTCGGTGCTGCTACTAATTTTGTCAGCTGATATCTATTGTCCTGATGGTTGTCACAAATCTCCCTACAAAATATCATTATCTGGGAAATTTTTACCTGCAAAGATGAACTTTTCCCCACAAAAATGATTTTCATGCGGAGTTTTAAATTCTTTTGGTCTACACATGGAAAGGTCAGGGTGGCTTTTAATAAATCAGTGAAGATCACTAAACTTTGAGTGGAATTTCATTTTAGCTATTCAACTTTCAAAAATTTAATTTCATTGTGCCAAAATAATTTTCCTTTTATGGGCACCAAATATAAGTGTTTTTATATCTCTAATTGCAAAGAATTTTTATTTTGATGATTTTTCAAAACATGTCATTTATTCTTTGGAATATGATTTGCCACATTATGAGCTAGACAATATGCACAGGCAGCAGCGTCCACAGGTGCCGCTTCCCCCGCGAGATCACGATGCCAAGGACACCATGTTCAACCACCCGTCGCAACGGCATGACCCAGGTGCTGCGGATCGTTTGCAGCGACATATGTGGGTTCCACTACCGTCGCGATCGAGCCAAGATAGCAGTGCCAAAAGCGCCGTCATTGACTGCCGATCACAATGGTAGCACCCACGAGTCCCGCCGACTGCCTGCATGCCGTTCATGGTGGATTTTCAGAAATTGCAAGCCAAGTCCTTTATTTGTTGAGGAAGACGAATTTGAGTCTACTTTTTGAAATTGCCTTGGAAGTCCTCCGATTTTTGCAAAAGAAGTCCTTCATTGAAACTGCATAATTGATCCCTCAATCCGAAACTGCAGATCTAGTCCTCGAATTTTATAATTACAATAGAAATAATACAAACCCTAATTCTATTGCAAAAATCAAAAAATCAAAAGGGAAAACATGGAATCGTAATCCACCCCTTTTGTTACAAGACTCGATAATACAAATACAAGATTTCACGACAAAAATCTAAGGCCATAAATTTGTTCAATAAAAAATATCATTCATCCAATAACAATCAAATCACATAAAACCTAACACCGCTCAACTAACACATGCATAGACAAAAATATTTATTCCTAAATACACAAAACAGTATCAAAAACCTGACTCTCTGATACCAATTGTTGGGAACCCGGGTTGTTCTACTCACAAAAATTGATTTCTTGTGATAGATCATCCCGTTACAGGATTTTCTGTTCTATGTATTCAACTTGGAATAAATAATATTGTGCACTAAAAACGATTTTGAGAAGATTACCCTTGTAGCGTGCTTTACAATAATCTTCATCGACTGCTGCTTGATTCCACCAAAGCTTCAAACCCTCAAGCTTTCCTCGATGTTCTCCAATGGCAGTTGTGCAGGTGTGTGGTCACCTTTTTCAAGATCTAGGTTAAACTAGGATTAGGGTTTCTTTGTAAAGAGGAAACACACACTACACACTTTAGTGTGTGTCTCGCCACTTTTCCTATTAGGTTAAGAAAAATAGTCTTGGGAGACTATTTGTAACATCTTTACACTCCAAAACCCTACCAGGCCTAGTACCATAACCCAGGCCCATTTCTGCACAACCCAATACAGGTAAAAAGCATGTATAAACCCATTATAGTGAAGCCACCGAGGGAACCTGATCGGACCCAATTAAACTAAGCTCCAATAAATTAATTATGACCCGATCAACTCTTGATCAGTCAAAATTAATTTATTAATCACGTTCTATTCCACTAAAAGAACGAGATTGCACTCTTAGTAAAATTGAAATTACTGAAACAATTAATCAATAATTATATCCTCTGACTTATCGTTCTTACATGTTACCCCCGTCGATCAACTCGAATATTCGGAGCAAGTTAAAATGACCAAAATGCCCTTCTTCGAATATTCATAAATTCTCAATTCTCATCTTCTGTCTGACAGTTCGATGTGATCCCATCACATCATAGAATTCAACAGTCACTGTCGAATTACTGAGCTCAGATTCAACTGTCCACTAGAAGAACCAGTGAGATTATGATCATACCTAAAAGGTGACGGATTCCATAATACGAATATATGTTCCTCGTTAGTTTACTTTAATTCCCAAAGTACCGAGATATTGATCAGCAATTTGATCTCACCCATTGATACCTCAAAGAACTTCAAGTTAGTAATCGAAGTCCATTATCCTATTAGGATTAAGGTCCCACGTACAATAATCAAGTGAAATTAAATTTGTATGGTCAATGTCACAAATTAATTTCACGTGGTCCCGTCCAATACGTTCCAAACGTACTCTCAATTTTATTACCAAAGTCAAAGACAGACTTTAATAAAATCGAGACGATCTTATCAAAATAAATTGTCCATATTTATTTACTGATCGTGAACGTTAATTTTAGATCGAATCACAAATTGAATCTTTCTGTGTTTAACAACTTAAACACTCAATTTGTAATATCAAATCGACCCGTGGACAAACACAACATCATATTAATACAACCAATTAATATTTTACTTTTAAATGTCGTGAATTATACTCTATGGGCATATATAATTCCAACAATCTCCCACTTGCCCTTAGAGTATATATGAAACATCGAATCATCCATCTTGTCAACATCATCATTACACTAATGATTATGTTCTCAACCAAGATAGTAACTCCTTTCGATGTAAGTCACGGTTGTATAACAAACAATCCAAGATTGTGTTATTCCCAACCAATTAACCACATTATCTCCCAGTTATATTCCAATTTTGACGACTCTCGAGAATCCTAGTCAAATCAGATCTTAATTAGTTTTAATCCATCAGATCACCAACTAAATAGATAAGCAAATATTTACTCGTTTTCCAAAAAACGCTTCAGTACGTGCTTTACCTCTATTCAATGATCTGATCCTGGATCAAACTAATAATCACCAATAATATCCCCAACATAAGATATGACCTATCTAGTGCAAAGTAAGGCTTCCTATAGCCGAAGCATAAGGAACCTTCTCTATCTTACCATGAGTCTTAAGAGAATACTCATAAGATAGATAAAGTCCACAAAGAACATTATTCCTTTTCAAGACTTCAATATTGCAAATGTAGATAGTATCTTATTATTACATGAAACTTGAGACTATTCTATTCCATTTTTTTTTTCTCCCACTCCGAAAAGTACGGATGTCTAGAAAAATAGACAGTCATCTACAAGTCCTTCATGTCTAATTGCTGGTGCCAATTACTATTTAATGAAAATACTCTCACACATTAGTAGAGTGTCATTCAAATAAATAGTCGCGAAAACTGACTCATCTTTCTATATACTCGAGTATACTTAAGATATATCAAGATTTTGATCAAGAACATGTATCACAATCATTCGATCAAATTCTGTATTCCATATGTTGAACAAATACCCAAATCCAAAGTTGGAAACTTGTAAGTCATGAATTTTACTTTCATGGTTTTTAATATGAACTCATCAGATTACACTTTGTAAATGATTTCCTCAAGATGCATTCAAGAAACAACATCTTGACATCCATGTGTCGTACCTCATTTTGACAATGAACGACAATGGATAAAAGATCCAGGTAAACTGTTGCATGACTATTGGCGAGAAGGGTTTCACAAACCCACAACCATAAGCCTTGCACCAAAGGTATCAACCTTTCCATCTACCATTCTTTTATCATCTTAAAAATCATCACACCCTATAGGTTTGACCCCATTGGGTGTGTCTACAAATATCCAAACTTTGTTGGATTACTAGGAATCTAATTCTGAGTTCTCGTTCACCTTCCATGATTTCAATTCCATAACTTCTACCACTTCCCTAAATGAGGAGTCCTTCTCTTATTTCAGTAGAGACTGTCTAAAAAGACTCTCCGTAGAATAAGCGTCAAGAAGGTGGTCTTACAACCCTCCCACTCCAATTAGTCGCTGGAAGTGTATTTCCATTATGTCCAAACAGAGTTACTTCCTCTTCTCCCACTACTTGGTTATATCCCTAATTGGGATCAACCTCTTCACTACCTCTTTATGAACATAAAGAAGAGGCAGAACAGTGAGAGCAACTTCGACTACAACCTTTGGTTTTTCCCTGTCCATTGGGTTCACCAGGCAAAAATAGTGGTTGAACCACTTGCCTATTTCTCCCACTAGGATCAGCAACCATCGGTTCCGTAGGAAGTCCCAAATCATCAAGATTAATTCTATGCGGAAACCTGGAATCAAGTTGTTTAAACCACGTTCTAACATCTTATCCAATAGAATTTTACTTGTGGATTTGTATTCTTCTATATGCCTTATCCTCTAAGAAAGTCACATTTGTTCTCAACAAATACTTTTTGGACCAGAGGACTATAGAAGAAATAATTTCTAGTTTCATTGTATACCTTATATATAATCAAACCTTCATTGTTGCCACCATCTCGTCAATCCTTCCTTTCAGCTTGTGTGCCAAAAGTCCCCAAATCTGAATGTGGTATAGACTGGGCTTGCACCCATGCCACAACTCTAGGGGTATTTTAGGAAACGAATCAATGGTACTATGCTATGAAGGAACCTGACTATCTCCGGTGTACATTCCCAAATGAAACTAGTAATGAGGATAACTCATCATTGATTTGGTATTACTTTGTTCTCCTTTTCCGATAAATGGTTCCTAAACTCATATGAGAGATACACAAACCTCGATCAAATCGAAGTATTTCGATTCTCTTAATTACTTCTCAACTTCTATCCAAAATTCTAGAATTTCTTCAACATTTCGGATTAATGAGATATTAAGTATATAATCGAGATCTGGAGTGATCATCAATAAAAGTGATGAATTACTCGTACTCTCTCGTATCTTGAGCACAAAAGAATCCATTCATATCGAAATGTATTAATCCTCAAACTCTTAAGTCCATATAAAGTATAAGGACTCTTGGTTATATGATCCTCTAAACAAGATTCAGAAAAATAGTATAGATTCCACCTCAGATCCTTTTGAGGTCCATCCCTTACTAGTATTAAAATCGAGTTTTGGATAAGTGTAACCAAGCCTAAGATCTTAATCATTTTACCCTCTAAATAAAATTCAAAAGCCCACATAGATTCCACCTCCAAAATTCTTAGAGGCTATCTGTACTAGTCTTTCAATCTTATTTAGATAAATATGATTATCTTAAGATCTTATCAAAGAGTTCATTAATACAAGGAGTCGTCTATCCCTTATCACTTGTAGTAATATTACACTTAGAACCATTTACAAGGCTTTGAGATTGTTAACCATGTGTCTCGCAATAATAAGAGCATTATTTAACTTAATTCCAACTAATAACTGGAAATTAAGTGCTAAATAATTCCGCTCAAATAATAAAGAGACAAAATAACAATTAAATTGTTTCACAAACATAAAAGCCCTACGGCTCTTTCCATATTACCGTACCCGTGCTTATCCTTATATTATACTCTATCTCATTGTATCATTTGGTCACCTAGGACCAAATTGCAACAACTTGCAATAGTGATTAGTTACTCTAGAATCTATAATCAAGATAGACTCAATTACTAACCATAACACAATGAATAGAGTCTTACTCCATTATAGAGTTTCCAGGAAAGGCTACTTCCTCATTAGTCCTATCTTTGCTCAAAAGCAAAAAGGTTAGAGGGCCTACCATACTATCTGTTGCTTTAAAATAATCTCTTCTCTATGAATAGCTTACATTGAACCTTTCAGGGACACGTTCATCCTGGTGAATATAGTCCACACTGAACCGCAAGAGCTCATCTTAAAAGATTTCTCAAACATTATGTCACATGAATCAATGTTTGCAAATGGAACCTCCACCACGTTAAAGTGACCAATCATGTTTTACCAAATGGTCTCTTGCAAAAACGTGATCGGTTCATAAGTAGAGATATATTATAGCTTGATAGCATATTTTGTATAATTAAAATGTTCAAATTATCATAAATACCCTTCCATCGAGAAAATAAATATGGTATCCTATTTTGATGTTTTTATTGCGAAGTACTTGACGTGAGAATCAAAATTATGCAATAAACCATCTCATCAAAATAAAACCATTTTCATTGGAAGATTTATAATTATTTTTGAACAAGGATCTTCTAGCACGAACAAATGTCATAAGTGGAAAAGAATTATAACGAGACATGTTACAGTTTTCGCAAATTAGTTGGCGATGTCTAAACATATAACTAGTTGTGGAAATACGACATTCAAATAAAATAAATGTATTAAACACGAGTTGCATAAATGATGAATACTTTTATATATGATGCATGAATAAAAAATTATGCACAAGTAGACCCAAAACTACTATAATATGACGACAACCTAAAACCCCAAAATCTTAAACACATTTCTCTATAGGAGAAATAAATGTGATTTAATTTATAGTCGTCAAAATTTGGCCATCATTGACATCGTTTGGATATTCTATAGGAAGTCCCCACGATGTCATTGATTTAAGTGTCTAACCCCTATATTAATAATATTTCAAGTACCAAATTAATTATGTCACCTATAGGGTAATCATGATTAATTCACACTTAAAAAATTATCACCTAATTGGGCCCAATCTAGTAACCAAAACAGTGCAGCCCTCCTATAGGGAGACTAATTAGATTAGCACGAAGCATACACAAATTTTTACTAATGGGCTAATAGGGGAGGCCGTGGGTTCAAAATATTTTGCACCCTCACTCACTTAATATTTTGAACTGTTGGGTTTTAATTTAATAATTACCAATCAATTTTAACTCTTAAAATCAATTTAATTATTAATAAATATATTTATTTTCTAATCTAACATTAAGAAAAGAAAATAAAATATAAAACAATGCATGACAGTATAGTACCTAGAGCGGTGTTTATGCGATCTACATGACATGTTATCTAATGACATTCATTCACAATTTAATTAAAGTATAAAATAAATGCGATAATAAAATAAATATGAACATAATTTATGGCCAAACCTAGACACAAAAATTACAAATTAATTAAAGATTACATTGAGCCACAACCCGGCCCAATTCTTCAATTTCCATTGCAAGTGTCCAACCCATTACTCGAACTCTTCAAATAATAATAATCTGGCCCAAAATTAAACTGGTCCATTCTGCAATTTTTAATTCAGTCCATCCGGCCCAAGAAGAAGTCACAGCCAGCCCATTAAGAACTCACAGCCGGCCCAATTGAAATTATTGGCCCAACTGAATTCACCCATCACTGTAAGGTTGCTGTGTAACCTCCAAACCGAGAACTCAAAAATTTCAGCCGTGATTTCAGCCACGATTTCAGCCGCTGCCTTCCGAAATGCCATCGTCGGAAAATGCCTGGAATCATGTCACGACGGTGCCAACCTCCGGGTGCCACCGCCGCCGCCAACATGGTGTAATACACCAACAATGGCAGTAGCGGCAGCACCACGGTTGGTGCTGCCGATCTTCCGCAGCGCTGCACAGGCAGCAGCGTCCACAGGTGCCGCTTCCCCCGCGAGATCACGATGCCAAGGACACCATGTTCAACCACCCGTCGCAACGGCATGACCCAGGTGCTGCGGATCGTTTGCAGCGACATATGTGGGTTCCACTACCGTCGCGATCGAGCCAAGATAGCAGTGCCAAAAGCGCCGTCATTGACTGCCGATCACAATGGTAGCACCCACGAGTCCCGCCGACTGCCTGCATGCCGTTCATGGTGGATTTTCAGAAATTGCAAGCCAAGTCCTTTATTTGTTGAGGAAGACGAATTTGAGTCTACTTTTTGAAATTGCCTTGGAAGTCCTCCGATTTTTGCAAAAGAAGTCCTTCATTGAAACTGCATAATTGATCCCTCAATCCGAAACTGCAGATCTAGTCCTCGAATTTTATAATTACAATAGAAATAATACAAACCCTAATTCTATTGCAAAAATCAAAAAATCAAAAGGGAAAACATGGAATCGTAATCCACCCCTTTTGTTACAAGACTCGATAATACAAATACAAGATTTCACGACAAAAATCTAAGGCCATAAATTTGTTCAATAAAAAATATCATTCATCCAATAACAATCAAATCACATAAAACCTAACACCGCTCAACTAACACATGCATAGACAAAAATATTTATTCCTAAATACACAAAACAGTATCAAAAACCTGACTCTCTGATACCAATTGTTGGGAACCCGGGTTGTTCTACTCACAAAAATTGATTTCTTGTGATAGATCATCCCGTTACAGGATTTTCTGTTCTATGTATTCAACTTGGAATAAATAATATTGTGCACTAAAAACGATTTTGAGAAGATTACCCTTGTAGCGTGCTTTACAATAATCTTCATCGACTGCTGCTTGATTCCACCAAAGCTTCAAACCCTCAAGCTTTCCTCGATGTTCTCCAATGGCAGTTGTGCAGGTGTGTGGTCACCTTTTTCAAGATCTAGGTTAAACTAGGATTAGGGTTTCTTTGTAAAGAGGAAACACACACTACACACTTTAGTGTGTGTCTCGCCACTTTTCCTATTAGGTTAAGAAAAATAGTCTTGGGAGACTATTTGTAACATCTTTACACTCCAAAACCCTACCAGGCCTAGTACCATAACCCAGGCCCATTTCTGCACAACCCAATACAGGTAAAAAGCATGTATAAACCCATTATAGTGAAGCCACCGAGGGAACCTGATCGGACCCAATTAAACTAAGCTCCAATAAATTAATTATGACCCGATCAACTCTTGATCAGTCAAAATTAATTTATTAATCACGTTCTATTCCACTAAAAGAACGAGATTGCACTCTTAGTAAAATTGAAATTACTGAAACAATTAATCAATAATTATATCCTCTGACTTATCGTTCTTACATGTTACCCCCGTCGATCAACTCGAATATTCGGAGCAAGTTAAAATGACCAAAATGCCCTTCTTCGAATATTCATAAATTCTCAATTCTCATCTTCTGTCTGACAGTTCGATGTGATCCCATCACATCATAGAATTCAACAGTCACTGTCGAATTACTGAGCTCAGATTCAACTGTCCACTAGAAGAACCAGTGAGATTATGATCATACCTAAAAGGTGACGGATTCCATAATACGAATATATGTTCCTCGTTAGTTTACTTTAATTCCCAAAGTACCGAGATATTGATCAGCAATTTGATCTCACCCATTGATACCTCAAAGAACTTCAAGTTAGTAATCGAAGTCCATTATCCTATTAGGATTAAGGTCCCACGTACAATAATCAAGTGAAATTAAATTTGTATGGTCAATGTCACAAATTAATTTCACGTGGTCCCGTCCAATACGTTCCAAACGTACTCTCAATTTTATTACCAAAGTCAAAGACAGACTTTAATAAAATCGAGACGATCTTATCAAAATAAATTGTCCATATTTATTTACTGATCGTGAACGTTAATTTTAGATCGAATCACAAATTGAATCTTTCTGTGTTTAACAACTTAAACACTCAATTTGTAATATCAAATCGACCCGTGGACAAACACAACATCATATTAATACAACCAATTAATATTTTACTTTTAAATGTCGTGAATTATACTCTATGGGCATATATAATTCCAACATTTACTGCATAAGAATTCTTGCCACCTAAGTTCGGTAAAGTTCTTGTGTCTCTTTATGTTTATGAGGATTTCAATCTTATCTTATGTTATGCTTTCAAAAGAAATTATGCTTGGCATAATTAAAATGTGTTTTATAAGTATATGGTTTTCAAAGAGCTGTTTTCAAAGAGCTAATTTCAAAGAGCCTATGATTTGCAAAATATGTCCCGTGCTGTAATGCACAATATGAGTTTTATCAAGAGCCGTTTTATAAAGAAGCTCTATCAATGCCCGTTTTATAAAGAGCCAGGATTTATGTGTTTAATCATCTTATAAATTAAATTAATTTGCGATGAGTCTACTGAGTATTTCCCCCATGAAATACTCACCCTACTTTTTAACAGTTTTGCAGATTTCGGAGACGGTGGCGAGCGATGAATGATGGTGGCAATAATCGTTAAACAGTTGAAAGTTTGACGTTAATGGTTTCCGTATTTTCCAAACAATCGAATAATTTAGAGAAGTTCATTTATTTGAGAAATTATGACATTGGAAATTTCTTTACAATATTAATGGTTCGATTTACTATTTCAAATGGTTTCATAAATGTTTTCAATTTTATCGGCCATTACAGTTTATTTAATGTTGCCAAAAATGAATTTCAATTATTTCTTCCGCAAAAATATTATTCGAAAAAATTTAGACAGAAAATGACGTAGTGAATCGGGTATACGGAACTCGGGGCGCTACAAGTTGGTATCAGAGCTAGTCTGCGTTTCTGTAGACTGGTAAAATTTTCAAAAAGAATTTTCAAGAAATATTTTTCATTATAAGATTTTTATTGATGAAGATTGCCACTGCCATCATTTCGCTCCACCAACTCCGAGGTAAAGAAGTTTATAATGTTTAAAGTTATTTCAGTATTTCGAATACTCATTTTATTGATTTATGAGAAACAATGAAGAGTATTTCGGATACTTATGATTTATGAGAAATAAGAATGTATTTCTTCGAAAATAATGATGTTGTTATGCTTTGTCATAACTTATATGCTTTAATGTATGATTATGAGAAATTTTTTAAGAAAGAAAACGAGTGTTGAGCATAATGGGAACAATATGATTTTATTGAAAATTAAGTAATGGATATTATGTTGAGTAAGTGAATTATTTCCTCTATTTTGAAGAGAAATTTATTATGAAGTTTGGCCTTGTGAATATTTTGGGAATATGATTTATGGCATATATTTATAAGTATGAGTTATCTTTTGAGCCATTAAGGTATCGAAGGAAGTGATATTGTGATATTGAAAAAAATATAATTTGAAATTGTTATGTTGAGGAATTATGAATTGAATTATGGGATATTTTTGATGATATTGAAGTGTTGGAATCATTTTCAATATTTTTAGATCGTTGTGATCAAATGTGGAGTTATTTATTATTGTGAGTTATGAAGTATGCTTATGGTTTGGGATAAGTCCAAATTACAAGGGAGACTCTGTCCAGAATTTTATCGTTTGGAAATAAGAGCATAATATGGTATGCAATCACTAAGAGAATTGAGTTTAGAATTGCAAGTTAATAAGCAAGATTGAGTAAATGATAAGTTATATTTTGAAAGACGAGTGAAGACAAGTATAATGGCATTATTGGGAAGAATTTTAATTATTCTTGGGAATAGATTTATCACTTGTAAGGAATGATCACTTGTATTGGAGAGTATTATAAGGATATGAATTTTGAGGAAAATAGGGATAAGATTTTACAGTGATGACTTATTTTGGAATGGTGTTCAGAAGAGGGATCACGGTAGAATCCAAGATTTTTTTTTAATCTGAGAAATTGATATATTATATTAGTGATCAGATTGACGTATAAGGTACGTGATAGATATGACGACTAGACGGTTAAGGGATGTGATGGTTATCCAGGGAAGAATCGTGTGAATATTGAGTTCGATGATCTTATTTTGATGATTTATTGCATTATGGTGAAATATTATCTACGATTGAGAATTTTCATTTTTAGTCATAATATATGGGTTTATTTAAAGATTTAGTGATACAGTTTCGATTAATTATTATTGGTTGTACTTTTGAAGTGAGTAAATATTTTGGCTACAATAATGGAAAATCTGAGATGATCAGTTGTGTGATTTTAAATTATGGGATTGTATCTTTGGGTTAAGCAAATATGATGAGGAATCCTATATAATTTACAGAAGTCTTATTTAATGGTGATAAGATTAATCAGAGTATTGTTCATAAAGTGTGATATGAATTGAAGTTTGGGAGAATAGAAAATTTTAATTTTGAATTTCAGATTTGGGAAATTAGTGAAGTTTCTTAAGTTTGAGAATAACATATCTGATCCTTGTGATGCTGTTTTAAGTTAGTATCTTAGCTCTCAGCTAGAATGAGTATTTGATACCGAGTACTTGATGTATGATTTAAAGTATAATGAAAAGTGGGAACAAGAGTTAATGCGCTGTTATTTTCTTGACAAAAGAAAATTTGATGATAAGATTGGAGATATGGAATATTTTATTGGATTTTGGTACTGATATTTTTGGTATAATAATCAAGGTATAGTGAGATGATACGGGAATACGTGAAAGAGAAATAAGGACCGTATTGAATCAGAATTCATAAGTATGTATAAGTGAAAGAAATACTTTGCAGGAAATGTGGTGACATTAAGTAAAGAATCTTAGTTATTTGGAAGATATTTGTTTACTCAATTTTGGGTTACAAATATTGGAAAGATAAGTTGATGATATGTTTGGGTATATTACGTAGAGAGAATATTCAGTTAATTCTTTGATTATTATTTTGGGAATATTCGATGATAAGAAGAAAGGAAAAATTATTATGATATGATATGTCAGTAAGATTTGTTGAAATTTTAGAGATATATACGAATATCTGAGGTCACGTGATACGATGATAAGTGACATGTTACATGAATACTACAAGATATGATGAAATTTTTACATACGATTGGGAATTGTTTTGATTATTTTGGGAATATTCGATGATAAGAAGTTTAGAGATGATAAATTATTATGGTTTGATATATCAGTATAGATTTATGGAAACTTGAAGAGATTTTTTTTATGGAATTACAGAAATTAGTAAAGAGACATGATGTTGTTTGGGATTATGTGAGATAATGATGATGAACGTAAGGTTATTTGAATATAAAGGTACAATAGAAATTGTAAGGAATGATATGATGATGATAATTGAAGGTGATAATGTATTGAGATTATGAAATAAGTTGATCATCTATGAATAAGTTATGTTGTTTTTGGTTCATAATAATGGAATTCAAAGAATAGTGAACTTTCAGTCACTTACGATTCAGAAGAATTTTGAGTAGACACATATATCTATAGAAAAGTCCATGTTCTTGAGAAAACAAAGTGATGCATTTAGTCAAAGTCCAGTGGGTTAAATATGGTTGGGTTAAATATGGTAGCGATGATGCTACATAAGAAGAAGATATTCTGATTAAGTATTCAGAAATCATAAGATCTAGTAAGTTTAATTTCGAGGACGAAATTATTTTAAGGGGGTAAGATTATAGCGACCCAGAATTTTTACGCAATTTTATAATTATTTTAATATTTAGAAAATTGTGTCGCTACTATTTCACCCATTATTTTGAAGTTAACGCCGCGACGGATTCGTCTAGCCAAGTCAAGAAATATCGAATTTGTTCGATTTTAAATTAAAATCCGAATTTCTAAAATTATGTTATTTTAATTATTTATTCAAAATATTATTTTCAAAATCATTTTTAATTCAAAATTTATTAAAATATCTCAATTTTCCTTATTCAAATTATTTCAAGTCCAAATACGTAATTCAATTTTTATCTCAATATTTATTTATTTTAATTTGATTATATTTAATTAAACCAAATTTTCTCCACATGTTTTCATATCTTTACACCATTTTCTTTATTCCTCTTTCCATCTCATTATACAACACATCTCCTTTTTCTTTTCACAAAATCTAATCATTTTATTCTAAAACCTTACACCTAATCTAATTCCTACCCAACCTAAAACTCCACCACGGTTTCATCATACAACCACACCTCCATTCAACTCACATGGCACAACCTATATTCCCTTTCCATTATTTTTATTTGATGATTCCCCATGTCTCCTCTTTAATCATTTTAATTTCTTTCTCTTTTCCTTTAAAAACACCAACATTCATCACCCGTATCCATCATATTCTCCACCAAATCAACCATCAAAACATAATGATGATATTCTATTTCACACCAAATTCTCCACTAACCAAAACACAATTTCATTTCCACCTATCTTAATTCCACCACACTAACACAAATCTGTATAAAACCATAAGTACAGATCAAACCACCTTCATCCCCATGAATCATCACGTCTACCATCAATGCCTGCACCCAACTCCATCATCTTCAATAACCACAGCCATTCCAACAAACTGCTGCCTATCACCATACACTACACCATCGACTTGCAACCAAGACAACCATTTCAATAACCATCGCCCCACCAGTTCACTGCCAATCAGATTATCACCGGAAATTCATCACTGCATTAATGCCAATTCAATCAGAACCATCAACAACTAATATTCCCCAAAACAATCATCCTCAGCACTGCTCCATCACACAACAAACTGACCAAATCACTGCCAAATCATAACCAATGCCAATCATCATCATCACCAGTCCGCAGCCACGGCCACACTAAAGAACACCACCGTCTGCATCGACCCACAAACCAACATCAATCCATTTCCACCACTCTGCCTCCTTCCAGGATCGATCACACAATAGCCACCATCACAGTTCACTACCCTCACTCACCATCATCATATTTTCATCCTCTGCTACAATCACCATAACCACCTACTGCAACCAACCTCCATCAAACACCCCGGCCAAACCACCACGCAGCCAACTCCAAGTTCAGCTCAAACTCAAAATAATAACTCAAATAAAACCCAAAAATCAGAAATAGATCTATTACCTACCTCGACCGCCGTCCTCTTCGCCGGAAAACCATAACTTCCAGTCTTGATTTACTTTCGGTCTCGCACCTAAAACTCACACCCAAATCGTGACCTTCAAGCCTCGGTCTAGCCACTCACCGCACCTGAGCCGGCAGTACCTCCGCCGGATTTCCCCAGCTCTCGCCCTTCCCTATCGCCGATCGCCGACCTCTCTCCTTTCGCTCTCTGTCTGTGATTGTATCGAACGAGAGACAATGATTTTGAGAGAGAGAAGTAAAGATCTGAATATATTATTAATTTTCAGAATTTGCATCATTAGTCCCCATCTTTTAAAGTTATTTCAAATCAGTCCCTATGTTTTAAAAAGGTTTTATTTCAGTCCTTTCAGCTTTTAAAATCATCAATTTCAGCCCTTAAGTTTTAAATGAGTTTTAATCAGCCCTTTCATTTTCAAAATCTGATCACTTCAGTCCCTGCTGATTCACTTTTAAGCTCAAGTTTCAAAAGTATTCATTTGAGTCCCTCAACTATCAAAAGTATCTATTTTAGTCCCTCAACTTTCAAAATATCTATTTTAGTCCCTGAACTTTCAAAGCATTCATTTTAGTCCCTCAACTTTCAAAACATCAATTTTAGTCCTCAAATTATAATTTATCATTTTGAACTATATATTCGATAGACTAAAATGACTTATTGGCTAAGACGAAGCGTACGGAGAATTTAAAGAAATTGAAGTCATTCCCGCTCAACTTTGCACTCGTCGGATTTGAGGTAGACTCGCACTTATTAATTGATTTAAATTATGATTTCATATAAATGTCATGTGACTTGTGAAAGTCAATTTTCAAGAAAATTAAGTATGTTTTATGAAAGGTAAATATACCTTATGTTTTTATGAAAAGTAAGTATACCCTATGTTTTTACGATAATGTTTTATATGTTTTGGATCATTGCTATGCACATAAGAATTCTTACCACCTAAGTTCGGTAAAATTCTTGTGTCTCCATAAGTTTATGAGGATTTACCACCTAAGTTCGGTAAAATTCCTGTCTTTCCATATGTTTATGAGGATTTACCACCTAAGTTCGGTAAAATTCCTGTCGCATATGTTTATGAGGATTTCGATCATATCTTATGTTATGATGGAAATGATCCCTATGAATTTCATGAATTATGTTTTGGTATACTTACTGTTATTATGATCTTACTGTTATTATGATCTTACTGTTATTATGATTTTACTGCATAAGAATTCTTGCCACCTAAGTTCGGTAAAGTTCTTGTGTCTCTTTATGTTTATGAGGATTTCAATCCTATCTTATGTTATGCTTTCAAAAGAAATTATGCTTGGCATAATTAAAATGTGTTTTATAAGTATATGGTTTTCAAAGAGCTGTTTTCAAAGAGCTAATTTCAAAGAGCCTATGATTTGCAAAATATGTCCCGTGCTGTAATGCACAATATGAGTTTTATCAAGAGCCGTTTTATAAAGAAGCTCTATCAATGCCCGTTTTATAAAGAGCCGGGATTTATGTGTTTAATCATCTTATAAATTAAATTAATTTGCGATGAGTCTATTGAGTATTTCCCCCATGAAATACTCACCCTACTTTTTAACAGTTTTGCAGATTTCGGAGACGGTGGCGAGCGATGAATGATGGTGGCAATAATCGTTAAACAGTTGAAAGTTTGACGTTAATGGTTTCCGTATTTTCCAAACAATCGAATAATTTAGAGAAGTTCATTTATTTGAGAAATTATGACATTGGAAATTTCTTTACAATATTAATGGTTCGATTTACTATTTCAAATGGTTTCATAAATGTTTTCAATTTTATCGGCCATTACAGTTTATTTAATGTTGCCAAAAATGAATTTCAATTATTTCTTCCGCAAAAATATTATTCGAAAAAATTTAGACCAGTAAATGACGTGGTGAACCGGGTATACGGAACTCGGGGCGCTACAAGTTGGTATTAGAGCTAGTCTGTGTTTCTGTAGACTGGTAAAATTTTCAAAAAGAATTTTCAAGAAATATTTTTCATTATAAGATTTTTATTGATGAAGATTGCCACTGCCATCATTTCGCTCCACCAACTCCGAGGTAAAGAAGTTTATAATGTTTAAAGTTATTTCAGTATTTCGAATACTCATTTTATTGATTTATGAGAAACAATGAAGAGTATTTCGGATACTTATGATTTATGAGAAATAAGAATGTATTTCTTCGAAAATAATGATGTTGTTATGCTTTGTCATAACTTATATGCTTTAATGTATGATTATGAGAAATTTTTTAAGAAAGAAAACGAGTGTTGAGCATAATGGGAACAATATGATTTTATTGAAAATTAAGTAATGGATATTATGTTGAGTAAGTGAATTATTTCCTCTATTTTGAAGAGAAATTTATTATGAAGTTTGGCCTTGTGAATATTTTGGGAATATGATTTATGGCATATATTTATAAGTATGAGTTATCTTTTGAGCCATTAAGGTATCGAAGGAAGTGATATTGTGATATTGAAAAAAATATAATTTGAAATTGTTATGTTGAGGAATTATGAATTGAATTATGGGATATTTTTGATGATATTGAAGTGTTGGAATCATTTTCAATATTTTTAGATCGTTGTGATCAAATGTGGAGTTATTTATTATTGTGAGTTATGAAGTATGCTTATGGTTTGGGATAAGTCCAAATTACAAGGGAGACTCTGTCCAGAATTTTATCGTTTGGAAATAAGAGCATAATATGGTATGCAATCACTAAGAGAATTGAGTTTAGAATTGCAAGTTAATAAGCAAGATTGAGTAAATGATAAGTTATATTTTGAAAGACGAGTGAAGACTGTTGGAAAAAAAAATTGACGCAACGGGATATCTAATCACAAAAATTAATTTCTTGTGATTTGGATCATCCCATAATAGGAATTCGCCGTTTTGTGTATTTGACTAGATCAAATAATTTTGAACAAATAATAATTTAGCAATCGTTACCCTTGTAGCGTGCTTTGACAATTATCTGTGTAGATCTTGATTCCACCAATCTCCAAACCTTCAAGTTTTCCTTGGTGTTCTTCAACAGAGGCTATGCAAGTGTGTGGTCACTTTTCTCTGACCTTTTGGTTACACTAGGGTTAGGGTTTTTATCAAGAGAACAAAACACACACTTCACACTTTAGTGTGTGTCCCGCCCACATGTGTATTAGGTTAAGAAAAATAGTCTTAGAAGACTATTTATAACTTCTTTACCCTCTAAAACCCTACCAACCCTAATACTATAACCCAGGCCCATTTCTGCACGGCCCAATACAAGTTATAAGCCTGTATATGCCTGTTTTATTGAAGCCACCAAGGGAACCTGATCGGACTCAATTAAACTAAGCTCCAATAAATTAATTCTGATCCAGTCAACTCTTGACCAATCAAAATAATTTATTAATCACGTTCTATTCCACTAAAAGAACGAGATTGCACTCTTAGTAAAATTGTAATTACTGAAGCAATAACCAATAATTATATCCTCTGACTTATCGCTCTTACATGTTACCCCCGTCGATCAACTGGAATATTCGAAGTAAGGTTAAACGACCAATATACCCTTATCTGAATATTCATAAATTCTCGACTCCCATCTTCTATCTGACAGTTCTATGTGATCACATCACATCATAAAATCCAACAATCATTGTCGAATTACTGAGCTCAGATTTAACTGTCCATTAGAAGAACCAGTGAGATCATGATCATACCTAATGGTGACGGATTCCATAATACGAATATATGTTCCTCGTTATTTTACTTTAATTCCCAAAGTACCGAGATATTGACCAACAATTTGATCTCACCCATTGATACATCAAAGAACTTCAAGTTAGTAATCGAAGTTCATTATCCGATTAGGATTAAGGTTCCATGTACGATAGTCAAGTGAAATTAAATTTGCACGGTCAATGTCACAAATTAATTTCACGTGGTCCCGTTCAATACATATCAAATGTACTCTCAATTTCATTTTCAAAATCAAAGATAGATTTTAATGAAATCGAGACGATCAAAAATAAATTATCCATATTTATTTTACTGATCGTGAACAATAATTTTAGATCGAATTACAAATTGAATCTTTCTGTGTTTAACAACTTAAACACTCAATTAGTAATATCGAATCGATCTATGGATTAATGCAAGCTCAAAATAATATAATCAAATATATAAGATAATATTTTATTCCAAAAAACGTCACGAGTACAAATAAATTAACTCGACGGGCATACACTTTCCAACAATTCTCCCACTTGCCCTAGAGTAAATGAGACATGTTAAGTACACCCATATTTTCAATATGACCCTCAAAACTTTTAGCTGGTAAGCTTTTGGTAAAAGGGTCTGCAAGATTTTCTGCTGATGCTATCTTGCACACTGTCACATCTCCTCGTTGAACGATTTCTCTAACCAAGTGGTATTTACGCTCAATGTGTTTTCCACGCTGATGGCTGCGGGGCTCTTTTGCATTCGCCACTGCTCCACTGTTATCACAGTATAGAGTAATGGCCTGAGATGCAGATGGAACCACCTCAAGGTCCAGTAAGAATTTCTTCAACCATACTGCCTCTTTGGCTGCTTCACAAGCTGCCACATATTCTGCCTCCATGGTGGAATCAGCAATGCATGATTGCTTGATACTCCTCCAAACAACGGCACCACCACCCAGTGTGAACACTGATCCAGATGTGGATTTTCGGGAGTCCTTATCAGCTTGAAAATCAGAATCAGTGTAACCCGTTGGCACCAAATCTGGAGCTGAGTAAACCAGCATATAATCTCGAGTTCTGCGAAGATACTTGAGTATATGCTTTACAGCAGTCCAATGCTCTGGTCCAGGATTTGACTGATATCTACTGACAATTCCAACAGCATAACAGATATCTGGGCGAGTACATAGCATAGCATACATAAGACTTCCTACAGCCGAAGCATAAGGAACCTGTTTCATGTGTTCCATTTCACTAGGAGTCTTAGGACAATGCTCCCGTGACAAGTGAATTCCATGTCTGAAAGGCGTTTGACCTTTCTTGGAATTTTGCATAGCGAACCTCACCACAATCTTGTCTATATATGAAGCTTGAGATAGCGCAATTCTCCTGTTCTTCCTATCCCGAAGGATCTGGATTCCTAGAACATAATTGGCTTCTCCCAAGTCCTTCATATCAAACTGTTGCGCCAACCAGTTTTTAACCGATGTTAATGCTCCTACATCATTCCCAATGAGCAGGATGTCATCTACATACAGTATGAGAAAAATCACCTTGTTTTCTTTAATTTTCTTATAAACACAAGGCTCATCAAGATTCTGATCAAAACCATAACCTTTTACAGCTTGATCAAATCTGATATTCCAGGACCTAGACGCCTGCTTAAGTCCATAAATAGACCTACGCAGTTTGCATACTTTATGCTCTTGACCCTTTTGGGTATAACCGTCTGGTTGCATCATATAGATGCTTTCGTCAAGATTTCCATTAAGGAATGCTGTCTTGACGTCCATTTGCCACACCTCATAATCAAAATGAGCTGCAATGGATAAGAGGATCCGAATAGACTTAAGCATGGCCACAGGTGAGAAGGTTTCCTCATAATCGATACCTTCTCTTTGGGTGAAACCCTTAGCGACCAGTCTAGCTTTAAAGGTCTCTACCTTTCCGTCTATCCCTCTTTTTCTCTTGTAGACCCATTTGCATCCTATGGGTTTTACCCCATTAGGTACATCTACAAGATCCCAGACAGAGTTAGTGTACATGGATTTCATTTCTGAGTCCATGGCACTCCTCCAATGGTCAGCGTCTACATCCTTCACAGCTTCTTTATACGAAGTAGGATCCTCCTCTTGTTCAGTGGAGACTGCCTCGAAAGACTCTCCATAGAGCAAGTATCTGGAGGGTGGTCTAATGACTCTCTCACTTCGTCTATGCTGAGGAGGCTCCTGGTTGATTGGAATTTGTATTTGTTCTACCACCGGCTCTCTGGTATCAAGTCCCTCGTTTCCAATTTCAATACCAAGTGGTGATGCAATGGGAACTTGTTCCTCCTCCAAGTTACGTGTCAGTGATCCAGCAGACATGGAAGGTATAACCTCCACTTGTCTCCCACTGAATTCAGGTACCGTAACTGGTGGGGACGTGAATTCATCCTGAGTAGGTTCAATGCGGATTACTGGGGTTGATGAACTGGGAACCTTTCCCTTCATCTCTTCCAAAAGAACCTTGCTCTTTGATTCACGTTCTTCTATATACTTGTCCTCTAAGAAAGTTGCATTTGTACTCACAAAAACTTTCTTATCTTGAGGACTATAGAAGTAATATCCTCTTGTTCCCTTTGGATATCCTACAAAAATGCATACTTGTGATCTTGATTCCATCTTTTCCACCTTTCCCTTAAGCACGTGTGCAGGACATCCCCATATCCGTATATGTGCCAGATTAGGCTTTCGCCCATTCCACAATTCCAGGGGTGTCTTAGGGACAGATTTAGATGGAACCATGTTAAGCAAGTATATTGCAGTTTGTAGAGCATATCCCCAAAAAGATGTTGTGAGAGTTGAGAAGCCTAGCATTGATCTGACCATGTCCAACAAGGTCCTGTTTCTCCTTTCAGATACACCATTCTGTTGGGGAGTACCTGGTGCACTTAATTGGGATACAATCCCATTTTCTGATAGATATGACCTAAAGTCATGGGATAGATATTCTCCACCTCGATCTGATCGAAGTGTTTTAATGTTCTTACCTAATTGCTTCTCCGCTTCAGTCCTGAATTCTTTGAACCTTTCAAAAGCTTCAGACTTGCGTGCCATTAGGTAAACATAACCATATCTAGAGTAATCATCAGTGAAGGTGACGAAGTACTCATACCCACCTCTAGCTTGGACATTAATGGGTCCACATACATCAGAGTGTACTAATTCCAAGACTTCTTTGGCCCTATACCCCTTTGAAGTAAAAGGTCTCTTGGTCATTTTTCCTTCCAGACAGGATTCGCAAATTGGTAGGGATTCCACTTTTAAGTCACTCAAAAGACCATCCCTTACAAGTCTTTGAATCCTATTTAGGTTAACATGACCAAGTCTCAGGTGCCATAAATAAGTCTCATTAGTAGGAGATAACTTAATGCGTTTGTTAGATGCAATGTGATATAGAGAGCTATCGGCAGGTTTCAAAGTATACAAATTGTTAAGCATATGTCCCTCACAAATTAAAACTTTATTCATAACAATTTTCACCATCAAACAAGTGAAATAAACAGAATAACCATGTTTAAAAAGTAATGCAACCGAAATCAAATTTCGGGTAATATCCGGAACATAATAACAATTATTCAAAACCAAATGTTTATTATTAAAATAAAGATAAACTACTCCAACAGCTCTCGCAGAAACCACTGCTCCTGTGCCAACCCTTAAAGTATGCTCCCCTTCACTGAGTTGCTTGGTTACTTGGAACCCCTGCAATGAATTGCAAACATGATTAGTGGCTCCAGAATCTACTATCCAAGTATATGTAGAATCAACCACTAAACAAGACTCAATATAAGATAACTCACCATTACCTTGCCTTTTGGAAGCTAGGTATCCCTGGCAGTTCCTCTTCCAATGACCTTTCTGTCCACAATGAAAGCATTTCCCCTTTGGCTTGCCTTCTGTCTTTGCTTTCTTGACCTGCTGCTGTGGTCCCTTCTTGTTAGACTTCTTCCTCTTGTTGCCTCCTTTGCCTTTCGGCTTGGAAGAGGATGGTCCAACAGAAGCAACAGTCAACACATCATTGGCCCTGGTCTTAAGAACAGTCTCAGCATTTTGAAGCTCCTGCATCAACTCAGTCAGTGACATATCCAGCTTGTTCATGTTATAACTAACTTTGAACTGAGAGAACATCTCTGGGAGAGTCTCCAAAGCCATGTCAACCTGCGTCTCCGAATTGATTTCAGCCCCCAAAACCTCAGCCACGTTAAACTGACCAATCAATGCAAGCATATGATCTCTAACGGGTGTTCCAGGTTTCATGCGCATGTTCATAATAGACCTAATAGCAGCCTGACGGGCCTGACGACCTTGATGTTCGAACATTTGCTGAAGGCTCTCCATAACCAGAGCAGCAGTTTCCATATTCTGATGTTTCTGCTGCAACACATTTGAGATAGAACCCAAAATGTAGCAGCGGGCCATCTCATCAGAATGGATCCACTTCTCATATGCGGCCTTCTGTTCAGGTGTGGAAGTCCGAGTCGGTGCATTGGGACGGGGTTCAGTTAGCACAAATTTATGCTTCTCGGCGGTGAGAACAATCATCAAATTACGTTTCCAATCAATAAAATTTTCTCCAACCAGTTGATTTTTAGTTAAGATAATGGACAGTGAATTTCCAGACATTTTTCTGAAATAAAATAAAATAAAGAAAATGAGCTATGCATTCAATGATTTCATATATGATGCATGAATGTAAAATAATGCACAAGTAGACCCAAAACTACTATAATATGACGACATCCTAAAACCCCAAAATCTTAAACACATTTCTCTATAGGAGAAATAAATGAGATTTATGGCTAGGTTGAGACCCTCCCATTAAAATTAATATATCTAGCATCTCATGCAATATTAATTTTATTGTCGTTAAAATTTGGCCATCATTGACATCGTTTGGATATTCTATAGGAAGTCCCCACGATGTCTTTGATTTAAGTGTTCAACCCTTATATTGATAATTTTTCAAGTACCAAATTAATTACGTTACCTATAGGGTAATCATGATTAATTCAAACTTAAATAAATCATCACCTAATTGGGCCCAAACCAGTAACCAAAACAGTGCAGCCCTCCTATAGGGAGACTAAATAAATTAGTACGAGGCATGCACAAATTTTTACTAATGGGCTAACAAGGGAGGCCGTGGGTTCAAAAATTTGCACCCTCACTCACTTAATATTTTTAAACTATTGGGTTTTCATTTAATAATTAAATAATCAATTTTAACTTTTAAAATCAATTTAATAATTATCAAAATTATTTTCTAATCTAACATTTAGAAAAGAAAATAAAATATAAAACTATGCATGACAGTATAGTTCCTAGAGCGGTGTTAATGCGATCTACATGACATGTTATCAAATGACATTCATCCACAATTTAATTAAAGCAATAAATAAATGCAATAATAAAATAAACTAGAACATGATTTATGGCCAAAACCTAGACACAAAATTACAAATTAATTAAAGATTACATTGAGCCACAACCCGGCCCAATTCTTCAATTTCCATTTGCAAGTGTCCAGCCCATTACTCGAACTCTTCAAATAATAATTATCTGGCCCGACTTCAAAATGGTACAATCTGCAATTTTTAATTCAGTCTAACCGGCCGGCCCAAGAAGAAAGCAAGGCCCAACTGAAATTACAGCCCAAATACTGAATCTCTGCTTCCTGTTTCTACACAGCCGGTGTCCTTCCTTTCGATCTGAATTCAGCCGCCACTGGAGACCACACCACCGTCGGAAGAGACCTCAGTCGCCAGAAGGGAGTCAACATGCGCCGTCGCGACACCATTCCAGCGCAGCGCAGCCACGCCACGCATAGCCGCGCCACGCATGGCGCGCGACTACGAAACGCAGCGGCACTGCAGCCCCGATGTCGCCGCTTCAAGGTGAGATCGCGGCACTGAAGGTGCTTCCATCGATCTCCGACAGAAGGGCAGTATCCAAAGTGCCGTTGCTTCCCCTTCCCATGCTTCCAGATGCGTTTTGTGTATTTTTGGTGAAATTGCAGAGAAGGTCCCTCGGTTAATGAAGAAGATGAAGACTGGTCCAGCTCTTGTATTGCAGCAGAAGTCCTCCAATTTCAGTTGTGATGATTCGGTCCTCATGATTTTGATTACAACAAAATATAATAGAAAAACTAACTCTAATTCTATTTTTTTACAATAAATCAAAATCAAAAGGGAAACATGGAGTCGTAATCCACCCCTTTTGTTACAAGACTCGATAAAACAAATACATAATTCACAACAAACAATCTAAGGCCATAAATCAGTTCATTAAAATATCATTCAACCAATAACAAATCAAATCACATAAAACCTACACCGCTCCACTAACACATGCATAACAAAATTATTTAACCCTAAATACATAAAACAGTATCAAAAACCTGGCGCTCTGATACCATTGTTGGAAAAAAAAATTGACGCAACGGGATATCTAATCACAAAAATTAATTTCTTGTGATTTGGATCATCCCATAATAGGAATTCGCCGTTTTATGTATTTGACTAGATCAAATAATTTTGAACAAATAATAATTTAGCAATCGTTACCCTTGTAGCGTGCTTTGACAATTATCTGTGTAGATCTTGATTCCACCAATCTCCAAACCTTCAAGTTTTCCTTGGTGTTCTTCAACAGAGGCTATGCAAGTGTGTGGTCACTTTTCTCTGACCTTTTGGTTACACTAGGGTTAGGGTTTTTATCAAGAGAACAAAACACACACTTCACACTTTAGTGTGTGTCCCGCCCACATGTGTATTAGGTTAAGAAAAATAGTCTTAGAAGACTATTTATAACTTCTTTACCCTCTAAAACCCTACCAACCCTAATACTATAACCCAGGCCCATTTCTGCACGGCCCAATACAAGTTATAAGCCTGTATATGCCTGTTTTATTGAAGCCACCAAGGGAACCTGATCGGACTCAATTAAACTAAGCTCCAATAAATTAATTCTGATCCAATCAACTCTTGACCAATCAAAATAATTTATTAATCACGTTCTATTCCACTAAAAGAACGAGATTGCACTCTTAGTAAAATTGTAATTACTGAAGCAATAACCAATAATTATATCCTCTGACTTATCGCTCTTACATGTTACCCCCGTCGATCAACTGGAATATTCGAAGTAAGGTTAAACGACCAATATACCCTTATCTGAATATTCATAAATTCTCGACTCCCATCTTCTATCTGACAGTTCTATGTGATCACATCACATCATAAAATCCAACAATCATTGTCGAATTACTGAGCTCAGATTTAACTGTCCATTAGAAGAACCAGTGAGATCATGATCATACCTAATGGTGACGGATTCCATAATACGAATATATGTTCCTCGTTATTTTACTTTAATTCCCAAAGTACCGAGATATTGACCAACAATTTGATCTCACCCATTGATACATCAAAGAACTTCAAGTTAGTAATCGAAGTTCATTATCCGATTAGGATTAAGGTTCCATGTACGATAGTCAAGTGAAATTAAATTTGCACGGTCAATGTCACAAATTAATTTCACGTGGTCCCGTTCAATACATATCAAATGTACTCTCAATTTCATTTTCAAAATCAAAGATAGATTTTAATGAAATCGAGACGATCAAAAATAAATTATCCATATTTATTTTACTGATCGTGAACAATAATTTTAGATCGAATTACAAATTGAATCTTTCTGTGTTTAACAACTTAAACACTCAATTAGTAATATCGAATCGATCTATGGATTAATGCAAGCTCAAAATAATATAATCAAATATATAAGATAATATTTTATTCCAAAAAACGTCACGAGTACAAATAAATTAACTCGACGGGCATACACTTTCCAACAAAGACAAGTATAATGGCATTATTGGGAAGAATTTTAATTATTCTTGGGAATGGATTTATCACTTGTAAGGAATGATCACTTGTATTGGAGAGTATTATAAGGATATGAATTTTGAGGAAAATAGGGATAAGATTTTACAGTGATGACTTATTTTGGAATGGTGTTCAGAAGAGGGATCACGGTAGAATCCAAGATTTTTTTTTAATCTGAGAAATTGATATATTATATTAGTGATCAGATTGACGTATAAGGTACGTGATAGATATGACGACTAGACGGTTAAGGGATGTGATGGTTATCCAGGGAAGAATCGTGTGAATATTGAGTTCGATGATCTTATTTTGATGATTTATTGCATTATGGTGAAATATTATCTACGATTGAGAATTTTCATTTTTAGTCATAATATATGGGTTTATTTAAAGATTTAGTGATACAGTTTCGATTAATTATTATTGGTTGTACTTTTGAAGTGAGTAAATATTTTGGCTACAATAATGGAAAATCTGAGATGATCAGTTGTGTGATTTTAAATTATGGGATTGTATCTTTGGGTTAAGCAAATATGATGAGGAATCCTATATAATTTACAGAAGTCTTATTTAATGGTGATAAGATTAATGAGAGTATTGTTCATAAAGTGTGATATGAATTGAAGTTTGGGAGAATAGAAAATTTTAATTTTGAATTTCAGATTTGGGAAATTAGTGAAGTTTCTTAAGTTTGAGAATAACATATCTGATCCTTGTGATGCTGTTTTAAGTTAGTATCTTAGCTCTCAGCTAGAATGAGTATTTGATACCGAGTACTTGATGTATGATTTAAAGTATAATGAAAAGTGGGAACAAGAGTTAATGCGCTGTTATTTTCTCGACAAAAGAAAATTTGATGATAAGATTGGAGATATGGAATATTTTATTGGATTTTGGTACTGATATTTTTGGTATAATAATCAAGGTATAGTGAGATGATACGGGAATACGTGAAAGAGAAATAAGGACCGTATTGAATCAGAATTCATAAGTATGTATAAGTGAAAGAAATACTTTGCAGGAAATGTGGTGACATTAAGTAAAGAATCTTAGTTATTTGGAAGATATTTGTTTACTCAATTTTGGGTTACAAATATTGGAAAGATAAGTTGATGATATGTTTGGGTATATTACGTAGAGAGAATATTCAGTTAATTCTTTGATTATTATTTTGGGAATATTCGATGATAAGAAGAAAGGAAAAATTATTATGATATGATATGTCAGTAAGATTTGTTGAAATTTTAGAGATATATACGAATATCTGAGGTCACGTGATACGATGATAAGTGACATGTTACATGAATACTACAAGATATGATGAAATTTTTACATACGATTGGGAATTGTTTTGATTATTTTGGGAATATTCGATGATAAGAAGTTTAGAGATGATAAATTATTATGGTTTGATATATCAGTATAGATTTATGGAAACTTGAAGAGATTTTTTTTATGGAATTACAGAAATTAGTAAAGAGACATGATGTTGTTTGGGATTATGTGAGATAATGATGATGAACGTAAGGTTATTTGAATATAAAGGTACAATAGAAATTGTAAGGAATGATATGATGATGATAATTGAAGGTGATAATGTATTGAGATTATGAAATAAGTTGATCATCTATGAATAAGTTATGTTGTTTTTGGTTCATAATAATGGAATTCAAAGAATAGTGAACTTTCAGTCACTTACGATTCAGAAGAATTTTGAGTAGACACATATATCTATAGAAAAGTCCATGTTCTTGAGAAAACAAAGTGATGCATTTAGTCAAAGTCCAGTGGGTTAAATATGGTTGGGTTAAATATGGTAGCGATGATGCTACATAAGAAGAAGATATTCTGATTAAGTATTCAGAAATCATAAGATCTAGTAAGTTTAATTTCGAGGACGAAATTATTTTAAGGGGGTAAGATTATAGCGACCCAGAATTTTTACGCAATTTTATAATTATTTTAATATTTAGAAAATTGTGTCGCTACTATTTCACCCATTATTTTGAAGTTAACGCCGCGACGGATTCGTCTAGCCAAGTCAAGAAATATCGAATTTGTTCGATTTTAAATTAAAATCCGAATTTCTAAAATTATGTTATTTTAATTATTTATTCAAAATATTATTTTCAAAATCATTTTTAATTCAAAATTTATTAAAATATCTCAATTTTCCTTATTCAAATTATTTCTAGTCCAAATACGTAATTCAATTTTTATCTCAATATTTATTTATTTTAATTTGATTATATTTAATTAAACCAAATTTTCTCCACATGTTTTCATATCTTTACACCATTTTCTTTATTCCTCTTTCCATCTCATTATACAACACATCTCCTTTTTCTTTTCACAAAATCTAATCATTTTATTCTAAAACCTTACACCTAATCTAATTCCTACCCAACCTAAAACTCCACCACGGTTTCATCATACAACCACACCTCCATTCAACTCACATGGCACAACCTATATTCCCTTTCCATTATTTTTATTTGATGATTCCCCATGTCTCCTCTTTAATCATTTTAATTTCTTTCTCTTTTCCTTTAAAAACACCAACATTCATCACCCGTATCCATCATATTCTCCACCAAATCAACCATCAAAACATAATGATGATATTCTATTTCACACCAAATTCTCCACTAACCAAAACACAATTTCATTTCCACCTATCTTAATTCCACCACACTAACACAAATCTGTATAAAACCATAAGTACAGATCAAACCACCTTCATCCCCATGAATCATCACGTCTACCATCAATGCCTGCACCCAACTCCATCATCTTCAATAACCACAGCCATTCCAACAAACTGCTGCCTATCACCATACACTACACCATCGACTTGCAACCAAGACAACCATTTCAATAACCATCGCCCCACCAGTTCACTGCCAATCAGATTATCACCGGAAATTCATCACTGCATTAATGCCAATTCAATCAGAACCATCAACAACTAATATTCCCCAAAACAATCATCCTCAGCACTGCTCCATCACACAACAAACTGACCAAATCACTGCCAAATCATAACCAATGCCAATCATCATCATCACCAGTCCGCAGCCACGGCCACACTAAAGAACACCACCGTCTGCATCGACCCACAAACCAACATCAATCCATTTCCACCACTCTGCCTCCTTCCAGGATCGATCACACAATAGCCACCATCACAGTTCACTACCCTCACTCACCATCATCAGATTTTCATCCTCTGCTACAATCACCATAACCACCTACTGCAACCAACCTCCATCAAACACCCCGGCCAAACCACCACGCAGCCAACTCCAAGTTCAGCTCAAACTCAAAATAATAACTCAAATAAAACCCAAAAATCAGAAATAGATCTATTACCTACCTCGACCGCCGTCCTCTTCGCCGGAAAACCATAACTTCCAGTCTTGATTTACTTTCGGTCTCGCACCTAAAACTCACACCCAAATCGTGACCTTCAAGCCTCGGTCTAGCCACTCACCGCACCTGAGCCGGCAGTACCTCCGCCGGATTTCCCCAGCTCTCGCCCTTCCCTATCGCCGATCGCCGACCTCTCTCCTTTCGCTCTCTGTCTGTGATTGTATCGAACGAGAGACAATGATTTTGAGAGAGAGAAGTAAAGATCTGAATATATTATTAATTTTCAGAATTTGCATCATTAGTCCCCATCTTTTAAAGTTATTTCAAATCAGTCCCTATGTTTTAAAAAGGTTTTATTTCAGTCCTTTCAGCTTTTAAAATCATCAATTTCAGCCCTTAAGTTTTAAATGAGTTTTAATCAGCCCTTTCATTTTCAAAATCTGATCACTTCAGTCCCTGCTGATTCACTTTTAAGCTCAAGTTTCAAAAGTATTCATTTGAGTCCCTCAACTATCAAAAGTATCTATTTTAGTCCCTCAACTTTCAAAATATCTATTTTAGTCCCTGAACTTTCAAAGCATTCATTTTAGTCCCTCAACTTTCAAAACATCAATTTTAGTCCTCAAATTATAATTTATCATTTTGAACTATATATTCGATAGACTAAAATGACTTATTGGCTAAGACGAAGCGTACGGAGAATTTAAAGAAATTGAAGTCATTCCCGCTCAACTTTGCACTCGTCGGATTTGAGGTAGACTCGCACTTATTAATTGATTTAAATTATGATTTCATATAAATGTCATGTGACTTGTGAAAGTCAATTTTCAAGAAAATTAAGTATGTTTTATGAAAGGTAAATATACCTTATGTTTTTATGAAAAGTAAGTATACCCTATGTTTTTACGATAATGTTTTATATGTTTTGGATCATTGCTATGCACATAAGAATTCTTACCACCTAAGTTCGGTAAAATTCTTGTGTCTCCATAAGTTTATGAGGATTTACCACCTAAGTTCGGTAAAATTCCTGTCTTTCCATATGTTTATGAGGATTTACCACCTAAGTTCGGTAAAATTCCTGTCGCATATGTTTATGAGGATTTCGATCATATCTTATGTTATGATGGAAATGATCCCTATGAATTTCATGAATTATGTTTTGGTATACTTACTGTTATTATGATCTTACTGTTATTATGATTTTACTGCATAAGAATTCTTGCCACCTAAGTTCGGTAAAGTTCTTGTGTCTCTTTATGTTTATGAGGATTTCAATCCTATCTTATGTTATGCTTTCAAAAGAAATTATGCTTGGCATAATTAAAATGTGTTTTATAAGTATATGGTTTTCAAAGAGCTGTTTTCAAAGAGCTAATTTCAAAGAGCCTATGATTTGCAAAATATGTCCCGTGCTGTAATGCACAATATGAGTTTTATCAAGAGCCGTTTTATAAAGAAGCTCTATCAATGCCCGTTTTATAAAGAGCCGGGATTTATGTGTTTAATCATCTTATAAATTAAATTAATTTGCGATGAGTCTACTGAGTATTTCCCCCATGAAATACTCACCCTACTTTTTAACAGTTTTGCAGATTTCGGAGACGGTGGCGAGCGATGAATGATGGTGGCAATAATCGTTAAACAGTTGAAAGTTTGACGTTAATGGTTTCCGTATTTTCCAAACAATCGAATAATTTAGAGAAGTTCATTTATTTGAGAAATTATGACATTGGAAATTTCTTTACAATATTAATGGTTCGATTTACTATTTCAAATGGTTTCATAAATGTTTTCAATTTTATCGGCCATTACAGTTTATTTAATGTTGCCAAAAATGAATTTCAATTATTTCTTCCGCAAAAATATTATTCGAAAAAATTTAGACAGAAAATGACGTAGTGAATCGGGTATACGGAACTCGGGGCGCTACAACAATTTACTTCACAGGAATTGATCCTCTTCCGATGGTCGTGCCACCATGAACTAATACCAGATTTGAAGGTCGCGAAGTTTTGCGACTCTTTCTAGGGTTCACCACCTCAGCAACGTCTCATCTCGTCGGAGTACTTCTGAGACTTCATTTTTTTCAATCAAGAGCAAAACCCAAGAAAACAACTCTCTTTCTCTGTAAAGGTAATGCTCTAAAAATTACTATATGTTTTTACCGATGGTCGCAAACCATCATTTTTTTTTTTTTGCAACATCACATGTTTTATGATATTTCCATTTCTCAACTTGTTTTTCCTAATGCAATCCAGAATTTTTTATATTATTTCCCAATTTACTCCATAAATACTGAGGAATTTTTGTTTTTAGCCTAATTTTTGAAATCCTCTAAAATTTTAACACATGCTGAAGATTTCTGGCACCTGACCTTGTCTGTAATAGTGGTAATTTCCCAATTATCTAATCTTGGAATCTTGAAGAGGAAAAAATCGTTCTCATGCCTCAGATTTAATTTCAAGTTCACCAGCCCTGTTTATTTCAAATGTACCTATTAGTCTTTACAACTTTGTTGCGGCTATACGATATTCGTAATTGTATTCTTGACATTTAATGCTTAAAAATTACTTTTTTAAGTTCAACAAAATTCACACAATGTACAAAACACTCGACCAAACAGGAAAATAAAAAAAAAACTATTATTACAAATTACCAATTTCCAAGACAAAACGGTAACCTGACCGAACAACCCACACGACTTTTCATTTCTGTTGCATCTTCCTTCTTCCTTCTCTGAAGCTGCCTACAACTAAAATACTTAAAAATGGTTGCATCCAACTTGGTTAAATCTGGGCATAATTATGCATTTAAAGGGCGACCTAAAGTCCAACATGGTCAAGTGCCCACGCTGGGCCTTAGCTAGCTCCACCCCTTCCTTGGGTTGTATACGTGTTGTAAACATCTGGGGAGAACAACGTACCTTTTCCGTTGATAAACTATTTTCGTAACAATATTATGTACTCACAATGTATTAGTCCGAGCTCCTGTTTAGTTGCTTAATATGGATATGTACATACAATTCTTGAGTAATTTACATTAATCCCTAGTTTCAAAATTTTAGGCTTAGTAGTGTCACAAAGGCTATAGACTCAGGTTAGTTTAATTTACATTAATCCCTAGTTTCAAAATTTTTTCACTGGTACTAGATTATTTTTCTTGCATGTACATCCTTAACAGAGCGAAGATAATCAGGGCAGTTTTTTATATTTTATCAGGATATTATCTTGACATGCTAAAATGGTAAATAAAAACAAAGAAATGAGATTCTCCAGACAAAATCTTTGCTATATCTATTCATGTTTCATGCAGGTACAAGATGTTGATTATTTACCAATCATGGGAACTAACAACGCTGCCATAGCTTACTACTGTCTGTTTTGCTTTTTTGTTATTTTTCTATTTTGTTATGTTTCTGTAGCACTTGTTGCACATTATCTTATATGATGTCTTGGGTTTAAGTCCTTTAAGTAGTAAATAAAATATATGTAGTAGGATAAACTTGTTGCAAGTTTTAACGATACTTCTTTATCTTTTCAGTTGCTCTGCTGGATCTTGGACAAAAAGATCAAGGAATACTTGGAGATATGTTTAAAAATTTTGGTATAGGAATTCGTTTCTTTGAATTATGAGACAAATAGTGATGCACAAAACCTATATTCTATGAGATAACAAAAAATAGGGAACTTTGTGTTTATAAGCCATATCTCACTACAATTGTTCGGTTTCACCCCTGACAATTTTGCCATCACTGCACTAGAAAGAATAATAATTATTACGAAAAGAAGTTTATAGATAGTATTATAGAACTTAAATAATATAATTTAAAATAAATGGAATATTTATGAAAAGTAAAAAATATAAAATAAAAACTTTTACATTCGATCGTTGAGACAATTTTACGGATAATATATTTTCCTTGAATAGTTTATGAATAACATTAAGAGAAATAACAACATTAATTCGCTACATGTGATTAACAGTACCCAAAAAAAAGTGTATTTCCATCGAGAAAATGGCTCCACGGAAGAAGTCTAAAAAAAAAAACTGAACTCAATATCATAAATCCACCAAAAAAAGATCCAACATTTTAAAAGAATAAGTAGTCACATAAAATCTACCACCAATTTATTCACTTGACTGAATTCGGATTGAAGGCATATAGTAAAACTGATATGAAACAGATATATAGGTGCTTCTTACCTATATGAATAAAGAACTTCCGACCACTTTTAGCCTGAAAATTTTTCCTTGACTTCATAAAACCAACATCCACATTAATTCGCTACGTGTGATTAACATTACCCTAAAAAATGTGTATTTCCATCGAGAAAATAGCTCCACGGAAGAAGTCTAAAAAAAAACTGAACTCAATATCATAAATCCAACAAAATCCCACCAAAAAAAGATCCAACCTTTTAAAAGAATAAGTAGTCACATAAAATCTACCACCAATTTATTCACTTGACTTAATTCGGATTGAAGGCATATAATAAAACTGATATGAAACAGATAGTGCTTCTTACCTATATGAATAAAGAACTTTCGACCACTTTTAGCCTGAAGTTTTTTCCTTGACTGCATAAAACCAACATCCACATTAATTCGCTACATGTGATTAACATTACCCAAAAAAAAAGTGTATTTCCATGGAGAAAATCGCTCCACGGAAGAAGTCTAAAATAAAACTGAACTCAATATCATAAATCCAAAAAAATCCCACCAAAAAAAGATCCAACCTTTTAAAAGAATAAATAGTCCCATAAAATCTACCACCAATTTATTCACTTGACTTAATTCGGATTGAAGGCATATAGTAAAACTGATATGAAACAGATAGGTGCTTCTTACCTATATGAATAAAGAACTTCCGACCACTTTTAGCCTGAAAAATTTTCCTTGAATAGTTTACGAATAACTTTAAGAGAAATATCATCATATGGTTTATTTTGATTTACATCCACGAGTCCATAATTCTTCAGAACCTGAAATGAATTAAAAAAATGGTTTTCAAAATATAAAAAATGGGAGAGAATAGTTGATTAACAGAAGTGCATCTAAACTTAGGATTTTGGCTTGCTACGATGATAACCTTAAGAAATGCAACAAACTACTGTCAACCAAACAAAGACCAATTATTATCTTGTAGATATATAGTAAATCTGTCAAATCGTTCTAGCAACCTTGTAATTAAATGCCATATCAGTAAAAAGATAAATAAATATATTTTACGTCAAGCCAGACTTAATACACACTTTAAAACTCAGCATAAGTACATGATTAATCAAAACATAAAATTAAGTAAGTCATGCAATATCAATTTGAAGTTTTATCACTTATTTGAAGTCCAAAAGACTGGAAATATTGAAAATTGACATGCAACAGAGCAAATATTTGAGTTAAGACCGATTGGGTTCTAGAATAAAGAAAAGGCAAAAGAAGGCAGTAATAAACTTTGTACCAATCGAAAGGCCTCCTTCCCGTTAAAAGCTCTAAAAGCAGCACTCCAAGTGTATACACATCAATCTTTGTGTTAGTTATCCCTGGTTGGATAGTTTGGAAATGTTCAGGTGCAATGTAGCCACTATCAGCAATAGCCATTTCAGAAGCCTGTATGATGTTCGATTTTGTAGAGATGCAATGCTTAAAACTGTCAAAAACAATATTCTAGAAATAACTCTAAAGTATAAAGCAAATTAAACTGTTAATATGTAGCTTGAGCTTAACATTGCTGTTGGTCAGGGTTCTCTGGATAGCCGGACTGTAGTCACAAACTCGAGGTATGAGCTCTTCATTAAGTAGGATGTTAGCAGCCTTCAAATTGCTATGGGCAATGGTAAACACCTTCTTCATCCACACTTGACCCTTATCCCGCCTCATCCTATCCCAATTACTTTATCTTCTGTGAAGATATCTTGCACATCTCTGTCGATAGTAATTGGGGAAAATAATTACAAGTTCAAAATTGACATTTAAGTAGGCAAAGAAGATATTTACAGATCTACAGAATTGATCCACGTGAAGTGAATTCCTCTGATTGTCCCTTCTCCTCCTCGTTCTTGCGGTTAACACGTAATAATTACTTACAAACACATTCATAGAGAGAGGATAATAAGGAAAATCTAAAGACAGAGAGGTGAAATGGAGGACAAACATCATGGCAACATCAGTGAATTGGTTCTGGGGGTCTAGTTCAACAATGGAGAAAGTCACAGCTGCTAAATAGTACATCAAGAATCACTACAAGAATCAGATGAAAAGCATCCAAGAGCCCAAAGAAAGGTATGTATGTAGCAAAGATAGATACCCACATGTGAATCTACAATAAATTGTACATACCTCGATGCCAGAGAGGCAATAACTGGCGCAACAATCACCGAGAATGTCCGTGCGTAGGTGGAGGCTGAACGATAGAGTTTTGTCGAAGATTGACGCAGTAGGTGGGGTTGCACGCAGTCGCACTTCTCACAGAGATGCTGGAGGTCGAAACGAGAGAGAGAGAGAGAGACTTTGAGGCAGGGTTTGGAGTCACAAGAATACGGATCGGATGATTTTGAGCCTTTCATTTGTGAGGGATAGGGCACGAGACAAATGACGTCGTTTTGAAAATTTTAGAGCTAAATATTATCCTACGAATCCTCGTTTTGTGGAGAAAGTCACGAAAAATTCTACAACTTGACCCGGAAGGTTGATCCATGTTTCAAAATGTAAAACTAAAAATAAATCAATGAATAAATATTAAAAGATATCCTAAAAAGATATTTCTACAAAATATCAAATTTGTAGGGTAAAATAAACCCACGTTACGAATAAAAAATTGTCTTCTAAAGTTTTGTGGGCAAAATTATATCCTAGCAAAAATTATTTTTGTGAGAAAAAATTTTAATTCCGACTACAAATCTCATTTTATAGGCTAAATTTTGTAGGCTAAGTATACATAATTTTTGAGCCTTTTTTTTTGCACCTACAAAACCTTTTTTTTAGGGGAAAAACAATCTTTACCTACAAATCTTATTTTGTATGCGCATTATTTGTAGGAAAAAGCAAAATTTTCTAATACTACCTACAAAATCTAATTTTGCGGGGAAATGAAATTTTTACATACAAATCTCAATTTGTATGCGCATTATTTGTAGGGAAAGCAAAATTTTCTTTTAGTGTGTATTTCCCGTTGTAAATGTTATTTGCGGCACTGTTGCCCACGTAAACATACAAGGCGTGCAACCGCATGCCGTAAATGTTTACAACATGGCTTTTTACGGCATGTAATTTTTGTTGTAGTGTTTTGCATTTTCATTTCATTTCAATTTCAAGCCCAGTTTGGGCCAAATTTGAAAAAAAATTGAAAACCCTTGTAGATCCAGCACGAGTGTTCGGCCAACCCTCGCCATCGCCTAGATTTGACCCTGTAATTAAAAACATTACATTCACTCATTTTGACGTGATCTTCATTTGTAGGTGCGCGAATCGTGCAAGCGTAATGAATGCGACAACAAATGGGTAGAGAAGTAAGTGTGGATCATAACTCATTGATTTCAAAATCTAAAGATCTGAGAAATAGTAAATGCAATACGATTAGACCAAACTGTAACTTCTATTCATAGTTGAAGCCTGCCAATTGATTACAATGACACCGCTTTATGTACGAAAACTAATGACATGCTTATTAAAGTAAAATGCTAGAAATAATAAACTAGGAAATAAATATTTTATATAGAAAGTAACTGATTATTCCAGTCTTGCTATATTTCTATGACGCTCCATGGTCTTCATTGCTTGATTTTTGGTGGTTACTCTATTAATTTACCTATTAAATGTTGAATTAGATTTCATTGTTACGCTCAAACAAAATAAATATGCAAGTTATTAATGGTTCAAGCGGTACATAGATTATGAAAATGTTATAAAGTATGGTTAAGCGTATTAATATAAAAAAGTTTTATAAGGTCACTGTTCACTCTAAAATGGAAAATGAATTCGTTACAATTGAAAAATCGAGGAAAATGATCAGAAAAAAAAATTCAATTGTATTCCATAATAATTTTATTCTCAAATAAAATTCAAAAAGAGTTTCCTAGTTAATCTAGAACCGAAAGAACAATCCTTTAATCTCTGAAATTGTACAAGTTGAAATGTATGAATTGGGGAAGCTTACATATTTTATAGTTGAGGGGCTTCATCCATTTGTGGTTTCATTGCTTGTTGTTTTGTCTCGTTCAATAATACCGCTTATCATGGCGAGTTTTATGGACCTACTAGACCAGAAGCTTCTCAAGATCAAGCATTCACTTTTCTAGTTAGAGACAACATCTTGGGGCCTAGTATTCAAATTTTTGAAGTCTTCATAAGAAAAGATCGAGGAACAACTGTTCATGTTCATTATGGAGAAATCATGTATGAAGGAGATACGTTATTTACATTTATATACGAAAAATCAAGATCTGCAAAATCGAAAAATAAATCTTTATTAGTTCTATCTCCTACTGTATGAAGAGACTGATTCTTTTTTTCTAAGGATTAGAAAAAAAAATTGGTCCGGATCTCAATTGTTTTCTTTTTTTATTCATCAAAACTATCTATAAAAAGATTTAGATAGAATAACTTCGACCTTGTAATTTTTTATTTGTTTTTATGAAAAAAGGGGAGGTGACAAGAAGATATTTGAAAATCAAATTGGAAGGGATGATGGAGGTGCATTTCTCCATTAGATTCAGAATATATATGTTTTCGAACCTTCTCTTTAAAATCCCATTTTTCATATAAAAAATACAGATATAGATTATTATAATTAAAATAAGTTCTTTCAAATTCTAGTAAGTTATAGCTTTAGACTTGATTTTATTTGAGAAGTCACTATCAATTTCATAAAAACAACCGGTTAATAGTATTTGTACCATCTCTTTGACAAAACTCCGATCCTTGTAGCTCATGGAATGTAATTTAATACGACCATATAGTTTGTGCACAATATTGACATATTAATTCTAACTTATTCCAGCATTTATGTGTTTTTTCAGAAATAATTAATGAGTACAAAAGTTATATTTTCTCTATATTTTATAAAAATTCACGTACAAGTCATGATATACAAGTATAGAAAGTCATGGGATATTACTGATCACTTGCGCTATACATTTGAAAACACTTGCTATCCACACGCACCATGTCAACAAAATCATGTATATACAAGTTCATTTAATGTTTTGCATTATAATATTGTTGGATGGCGTGTGTATAGCGACTCAGAATTTTTATGCAATAAATAATTATTTTAATATATAAAAAATTGTGTCGCTACTATTTCATTTATTATTTTGAAGTTAACGCCGCGACGAATTCGTCTAGCCAAGTCAAGAAATATCGAATTTGTTCGATTTTAAATTAAAATTCGAATTTCTAAAATTATGTTATTTTAATTATTTATTCAAAGTATTATTTTCAAAATCTTTCTAAAATCCAAATTTGCCCACATGTCTTCTTCTTTACACCAAGACAACAATTCTTTACACAATAACATCATCATTTTTGTACAAATAATTTTACACCTAATTCTACACTATCATATTCTATAGTATCAAATCAATCACACAAAGTATTTCCAACTCATCTTGACCCAATTTCATCATCAAATCCACATTAAACAATTGTGATATTTTCCACCCTCTCACATTACCTAATTCTCCACTATTTTCTTAATTAGCCAGCAAAACATATCATTATTATAAATTCTGATATCCTGCACCACCATTTCAGTCGACCAAGTTGGAGAAGAACCACCAACACTGCCCTCAACCTCCATCAACCTGATTCAATTCATCGATTCATCACCAAGCCTCCACCTACACCCTCTGCTCAACCAAACAACCACCACCTAGTGTCAATTCAACAACAAACAACCAAACTGCAATTCCCAATCTTCATATCAAACCACTACCATCACCAAACAAAGTTTCAACAATTCTGCTGCTATCAAACACCCAAATTCACCAAAGCTGTTGATCCACCATTAACGAAGCAAGTCACCATCGGATTCCACCATTTCCACCACCAGCAATGGTCACTGATTTCAAATCAACCAAGACATGCCCGCACCTGCAACCGCCGCAACCAACCGTTCCACCCAACATCATCACCAGCATCATCATCATCAACCTCACTCGACCCCCTGCAGGTTGCAGCACGCCACTGCAATAACCAAATCACTACTGCTGCCCAACCTGGAGAAGTTCCACAATCCCCAAATCAAAACCCAAAACAAAACCCAAAACTAAGAAATAGAAGAAACCCAGAACCTTACCTAATCTCGAACCCTCTATAGTCTGATTTCAGCAGATTGTATCGTCGGATTCTCGCAGCCAAATCGCGATCTAAGCCGCGGTTCCCTTTCTGTTCCTCGAATCCAACCACCAGCAATCATAGAGAAAACCCAGAATAAGTTATCCCAAATACTTACCTACCTCGACCGCCGGTAAACTCGCCGGAAAATCGTGAAATCAAGCCACGATCGCACACGGTTTCGCACTCAAAACTCGCAACCAATCCCTCAAATTTGAAACACTCCTTGGCCGCCTCTTGCCGCCACCATGCGGCAACGTTCCGCCGGCCAATCGCCGGTTTTAGCGCCGGAAATGGGTGAGAGGCCTCGCGTGCTCTCATCGCCTCTGAACCTTCCTTTCAGAGAGTGAAACGTGAGAGAGAGAGAATAAAATCTGAGGATATTATATTTTAACTTTCATAAATTTCAACTTTGGTCCCTGGGTTTTAAATGTTTCAAAATCAGTCCCTGACGTTTTAAAAAGGTTTTATTTCAGTCCTTTCAGCTTTTAAACTTATCATTTCAGTCCCTGCTGATTTACTTTTAAGCCCAAGTTTCAAAAGTACTCATTTTAATCCCTCAACTTTCAAAGTATCCATTTGAGTCTTTCAACTATCAAAAGTATCCATTTAAGTCCCTCAACTTTTAAAAGTATTCATTTTAGTCCCTCAACTTTCAAAACATCAATTTTAATCCTCAAATTATAATTTATCATTTTGAGTTATATATTCGATATACTAAAGTGACTTATTGGCTAAGACGAAGCGTACGGAGAATTTAAAGAAATTGAAGTCATTCCCGCTCAACTTTGCACTCGTCGGATTTGAGGTAGACTCGCACTTATTAATTGATTTAAATTATGATTTCATATGAATGTCATGTGACTTGTGAAAGTCAATTTTTAAGAAAAACAAGTATGTTTTTATGAAAGGTAAATATACCTTATGTTGTTATGAAAAGTAAGTATGTTTTTTATGAAAAGAAAATATACTTTATGTTCTTACGAAAAGTAAGTATACCCTATGCTTCACGAAAATGTTTTTTTGGATCATTGCTATGAAATCAATCTACCAAGATTGTTTTGGGTCCCATATGATAAGTTATGATATGTTAAGGGGACCGGAGTTTTAGTAGCGCTACACATAAGAATTCTTGCCACCTAAGTTCGGTAACATTCTTGTGTCTCCTATGTTTATGAGGATTTGCCACGAAGTTCGGTAAAATTCCTATGTTTCCATATGTTTATGAGGATTTGCCACCTAAGTTCGGTAAAATTCCTGTCGCATATGTTTATGAGGATTTCGATCCTATCTTATGTTATGATGCAATTGATCCCTATGAATTTCAGAAAATTATGCTTGGTATACTTACTACATAAGAATTCTTACCACCTAAGTTCGGTAAAATTCTTATGTTTATGAGGATTTCGATTTTAGCCTATGTTATGATGAAAACTTACTGTTATTATGATTTTACTGCATAAGAATTCTTGCCACCTAAGTTCGGTAAAGTTCTTGTGTCTATTTATGTTTATGAGGATTTCAATCCTATCTTATGTTATGCTTTCAAAAGAAATTATGCTTGGCATAATTAAAATGTTTTTATAAGTATATGGTTTTCAAAGAGCTGTTTTCAAAGAGCTATTTTCAAAGAGCCTATGATTTGTAAAATATGTCCCGTGCTGTAATGCACAATATGAGTTTTATCAAGAGCTGTTTTATAAAGAAGCTCTATCAATGCCCGTTTTATAAAGAGCCGGGATTTATGTGTTTAATCATCTTATAAATTAAATTAATTTGCGATGAGTCTACTGAGTATTTCCCCCATGAAATACTCACCCTACTTTTTAACAGTTTTGCAGATTTCGGAGACGGTGGCGAGCGATGAATGATGGTGGCAATAATCGTTGAACGGTTGAAAGTTTGACGTTAATGATTTCCGTATTTTCCAAACAATCGAATAATTTAGAGAAGTTCATTTATTTGAGAAATTATGATATTGGCAATTTCTTTACAATATTAATGGTTCGATTTACTATTTCAAATGGTTTCATAAATGTTTTCAATTTTAGCGGCCATTACAGTTTATTTAATGTTGCCAAAAATGAATTTCAATTATTTCTTCCGCAAAAATATTATTCGAAAAATTTAGACAGAAAATGACGTAGTGAATCGGGTATACGGAACTCGGGGCGCTACAGTGTGTTCCTAAACAAGTGGAGTTGATTGTTAAGCGTGTGGATTGTGCTTGAATAACATTATTACATATTTACATTTATATTCCAACAAGTTATGAAATTCGGAATAAGTTTATAAATTGATTTTAGTGCCCTTGTTTTACCAATTACTCTACAAATTTACTTACAAAATTATATTCACATTTGTATGCATTCAATTTATTTATTTATTTATTTTTGTTACATAACCAAATTTGTTAATTTCAAACTTAGAAATAAAATGTAATATTCAACGCATTTAAATTATAATAAATTTTTGTTATGTTTGTAAGTTGAATTAGATAGAATAAAGTATTGTTTATAAATAGGCCTTATTTGGATCACTTACAAATCATTTAGTAAAAAATCGGAAATTAACATAATTAAATCATAAAATAAATAAGAACTAGATATCATATAAATAATTGTTGGGTAAAGTAAATGTAAATTTTCAACTTTGGGAAAAAAAAAAAAAAAAAAAAACTTCTAATACATTAAAATTTAGTATTAAAATATCATTTTAAGCAAAAATGATAAATTTTGTAAAAAAAAATCAGAAAGAAAAACACTAAACTTCTGAAAGGACTCAAACACAAGATGTTGTAATTAATTGCAATGATACTGCTAAACCATTAGCATCATTTGTTTACATATATATATATATATAGCCGTCACATAAATCTACACACATGTAATATATGATTTGTGGATTTGTGAAAAAGAAAGCATTTATAAAAAGTCAAATTATATATTATTTTCATTCTCTTAATAATTATTATATTACTTTGAAGTCAAAAAATATGCAATATGATTGTCAAATTCAAGATCTTAACAAGAAGCTTAATACAAGCACTAGTACATATTTGTCCAAAAAAAAATAACAAATATACGTCATTTTTTGAGTAAACCGACGCATAAAAAAATGCGGTGGCAATTTTGTAATTTTTTTAAAAACTATATACGCGTCGGTTGATTTAAGAAACCGACGCATAATAGTAGTTTTGAAAAACAAGCGTCGGTTCCTCGCAGAAACCGATGCCTATATGCAAATAAAGGCGTCGGTTTCAGGGAGGAACCGACGCCTTTTCCATACACTTTTTATTTTTTTTAATTCGTAACACCTAAACAGATTTTCCATTTGCCCTCAGTTCTATTTCTCTTCCTCCTCTCTATCACCAGTCACCGCCATAGTCACCATTAACCACCACATCTCTGATTAACGTTGTGCAAGCTATTAGGATTTTTCGTTTTCCTGGTTTTTCAACATTTGCTTCCCCCTCAAACTTTGAAATCATGCTCCATTCTAGGATTTCGATTTCTCCATATTTTTGTTCGAAGAATATCTGTTTAGGGTTTGACCTTGATATGGTGAACACAACTTAGATTTGGCCAGATCTTGACTTCCTGGAGCAAGAGGGTACTTTTTTGTGGTTTTCTCGGTTCGATTCAACAATTTTTATGCATATAACATTTTGATTGTTCGATAATTTTGATTCCTTGTTTATTTATATGTTGAAATCACACTCAATCTTTTTCATGTTACTAGATAATTTTGTTCATATGTTTAACTAAACTGGAAAATTTGAGGTGGGAAGCGATGATTATAAAGTAATTCCTCATACTGAAAGCTGTTGCCACGGCATATCAGAGTAGTTTTACACCCGTAGAATATGAGCTTCCACCATCTATTTATCCATATTTGTTTCATTTATTTATTTTCAATTTAATATCCAATTTTGGAAGGTTGGACTTGGAGGGGTAGATGATCTGGGCTTGATTTCTTTGAAATTTTGTTTTGTAATGTTCCTGAGTGTCTTCTATGTTGCTATTATAGGTGAAAGTTTCGAAATTTATAATTGACTATAGTTAATATGAATGAGAGATTTGTGGTGGTTAGTGCATTTCACACACAGGATTTATGCTATTCTTTTAAGTTGAATTTTCTTTATCAATCTGATTTTGTAATATAGCTTTTGAAGGAAGGTAGGAAAAGACTTTTACAAAAGCAAGCTTTTGAACTAAATCAATTTTCAAGACAGATTTGAAGTTTGACTTGTTTGAAACTCTTTTATATGTTTTTTTTTAAAGAGCGGTTCATCATTTGCATATCTCGTGTTATGTGATTGTGTTGTTTATACAGGAATTGAAAATGCATCCATATACAATTAGCTATGTAGTAGATCATTTACCAAGTTGTATTGATTTTGGTTTGTGATGAGATTCGAATCGCGGAAGAAACGCCGGAAAGTTCCGAACTCAGGTTGTGGTTGGACGGATGAATCATAACCCGATATTCACGACGCCATGGCTCGACGATGCGGATTAAAGAACCACAACTTTCGAAAAGCCACGAGGATTTGTCCAATCTCCTTGATAAGTCTCTAATTTGAACACCACAAATATTCTAGCAAATATTTGATAAGTTCGATATTTGAACGCCACAAGAAATATTCTTGATAAGTTCGAAAAACATAGGAATACACCTATAACTTTTATTGAATATTCCTCAATAAAAACTGTTTATATCAAAATCGAAGTCTGAATTACAATGAATGGAAAAAGCGTATAAATAAGCAAAATAAAACCCTAGGCGCTAATTTACTCAAAATAGAATTCTAATTAGACTAAAATTCTAAAATAGGCAAACAAATAATTAAAAACGGAAAAATAATCAAAATCCTCGAAAATCCGGAAAATTAGATTTACAGCCGTGAAGAACTCATTTACGGGCGTAAATGACTTTCTGTTTAAGACTTACGGCCGTGACCATATTCTTTACGGCCGTAATAAAGGTTCTGCTCAAATTTGCGATAACTGTGTTACGACCGTAATTCCAAATATTACGGCCGTAAAAGGCTTGCTACTTAATTTTCTGGTTTTTTTCGACACGGTTTGATCTTCAAAGCTCGTCGAACCTATTAAATTCTTGTTTTGGCTTGAATATTTAAGTTTTCCTGTCAAGCCTTCAATGACTCCAATTATCGAGGGTCCGGAACACATCATACCCTACTTCTTTAGGATGATTCGTCCTGAATCATAAATTTGTTCCTGTTGTTTTCACTTCACCTCCTGGATAAAAGGGAAAATTATTGCTTCCATGCCATGTGTTCAATAAATTATGCTCCTTTGATTGGTAAACATGGAAGAGATGGAGTTTGAACTCCCTTTGCCATACGTAGTGTGGTTGAAGCTTCCAAACATCGTTAACCTGCAAAAAAGATTTAAACAAAATGGGGTTGGACATGTTAGCCTTATGAGGTACAAGGTATAGATCCTTGTATTCATGATAAACCACCACCAACTCCATTTCTTGAACCACGAGGCTCTTCTCTTCGCCTCTTTCCTCCTTTGCAATTTCTAGTTCAATTTTTTTATCTTCAAACTCAACCACATCTCCGACCTCCACATTTGAATCACCATGTTCATGTACTACCTCATCACTACCAAAATGTGGATCTTCCAATTCAAAGCTCAAAATTTGAACTTCTACCCCAACTTCCAATTTTTCTTCATCAAATTTTGGAGTTTGATCACCTAACTCCACCTTTTCATCTCCTACCACAAAATTCGGGGTCTCTTCAACTACTTCTAATTCATGTTTCAAGCCTCCCTCCTTCTTTTCAACATTCATATCCCGAGGCTCAACATTATTTTCACTCTCTTCTAACCATCTAATTACCGCATTTCGTTTCTCCTCCTTCTTTCGCAATTTAGCCAAATATTTTCTTTCTGCCTCCCGTTCACACCTCAATCTTTCCTCGTAAATTTCTTTTTGAATCTTCAAAATTGCCTTAGGATCAATCTCGACTCCTCTCTTAACCCCAATTCCATCCCTAGGTTTAAGATCACGCCTATAATGACTCTCATCACTACTATTTGCTTGAGATCGCCCCTTTTTCAATTTCCCCTCCCTTTCATCTAGTTTATCCAACCTCATCAAAGCATCATTCAAAAATCACCACATACGATCTTTATCATTATCGTTCCCCCTTCTAGATGGATATTTTTCTTGAAAATTGGACATTATAGAATTTGTGTGGAATGAAATGGAAAAGAATAATAAACCAAGGATTAAGGAATTCAAGAAAGTGGTTCTTGAATGGACTATTTTTTTTTTATTTTGGATGAATTTTCGGAATAAATAAAATAAATAAAAAATTAAATTATTTTTTTTGAATAATGAGTTTTTGGAATTAAATAATAATAAAAATAAATAAATTTTTTTAAAATATATCCGAAAATTCGACACGAACACAACAAAACAAACAGAACAAGATTTGGATAAGAATCGAACAAAATAAACACTTTTGAATTTTTGTTGAATTTTTATATGGATAAAACTGGAAAAAATTTACTGGCACGAAAAACACTCAAGAAAAGAAAGACTCAACAACAAGATATGGATAATTCTTATGACAGACTCAATGATAAATATAAGAATTAAACTGAATAGAAAAACCTGAATTCAGAGTCCAGCTCTGATACCATATGATGAGATTCGAAGCGAGGAAGAAATGTCGAAAAGTTCCGAACTCAGGTTGTGGTTGGACGGATGAATCATGACCCGATATTCACGACGCGATGGCTCGACGATGCGGAATAAAGAACCACGACTTTCGAAACGCCATAAGGATTTGCCCAATCTCCTTGATAAGTCTCTGATTTGAACGCCACAAATATTTTAGCAAATATTTGATAAGTTCGATATTTGAATGCCACAAGAAATATTCTTGATAAGTTCGAAAAACATAGGAATCCACCTATAACTTTTATTGAATCCTCAATAAAAACTGTTTATATCAAAATCGAAGTCTGAATTATAATGAATGGAAAAAGCGTATAAATAAGCAAAATAAAATCCTAGTCGCTAATTTACTCAAAATAAAATTCTAATTAGACTAAAATTCTAAAATAGGCAAACAAATAATTAAAAACGAAAAAATAATCAAAATCCTAGAAAATCCGAAAAATTAGATTTACGGCCGTAAATGACTTTCTATTTAAGACTTACGGCCGTGACCATATTCTTTATGGCCGTAATGAAGGTTCTGCTCAAATTTGCGATAAATGTATTACGATCGTAATTCCAAATGTTACGGCCGTATAAGGCCTTCTGCTTAATTTTCTGGTTTTTTTCGACACGCGGGTTTGATCTTCAAAGCTCGTCGAACCTGTTGAATTCTTGTTTTGGCTTGAATATTTAAATTTTCTTGTGAAGCCTGCTATGGCTCCGATTGTCGAGAGTCCGGAACACATCAGTTTGACTATTGAATACTACTAATATGTAATTTTTACTAATGAACATTTCCAATTGGTATTGATTTTGGTTTGCATAGATAACTGTTTTCTGTGAGGAGACAAAGAAATTAGTATTATTTGCAGCTATTGAAAACCTTTCCCATTTTCATGTTTTGCTTCTTTAAAGTAGAATTTTGCTAGTTGTGATTCATTTTGGCCAATCTTTCCCTTCTTCCCTCTCCTTATGATGAGTACATAACTCAGATATTTCAGTAAAATGATTAATTCTGATTCTTGATTTAGATCTGATATTACTATTTTTTGGTGTTGTAATATAAGTGTGCATTTATCTGCAAGTTCTCTCTTTTCTTTCATATAAAATTCATATGGTTTGAGTGGCATTCTTGCATTACAGTTTTATTTCCCCACAGTAGCTGTGAAACTGTGAGTTTAAATTTAACTTATTTTTTCTTTCTTTACTAGGTTTTCCTTGACAAGGCTCATCCAATGCTTTTGTGGAGCTTTATTTGATGGTCAGAGGTACCGCACCACAATCAAGGAAAAGGATCTCAAGAAAAGCATGGTAGTCAAAACTTTGTACGTCTCTGCCAAACGCGTCGCTTGTACAACCGACGCATTTTGTTTTTAACAACCGACGCAAATGACTCTTTTGTAATAGTGAAGCTAATACGTGAGAGCAAATTCTAAAAATTTCATTCGTAAAATAGTCTCAAATACTAAACGTAAAAGTTTTAATTATACTCTTTACTTTATTCAATATCTGATCTTTTTAATTTATCAGATTTAAGTTCTTAAATGATACTTATCTAAAGCCAATTTGACCTGAATAATTAATTTTGAATTTTTTCCTTATCAAATTGAAAGAAATAATTGATATCCGATGTTTTAGAGTAAATTCAATTATCCTTTTAATTCCTACAACTTTAGGTTTTGATGAACTCATTGGTACAATTTGTAAAATATATGTTACAAACATTAACAATTAGTTCATTGAATTCTATCAAAAATAAAAATAGAAGATGTTAGCAAACTTTTTCTATTTAAAAATAACATGTACAAAAATATTTTTCGGTAATATGACCCCTCGACTACACGGTGAAAAATAAAAATTCACGTTGTATTGGAAACCATCGAATAATAGTATGTTTGATAAATACTATAGATTAAATATTTTGAAATGTATGGTTGGAAGTGGAGGAAAGTGGTAAAATAGTTGTCAAATCAATCAATTAATTAAGTGGTTGAAAATGAAAGTCAAAAAGTGATATATTTTTTTTTTTTAAAGAATGTGTGGTTGAAAATGAACAATGAAAAAAATTATTTTTTAAAGAATCAATTTTATACGAATAAGTAATATATAAAGTCTTATGTCTTGTAGGTTAAACTCTCATTTATAAATTGAAGTATACAGATTAATTTTTCGTACATAAAATTAATTGTATTTGTAAATTTTGGTCATAATGTATTTGCTCTTCTACATGTAATGAAATGAAATATTTGTTTAATATATTTAAATATCAATTATCGGATTAAGATATAACCAATTCTTATAGTACTATTCGCGAAGTCAATTAATTAATCCTGTGAATATCTAGCAGCCTCAATATTTCATTTTGTGAGTTGAAAATTGTAAGAATTTCAACTTTTAGAAATCAATTAACCGTAAGCTTAACGTATTGTGTCCACTGCTTTAAGAGTATCTAATATGGGATGATTAAAAGAGAAAATCTTAAATCAATTGGAAAAGAGGAAAATAAGAAGGATCTACGAAAACTTACTTAACTTTCACCTCGAGTTTTGGATTTATGTGAGCAAGTACATTTCGGAAACAGCTTTCGATAACAATGTCATATTTTAGAAGTCAAATTCCATCGTTTAGCGGTCTGTTTTAACGTTTTTATGTTTTTGTTCACTTTAGGGATAATTTCGTCTTTCTTAAATTTTTAGTTTTATTCAAATTTGTTTTATAGAATCCTATTTAGATTTGTTTTATAGTTTTCTAGTTCGGCTCATTAAGTCTTCATAATTAGATTTTGGTTTTAACTAGAATTCGTTTCAACCCTATAAATACATGTTAAGGGTTGAAAGTATGATAACTTATTCGGTTAATAATTTCTAAATTTTCTTCATTATTGACGTCCATTTGAGCTAAATTTGAGTAAACACTTGTTCGTGTGTTACGAACTAAATCCAGTTAATATTATTCACGTTTTTGTCCTACATCAGTATCTCCAACCATCTCATGGATAAAATAAAAAATAAAAAATATCATGGATTCTTAGTTTATTATATATTTACCTGTCATTTATTTGTTTTTTCTCTCTTTCAGTAATTTCTTATTATACCCAACCCTTAAATAAGGCTCAAAAGGATAAAATAACAATAGCTATTTTTCTACGTTCGTGGATGAAGTAACTAACAAATAAAGGTAGACTTTCTGATTTCAATTGTATTAGCATGTGTTTGGTAAATGTATTATAACACATATTTATAAACATTACAATTTACAATATCACTTTTTAATCACACATATTTTTCGAAACCACTTTTTAACCACAATTTCTACCTAAAAAACCGAAAAAATCAAAAAATAACTGCGCCTTACAGCTACCAAACAGTCTTAATCATGAATTTCAATATTGTTGAACTTTAACTGAGAGTAAGTTAATACACTACACAACTAGAAGTTTGCTAGGAAATGGATACTATAATGAAGAAGTTCATTCAGAAGTTATTTTATATTATTGTTCATTGATGCGTTCACCCGACTGGGCATAAATTGTTAAAAGATAAACCATGTAAACTGTGAATATTTTCAATGATTGGTTGGTATATCCCCCCCCCCCCCCCCCCCTTTTGCACATACACCATATTTGTCTAATGGTATTTATAGTGAGTCAAACTAATTATTATTATTATTATTATTATTATTATTTATTTATTTAACAAGTAAAACTTCGTTTACTATCTTACAATGGTGACTATAAAGATAATACTTTGTTGTTATTTTGAGACTGTAATGACGCTAATGCAATAATCTAAAAGTTGAAGAGTAGATACGATAAAGGCAAAACATACTGTACTATGACTTCAATGTGAATTTCTATTTCCAGTTTATCCAATCTATATATAATGTTCACAGGTTCTATGATTATGATATGAGTAGAAAGATATGTTCACTTTTAGATATAGAGTGTAGTTGGATTAGGGAGGGAGGGAGGGAGGGAAGGGATGCACATTACATCCATGTTGGAAGGCTCACATATTATTTATTTATTTTTTATCTAACTAAACACACTTTAATTATTAATAAGTAATCATATACTTTCTCAATGTCTACTTAATATGCTATTCAACTAGCAAATAAAGAAAATTGATTGTTAATGAATGCCTTAATTTTCTATAAAGATAGAATATGTAGACGGTCTGTAATTCTTTGGTATTGTACAACATTTGGTTATGGAATATCTCAATGGTGGAGGGAGACACTATGGAGCCTGCACGCGCAAAGATTGCTTTCATAACGAAATCTGTTGAAGGTGTAACTGGTGAGAAGCCATCTGAAAAAGCTGCTCCATCACCATTGCATCCTGCTGAAGAGAAGGAGAAGTCAAAGCCTAAACTTGAAACTCACCTGTCATAAAAAAGCCCAAGGAATCTTCCTTACTCTCTAAATCCTCACTACAAAAGCCAAGCTGCCTCCTAAAGAAAGAGAAAGGCGAGTGAGTTTTCCTTCCTCATAAAATTTCAAGTTGATTCTAATAATTATTTATCATTCCCCTAGAGTATGTTTAAGCAATATGTATTCCATCTAGAGTCCACAATATATTCAAAAAATTTATAGCTCCTGCATCTTCAAATTTAGTTCTCCATTTAACTCTCAACTTGGCTTTAACAATCTTCTTTTGCATAGTATACTCAAAAAAGTGGAAAACGAATGGTTTTTTATAACTTATTGGGGGGGCGGGGGGTTGTCTATTTTCCATAGAATGATCGATTGGCTGGCTAAAGCACTTAGACAGTTGAAGATTTTGAAAACACTATTATGCAACCCGTCTTTCTACACGTATGTGTCATAAGAATTTCTCCATCAACAAATAAACCTTGAAAAAATATATATATATTTTTTAATTAATAAAAAGGAGTTTGGTCGATCTAACATATGAAAATTTTCGAGCATGTTTATTACATAGTACTGGTGTTGTTTAATCCACTTTTCCAAACGTTAATCCTTCCAGCAAGTTCAATTTCAAGTGCTGGCATTATCTTGATTACTACATTCTTTCCAAATTATGTGAAAGGTACTTGGTTCCACTGTGCCTCCAAAACATCTATATATATTAACAATGTGCAGGATAGCTGCAGAAACTACAGAAATAGCAAGACACGCTTTTTATCAGGCCTTCTCAGGTAGTATTTTGTTCATGAATTGCCTTGTAGCATTGGAGACTGCAAGGAGGAAGCTTGGACTTTGAATCCCAGCACTTTTATGGATTTGTACAAGAAGGGACAGCACACTTTTCGCACGGAGAAGGATCGCTAGCTGTTGGGTTTGGAGTCAAAACATTTAGGCAAACCCGTATCTTGTGGGAAAGTGTCTTTGCATTAGCAACCTTCTCTTGTGCCAACTCTTCCAGGCGCTTCGTTATTTTGTCCTCTTTCTTCTTTTTACTAGAATCTTGAGAAAGAATTTTTCTAATTGCCTCTGCCTCCAACCCCTCGAGCCACTTTCTCATTTTGAATTTTATGTTTCTGAGCAGCTTCTGCTTTCTTCGTTTGCTGCTTAACTACAGAGAGTTTCTCCTTTTGCTTTCGAGGTGGTGGTAGTAAACCATCCGGGAATTCAAGTTGACACACACCAGATGAGGAGGTATCCTTGCTGGATAAAAGGGCTCATGGGTGAGTTGTGAGAGTCATCTCCCTCTTGCTTGCAATTTTTATTTCTTACAGATCCTTTTGTTTTTTCTTCTTCTTAACCTTAGAGACCCTCGGAAAATTGAAGTAGATTGCGAGGGATCCGGCGGAAGGATTTCTCCTGATGTGGCTTTAATCTTGGGAAGGAAGACATAAATAAGATGCCTGCAAAGAATGCCTTTGACAAGCAAGGTGAGAAGTTGGTTCCAGTTCGTAAGAGAGCTCCTAAGAGATGTGATTTGGATGAGGATGACGATGCTTAGATTCAATATCTCAACAAACTGAAGAATGCAAAGGTTGGGGGATATTATGATTTGGAGACTGAATCAAAAAAATACAAGCATAGTCACTACAACAAATTCAACTTTTTACGGCGTGCATTGCAACCGTAAAACTGCTTTTATGGCGTACGGCTGCATGCGGTAAAAGGTCATGCCGTAAATATTTACGGCATGCTATGATGCACGCCGTAAACACCGGCATTTACGACGTGCATGCACGCCATTAATAATACGGCATGCATAGATGCACGCCGTAAACACCGGCATTTACGACGTGCATGCACGCCATTAATAATACGGCATGCATAGATGCATGTCGTAATACCTTTTACAACATGCGAGATGCATGCCGGAATAAGTGTTACCATTTACGGCATGCATTCTGCACATCGTAAATGGTTTTTTATCAAACACACACACAGAGATATATATATATATATATATATATTATTTCGATCCAACATATAATTACAAAACAAAATTATACACGTTAATATAAAATCATGTTTTACAGAATTTTGGTGAACAAAAATATTTAATATGGTTCAATACACAATAACAAAAATGTACATCTACAACTTCATCTTCTAATTCAGGCCTTGTTTGAATGAAAACTTGTCTTCCACATTGATCCTACAATACAATTATAGAAAGATATAAGAAACATCAAAATCATTAATACAAAGTGTAATATAAGGATATAAGAAATGTCAAAATCATTAATACAAGGTGCCATGCCCTCTAGATAACCATCTATTTTAAAGACTCGCACTCATCACAAGTTCTATTAGGAAACCAATCGAGCAAAACCAGAGTTTATTTATATCTAATATTACATGTCAAATAAACATGTTTGATTTACTGCTCGAGCACAAGAATCCAACTTATTGACTATCCCACAAAATCAAGTAATAATACTAAAGACTAATTATTGCGTAAAATTCGTAACTTAAATAATTTTAAGAACATAAGTAAATATCATGCTAAATAAGATATGCATACCCTTCGTCGTGATAAACATAGGTGATAGGACGGAAATCCCCTAACATTTCAATTACTATGGTTTTGAGCCCAACCTTCAAAAGTGAGGTTTATATAGTTTTAGATGGCATTAGTAAGAAAAATATAAATGGAAGTTTATATGGTTATAGAGGGCATTACTTTGATAGAGGCCGGCCCATTTATGAAGCTTATTTTCCTAAGCTTTTGGGTTCCATGTTAAGCCAGAATGTATTGCTATATCTTGCATTAATTGAAGCTTCATATCCGTTGATGGAAGGGATGACTTCGACTTCTTGATGAACTAAATATAAGAAATCAAATATTTAGTTTCTAAGGAATAGAAAAATTCAATTCTACAACATTCATATATAGAAGATAGAGTACCTCTTTATTGACCTAAACATCTGGAGAATTCTCATCTCTCAGAAAATACAGTTCTCAGCTCCCACAATTCTCATTTCTATTCCAGAGAGCTATATGAAATTCCAAATAAATACATTTAAAGCTCAAACATATCTCATTGAAATAAGGAAGAGCTGCACCGGGCTACATCATGATTTCTGGCCAGATTCACGAATATTTGAAGTATTCAAGATCCAAAAACAAGAAACTGTGAAATAATTTAGAACAGCTTTAAAATAATCAATTTATAGTACAAAATCCAGATCTTTTAGTTTCAACCACCCGGATCTCTTCTTTAAATTTTACTTGTATATATTCTATATAATATACAACCAGGACCACCTTATATAGAAACACAGTTTAACAGAGTGAATCATAATATTTAAATACAAGAAATGAGTGACAAAGTAAAAATTGTTCAAAAAATAAATAAAAATAAGTAGGAAAGAGGAAGAATGTAATTTTACAGAAACAAATTGAATATGTACGGAAAGGTGGGGTTGAGAATACAGTGGAGAAAGAGGAAGGATATAATTTTAGAGAAATGGATTGATATATATGCACGAAAAGGTTGGCGTGGTTTGTAATAAATCAGTGAAGGTCACTAAACTTTGAGTGGAATTTCACTTTATCAATTCAACTTTTTTATCCAGAAATTTAGTGTCACTGTGCCAAAAATAATTTGCCTTTTATGGCCACGAAATTTAATTGTTTTAATATTTATCTAATTGCAAATAATTTCTTTTTTTGAAGGTTTTTTGGAAACATGTGGACATTAATTCTCGGGAATATGATTTGCCACATTATGAGCTAGATAATAAGAGTAAGCATCGATATCAAGGTTATCAATGCCTTGTATTATGGCTTCTCGTAGACCTAACTCAAGAGCCACAAGTTTCGCTTAAAGGTGGCTGAAATTGTTCGATAATGGCTCTGCACAAGCAACTTTAAACAGGCCATGATGCTCTTGAAGGATGTATCCTGCTCCCCATGATTGATATCATTAGGGGCACAAGCAGTGAAGTTTAGCTTCAATGCGTCTTCCATTGGCTCTGCACGTGCGAGGCATGTGTCGTGCTTGTAATCAAGTGTTGAGCATGTGCTGGTGTTAATGTTTTCTTCCCTTGCACCGCAAGAGCAAATGATTGCCCCTTAGCAGTAGGTTGTAGAAACAATTAGCAGAAGATCTCTGTTTCCCCCAATTAGGAAGCAGCATCATACCTTTAGTGTGTGATCACAGAGCGTGATGCAAAGATAAATTTTTTGCATTTTTATTTTGTAATGAAATTAATTTTACTTTCCTGTAAATAGTTATTTGTGCTTCACAGGTAAACCATAAAATATCTAAATTCCTGCTTTATCTTATATCACGATGAAACAGCCTAAACAATGAAAAACATACTTCTAGGCTATCAACCAAAACCTCTTCAACATTTTTAAAGGCGCAACTCTATTCAAGTGCTACATAGTGTAGACTTGACAACACCGCTAGAAGATGCATGGAAGCTAAATTATGAGCTTGATAAGTGTATTTTATACACTTATTTATCTGTCGAAATTAGGATATTATGTTGTTTTTCTTGAATAAGTTCTATTTAGTTTGTGTATATTATTATTATTTCAGGTTTTTATCCCAACATCAAGAAAATGAGGAATTGAAGCAATTACACAACAATTGGATAATAATTGGTGCGAAATCATACAATTTGAAAGTTGGTGAAATTATTCAAGAATAAAAGTGGAGCTTAATAGAAGACATGCCAAAATTCAAGGACCCAAGTGAATTGTTTGGAATAATTGAGGCTTTAAAAGTATAAGCTAGGTATTCATAATTGGGCTTCTTTAAACCCAATTAATATGACTTATTTGGCCCAAAAAGTGTAGGTTGTTGGGGGGATATATACACACATTGCAGTCAAAAATATGGGGGAAGAAGAGCCACCGTGAGGAAAAAAGAAAAAAAAGAAGCAGCGGCTGGAAAAACAAAAAAAAACGTGAGTGTGAGCGAAGACAGAGAGAGGGACGGCTGCTGCTATATATATATTCACATATATACACATACAGCAGAGAGAAGAAATAGCAGTCGGCTAGGAGGAAAGAATTAAAGTGTGCTGCCGGGACTTTTTCTTATATATATATATGTATATACACTTCTTCTCTGTTCTATAAAAGGGGGAGCCGAGTCGGGAGATAGACACATATACATAGGAGAAGGGAAGGCACTCGGCTGTGCAAAGAATAGAAGAGGCTGGTTGCTGGGCATTTAATTAAGGAGGAAGCTAGTGGACGAAAAGGTAGAGAATTGAGTGGTGTTGGTTTGGAATTAACAGAGAACAGTAGCCGACTGGGAATAAAGAGTGTGCGCTGGGAAACAAAATTTTTTTGGAAGATTTGATTGTTGAATTAATTGGACAGATTCTTGGTATTAAAATAGGGTGGTCAGTTAAGTGAAAGAATTGGAGTGTGCGGCTGTGCAAAAATTGAAAAGAAAGTGCCAACTGTGAATTGAATTGAGAAGTGGAACTCGGTTAATTCGTGATGGTGATGTTAATTCTTCAACTCTTTAAATTCCCGGTTTTATTTTTATTATTTATTGCTTTTGATTTCACAAACATGAGTAGCTAAATTTTTTAATTCGGGATTAACGATTTAGATTCAATGTTTCTTGTTTGATTTTAATTCTCAAGTTGGTGCTTTGATATTTATGTATTGATTTTATTATTGCGTTTAATGCTTGAATTGCTTGATCACCAATTCATGAATTAATGGTTGTTTTCATAATCCGAGAGGTGAGTTGACAATTCGATCACGTAATAAAATCCGGCAATTTCAACAAAAAGATAGAGATATGAATTTGTGGTTGCATGTGGTCACTTAGGAATTCTTAGGAAATTTAATGCATTTAGCTAAGGAGAACTCTGACCCGCTGTAGAGATACATGGTTGACTTAGTTAAATAGGTCTAATTTGAACTCGAGAGAGGTAAATTAGATATATGCGTGATTCGACCAAATACAATTTTAGAAAACAACTTGAGATAAGAAATTAAGCTAAAATGTTATTTCGAAATCGTTAGTCCCGATATTCATTCAATTGTTTAAAAAAACCCACCACTCTGTTCTTCCACTTTTATTAATTGCTTTTAGTTTAATTTTTTATTGTTTATTTTAATTGATTTGTTTATTTAATTCATTTTCAATTATTTGTCGTTTCTGTTTTTATTATTTTACAATTTATTTTCTTAGTTAGTTTTGGTTTTCGTCTAGGAATTCTATATTCGAAGTAAATTTATAGCGAATTAAATAGTCCTCGTGGGATCGACAACTCGGACTCAAAAAGTCCACTTTTACTACTTGTTAGCGATATCGTACACTTGCGATATTATTTCACACCAACAGAGCTCATGCATGAGGAGCAGGATCCGTCCGTCGCGAGCATCATGGCTTATTTAAAGCACCTCGTGCAGAGTCATCATCAAATGATTTAAGCCACCCTGAAGCAAAACTTGTTGCCCTTGAGTTGGCTCAACGAGGATCCATAGTACAAGATTTAACGTTACATATTTAATGCATTTTGATTTTTATTTCCATATTTAATGCATTTTCATTTTACTTGTACATATTCTGTAAAATATACAACCAGGACCACCTTATATAGAAACACAGTTTAACAGAGTGAATCATAATATTACAATACAAGAAATGAGTGACTAAGTAAAAATTGTTCAAAAAATAAATAAAAATAAGGAGGAAAGAGGAAGAATGTAATTTTACAGAAACAAATTGAATATGTACGGAAAGGTGGGGTTGAGAATACAGTGGAGAAAGAGGAAGGATATAATTTTAGAGAAATGGATTGATATATATGCACGGAAAGGTTGGGGTGGTTTGTAATAAATCAGTTAAGGTCACTAAACTTTGAGTGGAATTTCACTTTATCAATTCAACTTTTTTATCCAGAAATTTAGTGTCACCGTGCCAAAAATAATTTGCCTTTTATGGCCACGGAATTTAATTGTTTTGATATTTATCTAATTGAAAATAATTTCTTTTTTTGAAGGTTTTTTCGAAACATGTGGACATTAATTCTCGGGAATATGATTTGCCACATTATGAGCTAGATAATAAGAGTAAGCATCGATATCAAGGTTATCAATGCCTTGTATTATGGCTTCTCGTAGACCTAACTCAAGAGCCACAAGTTTCGCTTAAAGGTGGAAGAAATTGTTCGATAATGGCTCTGCACAAGCAACTTTAAACAGGCCATGATGCTCGTGAAGGATGTATCCTGCTCCCCGTGATTGATATCATTAGGGGCACAAGAAGTGAAGTTTAGCTTCAATGCGTCTTCCATTGGCTCTACACGTGCGAGGCATGTGCCGTGCTTGTAATGAAATGTTGAGCATGTGCTGGTGTTAATGTTTTCTTCCCTTGCACCGCAAGAGCAAATGATTGCCCCTTAGCAGTAGGTTGTAGAAACAATTAGCAGAAGATCTCTGTTTCCCCCAATTAGGAAGCAGCATCATGCCTTTAGTGTGTGATCACAGAGCGTGATCCAAAGATAAATGTTTTGCATTTTTATTTTGTAATGAAATTAATTTTACTTTCCTGTAAATAGTGATTTGTACTTCACAGGTAAACCATAAAATATCTAAATTCCTGCTTTATCTTATATCACGATGAAACAGCCTAAACAATGAAAAACATACTTCTAGGCTATCAACCAAAACCTCTCCAACATTTTTAAAGGCACAACTCTATTCAAGTGCTACATAGTGTAGACTTGACAACACCGCTGGAAGATGCATGGAAGCTAAATTCTGAGCTCATGCATGAGGAGCAGGATCCATCCTTCGCGAGCATCATGGCTTATTTAAAGCACCTCGTGCAGAGTCATCATCAAATGATTTCAGCCACCCTGAAGCAAAACTAGTTGCCCTTGAGTTGGCTCAACGAGGATCCATAGTACAAGATTTAACGTTACATATTTAATGCATTTTCATTTTTATTTCCATATTTAATGCATTTTCATTTTACTTGTACATATTCTGTAAAATATACAACCAGGACCACCTTATATAGAAACACAGTTTAACAGAGTGAATCATAATATTACAATACAAGAAATGAGTGACTAAGTAAAAATTGTTCAAAAAATAAATAAAAGTAGGGAGGAAAGAGGAAGAATGTAATTTTACAGAAACAAATTGAATATGTACGGAAAGGTGGGGTTGAGAATACAGTGGAGAAAGAGGAAGGATATAATTTTAGAGAAATGGATTGATATATATGCACGGAAAGGTTGGGGTGGTTTGTAATAAATCAGTTAAGGTCACTAAACTTTGAGTGGAATTTCACTTTATCAATTCAACTTTTTTATCCAGAAATTTAGTGTCACCGTGCCAAAAATAATTTGCCTTTTATGGCCACGAAATTTAATTGTTTTGATATTTATCTAATAGCAAATAATTTCTTTTTTTGAAGGTTTTTTCGAAACATGTGGACATTAATTCTCGGGAATATGATTTGCCACATTATGTGCTAGATAATAAGAATAAGCATCGATATCAAGGTTATCAATGCCTTGTATTATGGCTTCTCGTAGACCTAACTCAAGAGCCACAAGTTTCGCTTAAAGGTGGCAGAAATTGTTCGATAATGGCTCTGCACAAGCAACTTTAAACAGGCCATGATGCTCGGGAAGTGATTGATATCATTAGGGGCACAAGAAGTGAAGTTTTGCTTCAATGCGTCTTCCATTGGCTCTGCACGTGCGAGGCATGTGCCGTGCTTGTAATGAAATGTTGAGCATGTGCTGGTGTTAATGTTTTCTTCCCTTGCACCGCAAGAGCAAATGATTGCCACTTAGCAGTAGGTTGTAGAAACAATTAGCAGAAGATCTCTGTTTCCCCCAATTAGGAAGCAGCATCATGCCTTTAGTGTGTGATCACAGAGCGTGATCCAAAGATAAATGTTTTGCATTTTTATTTTGTAATGAAATTAATTTTACTTTCCTGTAAATAGTGATTTGTACTTCACAGGTAAACCATAAAATATCTAAATTCCTGCTTTATCTTATATCACGATGAAACAGCCTAAACAATGAAAAACATACTTCTAGGCTATCGACCAAAACCTCTCCAACATTTTTAAAGGCGCAACTCTATTCAAGTGCTACATAGTGTAGACTTGACAACACCGCTGGAAGATGCATGGAAGCTAAATTCTGAGCTCATGCATTGTAGCGCCCCGAGTTCCGTATACCCGGTTCACCACGTCATTTACTGGTCTAAATTTTTTCGAATAATATTTTTGCGGAAGAAATAATTGAAATTCATTTTTGGCAACATTAAATAAACTGTAATGGCCGATAAAATTGAAAACATTTATGAAACCATTTGAAATAGTAAATCGAACCATTAATTTTGTAAAGAAATTGCCAATGTCATAATTTCTCAAATAAATGAACTTCTCTAAATTATTCGATGTTTGAAAAATACGGAAATCATTAATGTCAAACTTTCAACAGTTTAACAATTATTGCCACCATCATTCATCGCTCGCCACCGTCTCCGAAATCTGCAAAACTGTTAAAAAGTAGGGTGAGCATTTCATGGAGGAAATACTCAGTAGACTCATCGCAAATTAATTAATTTATAAGATGATTAAACACATAAATCCCGGCTCTTTATAAAACGGGCATTGATAGGGCTTCTTTATAAAACGGCTCTTGATAGATCTCATATTGTGCATTACAGCACGGGACATATTTTGAAAATCATAGGCTCTTTGAAAACAGCTCTTTGAAAATAGCTCTTTGAAAACAGCTCTTTGAAAACAGCTCTTTGAAAATAGCTCTTTGAAAACATCTCTTTGAAAACAGCTCTTTGAAAACAACTCTTTGAAAACAGCTCTTTGAAAACATCTCTTTGAAAATAGCTCTTTGAAAACAGCTCTTTGAAAACCATATACTTATAAAACACATTTTAATTATGCCAAGCATAATTTTCTTTTGAAAGCATAGGGATCATTTTCATCATAACATAGGATAGGATCGAAATCCTCATAAACATAGGGAGACACAAGAATTTTACCGAACTTAGGTGGCAAGAATTCTTATGCAGTAAGTATACCAATGCATAATTTTTTTGAAATTCATAGGGATAATTTCCATCATAACATAGGATAGGATCGAAATCCTCATAAACATATGGAAACACAAGAATTTTACCGAACTTAGGTGGCAAGAATTCTTATTCCATCATAACATAAGATAGGATCAAAATCCTCATAAACATATGGAGACACAAGAATTTTACCGAACTTAGGTGGCAAGAATTCTTATGTGTAGCGCTACTAAAACTCCGGTCCCCTTAACATAATCATAAACTTATCATATGGGACCCATAGCAATCTTGGTAGATTGATTTCATAGCAATGATCCAAAAAAACATTTTCGTGAAGCATAGGGTATACTTACTTTTCGTAAAAACATAAAGTATATTTTCTTTTCATAAAAACATACTTACTTTTCTTAAAAATTGACTTTCACAAGTCACATGACATTTATATGAAATCATAATTTAAATTAATTAATAAGTGCGAGTCTACCTCAAATCCGACGAGTGCAAAGTTGAGCGGGAATGACTTCAATATCTTTAAATTCTCCGTACGCTTCGTCTTAGCCAATAAGTCACTTTAGTCTATCGAATATATAGTTCAAAATGATAAATTATAATTTGAGGACTAAAATTGATGTTTTGAAAGTTGAAGGACTAAAATGAATATCTTTGAAAAGTTGAGGGATTAAAATGAATATCTTTGAAAAGTTGAGGGATTAAAATGAAATAAAGTAAATCAGCAGGGACTGAATTGATCAGATTTTTAAAATGAAAGGGCTGATTAAAATCATTTAAAACTTTGGGACTGAAATGGATAACTTTAAAAGTTGGGGACTGATTTGAAAACCTTTAAAGTGAAAGAGGCTGATTTGAAACAATTTAAAACGTCAGGGACCAAAGTGCAAATTCCGAGAATTAACAATATATTCAGATCTTTACTTCTCTCTCTATTTTCGTAATCAGAGCATTAGAGAGAGACCGAGGGCGGAGACGACGAAAGAGAGACGCGAGGAAGAAATCCGATCCTTACGACCGGCGATTCGCCGGCGCTGGTTATAGCAAGAAGGCGGCCAAGGAGGGTTTCTGATTTGAGGAAGTTTTGATGCGAGATAAGTACGCAAATCAAAGTGATCCGAGACTGAGATCGCGATTTCAAGAGCGCGATTTCTGGTTCAACTCCGGTCAAAGAAACGATGGTCGAAGGTGATGATTCTGACTGTAGGCGATTGATGCAAATTGGTTTTCCAAATTGATGTAGATGATTGGCGTTGAATTTGGGAAAACTGATTGAGGGTTGTAGTTAGGAATTGTGGTTGGTTGTAAATCTCGGTTTAGCTCTTGGCAGTGATGGAGCTGCAGGTTGATGCCAATACAATGATGGTGTATTGGTAATAGCAGTGGTGTTGATAATGGATCTTGGCTATGGTTGAGGTGCTACAGAGTTGTGATTATGATGAGGCTGATGAATTGCAGAGGATGGTGATAGCTGGTGTTAATTATAGTGGTTTGATCATAGTGGTGGTTTGTTGATAATGGAGGAAAAAGGGAAAATAATTGAGTGGAAACATCATGAGAATGATTTATTCTATTTTATGTTATTGGAAATGGGGTTGGCCGATGATGATGATAAAGAGAGGTAGGGAAATGTGAGTTGTGCCATGTGAAAGAATAAAAATTGGAGGTGTGGTTTTGATGGTGGATGATATAATTGGAATTGTGATAGGTGGAGTTGGTGAGGATGTGATGAGCATGATGAAGAACGTATAAAAATAGAGGAAAAGATGGTGGATAGTTAGGTATTAAGAAAAGTGGGAAAACATCATAATTTGGGGAGAGGAATCATGCGGAATAATTCAGTGGAATAATCATAATTTGGTTTACAATATAATATGGATTTTGTATAAATAAAGAGAAAAGAAAGGAGGAGAAAAACGTTTTTAAAACAGATATATTTTGGACTGAAAAATACATTTGAGAAAATAATACTTTGAATAAATAATTAAAATAATATAATTTTAGAAATTCGAATTTTAATTTAAAATCGAACAAATTCGATATTTCTTAACTTGGCTAGACGAATCCGTCGCGGCGTTAACTTCAAAATAATGGGTGAAATAGTAGCGACACAATTTTCTAAATATTAAAATAATTATTTATTGCGTAAAAATTCTGGGTCGCTACAATCTTACCCCCTTAAAATAATTTCGTCCTCGAAATTAAACTTACTCAATCTTATGATTTCTGAATACTTAATCAGAATCTCTTCTTCTTTCTCTTATGTAGCATCATCACTACCATATTTAACCCACTGGACTTTGACTAAATGCATCACTTTGTTTTCTCAAGAACATGGACTTTTCTATAGACATATGTGTCTACTCATAAATTCTTCTGAATCAAAATGAAAATTCCCAATCGTATGTGATATTTCATCATATCTTGTAGTATTCATGTAACTTGTCACTTATCATCGTATCATGTGACCTCAAATATTCGTATATATCACTAAAATTTCAACAAATCTTTACTGACATATCATATCATAATAATTTTTCCTTTCTTCTTATCATCGAATATTCCCAAAATAATCAAAGAATTACCTGAATATTCTCTCTACGTAATATACCCAATAACATATCAACATAATATCATCAACTTATCTTTCCAATATTTGTAACCCAAAATTCAGTAAACAAATATCTTCCAAATAACTAAGATTCTTTACTTAAATGTCACCACATTTCCTGCAAAGTATTTCTTTCACTTATACATACTTATGAATTCTGATTCAATACGGTCCTTATTTCTCTTTCACGTATTCCCGTATCATCTCACTATACCTTGATTATAATATCAAAAATATCAGTACCAAAATCCAAGAAAAATATTCCAAATCTCCAATCTTATCATCAAATCTTCCTTTTATCAAGAAAGTAAACGGCGCATAAACTCTTGTTCCCTCTTTTCCATTATTCTATTCCGCGCTTTCTTGCTGGAATCAATATCACGCGGATTCACTCCGATCCTTAATGCTTTTAAATAGTTCATGCTGGGAAGAGGTTAGATTCATCAAACAATGGATATCATCCTTTCTAACATCCGTAAGTATTATTCCAATCTTCCTATGAATGATCTGAGAAAGATCTATAGAATAAGGCTCGAAAGATTGAGGTTGCTGATGGCTCATGATATTCCAGAAGATGTTCGCTGGTTGATCGAAGCAAAAGTTCGACTATCTGGTGAATTACCTATGACCTTTCCAAAACATATGCCTGGTTTAGGAAAAAGCACGTTTGCAAAGAAACGAAGAGCAAAAAGACTGGGTGGTTGCTACAAATGTGCTCGTTGGAACTGTAATACTCGTTGCAAATCAGTAGGATATTCTTCTACTAATCGGGATGATAAAATCGAATTCATAAAGGGTGGACTGAGTAAGGAGTCTTTGGATGATATTCGACCGACTCTTGAGACGCACCCAAGTGGTTATGTGCAACGTGAACTTCTCTCCTTATACGCTCAGTTTAACGAGGACAAAAATCGTTATAGTCTCCAAAATATAATATCGAAAGATCCTGTTTGCCAGTTTGTTTTACAAAATGAGGTTTCTGGCATTTTAGCAATGATATAAGGTAAATCACATTAAAATATTTTGCTGCTTTCTTTCACGCGTTTTGGAAATAAAATATATTTTCCTTTCTCGAGGTTTTGATAAAGCTGAAAATAAATCACCGAAAGGTGATATCTTTGGTAAAACAGTCAAAAGTTGGCCGATTTTGTCAAAAGTAAATCTTTAATTTTTCAGAATCAATCAAAAACAGTAAATTTTTCCGGCTTTAAATAGCCAAACATATTTCATAGTTCAGGCATCCCAAAATCACATCTTCTTCGTAAGTTTTCCCTTCTTTACTATCAAAGATGGAAGCACCAAAACTTCGACAGATCAAAACTATTTGTGTATTTTGTGGATCAAAAGTGGGGAAAGGCTTCGGTTATCTAGAAGCGGCCGTAGATCTTGGAAAGAAACTGGGGGAAAAATGTATCACTCTTGTGTATGGGGGTGGTAGCAGTGGTCTAATGGGTTGTGTTTCCCAATCTGCTCTTGCAGAGAAATCAAAAGTAATCGGTGTCATACCTGTCCCTTTGGTAGATGTTGCAGGCAAAACACGAGGGCATGAAGTTCAAACCTTATCCATTCATGAACGCATAACTTGTATGTTATATGGTTCTGATGCCTTTATAGCCCTGCCCGGAGGTTTTGGTACCTTAGAAGAAATCTTTAACATTACCTCGTGGGCTCAACTAGATCTCCATACTAAGCCTATTGGGCTTTTGAATGTTAACAATTTTTTTGATGGTTTGTTAACCTTTCTTGATTATGCTGTGGAACAGGGATTCATCTCTCCATTTTCCAGAGGCTCCTTATTTCTGCTCCTACTATTGATGAACTACTGGATAAGCTGCAGTCATATATCTCAATACAAGATCCAGCAGGAGTCAAGATAGATTGGTCACAAGGAAGGGGAATCAAGCGAAAATGGAGTCCAGTTAATGTAAACTTAACTCTGTGAATCTTAGAATAGGTGGGGGTAGAGTACGGAGTATTCTCACTCTCGAGACACCCCTCCATTTACTAGGATTTCTTAATGTTTAAATCTTGTGTGTACTTCAAAGATCCAAGGTGGTAGATTACGGAGTATTCTTACTCTCGAAACACACCTCTTTGAAGGTTTTCTCTTTATATCCTCAAAAGATCAGAGGTGGTAGGATACGGCTACTCCGGAAACACATCTCTCATTCTGAGGATCTTTCCATGTTTTCTCTTATGATTTCATGTGTTTAATGTATTTCCTTTCCAGTGTGACTCTTGTGTGTTCTCCTTATGAGAAAATAATAAAATCTCTGCTATCATCTACTAAATCTCGTTTGTGATGTAAATGAACTTGCATGTCTAACCTTAATTCCTTTAGTGGATGCTTATCATATCATGCTCTTAATTCCAAATAATAAAATTCTTAACAGAGTCTCCCTTGTAATTTGGACTTATCAATTTCATAGGTATACTTCATAACCAACAATAACATATAACTCCACATTTAATCACAACGATCTAAAATATTGAAAACGATTCCAACACTTCAATATCATCAAAAATATCCCATAATTCCATTCATAATTCCTCAGCATAACAATTTCAAATCATATTTTTCAATATCACAATATCACTTCCTTCCATACCTTAATTGGCTCAAAAGATTACTCATACTTATAAATATATGCCATAAATCATATTCCCAAAATTTATTCACAAGGCCAAACTTCATAATAAATTTCTCTTCAACATAGAGGCATAATTCATTTACTCAACATAATATCCATTACTTAAATACCAAAAACTAAGAACCAAATCTTTAAATCTCTAACTTCATAATGCTTCTCATAAAAGTCTCAATAAAATCATATCACTTATAATCTTAACATCTTATCACAACCTCATAATCTGGCTTTCTATTTCTCGTTTAATCTAAACGATAGATAATCTGAACATAATCTAATCCTTTTCGTTAACTTCTCATACTTAGTTCCATGTCTAAAATCAATTATGCAAAGTCCATCTAGGGTTCATCATTTCTAACTCGAGGACAAAAATTATTTAAAAATCATTCTTAAATCATATTATTCTCATTATGCTCAACACTCGTTTTGTTTCTGAAAAATTTCTCATAGTCATGCATTAAAGCATATAAGTTATGACAAAGCATAACAACATCATTATTTCCGAAGAAATACATTCTCATTTCTCATAAATCATAAGTATCCGAAATACTCTTCATTCTTTCTCATAAATCAATAAAATGAGTATTCGAAATACTGAAATAACTTTAAACATCATAAACGTCTTTACCTCGGAGTTGGTGGAACGAATGATGGCAGTGGCAATCTTCATCAATAAAAATCTTATAATGGAAAATATTTCTTGAAAATTCTTTTTGAAAATTTTACCAGTCTACAGAAACGCAGACTAGCTCTAATACCAACTTGTAGCGCCCCGAGTTCCGTATACCCGGTTCACCATGTCATTTACTGGTCTAAATTTTTTCGAATAATATTTTTGCGGAAGAAATAATTGAAATTCATTTTTGGCAACATTAAATAAACTGTAATGGCCGATAAAATTGAAAACATTTATGAAACCATTTGAAATAGTAAATCGAACCATTAATTTTGTAAAGAAATTGCCAATGTCATAATTTCTCAAATAAATGAACTTCTCTAAATTATTCGATGTTTGGAAAATACGGAAATCATTAATGTCAAACTTTCAACAGTTTAACGATTATTGCCACCATCATTCATCGCTCGCCACCGTCTCCGAAATCTGCAAAACTGTTAAAAAGTAGGGTGAGCATTTCATGGGGGAAATACTCAGTAGACTCATCGCAAATTAATTAATTTATAAGATGATTAAACACATAAATCCCGGCTCTTTATAAAACGGGCATTGATAGGGCTTCTTTATAAAACGGCTCTTGATAGATCTCATATTGTGCATTACAGCACGGGACATATTTTGAAAATCATAGGCTCTTTGAAAACAGCTCTTTGAAAATAGCTCTTCGAAAACAGCTCTTTGAAAATAGCTCTTTGAAAACATCTCTTTGAAAACAGCTCTTTGAAAACAACTCTTTGAAAACAGCTCTTTGAAAACATCTCTTTGAAAATAGCTCTTTGAAAACAGCTCTTTGAAAACCATATACTTATAAAACACATTTTAATTATGCCAAGCATAATTTTCTTTTGAAAGCATAGGGATCATTTTCATCATAACATAGGATAGGATCGAAATCCTCATAAACATAGGGAGACACAAGAATTTTACCGAACTTAGGTGGCAAGAATTCTTGTGCAGTAAGTATACCAATGCATAATTTTTTTGAAATTCATAGGGATAATTTCCATCATAACATAGGATAGGATCGAAATCCTCATAAACATATGGAAACACAAGAATTTTACCGAACTTAGGTGGCAAGAATTCTTATTCCATCATAACATAAGATAGGATCAAAATCCTCATAAACATATGGAGACACAAGAATTTTACCGAACTTAGGTGGCAAGAATTCTTATGTGTAGCACTACTAAAACTCCGGTCCCCTTAACATAATCATAAACTTATCATATGGGACCCATAGCAATCTTGGTAGATTGATTTCATAGCAATGATCCAAAAAAACATTTTCGTGAAGCATAGGGTATACTTACTTTTCGTAAAAACATAAAGTATATTTTCTTTTCATAAAAACATACTTACTTTTCTTAAAAATTGACTTTCACAAGTCACATGACATTTATATGAAATCATAATTTAAATTAATTAATAAGTGCGAGTCTACCTCAAATCCGACGAGTGCAAAGTTGAGCGGGAATGACTTCAATATCTTTAAATTCTCCGTACGCTTCGTCTTAGCCAATAAGTCACTTTAGTCTATCGAATATATAGTTCAAAATGATAAATTATAATTTGAGGACTAAAATTGATGTTTTGAAAGTTGAAGGACTAAAATGAATATCTTTGAAAAGTTGAGGGATTAAAATGAATATCTTTGAAAAGTTGAGGGATTAAAATGAAATAAAGTAAATCAGCAGGGACTGAATTGATCAGATTTTTAAAATGAAAGGGTTGATTAAAATCATTTAAAACTTTGGGACTGAAATGGATAACTTTAAAAGTTGGGGACTGATTTGAAAACCTTTAAAGTGAAAGAGGCTGATTTGAAACAATTTAAAACGTCAGGGACCAAAGTGCAAATTCCGAAAATTAACAATATATTCAGATCTTTACTTCTCTCTCTATTTTCGTAATCAGAGCATTAGAGAGAGACCGAGGGCGGAGACGACGAAAGAGAGACGCGAGGAAGAAATCCGATCCTTACGACCGGCGATTCGACGGTGCAACGCCGGCGCTGGTTACAGCAAGAAGGCGGCCAAGGAGGGTTTCTGATTTGAGGAAGTTTTGATGCGAGATAAGTTCGCAAATCAAAGTGATCCGAGACTGAGATCGCGATTTCAAGAGCGCGATTTCTGGTTCAACTCCGGTCAAAGAAACGATGGTCGAAGGTGATGATTCTGACTGCAGGCGATTGATGCAAATTGGTTTTCCAAATTGATGTAGATGATTGGCGTTGAATTTGGGAAAACTGATTGAGGGTTGTAGTTAGGAATTGTGGTTGGTTGTAAATCTCGGTTTAGCTCTTGGCAGTGATGGAGCTGCAGGTTGATGCCAATACAATGATGGTGTATTGGTAATAGCAGTGGTGTTGATAATGGATCTTGGCTATGGTTGAGGTGCTACAGAGTTGTGATTATGATGAGGCTGATGAATTGCAGAGGATGGTGATAGCTGGTGTTAATTATAGTGGTTTGATCATAGTGGTGGTTTGTTGATAATGGAGGAAAAAGGGAAAATAATTGAGTGGAAACATCATGAGAATGATTTATTCTATTTTATGTTATTGGAAATGGGGTTGGCCGATGATGATGATAAAGAGAGGTAGGGAAATGTGAGTTGTGCCATGTGAAAGAATAAAAATTGGAGGTGTGGTTTTGATGGTGGATGATATAATTGGAATTGTGATAGGTGGAGTTGGTGAGGATGTGATGAGCATGATGAAGAACGTATAAAAATAGAGGAAAAGATGGTGGATAGTTAGGTATTAAGAAAGTGGGAAAATATCATAATTTGGGGAGAGGAATCATGCGGAATAATTGAGTGGAATAATCATAATTTGGTTTACAATATAATATGGATTTTGTATAAATAAAGAGAAAAGAAAGGAGGAGAAAAACGTTTTTAAAACAGATATATTTTGGACTGAAAAATACATTTGAGAAAATAATACTTTGAATAAATAATTAAAATAATATAATTTTAGAAATTCGAATTTTAATTTAAAATCTAACAAATTCGATATTTCTTAACTTGGCTAGACGAATCCGTCGCGGCGTTAACTTCAAAATAATGGGTGAAATAGTAGCGACACAATTTTCTAAATATTAAAATAATTATTTATTGCGTAAAAATTCTTGGTCGCTACATGCATGAGGAGCAGGATCCATCCTTCGCGAGCATCATGGCTTATTTAAAGCACCTCGTGCAAAGTCATCATCAAATGATTTCAGCCACCCTGAAGCCAAACTAGTTGCCCTTGAGTTGGCTCAACGAGGATCCATAGTACAAGATTTAACGTTACATATTTAATGCATTTTCATTTTTATTTCCATATTTAATGCATTTTCATTTTACTTGTACATATTCTGTATAATATACAACCAGGACCACCTTATATAGAAACACGGTTTAACAGAGTGAATCATAATATTACAATACAAGAAATGAGTGACAAAGTAAAAATTGTTCAAAAAATAAATAAAAATAAGGAGGAAAGAGGAAGAATGTAATTTTACAGAAACAAATTGAATATGTACGGAAAGGTGGGGTTGAGAATACAGTGGAGAAAGAGGAAGGATATAATTTTAGAGAAATGGATTGATATATATGCACGGAAAGGTTGGGGTGGTTTGTAATAAATCAGTGAAGGTCACTAAACTTTGAGTGGAATTTCACTTTATCAATTCAACTTTTTATCCAGAAATTTAGTGTCACCGTGCCAAAAATAATTTGCCTTTTATGGCCACGGAATTTAATTGTTTTGATATTTATCTAATTGCAAATAATTTCTTTTTTTGAAGGTTTTTTCGAAACATGTGGACATTAATTCTCGGGAATATGATTTGCCACATTATGAGCTAGATAATAAGAGTAAGCATCGATATCAAGGTTATCAATGCCTTGTATTATGGCTTCTCGTAGACCTAACTCAAGAGCCACAAGTTTCGCTTAAAGGTGGCAGAAATTGTTCGATAATGGCTCAGCACAAGCAACTTTAAACAGGCCATGATGCTCGTGAAGGATGTATCCTGCTCCCCGTGATTGATATCATTAGGGGCACAAGAAGTGAAGTTTAGCTTCAATGCGTCTTCCATTGGCTCTACACGTGCGAGGCATGTGCCGTGCTTGTAATGAAATGTTGAGCATGTGCTGGTGTTAATGTTTTCTTCCCTTGCACCGCAAGAGCAAATGATTGCCCCTTAGCAGTAGGTTGTAGAAACAATTAGCAGAAGATCTCTGTTTCCCCCAATTAGGAAGCAGCATCATGCCTTTAGTGTGTGATCACAGAGCGTGATCCAAAGATAAATGTTTTGCATTTTTATTTTGTAATGAAATTAATTTTACTTTCCTGTAAATAGTGATTTGTACTTCACAGGTAAACCATAAAATATCTAAATTCCTGCTTTATCTTATATCACGATGAAACAGCCTAAACAATGAAAAACATACTTCTAGGCTATCAACGAAAACCTCTCCAACATTTTTAAAGGCGCAACTCTATTCAAGTGCTACATAGTGTAGACTTGACAACACCGCTGGAAGATGCATGGAAGCTAAATTCTGAGCTCATGCATGAGGAGCAGGATCCATCCTTCGCGAGCATCATGGCTTATTTAAAGCACCTCGTGCAGAGTCATCATCAAATGATTTCAGCCACCTTGAAGCAAAACTTGTTGCCCTTGAGTTGGCTCAACGAGAAGCCATAGTACAAGATTTAACGTAACATAATTAATGCATTTTCATTTTTATTTCCATATTTAATGCATTTTCATTTTACTTGTATATGTTCTGTATAATATACAACCAGGACTACATTATATAGAAACACAGTTTAACAGAGTGAATCATAATATTTAAATACAAGAAATGAGTGAAAAAGTAAAATTGTTCAAAAAATAAATAAAAATAAGGAGGAAAGAGGAAGAATGTAATTTTACAGAAACAGATTGAATATGTACGGAAAGGTGGGGTTGAGAATACAGTGGAGAAAGAGGAAGGATATAATTTTAGAGAAATGGATTGATATATAAGCACGAAAAGGTTGGCGTGGTTTGTAATAAATCAGTGAAGGTCACTAAACTTTGAGTGGAATTTCACTTTATCAATTCAACTTTTTTATCCAGAAATTTAGTGTCACTGTGCCAAAAATAATTTGCCTTTTATGGCCACGGAATTTAAATGTTTTGGTATTTATCTAATTGCAAATAATTTCTTTTTTTGAAGATTTTTTCGAAACATGTGGACATTAATTCTCTGAAATATGATTTGCCACATTATGAGCTAGATAATAAGAGTAAGCATCGATATCAAGGTTATCAATGCCTTGTATTACAGGCCATGATGCTCGTGAAGGATGTATCCAGCTCCCCATGATTGATATCATTAAGGGCACAAGCAGTGAAGTTTAGCTTCAATGCGTCTTCCATTGGCTCTGCCCGTGCGAGGCATGTGCCGTGCTTGTAATCAAGTGTTGAGCATGTGCTCGTGTTAATGTTTTGTTCCCTTGCACCGCAAGAGCAAATGATTGCCCCTTAACAGTAGGTTGTAGAAACAATTAGCAGAAGATCTCTTTTTCCCCCAATTAGGAAACGGCATCATGCCTTTAGTGTGTGATCACAGAGCGTGATCCAAAGATAATTGTTTTGCATTTTTAATTTGTAATGAAATTAATTTTACTTTCCTTTAAATAGTGATTTGTGTTTCACAGGTAAACCATAAAATATCCAAATTCCTGCTTTATCTTATGTCACGATGAAACAGCCTAAACAATGAGAAACATACTTCTAGGCTATCAACCAAAACCTCTCCAACATTTTTAAAGGCGCAACTCTATTCAAGTGCGACATATTTTAGACTTGACAACACCGCTGGAAGATGCATGGAAGCTAAATTCTGAGCTCATGCATGAGGAGCAGGATCCGTCCTTTGCGAGCATCATGGCTTATTTAAAGTACCTCGTGCATAGTCATCATCAAATGATTTCAGCCACCTTGAAGCAAAACTTGTTGCCCTTGAGTTGGCTCAACGAGAAGCCATAGTACAAGGGGAATGATTTAACGTTACATATTTAATGCATTTTCATTTTTATTTCCAGACCAGTTTGGGCCAAACAAAATAAAGTAAATATATAAAAAAAAAAATTGAAAACCCAATGGATCTAGCATGAGCATCTGACCGCCCTCGCTGTAAAATCATGCATAAGTGGTGGATTTGAGAAAAAAATGGGTAGAGAAGTAAGTTTGGATCATAGCTCATTGATTACAGTGACACCGAGGGACGATGACGATGAATATTCCGGGGACGACGACGATGTTGAGTTAAATTCTTGGGCATTATTATAATATTATTTTTTTGTATAAAAATAAATATTGTACTTAATTTCATTTTCTAATACACTTTATTATTGTTTTCATTTTCAATTAATATTTCATTAAAATATTTAGTAATCCACAATGTTTCAATACTCGTTCGACGATAAAAAAAAAAAAGAAGTTATATAGCAATGACTATTGTCATCGCTATACCTTACCTACATAGTCGACAAAAGTCATCTCTGTCGGTATTAGCGACGACACTTGTCATTGCTAAAGGCTTACTATTAGAGACAACTTTTGTCATTGCTAATGGATGCCTGCTACAACAACATCTTCAAAGGCGACATTTGTCTTCTCAATAGGCTTTGAGTCAATAGGGACTACAAAAAGTTTGCTAAAAAAACTATGTATAATTAGCCTACAAAATTCTACCTATTAAATGAGATTTGTAGCCAAATTTACTTTTTCACACAAAAATAAATTTTCGTTGGGATATAATTTGATAGAAGAAAATTTTAATTAGTAGCATGAGTTTCTTTTCCCCACAAATTTGATATTTTGAAGATGTATTTTTTGTATGCGAAGTCTTCTTTAACCTGCAAAATGAGATTTCGTAGTGTTAACAATTTCACTTAAAAATATGTATACTTAGCATACAAAATATGAGGATCAACACGAATCTTAATTTGTAATTGGGATTTAATTGTCCCTACAAATTTGATATTTTGTATGTGAAAGTTTGGCTCCAAAATCTGAAAAATTAGATGGCTTGTGCCCAATAACATATTTATTTTACCGATAAAAAATATGTTGGACAAGATATTTCTTTTACATTCAAAAAATTCAATCCATTTGTGGACTAAAAAATAGCGGGAAAACTAGCTCTATTTTATAAGCTGTATTGACATTGTTAATAAGCTAAGCCACATCTTTTATAACCCATACTGTTTGTCTCCATTTTTATTTTGGCCCTCGAAAGAAAAAAAAAATGACTTCGTCTCTTTGGTTGTGTATTTGAATTTCCCAATTTTCTCTCTCTGCATTTTCATCTTTCCCCTTCTGCTATTCTCGCTCTAGATGTACTAAATATTCTTTTCAACAATTTCTTTCATTTATTTTTCAAAGAACACAGATACTTCTGAAAGATCAAGATCACCAGAGAGCTATATGAATTAATTCCAAATAAATACATTTAAAGCTCAAAGATATGGCACACTCATTGATACAAGGAAGAGCTGGACCGGGCTACATCACGATTTCTGGCCAGAATCACCAATATTTGAAGAATTCAAGATCCAAAAACACGAAACTGTGAAATAATTTAGAGCGACCCGTAAATAATCAATTTATAGTACAAAATCCAGATCTTTTAGTTTTAACCACCCGGATCTCTTCTTTAAATTTTACTTGTATATATTCTGTATAATATACAACCAGGACCACCTTATATAGAAACACAGTTTAACAGAGTGAATCATAATATTTAAATAAAAGATATTAGTGACAGAGTAAAAAGTGTTCAAAAAATAAAAAATAAAAAATGAGTAAAGAGGAAGAATGTAATTTTACAGAAACAAATTGTATATGTACGAAAAGGTGGGGTTCAGAATACAGTGGAGAAAGAGGAAGGATATGATTTTAGAGAAATGGATTGATATATATGCATGGAAAGGTCGGGGTGGTTTGTAATAAATCAGTGAAGGTCAGTAAACTTTGAGTTGAATTTCACTTCAGCTATTCAACATTTTTATTCAGAAATTTAGTGTCATTGTGCCAAAATAATTTGCCTTCTATGGCCACGGAATTTAAATGTTTTGATATTTATCTAATTGCAAATAATTTCTTTTTTGAAGATTTTTTCGAAACACGTCGACATTAATACTCTGGAATATGATTTTCCACATTATGAGCTGGTTAATAAGAGTAAGCACCGACATCTAGGTTATTAATGCCTTGTACTGTGGCTTCTCGTAGAGCCAATTCAATTGCCACAAGTTTCGCTTAAAGGTGGCTGAAATTGTTCGATAATGGCTCTGCACGAGCAACTTTAAACCGGCCATGATGCTCGCAAAGGATGTATCCTGCTCCCCATGCCTGATAGTATTAGGGGAACAAGCAGTGAATTTTAGCTTCAATGCGTCTTCCATTGGTTCTTCACGTGTGAGGCATGTCCCATGCTTGTAATTATGTATTGAGCTCGAGCCGGTGTTAATGTTTTCTTCCCTTGCACCACTAGAACAAATGATTTCCCCTTAGCAATAGGTTATGCCTTTACTGTGTGATCACAGAGCGTGATCCAAAGATAAACATTTTCCATTTTTATTTTTTTATGCAATAACTGATACTCTCCTATAAATAGTGATTTGTGTTTCACGGGTAAAACATAAAATATCTAAATTCCTGCTTTATCTTATTTCACAAGGAATTAGCCTAAACAATGAGAAACATACTTCTAGGCTATCAACCAAAACCTCTCCAACATTTTTAAAGTTACAACTCTATTCAAGTGCTACATACTGTAGACTTGACAATACCGCTGGAAGATGCATGGAAGCTAAATTCTGTAGAAACTGTATTATCTTAATTATTGAATTACAGTTGTATACATTTTTATAGTAGAGTCAGCTCTTTACAAGGAAACTAAATTAAATGCATTTACAGAAAATATTGCAGTAGCTTAAATGATGCTGATCCATATTCTGTGCTATGCAGGCTGTGATTTTGGAGCAGATGCAGGCTGTGACTGTGGAGCCGGCGCAAGCTGTGTTTGTGGAGCAGGCTGTGATTGAGGCGTGACCCAATCGCATAGATTGATTCTGTTTAACATCCCCCAAACAAACTAGACGGTCCTTGACGGACGAGTTTGAGTGTAAGGAGGAAATGTCGTTGTTTAAGGAGAGGCTTTGTAAGAAGATCAGCCGGCTGGTCGATGGAGGGAATAAAGCAAACACGATGACTTCCAGTAGCTACTTTTTCACTAAAAAAATGGTAATCTAGCCCAATGTGTTTAGTGCGTGCATGGAAGACAGGGTTTGAGGCCAAATATGTCGCACTTAGATTATCACAATGAAGTAGAACACGAAAGTGCACATGACCTCCAAGTTCGTACAGTAAGAATGCTAACCAAGTTGTCTCGGTGCTGCTACTAATTTTGTCAGCTTATATCTATTGTCCTGATGTTTGTCACAAATCTCCCTACAAAATATCATTATCTGGGAAATTTTTACCTGCAAAGATGAACTTTTCCCCACAAAAATGATTTTCATGCGGAGTTTTAAATTCTTTTGGTCTACACATGGAAAGGTCAGGGTGGCTTTTAATAAATCAGTGAAGGTCACTAAACTTTGAGTGGAATTTCATTTTAGCTATTCAACTTTCAAAAATTTAATTTCATTGTGCCAAAATAATTTTCCTTTTATGGGCACCAAATATAAGTGTTTTTATATCTCTAATTGCAAAGAATTTTTATTTTCATGATTTTTCAAAACATGTCATTTATTCTTTGGAATATGATTTGCCACATTATGAGCTAGACAATATGCACACTAGGGTAATGTTTCATAGAAAATATTATTTGAACCGAAAACTGTAATCAAAAGTGTGACTGAATTTTTGTGGGCCGTTGATTTTGGAGTTGATGTGATGGGTAAAATAAATAGATGTTGCCATATCTACTAAAACTTTATGTCAAATTTATGTTCCCGTAGCATGACTCAATGTTTCATATTTGTTCTCATTGCATTCTCTCTCTCTCTCACCTTCATCTACTCAAACCTCCAGTTCTCTATCGCTACCACGCATCTGAGTCTCTCCTTTATATATATTGACTATAGCTGCCAAAAGTCCAGATATGTATACACGTGAATAGAGATTCCGTAAGAGGAAAAGGATGCACATCAAAGCATTTTGGTTTATAATGCAGCCTTGAGGGTTTGAATCCAGGGATAATGGCCAAAGTATCGGATGTTAAGCAGTTCGGGTTCTTCCAACTGCCCAGATTCCAAGAGTTCGTTGTCTTGTGGCCAAGACCGTCGCTAAGCAGACCCCACCCCTGGTGACCTCCAGTCGGTGCAGCATGAATGTCCAATCCCTATTTCTTTGTTTTTTCTGCATTTCCGGTTTCAGGGAAATTGCTGTTTATTTAGATTGGGCATGATCCTTTTTCAATAGCTATTTGCAGGTCTTAGATATAAGATTCCATCACTTTGAGATTCCATCCTTTTTCAATAGCTATTGCTTTGTTCACGACTGATTTTAATTTATTTCATGTACTGTTGATATTTGTTTGGAAGTTCTTTGGGCATAAGTTTTCAAATTTTTCAATTTTCTTTGTGTTTTAAGGTTAGCAATATCATATGCAATGAGTGTAGAGGTTTTACGATAATTTAATGAAAACAAATGTGGCTATTACTATTTTAATTTATATTAGGATTGTCATAAAAGTATATGTTTCCAACTTGTCGCTATTTGTAAATATGTCATTAGTTTTTCAGTGCTTCAATTTTATGAAGTATTACTTTGTATGTTCTAATTGGAATGAAGGGATGAGAAAAGGAATAGACTGAATATTTGTTCTCCCTTTAGTTAATGGTACTTAATTGTGTATTGGGGTGTTGAGCAATTTTGAAATCAAAGAATGCTGTCAAATATTTATTGCCCAACATTTACGTATATACTTTAAAGTCTTATATATTTTAATTGGAAAATAACAAAAAAGCAACATAAATTACTAAAATTATCTGCACTAATCAATACTTAATTACAAGCAAGACACATGTCTCGCACGGGCAGACACTAATATTCCAATAGTATTCGCTTGCTTAGTCGAGTCTGTTTAATACCATTCTCTTTAAAGGTGTGATTGAGTGACAGGCCAACCAATGCTCATCCTAACCTGTATTTTTTATTTATTTATTTATTTTTTCAAACAATCTAATTAACCAGGAGGAAATGGAATCAGATCTTTGAAGTTATTACAGCTTTAAACGGTAAAAGCTAAATCTTGTTTACCAAGTCTGTACTTACTAAATACATACAGATATATACACCTAACACGTGATTACCATTACAGGCTAACATCTCCAATATTGTCACAGCGAGACTCAAAAGACAAGAATACAACTCTCTGCTCCAGGCAACAGAAGGGTGTATTCAGAATTGTGCTTTTACAAAGGCGTGCCTGCTAAGCCTTCAAAATCACACTCGACATTATTGATGCTCCCTTTAATTTCCAGCAGTTTAGACTGCAAAGAAGCAACTTCATGATTCTTCGTCTCTTTAGTTGAGCTGGCAACTGAAAGCTTTTCTTGCAAGTTCCTATCTGTATGTTTATCTCACCAATCTCTTCGTCAACCTTATTTATCTCAAGATTATGCTCAACAATTTGGCCATTAATTTCCTATAACTTGCCCATAAACGTTCCCTGCCTTTCTTTCACTGATCCCAAGCCAGTAATGCGGTTGCGCACTACCACAACAACAAATCCGTGCCTTTCCAAGTGCTACATATCATGCATGGCCTTGACAACACCACTGGAAGATGCATGGAAGCTATATTTTGCTGCCTATGTCCCTAATGAGCTCACTCATGGGGAGCAGGATATGTCCTTCGCAAGCATCGTGCTTATTTAAAGCAGCTTGTGCAGTGACATTGTCAAATGATTTCAGCCACCTTGGAGCGAAAGTTGTGGCTTTTGATTTAGGTCTACAAGAAGCCATAGTACAAGGGGAGTGAACTAAAAGTAGCTCTTCATTAACGAGTGGCTCTTCACCTGCACGTGCGCGAATCGTGCAAATGTGGTGGACGCAGCAACAAATATGTAGAGAAGTAAGTGCGGATTAACTCGTTGATTTCAAAATTTAAAGATCAGAGAAATAATAAATGCATTTGGATTAGAAAAAAGTGGAAGTATTGATTATTAATATTTGAAACCTGCCAATTGATTACAGTGACACCACTTTATGTAGGAAAACTAATGACATTCTTAGTAAAGTAAAATGTTAGAAATAATAAGTAACAATGAAATAAATATAAAAATTTAGAAAGTAACTGATTATTCCAGTCTTGCAAAATTTCTATAATCCTCCATGATCTTCCACCGCTTGACTTTGGGTGGTTATATACTCCATTATTTTACCAATTAAAAATTAATGTGTCCAATTCCCGTTAGAGTCATTGATATTCGCTCTTGAATCTTAGATTATCATTTTTATGCTCAAAGGAAAAAATAGGCAAGTTACTGGTTCAAGTGGCAGATTATGAAAATGTTATAAAATATGGTTAAACATAGTAATATAAAGGTCATTGTTCACTCTAAAATAGAAAATGAATTCGTCACAGTTGAAAAAACAAAGAAACGACCAAAACAAAATGATTTTTCAATTGTATTCCATAATAATTTTATTCAGAAATAAAAATTCAAAAATAGTTTCCTGGTTAATCTAGAACTGACAGTACAAACCTAGAATCTCTGAATTGTGCAAGTTGAAATGTATGATCTGGTAAGGCTTGCTTATCTTATAGTTTAGGGGCTTTATCCATCTTTGGTTTCATTGCTTTTTTTGTGTGATTCGATAACACTGCTTATCCTAGCGAGTTTTATGGACCTACTAGATTAGAAGCTTCTCAAGCACAATCATTTACTCTTCTAGTTAGAGACCAACGTCTTGGGGCCGAGTATTCAACTTTTTAAAGTCTTCATAAGAAAGAAACAAGGAGCAACTGTTCTTGTCCATTCTGGGGAACTCACATACGAAGGGGATAATTACATTAATATACGAAAAATCGAGATCTGGTGAATTGAAAAATAAATCTTTACTGGTTCTACCTCCTACTTATGTGATATATGATATGTTGTTATGCCAAGAAAATGTTTATCATGATTTGTATGTTTATGTGTATTTTCATATAAAGTTAATTACTTTGTAATGAGTTTATTGAGTATTTCTTTGAAATACCCACTCCGTTATTAACAATTTTTGCAGACTTTGGAGACGGTGGCGAATGATGGGCAGTGGTGGTAAATGGATAAATAAATGATTTGATTCAAAGTTTACATTAAGCTTTAAATTGATGTTTTATCAAATGTTGAAAATTTTGAATTTATATTCATTGGAGGATTGTTTTTATAAAAATTTATGTGAGTTTTAAATTTCAAATATTTTTCGCTAAATTAATATTTTGAAAGTGAGAATGAGAAAGAATGAAGTGTTGTTCCGAGTATTTAGAACTCGGGATGTTACAATTTACTTCACAGGAATTGATCCTCATCCGATGGTCGTGCCACCATGAACTAATACCAGATTTGAAGGTCGCGAAGTTTTGCGACTCTTTCTAGGGTTCACCACCTCAGCAACGTCTCATCTCGTCGGAGTACTTCTGAGACTTCATTTTTTTCAATCAAGAGCAAAACCCAAGAAAACAACTCTCTTTCTCTGTAAAGGTAATGCTCTAAAAATTACTATATGTTTTTACCGATGGTCGCAAACCATCATTTTTTTTTTTTTTTGCAAGATCACATGTTTTATGATATTTCCATTTCTCAAATTGTTTTTCCTAATGCAATCCAGAATTTTTTATATTATTTCCCAATTTACTCCATAAATACTGAGGAATTTTTGTTTTTAGCCTAATTTTTGAAATCCTCTAAAATTTTAACACATGCTGAAGATTTCTGGCACCTGACCTTGTCTGTAATAGTGGTAATTTCCCAATTATCTAAACTTGGAATCTTGAAGAGGAAAAAATCGTTCTCATGCCTCAGATTTAATTTCAAGTTCACCAGCCCTGTTTATTTCAAATGTACCTATCGGTCTTTACAACTTTGTCGCGGCTATACGATATTCGTAATTGTATTCTTGACATTTAATGCTTAAAAATTACTTTTTTAAGTTCAACAAAATTCACACAATGTACAAAACACTCGACCAAACAGGAAATAAAATTACAAATTACCACTTTCCAAGACAAAACGGTAACCTGACCGAACAACCCACACGACTTTTCATTTCTGTTGCATCTTCCTTCTTCCTTCTCTGAAGCTGCCTACAACTAAAATACTTAAAAATGGTTGCATCCAACTTGGTTAAATCTGGGCATAATTATGCATTTAAAGGGCGACCTAAAGTCCAACATGGTCAAGTGCCCACGCTGGGCCTTAGCTAGCTCCGCCCCTTCCTTGGGTTGTATACGTGTTGTAAACATCTGGGGAGAACAACGTACCTTTTCCGTTGATAAACTATTTTCGTAACAATATTATGTACTCACAATGTATTAGTCCTGGCTCCTGTTTAGTTGCTTAATATGGATATGTACATACAATTCTTGAGTAATTTACATTAATCCCTAGTTTCAAAATTTTAGGCTTAGTAGTGTCACAAAGGCTATAGACTCAGGTTAGTTTAATTTACATTAATCCCTAGTTTCAAAATTTTTTCACTGGTACTAGATTATTTTTCTTGCATGTACATCCTTAACAGAGCAAAGATAATCAGGGCAGTTTTTTATATTTTATCAGGATATTATCTTGACATGCTAAAATGGTAAATAAAAACAAAGAAATGAGATTCTCCAGACAAAATCTTTGCTATATCTATTCATGTTTCATGCAGGTACAAGATGTTGATTATTTACCAATCATGGGAACTAACAACGCTGCCATAGCTTACTACTGTCTGTTTTGCTTTTTTGTTATTTTTCTATTTTGTTATGTTTCTGTAGCACTTGTTGCACATTATCTTATATGATGTCTTGGGTTTAAGTCCTTTAAGTAGTAAATAAAATATATGTAGTAGGATAAACTTGTTGCAAGTTTTAACGATACTTCTTTATCTTTTCAGTTGCTCTGCTGGATCTTGTACAAAAAGATCAAGGAATACTTGGAGATATGTTTAAAAATTTTGGTATAGGAATTCGTTTCTTTGAATTATGAGACAAATAGTGATGCACAAAACCTATATTCTATGAGATAACAAAAAATAGGGAACTTTGTGTTTATAAGCCATATCTTATTACGAAAAGAAGTTTATAGATAGTATTATACAACTTAAATAATATAATTTAAAATAAATGGAATATTTATGAAAAGTAAAAAATATAAAATAAAAACTTTTACATTCGATCGTTGAGACAATTTTACGGATAATATATTTTCCTTGAATAGTTTATGAATAACATTAAGAGAAATAACAACATTAATTCGCTACATGTGATTAACAGTACCCAAAAAAAAGTATATTTCCATCGAGAAAATGGCTCCACGGAAGAAGTCTAAAAAAAAAAACTGAACTCAATATCATAAATCCACCAAAAAAAGATCCAACATTTTAAAAGAATAAGTAGTCACATAAAATCTACCACCAATTTATTCACTTGACTGAATTCGGATTGAAGGCATATAGTAAAACTGATATGAAACAGATATATAGGTGCTTCTTACCTATATGAATAAAGAACTTCCGACCACTTTTAGCCTGAAATTTTTTCCTTGACTGCATAAAACCAACATCCACATTAATTCGCTACGTGTGATTAACATTACCCAAAAAAATGTGTATTTCCATCGAGAAAATAGCTCCACGGAAGAAGTCTAAAAAAAAAATGAACTCAATATCATAAATCCAACAAAATCCCACCAAAAAAAGATCCAACCTTTTAAAAGAATAAGTAGTCACATAAAATCTACCACCAATTTATTCACTTGACTTAATTTGGATTGAAGGCACATAATAAAACGGATATGAAACAGATAGTGCTTCTTACCTATATGAATAAAGAACTTTCGACCACTTTTAGCCTGAAGTTTTTTCCTTGACTGCATAAAACCAACATCCACATTAATTCGCTACATGTGATTAACATTACCCAAAAAAAAAGTGTATTTCCATGGAGAAAATCGCTCCACGGAAGAAGTCTAAAATAAAACTGAACTCAATATCATAAATCCAACAAAATCCCACCAAAAAAAGATCCAACCTTTTAAAAGAATAAATAGTCCCATAAAATCTACCACCAATTTATTCACTTGACTTAATTCGGATTGAAGGCAGATAGGTGCTTCTTACCTATATGAATAAAGAACTTCCGACCACTTTTAGCCTGAAAAATTTTCCTTGAATAGTTTACGAATAACTTTAAGAGAAATATCATCATATGGTTTATTTTGATTTACATCCACGAGTCCATAATTGTTCAGAACCTGAAATGAATTAAAAAAATGGTTTTCAAAATATAAAAAATGGGAGAGAATAGTTGATTAACAGAAGTGCATCTAAACTTAGGATTTTGGCTTGCTACGATGATAACCTTAAGAAATGCAACAAACTACTGTCAACCAAACAAAGACCAATTATTATCTTGTAGATATATAGTAAATCTGTCAAATCGTTCTAGCAACCTGGTAATTAAATGCCATATCAGTAAAAAGATAAATAAATATATTTTACGTCAAGCCAGACTTAATACACACTTTAAAACTCAGCAAAAGTACATGATTAATCAAAACATAAAATTAAGTAAGTCATGCAATATCAATTTGAAGTTTTATCACTTATTTGAAGTCCAAAAGACTGGAAATATTGAAAATTGACATGCAACAGAGCAAATATTTGAGTTAAGACCGATTGGGTTCTAGAATAAAGAAAAGGCAAAAGAAGGCAGTAATAAACTCTGTACCAATCGAAAGGCCTCCTTGATATGGCGCATATTTGCTATTTAAATTGTGATATTTTATCTTACTCCATTGATTTTAAATGCCTAAATTGTGGATATTAATCATATTTTGTGTTTTGTGGATTAGATGGAGGAATTGGAACAAAATGGACTCAATATCACAAATTAAAAGAGCAAGTTTGGAACTCAAAAAGCTTACAATCAGATCAGGACTTTGAATAAGGCGTGGGCACGCCTTATTAATTCTGAAAGACAGCAACCTCAAATATTTAATGGGCTGGACTTGTGGACATTATTTTATAACTTACTTTGGAGACAATTTCGACAACAGCAATTTTATTTAACATAGAATGCGGCACATGTTTTGGGCCCAACCTAACCTAGAGGAGAGGTCGGCAGCAAACGTGAGGGGAGGAAACGTGGAGGCTGGGAAATATTAAAGAAAAGGGACCAGAATTGCAAGGGGGGGGGGGACAATTGCTGGCAGAGGACATTTTGCTGGAGGAGAAGAATTGCTGGACGAGAAGAAAAAGGAGAACGACGGCGGAAAAAAGGAAAAGAAAAAGAAAGATGCTGGGAACGAATTGAGGGGCAGAATTTTGGAGAAAAGGGATGCGGTGACACTGGCCTCGATCTGGGAGTTTTACCTTCCTGTCTTTTAATTTCATTGATTCATCTTTTTGATTAACAATGTTTATGGATAACTAAAATTATTTTTCCAGTTCATAGTTATTCAAAGTTTGATTCGCCAAGAATTGTGAGATCTAATTAAATTTAATTTGTTCTTTAATTGTTTTCTATTTATATGTCTTTTGCTTATGAATGAAGTTGTTGTTTTGATTGATTAATTCAAAGTGCACGTTGTTTTAATTGTCAAAATAATACTTAGCCAATTAGAAATCTAAATCCGTAATTGTTTAGATTTTCTAATACAGGTGGCAAATAACATAGTTAATTATAGATTGATTTTTGACTCATGTTATGAAGGCATATAATCTAACTTAAATGAATAACACGTGTGAATTTGTTGGTTAGAATTGGTCACCTCTCTAGAAATTAAAGCTATTGGTAAATTAAATCCTACGATTGTATCTAGGGTTGTTTATTGATTAGGGAAATAATTAACGAGCGTCTCTTGATTATCGATACCGTAAGGAGAGATAGGTTGTTAGATCGTATCAATGACCATAACCAATTTAGATAATGATTTAAGGATTTTATTCTTGCATCGATGATCAATTCTGTGAATCAATATTGAGATTATACCTTGGGCTGGATGTTTGTCTAATTTGATATTTCTAAAAATTTTAATTTCGTACTCGTTTAATTACAAATTGATTTTAATTCAAAATTCAAAATCCCCCCCTTGTTTTTAATTCATTGTTTTTAATTTTCCCGAAGAATTAAATCTAACCAGTCCCTGTGGATTCGACCTTGCTCACCACTATTGTAATTTATTTTTATGAGAGCAAGAAAATATTATTATTTGTTGGACTCGACACCCATCAAATTTTTGGCGCCGTTGCCGGGGACTGGTGTTAATCAGATTTAATTTTTCATTTATCGTTTTTAATTTTTAATTTTTATTTCTTTTATGCCTCGTTGTTCTCGTACAGGTGAATTGCAATACGATCCTGAAATCGAGAAAACTGCTCGGAAATTGAGGAAAGAAACCAAGTTGCTAAAACAAACCAGATTGAATCAAGCAGTTGAGCTGACAGATTCAACAACTGATTCTTCTAGTGATTTTGAAACAGAGCAAAAGCAAGCAATGGCCAATGAGGAACAAACCTTAAGGGAATTGGCTGCACCAAATGAAAATCAACAGCCATTGTGCATTCAGTATCCAATTTTGGACGTGGTATTCGAGTTGAAATACGGATTGATCCACTTGCTACCCAAATTCTATGGACTTGAGAATGAAGACCCCCACAAACATCTGAAGGAATTCCACATGGTGTGTTCAAGTATGAAACCACAAGGAGTGACTGAAGAACAAATAAAGCTGCGGGCTTTTCCATTCTCATTAGCTGACAGGGCAAAAGATTGGCTATTTTATCTACCATCAGGTTCTGTGACTACGTGGACAGGGATGGTCAGACTATTTCTTGATAAATTTTTCCCAGCTTCAAGAGCTGCAAATATCAGAAGAGAGGTGTGTGGGATCAAACAGAGAGATACTGAAACCTTGCATGAATATTGGGAAAGGTTCAAACAATTGTGTGCAAGCTGTCCTCAACATGGGATTTCGGAACAATTACTAATTCAGTACTTCTATGAGGGATTGTTGCCGATGGAGAGGAAAATGATGGACGCAGCTAGCGGAGGAGCAATAGTGAATAAAACACCAACTGCCGCTAGGGAGTTGATCTCCATCATGGCTGCTAACACACAGCAGTTTGGATTTAGACAAGACACCCCGGTGAAAAGGGTGAACGAGGTAAATGTATCCTCCCTTGAAAATCAAATAGCAAACCTAACCTCTCTTGTTCAACAAATGGCTGTAGAAAATGTGCAACAGGTGAAAGCCTGTGGAATTTGCGCTGCAACCAGTCATCCAACTGACACTTGCCCTACTCTCCAAGAAGATTCATTTGAGCAGGCAAATGCTATTGGAAGATTTCCGGGCCCACCTCAAACAAAGTATGATCCCTATTCTAACACTTACAATCCTGGATGGAAGGATCATCCCAATTTTAGTTATCAGACAAGGCCGCAATTTCAACAGTTTCAACAATTCCAGCCTAGACAGCCTGCTCTTCAACCGCAACAATCTTCTTCTTCAAACTCAGGTATGTCTCTAGAAGAAATTGTTAAATCACTTGCAACTAATACACAACAGTTTCAACAGGAGACGAGGACGGGGATAAAAAATTTGGAGACTCAAGTAAGTCAATTGGCATCAACTGTGAGCCGATTAGAATCTCAAGGCAAATTACCGTCCCAAACCATCGTCAACCCAAAACAAAATGCCAGTGCAATCACTTTGAGAAGCGGGAAGGAATTGAAAGAGCCTGGTAAAGCAAAGCAAGGTAATTCGGGGGAAGAATCTGAAAAGGAAGTCATCCCACAACATCAAGTTGATCAGCCTGAAGTCCTTAACAGAGAACAACCAAAAGTTTTCGTGACACCTCCTCCATTCCCTACAAGATTCAGCAAATCCAAAAAGGAAGAAGAAGAGAAGGAAATCATGGAGACATTTCGAAAAATTGAGGTAAATATTCCCTTACTTGATGCGATTAAACAAGTGCCTAGATATGCTAAATTTTTGAAGGAATTGTGCACTAATAAGAGGAAGTTGAAAGGGAATGAAAAGATAAGTGTTGGAGAAAATGTTTCAGCTGTTCTCCAGAAAAAATTACCTCCTAAATGCAAGGACCCAGGTATGTTTACTATCCCTTGTAAAGTAGGTAAAGTTAGAGTCGAAAAGGCCATGTTAGATCTAGGAGCCTCAATAAATGTCATGCCTCTTTCTGTTTATTCATCTTTAAATACTGGACCATTGAAGGAAACAGGTGTGATTATTCAATTAGCAGATAGGTCTAACGTATACCCAGAGGGAGTCTTAGAAGATGTATTGGTTCAGGTTAATGAATTGGTTTTTGGTGCTGATTTTTATGTTCTTAACATGGAGGAAGATGATTCTTCTAATCCTACGCCTATTTTGTTAGGAAGACCATTTCTTAAAACATCTAGGACAAAAATTGATGTGCATGCTGGAACACTCACGATGGAGTTTGATGGTGAAATTATTAAATTTAATATTTATGAAGCCATGAGATATCCTAGTGATGTGTCACCTGTTTATGTTATGGATGTTATTGATCCCTTAGCACAAAATTTTTTTGACCATAACAATGATGATAAGTTGAATGTTGCACTAAGCAGGAACCTCACTCTTGATGGACTGGAGAAGGCTATGAAGAATTTTGTGTTCGATTTCGACTTGCAAGATGCAATTCAGGAATTAGAGTCACTCAAACCTATAAGGTATAATGTATCTCAAATTGAATTGCCTATCTCTCACACAAAACTTCTTTCTTCTGTTGAGCAGGCACCAAAATTGGAACTGAAACCACTACCAGACCATTTGAAGTATGTGTTCTTAGGAGAAGGAGAAATGCTCCCGGTGATTATCTCCAACAAACTCTCTCCCTTGGAAGAAGAGAAATTAACTCGAGTGCTTAGGGAGTATAAACAAGCAATTGGGTGGACTATAGCTGACATCAAGGGATTGAGCCCTTCTACATGCATGCGTAGGATATTATTGGAAGAAGATTGTAAACCATCTAGAGAAGCTCAACGGAGATTAAATCCACCAATGATGGAAGTGGTAAAGAAAGAAATTTTGAAACTTCTGGATGCAGGTATGATCTATCCAATTTCTGACAGTAAATGGGTAAGCCCAGTTCAGGTAGTCCCAAAGAAAACAGGTATAACGGTTATTAAAAATTCAGAAGGTGAGATGATCCCAACTCGTGTTGAAAATGGGTGGCGGGTATGTATTGATTATAGGAAGTTAAATGCTGCAACTAGAAAAGATCACTTCCCCCTCCCATTTATTGATCAAATGCTTGAGCGTGTAGCAGGTCGTACTCATTATTGTTGTCTTGATGGTTATTCAGGTTTTCACCAGATTCCGGTTGCACCGGAAGATCAAGAGAAAACCACGTTCACGTGCCCGTTTGGCACCTTTGCATATAGACGAATGCCGTTTGGACTATGCAATGCTCCTGCTACATTCCAAAGGTGTATGGTTAGTATATTTTCTGATTATGTGGAAAACATCATAGAGGTGTTCATAGACGATTTTACGGTTTATGGCAATTCTTTTGATGCATGTTTAACTAACCTTACAAAAGTTCTAGGAAGATGCATAGAAACAAATCTAGTTTTGAACTATGAAAAATGTCACTTTATGGTTGATCAAGGAATTATTCTAGGTCATGTTGTGTCTTCCAAGGGTATTGAGGTTGATAAGGCTAAGATAGATATTATTAAATCCTTGCCTTACCCCACGACTGTGCGGGAAGTTCGCTCTTTTCTTGATCATGCAGGTTTTTACAGGCGCTTTATCAAGGATTTTTCCAAGATCACTCAGCCCATGTGCAAGTTATTGCAAAAAGACATAGTTTTTGAATTCGATGAGAGATGCAAAGGAGCATTTGATAAGTTGAAAGATATGCTCACCACAGCACCTATTATCCAACCACCGGATTGGAACCTTCCATTTGAAATCATGTATGATGCAAGTAATTATGCAGTTGGTGCTGTGCTTGGACAAAAAGTTGGAAGAGCCCATCATGCCATTTATTATGCCTCTAGAACACTTGATAATGCACAAAGCAACTATTCAACAACAGAAAAAGAACTTTTAGCTATTGTTTTTGCTTTGGAAAAATTTCGTCAATATTTGCTTGGTACTAAGGTAATTATTTATTCTGATCATGCAGCTCTCAAGTATTTGTTTTCAAAGAAGGAGGCAAAACCTAAGTTGATTCGGTGGATTCTCTTGTTACAAGAGTTCGACTTGGAGATACGTGATAAAAAGGGCACAGAGAGTTTGGTTGCTGATCATCTGAGTAGATTGACCACAAGTGAAGAACCATCACCATTGAAGGACAGTTTTCCAGATGAGTACCTATTTTCTATTAAAAAGGCAGTCCCCTGGTATGCTGATATAGTTAATTATCTAGTTACTAAAACACTGCCACATGATTTGTCTAGAGCTCAAAAAGATAGGATAAAGAGTGATGCTAAATATTATGTATGGGATGACCCTTACTTGTGGAAACATTGTTCTGACCAAATTATTCGTAGGTGTGTCCCTCAACAAGAAATCCCTTCGATTTTAAAATTTTGTCATTCATATGCTTGTGGAGGACATTTTGGTCCTAAGCGAACAGCCCGTAAAGTACTAGAGTGTGGATTGTTTTGGCCTACTTTGTTTCACGATTCGTACATGTTTTGCAAATCTTGTGAACAATGTCAAAAAACTGGAACTATAGGACGTAAAGATCAAATGCCCCTTACCCCTATTCTTGTTTGTGAAATATTTGATGTGTGGGGTATAGATTTCATGGGTCCTTTTCCTTCTTCTTATAATAATGTTTACATAATTCTTGCTGTGGATTATGTTTCAAAATGGGTGGAAGCTAAAGCCACCCGGACTGATGATGCTAAAGTGGTTGCAGATTTTGTCAAATTTCATATTTTTGTTAGGTTCGGGACACCAAAGGCTATCATTAGTGATCGCGGGACTCACTTTTGCAATAAAGTGGTGGAAGCCTTACTAAAGAAATACAATGTTACCCACCGCATCTCTACTGCGTATCACCCGCAAACAAATGGACAGGCTGAAGTGTCCAATAGAGAAATCAAATCCATACTTGAAAAGACAGTCAACCCGAACAGGAAGGACTGGAGTCTAAGGCTTGATGATGCGCTTTGGGCTTATCGAACAGCCTACAAAACTCCTATAGGTATGTCTCCTTACCGTTTGGTATTTGGCAAACCATGTCATCTTCCAGTAGAGCTAGAACACAGGGCATATTGGGCTGTCAAGCATTGCAATATGAGAATGGATGAGTCAGGTGAGCAAAGGAAATTACAATTGCAAGAGTTGGAAGAGGTTCGCAATGATGCTTATGAGAACTCAAGGATCTACAAAGAAAAGACGAAAGCCTTCCATGATCAAATGATTTCCAGGAAAACATTTTCTATTGGTCAGAAAGTTTTACTTTACCATTCTAAATTGAAATTGTTTCCTGGTAAGTTGCGTTCTAGATGGATAGGGCTTTTCTTGTTACTAATGTGTTCCCTCACGGTGCAGTTGAAATTCAAGGCTTGGATACGGGTAAGATTTTTAAAGTCATGGACATCGCTTGAAACCTTTTTATGAAGGTTTTCCGGTATGTAGTGTTGATCAATTCAATTTGGAATGCCCAACTTACACCAATTGAGTGGTGGGTAAGTCTAGCCAAAGACGTAAAAGAAAAGCGCTTCCGAGAGGCAACCCGAATGTTCCTTTAGTTTTAACAACCAATTTTTATTTTTTTTTAATTTTTTTAATTTTTTATTTATTTATTTTTTTATTCCACATTCTTTATTTTTTATAATCCTTATAATTTTTTAGGCAAAATTGACATTTTTTTGGGCAGATGTGCATCTTCATTAGAGCGTGGGCACGCTCTATGAAGGAAGTGAAGGATTGAAAGGTTTTGAAATAAGGCGTGCCCACGCCTTAACCTATGTGCACCTCGGATTACATGCTCATTTTTCAAAACTTGAAATAAGGCGTGCCCACGCCTTAATCTATGTGCAGCTCGGATAAAAAAAAAAAAAAATTTAAAACCCTTTTCTGACTACCCATCATCTCCCCCGTCTCTCTCTCTCTATCTAACCCTCTTCCGCCTCTCTTCTTCTTCTCAATCACCACCGCTCTCCGGCCTCTCCTTACGGTTCTCACCTTCATCCGACCGACCGGCCATCTCCTTTACACAACCACTTCCTCTTCTTCTTTTCAATCGCCACGGCGCTCTCTCTATCTCCTTTTCTTTCACCGTCGCCCCGTACCCATTCACCGCCGGCCACCGTTCAGCAGCCCATTCCCCCCTCCACCTTTCATATCATCACCTATTCCCACTTCCTTCACCCCTCTTCTGCGCGACGCCGCTGCGCGTCCCCCTTCTCTCGACCCGCTGCGCGGTCTAGTTCCCCCAAATCCGCCGCCTAGCACCCCCTTCTCTCCACCGCGCGCCCAGTCGCCTAATTCTCTCCTTCACACACAGCAGCCTACCCTACATTCCGCTACCAAACCACCGCCACCTGCTTTCTATCTTTCTCTCACTATCACACCCCCAACCTCCACGTCTCCTCACTCAATCCGTGACCTCGCCTCTGTCCCCAACCCTTTCTTTTATTATTCATCAACAAGAAAAACATCAATTTGCGAGTTATGGGCAGAAACAAGGAGGGTCAATCCAGTCGTGCAAGCTCAACGAAATCTGCGAGTTCGACTCCAATTGTTGAATCCAGTCCAACCCCGGAGAATGTCGATCCACCTGCACGCAAACGGGCTCAAATTGGTAAGGGAATGCACATTCTCCCCCCTTCTGAATCTGACTTGAATGGATGCCTGCAATTCAAAAAGAAAAAGGAAAAAGACAGGTATAAGCAAATGTGTGGTAAGGATATCGTTCCCTGTAAATACATTGATCAACAGACTATGGAAACTTTGCATATTGATATGAATGTGCGTGCATTGATTGATAATATAGGATGGCGTACTTATTTTTCAATTAAGCATCGTGCCTATATTGAACTTGTTAGGGAATTTTACACTACATTTGAATTTAAGAAACCGGGTGATTTCACGTTGAGTAGTCCTAGAGTGGTGCAATTTAGACTTATGGGGAAAGATTTCAAACTTTCAATCACTGAATTTAACCTGACCTTTGGTTTTATTGATAAGGAATATTCTAAAACCGAGGAATATTTAAATAGTTCATGTGATTATAGTGAGAATTTTGAACCGGTTTCTTTATACAAAACATTGTCAACTTCTAATTTTTATCACCCGAGCAAGTCTAAAGATTCATTTCTTCGTGATCCGGCTTTAAAATATGTCCATAGATTCCTTGCATTTACCTTCTCGGGTCAAAAAGATTCGGCTGCTGTTTTGTCAAAATCTGAATTTTATTTCTTGTGGTGCATGCTAAACAGTATCAAGGTGAATCTTGGTTATTGGTTAGCTTCCCAATTTGCTACTGTTTTGACAAACAAACGTCCTTTAATATTGGGGTCTTTGATCACGCATTTGGCTGTTCATGAAAATTTGATTGACCCCGATAATAATGATCTTCATATTGCTTGTGAAATACAACCATTGGACTTACACTGTCTGGAGATCATGGGTTTAGTTTGGAAGGATGCAGGTACATTCAAATTCAATGAACCAGGGCCCATTGCACCTCGGGTTACCCGCACGATTCCTACCGCCAGAAACCCTGAGAGGGCCATCATCCCCTTTCGTGCTTCTGCATCCACATCTACGGGGTCGGCCACGGGACGTGATGAGGATCGGTTTGATAGGATTGAGCGTCGGCTCGTGAGGATGGAAAGAAATCAGAATGCCTTCTTTGCTCACATGGGATTCACTCCTCCTTCACCACCATCCAGCTCTTAGCTGATTACCTTCAGGGAAGTCCTCTATTTTCTTATTTTTGCATTTACATTTCTGTAACATTGAGGACAATGTTCGAACTGAGTGTGGGGGGAGGGTTTTTATGTGTTTTTGCTAAAATTTTTGAATGTTGATTCATTTTCATTTTAGTTGAGCCTCAGTTTGCTGTTTTAGTTGTGATTTCATTTTATTTTCCTTTGTCTTTCATGTCCGTTCTGTTTGACAAGAAATTTGAAAACTCTCTTCTTCATTCTGGATTTTACCGATGCTTATCCCTTTATGATCTGATTGTTGTGAATTATTGAGATGAATTGAGGCATAGTAGGGAATGGCATGAGTAGTTGAATTCTTGTTTACTGCACGGGATTGATTGCTCTTGATGGTGGATTGAATGAAGGGTGTGTGGGATTTGATGCAAATTGACCCTGTTTTTGTGAGCTTTTGAGCCTCTTGAGCATTTACATTCATATATATATATACACGATGCTATGCTCCGCTCCTTTGATTGTGTGATTGTCATGTATGGTTGATCTCTTCTAGAACTTGCTTTGTTATGCATGTTGAGATGCCTCTTGGTAATTGGATGCACTAATTAAGTAAGGGCACTTAGGTTAAGCCAAATTTAGCTTTCTTGAAATGCCTACCTTGAAATATACCCCCTAGAAAGCCACTTTTGAGCCATAGCTTTTTTGTTGAAAATTAACCACAATACAAGCCATGAGAAATCCTATTCTTTGCTAATCCTCCATTATTTTGAACCTTGCATTGAAGGGATATATAGGCTTATTCATATGAGCTTCGATATGTTTTGGGTTGAGATTGAGAGATTTTGGGAATAAAGATCCATGATTATGCAAGTCTCATTATTCTTTTGAGAAGTAGTAATGTGAAAGAAAAGTTGGGGATAAAGTATTCGAGTTACAATCTACGATGTTCTATTATCCATGAAAAAAAAAGAAGGGAAAACATGATTGTGAAGCAAAGAGGTGCAAGTGAAATTGTTCGAGAACGATTTGATTGAAAGCAATGCATGAAGTTTGACTGAGCTCTTGTGAATATGTTTGTGTAGTTCCTTCGATGAAATAGCCAAAAATATATCCTCCTTATCCCACCTTACCCAAGCCCCATTACAACCAGTGTTAAGACCCTTACTTGCATTCAAGACCACTGGTGGCTCCGACGTGATATATTAGCAAGCCTATGGTAAGAATTTTCTATGCATTGGCTTGAGTGTTCACATACATATTTTATACCCTAAACACTTTAAGCGAATTGTGTGAATCTAATGTGAGGCATTGAATCCCATTGCATGTGAATTTCGAAAAATTGTTGAGGTGATTGGTCTTTTGTTGGTAGATTGGGATTTATTCTATTTTTGCTTGTTCTTTGCTTGTGTCACGATTTAAATCTTTAAGGCATGATGGATTGGGTTGTGGATGGATAGGTGAAGGTAGAAGAATGAATGATGTTGAGAGCCAACTCATAAACTTGGTCTGATTTATGCTTGAGGACAAGCATTGTCTAAGTGTGGGGGATTTGATATGGCGCATATTTGCTATTTAAATTGTGATATTTTATCTTACTCCATTGATTTTAAATGCCTAAATTGTGGATATTAATCATATTTTGTGTTTTGTGGATTAGATGGAGGAATTGGAACAAAATGGACTCAATATCACAAATTAAAAGAGCAAGTTTGGAACTCAAAAAGCTTACAATCAGAGCAGGACTTTGAATAAGGCGTGGGCACGCCTTATTAATTCTGAAAGACAGCAACCTCAAATATTTAATGGGCTGGACTTGTGGACATTATTTTATAACTTACTTTGGAGACAATTCCGACAACAGTAATTTTATTTAACATAGAATGCGGCACATGTTTTGGGCCCAACCTAACCTAGAGGAGAGGTCGGCAGCAAACGTGAGGGGAGGAAACGTGGAGGCTGGGAAATATTAAAGAAAAGGGACCAGAATTGCAAGGGGGGGGGGACAATTGCTGGCAGAGGACATTTTGCTGGAGGAGAAGAATTGCTGGACGAGAAGAAAAAGGAGAACGACGGCGGAAAAAAGGAAAAGAAAAAGAAAGATGCTGGGAACGAATTGAGGGGCAGAATTTTGGAGAAAAGGGATGCGGTGACACTGGCCTCGATCTGGGAGTTTTACCTTCCTGTCTTTTAATTTCATTGATTCATCTTTTTGATTAACAATGTTTATGGATAACTAAAATTATTTTTCCAGTTCATGGTTATTCAAAGTTTGATTCGCCAAGAATTGTGAGATCTAATTAAATTTAATTTGTTCTTTAATTGTTTTCTATTTATATGTCTTTTGCTTATGAATGAAGTTGTTGTTTTGATTGATTAATTCAAAGTGCACGTTGTTTTAATTGTCAAAATAATACTTAGCCAATTAGAAATCTAAATCCGTAATTGTTTAGGTTTTCTAATACAGGTGGCAAATAACATAGTTAATTATAGATTAATTTTTGACTCATGTTATGAAGGCATATAATCTAACTTAAATGAATCACACGTGTGAATTTGTTGGTTAGAATTGGTCACCTCTCTAGAAATTAAAGCTATTGGTAAATTAAATCCTACGATTGTATCTAGGGTTGTTTATTGATTAGGGAAATAATTAACGAGCGTCTCTTGATTATCGATACCGTAAGGAGAGATAGGTTGTTAGATCGTATCAATGACCATAACCAATTTAGATAATGATTTAAGGATTTTATTCTTGCATCGATGATCAATTCTGTGAATCAATATTGAGATTATACCTTGGGCTGGATGTTTGTCTAATTTGATATTTCTAAAAATTTTAATTTCGTACTCGTTTAATTACAAATTGATTTTAATTCAAAATTCAAAATCCCCCCCTTGTTTTAAATTCATTGTTTTTAATTTTCCCGAAGAATTAAATCTAACCAGTCCCTGTGGATTCGACCTTGCTCACCACTATTGCAATTTATTTTTATGAGAGCAAGAAAATATTATTATTTGTTGGACTCGACACCCATCACTCCTTCCCGTTAAAAGCTCTAAAAGCAGCACTCCAAGTGTATACACATCAATCTTTGTGTTAGTTATCCCTGGTTGGATAGTTTGGAAATGTTCAGGTGCAATGTAGCCACTATCAGCAATAGCCATTTCAGAAGCCTGTATGATGTTCGATTTTGTAGAGATGCAATGCTTAAAACTGTCAAAAACAATATTCTAGAAATAACTCTAAAGTATAAAGCAAATTAAACTGTTAATATGTAGCTTGAGCTTAACATTGCTGTTGGTCAGGGTTCTCTGGATAGCCGGACTGTAGTCACAAACTCGAGGTATGAGCTCTTCATCAAGTAGGATGTTAGCAGCCTTCAAATTGCTATGGGCAATGGTAAACGCCTTCTTCATCCACACTTTACCCTTATCCCGCCTCATCCTATCCCAATTACTTTATCTTCTGTGAAGATATCTTGCACATCTCTGTCGATAGTAATTGGGGAAAATAATTACAAGTTCAAAATTGACATTTAAGTAGGCAAAGAAGATATTTACAGATCTACAGAATTGATCCACGTGAAGTGAATTCCTCTGATTGTCCCTTCTCCTCCTCGTTCTTGCGGTTAACACGTAATAATTACTTACAAACACATTCATAGAGAGAGGATAATAAGGAAAATCTAAAGACAGAGAGGTGAAATGGAGGACAAACATCATGGCAACATCAGTGAATTGGTTCTGGGGGTCTAGTTCAACAATGGAGAAAGTCACAGCTGCTAAATAGTCATCAAGAATCACTACAAGAATCAGATGAAAAGCATCCAAGAGCCCAAAGAAAGGTATGTATGTAGCAAAGATAGATACCCACATGTGAATCTACAATAAATTGTACATACCTCGATGCCAGAGAGGCAATAACTGGCGCAACAATCACCGAGAATGTCCGTGCGTAGGTGGAGGCTGAACGATAGAGTTTTGTCGAAGATTGACGCAGTAGGTGGGGTTGCACGCAGTCGTACTTCTCACAGAGATGCCAGAGATGCTGGAGGTCGAAACGAGAGAGAGAGAGAGAGACGTTGAGGCAGGGTTTGGAGTCACAAGAATACGGATCGGATGATTTTGAGCCTTTCATTTGTGAGGGATAGGGCACGAGACAAATGACGTCGTTTTGAAAATTTTAGAGCTAAATATTATCCTACGAATCCTCATTTTGTGGAGAAAGTCACGAAAAATTCTACGACTTGACCCGGAAGGTTGATCCATGTTTCAAAATGTAAAAATAAAAATAAATCAATGAATAAATATTAAAAGATATCCTAAAAAGATATTTCTACAAAATATCAAATTTGTAGGGTAAAATAAACCCACGTTACGAATAAAAAATTGTCTTCTAAAGTTTTGTGGGCAAAATTATATCCTAGCAAAAATTATTTTTGTGAGAAAAAATTTTAATTCCGACTACAAATCTCATTTTATAGGCTAAATTTTGTAGGCTAAGTATACATAATTTTTGAGCCTTTTTTTTTTGCACCTACAAAACCTTTTTTTGAGGGGAAAAACAATCTTTACCTACAAATCTTATTTTGTATGCGCATTATTTGTAGGAAAAAGCAAAATTTTCTAATACTACCTACAAAATCTAATTTTGCGGGGAAATGAAATTTTTACATACAAATCTCAATTTGCATGCGCATTATTTGTAGGGAAAGCAAAATTTTCTTTTAGTGTGTATTTCCTGTTGTAAATGTTATTTGCGGCACTGTTGCACACGTAAACATACAAGGCGTGCAACCGCATGCCGTAAATGTTTACAACATGGCTTTTTACGGCGTGTCATTTTTGTTGTAGTGTTTTGCATTTTCATTTCATTTCAATTTCAAGCCCAGTTTGGGCCAAATTTGAAAAAAAATTGAAAACCCTTGTAGATCCAGCACGAGTTTTCGGCCAACCCTCGCCATCGCCTAGATTTGACCCTGTAATTAAAAACATTACATTAACTCATTTGGACGTGATCTTCATTTGTAGGTGCGCGAATCGTGCAAGCGTAATGAATGCGACAACAAATGGGTAGAGAAGTAAGTGTGGATCATAACTCATTGATTTCAAAATATAAAGATCTGAGAAATAGTAAATGCAATACGATTAGACCAAACTGTAACTTCTATTCATAGTTGAAGCCTGCCAATTGATTACAATGACACCGCTTTATGTACGAAAACTAATGACATGCTTATTAAAGTAAAATGCTAGAAATAATAAACTAGGAAATAAATATTTTATATAGAAAGTAACTGATTATTCCAGTCTTGCTATATTTCTATGACGCTCCATGGTCTTCATTGCTTGATTTTTGGTGGTTACTCTATTAATTTACCTATTAAATGTTGAATTAGATTTCATTGTTACGCTCAAACAAAATAAATATGCAAGTTATTAATGGTTCAAGCGGTAGATAGATTATGAAAATGTTATAAAGTATGGTTAAGCGTATTAATATAAAAAAGTTTTATAAGGTCACTGTTCACTCTAAAACGGAAAATGAATTCATTACAATTGAAAAATCGAGGAAAATGATAAGAAAAAAAAAAATTCAATTGTATTCCATAATAATTTTATTCTCAAATAAAATTCAAAAAGAGTTTCCTAGTTAATCTAGAACCGAAAGAACAATCCTTTAATCTCTGAAATTGTACAAGTTGAAATGTATGAATTGGGGAAGCTTACATATTTTATAGTTGAGGGGCTTCATCCATTTGTGGTTTCATTGCTTGTTGTTTTGTCTCGTTCAATAATACCGCTTATCATGGGGAGTTTTATGGACCTACTAGACCAGAAGCTTCTCAAGATCAAGCATTCACTTTTCTAGTTAGAGACAACATCTTGGGGCCTAGTATTCAAATTTTTGAAGTCTTCATAAGAAAAGATCGAGGAACAACTGTTCACGTTCATTATGGAGAAATCATGTATGAAGGAGATACGTTATTTACATTTATATACGAAAAATCAAGATCTGCTAAATCGAAAAATAAATCTTTATTAGTTCTATCTCCTACTGTATGAAGAGACTGATTCTTTTTTTCTAAGGATTAGAAAAAAAAAAAATTGGTCCGGATCTCAATTGTTTTCTTTTTTTATTCATCAAAACTATCTATAAAAAGATTTAGATAGAATAACTTCGACCTTGTAATTTTTTATTTTTTTTTATGAAAAAAGGGGAGGTGACAAGAAGATATTTGAAAATCAAATTGGAAGGGATGATGGAGATGCATTTCTCCATTAGATTCAGAATATATATGTTTTCGAACCTTCTCTTTAAAATCCCATTTTTCATATAAAAAATACAGATATAGATTATTATAATTAAAATAAGTTCTTTCAAATTCTAGTAAGTTATAGCTTTAGACTTGATTTTATTTGAGAAGTCACTATCAATTTCATAAAAACAACCTGTTAATAGTATTTGTACCATCTCTTTGACAAAACTCCGATCCTTGTAGCTCATGGAATGTAATTTAATACGACCATATAGTTTGTGCACAATATTGACATATTAATTCTAACTTATTCCAGCATTTATGTGTTTTTTCAGAAATAATTAATGAGTACAAAAGTTATATTTTCTCTATATTTTATAAAAATTCACGTACAAGTCATGATATACAAGTATAGAAAGTCATGGGATATTACTGATCACTTGCGCTGTACATTTTAAAACACTTGCTATCCACACGCACCATGTCAACAAAATCATGTATATACAAGTTCATTTAATGTTTTGCATTATAATATTGTTGGATGGCGTGTGTTCCTAAACAAGTGGAGTTGATTGTTAAGCGTGTGGATTGTGCTTGAATAACATTATTACATATTTACATTTATATTCCAACAAGTTATGAAATTTGGAATAAGTTTATAAATTGATTTTAGTGCCCTTGTTTTACCAATTACTCTACAAATTTACTTACAAAATTATATTCACATTTGTATGCATTCAATTTATTTATTTATTTATTTTTGTTACATAACCAAATTTGTTAATTTCAAACTTAGAAATAAAATGTAATATTCAACGCATTTAAATTATAATAAATTTTTGTTATGTTTGTAAGTTGAATTAGATAGAATAAAGTATTGTTTATAAATAGGCCTTATTTGGATCACTTACAAATCATTTAGTAAAAAATCGGAAATTAACATAATTAAATCATAAAATAAATAAGAACTAGATATCATATAAATAATTGTTGGGTAAAGTAAATGTAAATTTTCAACTTTGGGAAAAAAAAAAAAAAAAAAAAAAACTTCTAATACATTAAAATTTAGTATTAAAATATCATTTTAAGCAAAAATGATAAATTTTGTAAAAAAAAATCAGAAAGAAAAACACTAAACTTCTGAAAGGACTCAAACACAAGATGTTGTAATTAATTGCAATGATACTGCTAAACCATTAGCATCATTTGTTTACATATATATATATATAGCCGTCACATAAATCTACACACATGTAATATATGATTTGTGGATTTGTGAAAAAGAAAGCATTTATAAAAAGTCAAATTATATATTATTTTCATTCTCTTAATAATTATTATATTACTTTGAAGTCAAAAAATATGCAATATGATTTTCAAATTCAAGATCTTAACAAGAAGCTTAATACAAGCACTAGTACATATTTGTCCAAAAAAAATAACAAATATACGTCATTTTTTGAGTAAACCGACGCATAAAAAAATGCGGTGGCAATTTTGTAATTTTTTTAAAAACTATATACGCGTCGGTTGATTTAAGAAACCGACGCATAATAGTAGTTTTGAAAAACAAGTGTCGGTTCCTCGCAGAAACCGATGCCTATATGCAAATAAAGGCGTCGGTTTCAGGGAGGAACCGACGCCTTTTCCATACACTTTTTATTTTTTTTAATTCGTAACACCTAAACAGATTTTCCATTTGCCCTCAGTTCTATTTCTCTTCCTCCTCTCTATCACCAGTCACCGCCATAGTCACCATTAACCACCACATCTCTGATTAACGTTGTGCAAGCTATTAGGATTTTTCGTTTTCCTGGTTTTTCAACATTTGCTTCCCCCTCAAACTTTGAAATCATGCTCCATTCTAGGATTTCGATTTCTCCATATTTTTGTTCGAAGAATATCTGTTTAGGGTTTGACCTTGATATGGTGAACACAACTTAGATTTGGCCAGATCTTGACTTCCTGGAGCAAGAGGGTACCTTTTTGTGGTTTTCTCGGTTCGATTCAACAATTTTTATGCATATAACATTTTGATTGTTGGATAATTTTGATTCCTTGTTTATTTATATGTTGAAATCGCACTCAATCTTTTTCATGTTACTAGATAATTTTGTTCATATGTTTAATTAAACTGGAAAATTTGAGGTGGGAAGCGATGATTATAAAGTAATTCCTCATACTGAAAGCTGTTGCCACGGCATAACAGAGTAGTTTTACACCCGTAGAATATCAGCTTCCACCATCTATTTATCCATATTTGTTTCATTTATTTATTTTCAATTTAATATCCAATTTTGGAAGGTTGGACTTGGAGGGGTAGATGATCTGGGCTTGATTTCTTTGAAATTTTGTTTTGTAATGTTCCTGAGTGTCTTCTATGTTGCTATTATAGGTGAAAGTTTCGAAATTTATAATTGACTATAGTTAATATGAATGACAGATTTGTGGTGGTTAGTGCATTTCACACACAGGATTTATGCTATTCTTTTAAGTTGAATTTTCTTTATCAATCTGATTTTGTAATATAGCTTTTGAAGGAAGGTAGGAAAAGACTTTTACAAAAGCAAGCTTTTGAACTAAATTAATTTTCAAGACAGATTTGAAGTTTGACTTGTGTGAAACTCTTTTATATGTTTTTTTTTTAAAGAGCGGTTCATCATTTGCATATCTCGTGTTATGTGATTGTGTTGTTTATACAGGAATTGAAAATGCATCCATATACAATTAGCTATGTAGTAGATCATTTACCAAGTTGTATTGATTTTGGTTTGTGATGAGATTCGAAGCGCGGAAGAAACGCCGGAAAGTTCCGAACTCAGGTTGTGGTTGGACGGATGAATCATGACCCGATATTCACGACGCCATGGCTCGACGATGCGGAATAAAGAACCACGACTTTCGAAAAGCCACGAGGATTTGCCCAATCTCCTTGATAAGTCTCTAATTTGAACACCACAAATATTCTAGCAAATATTTGATAAGTTCGATATTTGAACGCCACAAGAAATATTCTTGATAAGTTCGAAAAACATAGGAATACACCTATAACTTTTATTGAATCCTCAATAAAAACTGTTTATATCAAAATCGAAGTCTGAATTACAATGAATGGAAAAAGCGTATAAATAAGCAAAATAAAACCCTAGGCGCTAATTTACTCAAAATAGAATTCTAATTAGACTAAAATTCTAAAATAGGCAAACAAATAATTAAAAACGGAAAAATAATCAAAATCCGGAAAATTAGATTTACAGCCGTGAAGAACTCATTTACGGGCGTAAATGACTTTCTGTTTAAGACTTACGGCCGTGACCATATTCTTTACGGCCGTAATAAAGGCTCTGCTCAAATTTGCGATAACTGTGTTACGACCGTAATTCCAAATATTACGGCCGTAAAAGGCTTGCTACTTAATTTTATGGTTTTTTTCGACACGGTTTGATCTTCAAAGCTCGTCGAACCTATTAAATTCTTGTTTTGGCTTGAATATTTAAGTTTTCCTGTCAAGCCTTCAATTACTCCAATTATCGAGGGTCCGGAACACATCGTACCCTACTTCTTTAGGATGATTCGTCCTGAATCATAAATTTGTTCCTGTTGTTTTCACTTCACCTCCTGGATCAAAGGGAAAATTATTGCTTCCATGCCATGTGTTCAATAAATTATGCTCCTTTGATTGATAAACATGGAAGAGATGGAGTTTGAACTCCCTTTGCCATACGTAGTGTGGTTGAAGCTTCCAAACATCGTTAACCTGCAAAAAAGATTTAAACAAAATGGGGTTGGACATGTTAGCCTTATGAGGTACAAGGTATAGATCCTTGTATTCATGGTAAACCACCACCAACTCCATTTCTTGAACCACGAGGCTCTTCTCTTCGCCACTTTCCTCCTTTGCAATTTCTAGTTCAATTTTTTTATCTTCAAACTCAACCACATCTCCAACCTCCACATTTGAATCACCATGTTCATGTACTACCTCATCACTACCAAAATGTGGATCTTCCAATTCAAAGCTCAAAATTTGAACTTCTACCCCAACTTCCAATTTTTCTTCATCAAATTTTGGAGTTTGATCACCTAACTCCACCTTTTCATCTCCTACCACAAAATTCGGAGTTTCTTCAACTACTTCTAATTCATGTTTCAAGCCTCCCTCCTTCTTTTCAACATTCATATCCCGAGGCTCAACATTATTTTCACTCTCTTCTAACCATCTAATTACCGCGTTTCGTTTCTCCTCCTTCTTTCGCAATTTAGCCAAATATTTTCTTTCTGCCTCCCGTTCACACCTCAATCTTTCCTCGTAAATTTCTTTTTGAATCTTCAAAATTGCCTTAGGATCAATCTCGACTCCTCTCTTAACCCCAATTCCATCCCTAGGTTTAAGATCACGCCTATAATGACTCTCATCACTACTATTTGCTTGAGATCGCCCCTTTTTCAATTTCCCCTCCCTTTCATCTAGTTTATCCAACCTCATCAAAGCATCTTTATCATTATCGTTCCCCCTTCTAGATGGATATTTTTCTTGAAAATTGGACATTATAGAATTTGTGTGGAATGAAATGGAAAAGAATAATAAACAAAGGATTAAGGAATTCAAGAAAGTGGTTCTTGAATGGACTATTTTTTTTTTTTATTTTGGATGAATTTTCGGAATAAATAAAATAAATAAAAAAATAATTTTTTTTTTTGAATAATGAGTTTTTGGAATTAAATAATAATAAAAATAAATAATTTTTTAAAAATATATCCGAAAATTCGACACGAACACAACAAAACAAACGGAACAAGATTTGGATAAGAATCGAACAAAATAAACACTTTTGAATTTTTGTTGAATTTTTATATGGATAAAACTGGAAAAAATTTACTGGTACGAAGAATACTCAAGAAAAGAAAGACTCAACAACAAGATATGGATAATTCTTATGACAGACTCGATGATAAATATAAGAATTAAACTGAATAGAAAAAACCTGAATTCAGAGTCCAGCTCTGATACCATATGATGAGATTCGAAGCGAGGAAGAAATGTCGAAAAGTTCCGAACTCAGGTTGGACGGATGAATCATGACCCGATATTCACGACGCGATGGCTCGACGATGCGGAATAAAGAACCACGACTTTCGAAACGCCACAAGGATTTGCCCAATCTCCTTGATAAGTCTCTGATTTGAACGCCACAAATATTTTAGCAAATATTTGATAAGTTCGATATTTGAATGCCACGAGAAATATTCTTGATAAGTTCGAAAAACATAGGAATCCACCTATAACTTTTATTGAATCCTCAATAAAAACTGTTTATATCAAAATCGAAGTCTGAATTATAATGAATGGAAAAAGCGTATAAATAAGCAAAATAAAATCCTAGTCGCTAATTTACTCAAAATAAAATTCTAATTAGACTAAAATTCTAAAATAGGCAAAAAAATAATTAAAAACGAAAAAATAATCAAAATCCTCGAAAATCCGAAAAATTAGATTTACGGCCGTAAATGACTTTCTATTTAAGACTTACGGCCGTGACCATATTCTTTATGGCCGTAATGAAGGTTCTGCTCAAATTTGCGATAAATGTGTTACGACCGTAATTCCAAATGTTACGGCCGTAAAAGGCCTGCTGCTTAATTTTCTGGTTTTTTTCGACACGCGGGTTTGATCTTCAAAGCTTGTCGAACCTGTTGAATTCTTGTTTTGGCTTGAATATTTAAATTTTCTTGTCAAGCCTGCTATGGCTCCGATTGTCGAGAGTCCGAAACACATCAGTTTGACTATTGAATACTACTAATATGTAATTTTTACTAATGAACATTTCCAATTGGTATTGATTTTGGTTTGCATAGATAACTGTTTTCTGTGAGGAGACAAAGAAATTAGTATTATTTGCAGCTATTGAAAATCTTTCCCATTTTCATGTTTTGCTTCTTTAAAGTAGAATTTTGCTAGTTGTGATTCATTTTGGCCAATCTTTCCCTTCTTCCCTCTCCTTATGATGAGTACATAACTCAGATATTTCAGTAAAATGATTAATTCTGATTCTTGATTTAGATCTGATATTACTATTTTTTGGTGTTGTAATATAAGTGTGCATTTATCTGCAAGTTCTCTCTTTTCTTTCATATAAAATTCATATGGTTTGAGTGGCATTCTTGCATTACAGTTTTATTTCCCCACAGTAGCTGTGAAACTGTGAGTTTAAATTTAACTTATTTTTTCTTTCTTTACTAGGTTTTCCTTGACAAGGCTCATCCAATGCTTTTGTGGAGCTTTATTTGATGGTCAGAGGTACCGCACCACAATCAAGGAAAAGGATCTCAAGAAAAGCATGTTAGTCAAAACTTTGTACGTCTCTGCCAAACGCGTCGCTTGTACAACCGACGCATTTTGTTTTTAACAACCGACGCAAATGACTCTTTTGTAATAGTGAAGCTAATACGTGAGAGCAAATTCTAAAAATTTCATTCGTAGAATAGTCTCAAATACTAAACGTAAAAGTTTTAATTATACTCTTTACTTTATTCAATATCTGATCTTTTTAATTTATCAGATTTAAGTTCTTAAATGATACTTATCTAAAGCCAATTTGACCTGAATAATTAATTTTGAATTTTTTCCTTATCAAATTGAAAGAAATAATTGATATCCGATGTTTTAGAGTAAATTCAATTATCCTTTTAATTCCTACAACTTTAGGTTTTGATGAACTCATTGGTACAATTTGTAAAATATATGTTACAAACATTAACAATTAGTTCATTGAATTCTATCAAAAATAAAAATAGAAGATGTTAGCAAACTTTTTGTATTTAAAAATAACATGTACAAAAATATTTTTCGGTAATATGACCCCTCGACTACACGGTGAAAAATAAAAAGTCACGTTGTATTGGAAACCATCGAATAATAGTATGTTTGATAAATACTATAGATTAAATATTTTGAAATGTATGGTTGGAAGTGGAGGAAAGTGGTAAAATAGTTGTCAAATCAATCAATTAAGTGGTTGAAAATGAAAGTCAAAAAGTGATATTTTTTTTTTTAAAGAATGTGTGGTTGAAAATGAACAATGAAAAAAATTATTTTTTAAAGAATCAATTTTATACGAATAAGTAATATATAAAGTCTTATGTCTTGTAGGTTAAACTCTCATTTATAAATTGAAGTATACAGATTAATTTTTCGTACATAAAATTAATTGTATTTGTAAATTTTGGTCATAATGTATTTGCTCTTCTACATGTAATGAAATGAAATATTTGTTTAATATATTTAAATATCAATTATCGGATTAAGATATAACCAATTCTTATAGTACTATTCGCGAAGTCAATTAATTAATCCTGTGAATATCTAGCAGCCTCAATATTTCATTTTGTGAGTTGAAAATTGTAAGAATTTCAACTTTTAGAAATCAATTAACCGTAAGCTTAACGTATTGTGTCCACTGCTTTAAGAGTATCTAATATGGGATGATTAAAAGAGAAAATCTTAAATCAATTGGAAAAGAGGAAAATAAGAAGGATCTACGAAAACTTACTTAACTTTCACCTCGAGTTTTGGATTTATGTGAGCAAGTACATTTCGGAAACAGCTTTCGATAACAATGTCATATTTTCGAAGTCAAATTCCATCGTTTAGCGGTCTGTTTTAACGTTTTTATGTTTTTGTTCACTTTAGGGATAATTTCGTCTTTCTTAAATTTTTAGTTTTATTCAAATTTGTTTTATAGAATCCTATTTAGATTTGTTTTATAGTTTTCTAGTTCGGCTCATTAAGTCTTCATAATTAGATTTTGGTTTTAACTAGAATTCGTTTCAACCCTATAAATACATGTTAAGGGTTGAAAGTATGATAACTTTTTCGGTTAATAATTTCTAAATTTTCTTCATTATTGACGTCCATTTGAGCTAAATTTGAGTAAACACTTGTTCGTGTGTTACGAACTAAATCCAGTTAATATTATTCACGTTTTTGTCCTACATCAGTATCTCCAACCATCTCATGGATAAAATAAAAAATAAAAAATATCATGGATTCTTAGTTTATTATATATTTACCTGTCATTTATTTGTTTTTTCTCTCTTTCAGTAATTTCTTATTATACCCAACCCTTAAATGAGGCTCAAAAGGATAAAATAACAATAGCTATTTTTCTACGTTCGTGGATGAAGTAACTAACAAATAAAGGTAGACTTTCTGATTTCAATTGTATTAGCATGTGTTTGGTAAATGTATTATAACACATATTTATAAACATTACAATTTACAATATCACTTTTTAATCACACATATTTTTCGAAACCACTTTTTAACTACAATTTCTACCTAAAAAACTGAAAAAATCAAAAAATAACTGCGCCTTACAGCTACCAAACAGTCTTAATCATGAATTTCAATATTGTTGAACTTTAACTGAGAGTAAGTTAATACACTACACAACTAGAAGTTTGCTAGGAAATGGATACTATAATGAAGAAGTTCATTCAGAAGTTATTTTATATTATTGTTCATTGATGCGTTCACCTGACTGGGCATAAATTGTTAAAAGATAAACCATGTAAACTGTGAATATTTTCAATGATTGGTTGGTATATCCCCCCCCCCCCTTTTGCACATACACCATATTTGTCTAATGGTATTTATAGTGAGTCAACTAATTATTATTATTATTATTATTATTTATTTATTTAACAAGTAAAACTTCGTTTACTATCTTACAATGGTGACTATAAAGATAATACTTTGTTGTTATTTTGAGACTGTAATGACGCTAATGCAATAATCTAAAAGTTGAAGAGTAGATACGATAAAGGCAAAACATACTGTACTATGACTTCAATGTGAATTTCTATTTCCAGTTTATCCAATCTATATATAATGTTCACAGGTTCTATGATTATGATATGAGTAGAAAGATATGTTCACTTTTAGATATAGAGTGTAGTTGGATTAGGGAGGGAGGGAGGGAGGGAAGGGATGCACATTACATCCATGTTGGAAGGCTCACATATTATTTATTTATTTTTTATCTAACTAAAGACACTTTAATTATTAATAAGTAATCATATACTTTCTCAATGTCTACTTAATATGCTATTCAACTAGCAAATAAAGAAAATTGATTGTTAATGAATGCCTTAATTTTCTATAAAGATAGAATATGTAGACGGTCTGTAATTCTTTGGTATTGTACAACATTTGGTTATGGAATATCTCAATGGTGGAGGGAGACACTATGGAGCCTGCACGCGCAAAGATTGCTTTCATAACGAAATCTGTTGAAGGTGTAACTCATGTCGTGCCATCTGGTGAGAAGCCATCTGAAAAAGCTGCTCCATCACCATTGCATCCTGCTGAAGAGAAGGAGAAGTCAAAGCCTAAACTTGAAACTCACCTGTCATAAAAAAGCCCAAGGAATCTTCCTTACTCTCTAAATCCTCACTACAAAAGCCAAGCTGCCTCCTAAAGAAAGAGAAAGGCGAGTGCGTCTTCCTTCCTCATAAAATTTCAAGTTGATTCTAATAATTATTTATCATTCCCCTAGAGTATGTTTAAGCAATATGTATTCCATCTAGAGTCCACAATATATTCAAAAAATTTATAGCTCCTGCATCTTCAAATTTAGTTCTCCTTTTAACTCTCAACTTGGCTTTAACAATCTTCTTTTGCATAGTATACTCAAAAAAGTGGAAAACGAATGGTTTTTTATAACTTATTGGGGGGGGGAGGGGGTTGTCTATTTTCCATAGAATGATCAATTGGCTGGCTAAAGCACTTAGACAGTTGAAGATTTTGAAAACACTATTAGGTGCTTTATTGTAAATCCGTAACGTGCATCACACTTACAATGACTAGTGTGTGTGTGTGTGTAGAGAGAGAGAGAGAGAGAGAGAGAGAGAGACTTGAAATTCCTAAGTTTGAAATTTAAATTTTATTACCAATATGCCAAACATTTGTAAAATGGGAGGGGACATATGAACCTCTACTCGACATTTACAATTATGCAACCCGTCTTTCTACACGTATGTGTCATAAGAATTTCTCCATCAACAAATAAACCTTGAAAAAATATATATATATTTTTTAATTAATAAAAAGGAGTTTGGTCGATCTAACATATGAAAATTTTCGAGCATGTTTATTACATAGTACTGGTGTTGTTTAATCCACTTTTCCAAACGTTAATCCTTCCAGCAAGTTCAATTTCAAGTGCTGGCATTATCTTGATTACTACATTCTTTCCAAATTATGTGAAAGGTACTTGGTTCCACTGTGCCTCCAAAACATCTATATATATTAACAATGTGCAGGATAGCTGCAGAAACTACAGAAATAGCAAGACACGCTTTTTATCAGGCCTTCTCAGGTAGTATTTTGTTCATGAATTGCCTTGTAGCATTGGAGACTGCAAGGAGGAAGCTTGGACTTTGAATCCCAGCACTTTTATGGATTTGTACAAGAAGGGACAGCACACTTTTCGCACGGAGAAGGATCGCTAGCTGTTGGGTTTGGAGTCAAAACATTTAGGCAAACCCGTATCTTGTGGGAAAGTGTCTTTGCATTAGCAACCTTCTCTTGTGCCAACTCTTCCAGGCGCTTCGTTATTTTGTCCTCTTTCTTCTTTTTACTAGAATCTTGAGAAAGAATTTTTCTAATTGCCTCTGCCTCCAACCCCTCGAGCCACTTTCTCATTTTGAATTTTATGTTTCTGAGCAGCTTCTGCTTTCTTCGTTTGCTGCTTAACTACAGAGAGTTTCTCCTTTTGCTTTCGAGGTGGTGGTAGTAAACCATCCGGGAATTCAAGTTGACACACACCAGATGAGGAGGTATCCTTGCTGGATAAAAGGGCTCATGGGTGAGTTGTGAGAGTCATCTCCCTCTTGCTTGCAATTTTTATTTCTTACAGATCCTTTTGTTTTTTCTTCTTCTTAACCTCAGACTCACCATCAGATAACAGTTCATCCTCCTCATAATCAGTTTCCTCCAATGCTCTCTCTCAGAATTGGATTTCTTAGAGACCCTCGGAAAATTAAAGTAGATTGCGAGGGATCCGGCAGAAGGATTTCTCCTGATGTGGCTTTAATCTTGGGAAGGAAGACATCAATAAGATGCCTGCAAAGAATGCCTTTGACAAGCAAGGTGAGAAGTTGGTTCCAGTTCGTAAGAGAGCTCCTAAGAGATGTGATTTGGATGAGGATGATGATGCTTAGATTCAATATCTCAACAAACTGAAGAATGCAAAGGTTGGGGGATATTATGATTTGGAGACTGAATCAAAAAAATACAAGCATAGTCACTACAACAAATTCAACTTTTTACGGCGTGCATTGCAGCCGTAAAACTGCTTTTATGGCGTACGGCTGCATGCGATAAAAGGTCATGCCGTAAATATTTACGGCATGCTATGATGCACGCCGTAAACACCGGCATTTACGACGTGCATGCACGCCATTAATAATACGGCGTGCATAGATGCATGTCGTAATACCTTTTACAACATGCGAGATGCATGCCGGAATAAGTGTTACCATTTACGGCATGCATTCTGCACATCGTAAATGGTTTTTTATCAAACACACACACACAGATATATATATTATTTCGATCCAACATATAATTACAAAACAAAATTATACACGTTAATATAAAATCATGTTTTACAGAATTTTGGTGAACAAAAATATTTAATATGGTTCAATACACAATAACAAAAATGTACATCTACAACTTCATCTTCTAATTCAGGCCTTGTTTGAATGAAAACTTGTCTTCCACATTGATCCTACAATACAATTATAGAAAGATATAAGAAACATCAAAATCATTAATACAAAGTGTAATATAAGGATATAAGAAATGTCAAAATCATTAATACAAGGTGCCATGCCCTCTAGATAACCATCTATTTTAAAGACTCGCACTCATCACAAGTTCTATTAGGAAACCAATCGAGCAAAACCAGAGTTTATTTATATCTAATATTACATGCCAAATAAACATGTTTGATTAACTGCTCGAGCACAAGAATCCAACTTATTGACTATCCCACAAAATCAAGTAATAATACTAAAGACTAATTATTGCGTAAAATTCGTAACTTAAATAATTTTAAGAACATAAGTAAATATCATGCTAAATAAGATATGCATACCCTTCGTCGTGATAAACATAGGTGATAGGACGGAAATCCCCTAACATTTCAATTACTATGGTTTTGAGCCCAACCTTCAAAAGTGAGGTTTATATAGTTTTAGATGGCATTAGTAAGAAAATATAAATGGAAGTTTATATGGTTATAGAGGGCATTACTTTGATAGAGGCCGGCCCATTTATGAAGCTTATTTTCCTAAGCTTTTGGGTTCCATGTTAAGCCAGAATGTATTGCTATATCTTGCATTAATTGAAGCTTCATATCCGTTGATGGAAGGGATGACTTCGACTTCTTGATGAACTAAATATAAGAAATCAAATATTTAGTTTCTAAGGAATAGAAAAATTCAATTCTACAACATTCATATATAGAAGATAGAGTACCTCTTTATTGACCCAAACATCTGGAGAATTCTCATCTCTCAGAAAATACAGTTCTCAGCTCCCACAATTCTCATTTCTATTCCAGAGAGCTATATGAAATTCCAAATAAATACATTTAAAGCTCAAACATATGGCACGCTCATTGAAATAAGGAAGAGCTGCACCGGGCTACATCATGATTTCTAGCCAGATTCACGAATATTTGAAGTATTCAAGATCCAAAAACAAGAAACTGTGAAATAATTTAGAACAGCTTTAAAATAATCAATTTATAGTACAAAATCCAGATCTTTTAGTTTCAACCACCCGGATCTCTTCTTTAAATTTTACTTGTATATATTCTATATAATACACAACAAGGACCACCTTATATAGAAACACAGTTTAACAGAGTGAATCATAATATTTAAATACAAGAAATGTGTGACAAAGTAAAAATTGTTCAAAAAATAAATAAAAATAAGTAGGAAAGAGGAAGAATGTAATTTTACAGAAACAAATTGAATATGTACGGAAAGGTGGGGTTGAGAATACAGTGGAGAAAGAGGAAGGATATAATTTTAGAGAAATGGATTGATATATATGAACGGAAAGGTTGGGGTGGTTTGTAATAAATCAGTGAAGGTCACTAAACTTTGAGTGGAATTTCACTTTATCAATTCAACTTTTTTATCCAGAAATTTAGTGTCACTGTGCCAAAAATAATTTGCCTTTTATGGCCACGGAATTTAAATGTTTTGGTATTTATCTAATTGCAAATAATTTCATTTTTTGAAGATTTTTTCGAAACATGTGGACATTAATTCTCTGGAATATGATTTGCCACATTATGAGCTAGATAATAAGAGTAAGCATCGATATCAAGGTTATCAATGCCTTGTATTATGGCTTCTCGTAGACCTAACTCAAGAGCCACAAGCTTCGCTTAAAGGTGGCTGAAATTGTTCGATAATGGCTCTGCACAAGCAACTTTAAACAGGCCGTGATGCTCGTGAAGGATGTATCCAGCTCCCCATGATTGATATCATTAGGGGCACAAGCAGTGAAGTTTAGCTTCAATGCGTCTTCCATTGGCTCTGCACGTGCGAGGCATGTGCCGTGCTTGTAATCAAGTGTTGAGCATGTGCTGGTGTTAATGTTTTGTTCCCTTGCACCGCAAGAGCAAATGATTGCCCCTTAGCAGTAGGTTGTAGAAACAATTAGCAGAAGATCTCTTTTTCCCCCAATTAGGAAACGGCATCATGCCTTTAGTGTGTGATCACACAGCGTGATCCAAAGATAAATGTTTTGCATTTTTATTTTGTAATGAAATTAATTTTACTTTCCTGTAAATAGTGATTTGTGCTTCACAGCTAGACCATAAAATATCTAAATTCCTGCTTTATCTTATATCACGATGAAACAGCCTAAACAATGAGAAACATACTTCTAGGCTATCAACCAAAACCTCTCCAACATATTTAAAGGCGCAACACTATTCAAGTGCTACATAGTGTAGACTTGACAACACCGCTGGAAGATGCATGGAAGCTAAATTCTGAGCTCATGCATGAGGAGCATGATCCGTCCTTCGCGAGCATCATGGCTTATTTAAAGTACCTCGTGCAGAGTCATCATCAAATGATTTCAGCCACCTTGAAGCAAAACTTGTTGCCCTTGAGTTGGCTCAACGAGAAGCCATAGTACAAGATTTAACGTTACATAATTAATGCAATTTCATTTTTATTTCCATATTTAATGCATTTTCATTTTACTTGTATATGTTCTGTATAATATACAACCAAGACCACGTTATATAGAAACACAGTTTAACAGAGTGAATCATAATATTTAAATACAATTAATGAGTGACAAAGTAAAAATTGTTCAAAAAATAAATAAAAATAAGGAGAAAAGAGGAAGAATGTAATTTTACAGAAACAAATTGAATATGTATGGAAAGGTGGGGTTGAGAATATAGTGGAGAAAGAGGAAGGATATAATTTTAGAGAAATGGATTGATATATATGCACGAAAAGGTTGGCGTGGTTTGTAATAAATCAGTGAAGGTCACTAAACTTTGAGTGGAATTTCACTTTATCAATTCAACTTTTTTATCCAGAAATTTAGTGTCGCTGTGCCAAAAATAATTTGCCTTTTATGGCCACGGAATTTAAATGTTTTGGTATTTATCTAATTGCAAATAATTTCTTTTTTTGAAGATTTTTTCGAAACATGTGGACATTAATTCTCTGGAATATGATTTGCCACATTATGAGATAGATAATAAGAGTAAGCATCGATATCAAGGTTATCAATGCCTTGTATTATGGCTTCTCGTAGACCTAACTCAATAACCACAAGCTTCGCTTAAAGGTGGCTGAAATTGTTCGATAATGGCTCTGCACAAGCAACTTTAAACAGGCCATGATGCTCGTGAAGGATGTATCCAGCTCCCCATGATTGATATCATTAGGGGCACAAGCAGTGAAGTTTAGCTTCAATGCGTCTTCCATTGGCTCTGCACGTGCGAGGCATGTGCCGTGCTTGTAATCAAGTGTTGAGCATGTGCTGGTGTTAATGTTTTGTTCCCTTGCACCACAAGAGCAAATAATTGCCCCTTAGCAGTAGGTTGTAGAAACAATTAGCAGAAGATCTCTTTTTCCCCCAATTAGGAAACGGCATCATGCCTTTAGTGTGTGATCACAGAGCGTGATCCAAAGATAAATGTTTTGCATTTTTATTTTGTAATGAAATTAATTTTACTTTCCTGTAAATAGTGATTTGTGCTTCACAGCTAGACCATAAAATATCTAAATTCCTGCTTTATCTTATATCACGATGAAACAGCCTAAACAATGAGAAACATACTTCTAGGCTATCAACCAAAACCTCTCCAACATATTTAAAGGCGCAACACTATTCAAGTGCTACATAGTGTAGACTTGACAACACCGCTGGAAGATGCATGGAAGCTAAATTCTGAGCTCATGCATGAGGAGCATGATCCGTCCTTCGCGAGCATCATGGCTTATTTAAAGTACCTCGTGCAGAGTCATCATCAAATGATTTCAGCCACCTTGAAGCAAAACTTGTTGCCCTTGAGTTGGCTCAACGAGAAGCCATAGTACAAGATTTAACGTTACATAATTAATGCAATTTCATTTTTATTTCCATATTTAATGCATTTTCATTTTACTTGTATATGTTCTGTATAATATACAACCAAGACCACGTTATATAGAAACACAGTTTAACAGAGTGAATCATAATATTTAAATACAATTAATGAGTGACAAAGTAAAAATTGTTCAAAAAATAAATAAAAATAAGGAGAAAAGAGGAAGAATGTAATTTTACAGAAACAAATTGAATATGTACGGAAAGGTGGGGTTGAGAATACAGTGGAGAAAGAGGAAGGATATAATTTTAGAGAAATGGATTGATATATATGCACGAAAAGGTTGGCGTGGTTTGTAATAAATCAGTGAAGGTCACTAAACTTTGAGTGGAATTTCACTTTATCAATTCAACTTTTTTATCCAGAAATTTAGTGTCGCTGTGCCAAAAATAATTTGCCTTTTATGGCCACGGAATTTAAATGTTTTGGTATTTATCTAATTGCAAATAATTTCTTTTTTTGAAGATTTTTTCGAAACATGTGGACATTAATTCTCTGGAATATGATTTGCCACATTATGAGATAGATAATAAGAGTAAGCATCGATATCAAGGTTATCAATGCCTTGTATTATGGCTTCTCGTAGACCTAACTCAAGAACCACAAGCTTCGCTTAAAGGTGGCTGAAATTGTTCGATAATGGCTCTGCACAAGCAACTTTAAACAGGCCATGATGCTCGTGAAGGATGTATCCAGCTCCCCATGATTGATATCATTAGGGGCACAAGCAGTGAAGTTTAGCTTCAATGCGTCTTCCATTGGCTCTGCACGTGCGAGGCATGTGCCGTGCTTGTAATCAAGTGTTGAGCATGTGCTGGTGTTAATGTTTTGTTCCCTTGCACCACAAGAGCAAATAATTGCCCCTTAGCAGTAGGTTGTAGAAACAATTAGCAGAAGATCTCTTTTTCCCCCAATTAGGAAACGGCATCATGCCTTTAGTGTGTGATCACAGAGCGTGATCCAAAGATAAATGTTTTGCATTTTTATTTTGTAATGAAATTAATTTTACTTTCCTGTAAATAGTGATTTGTGCTTCACAGCTAGACCATAAAATATCTAAATTCCTGCTTTATCTTATATCACGATGAAACAACCTAAACAATGAGAAACATACTTCTAGGCTATCAACCAAAACCTCTCCAACATATTTAAAGGCGCAACACTATTCAAGTGCTACATAGTGTAGACTTGACAACACCGCTGGAAGATGCATGGAAGCTAAATTCTGAGCTCATGCATGAGGAGCATGATCCGTCCTTCGCGAGCATCATGGCTTATTTAAAGTACCTCGTGCAGAGTCATCATCAAATGATTTCAGCCACCTTGAAGCAAAACTTGTTGCCCTTGAGTTGGCTCAACGAGAAGCCATAGTACAAGATTTAACGTTACATAATTAATGCAATTTCATTTTTATTTCCATATTTAATGCATTTTCATTTTACTTGTATATGTTCTGTATAATATACAACCAAGACCACGTTATATAGAAACACAGTTTAACAGAGTGAATCATAATATTTAAATACAATTAATGAGTGACAACGTAAAAATTGTTCAAAAAATAAATAAAAATAAGGAGAAAAGAGGAAGAATTTAATTTTACAGAAACAAATTGAATATGTACGGAAAGGTGGGGTTGAGAATACAGTGGAGAAAGAGGAAGGATATAATTTTAGAGAAATGGATTGATATATATGCACGAAAAGGTTGGCGTGGTTTGTAATAAATCAGTGAAGGTCACTAAACTTTGAGTGGAATTTCACTTTATCAATTCAACTTTTTTATCCAGAAATTTAGTGTCGCTGTGCCAAAAATAATTTGCCTTTTATGGCCACGGAATTTAAATGTTTTGGTATTTATCTAATTGCAAATAATTTCTTTTTTTGAAGATTTTTTCGAAACATGTGGACATTAATTCTCTGGAATATGATTTGCCACATTATGAGATAGATAATAAGAGTAAGCATCGATATCAAGGTTATCAATGCCTTGTATTATGGCTTCTCGTAGACCTAACTCAAGAACCACAAGCTTCGCTTAAAGGTGGCTGAAATTGTTCGATAATGGCTCTGCACAAGCAACTTTAAACAGGCCATGATGCTCGTGAAGGATGTATCCAGCTCCCCATGATTGATATCATTAGGGGCACAAGCAGTGAAGTTTAGCTTCAATGCGTCTTCCATTGGCTCTGCACGTGCGAGGCATGTGCCGTGCTTGTAATCAAGTGTTGAGCATGTGCTGGTGTTAATGTTTTGTTCCCTTGCACCACAAGAGCAAATAATTGTCCCTTAGCAGTAGGTTGTAGAAACAATTAGCAGAAGATCTCTTTTTCCCCCAATTAGGAAACGGCATCATGCCTTTAGTGTGTGATCACAGAGCGTGATCCAAAGATAAATGTTTTGCATTTTTATTTTGTAATGAAATTAATTTTACTTTCCTGTAAATAGTGATTTGTGCTTCATAGCTAGACCATAAAATATCTAAATTCCTGCTTTATCTTATATCACGATGAAACAGCCTAAACAATGAGAAACATACTTCTAGGCTATCAACCAAAACCTCTCCAACATATTTAAAGGCGCAACACTATTCAAGTGCTACATAGTGTAGACTTGACAACACCGCTGGAAGATGCATGGAAGCTAAATTCTGAGCTCATGCATGAGGAGCATGATCCGTCCTTCGCGAGCATCATGGCTTATTTAAAGTACCTCGTGCAGAGTCATCATCAAATGATTTCAGCCACCTTGAAGCAAAACTTGTTGCCCTTGAGTTGGCTCAACGAGAAGCCATAGTACAAGATTTAACGTTACATAATTAATGCAATTTCATTTTTATTTCCATATTTAATGCATTTTCATTTTACTTGTATATGTTCTGTATAATATACAACCAAGACCACGTTATATAGAAACACAGTTTAACAGAGTGAATCATAATATTTAAATACAATTAATGAGTGACAAAGTAAAAATTGTTCAAAAAATAAATAAAAATAAGGAGAAAAGAGGAAGAATGTAATTTTACAGAAACAAATTGAATATGTACGGAAAGGTGGGGTTGAGAATACAGTGGAGAAAGAGGAAGGATATAATTTTAGAGAAATGGATTGATATATATGCACGAAAAGGTTGGCGTGGTTTGTAATAAATCAGTGAAGGTCACTAAACTTTGAGTGGAATTTCACTTTATCAATTCAACTTTTTTATCCAGAAATTTAGTGTCGCTGTGCCAAAAATAATTTGCCTTTTATGGCCACGGAATTTAAATGTTTTGGTATTTATCTAATTGCAAGTAATTTCTTTTTTTGAAGATTTTTTCGAAACATGTGGACATTAATTCTCTGGAATATGATTTGCCACATTATGAGATAGATAATAAGAGTAAGCATCGATATCAAGGTTATCAATGCCTTGTATTATGGCTTCTCGTAGACCTAACTCAAGAACCACAAGCTTCGCTTAAAGGTGGCTGAAATTGTTCGATAATGGCTCTGCACAAGCAACTTTAAACAGGCCATGATGCTCGTGAAGGATGTATCCAGCTCCCCATGATTGATATCATTAGGGGCACAAGCAGTGAAGTTTAGCTTCAATGCGTCTTCCATTGGCTCTGCACGTGCGAGGCATGTGCCGTGCTTGTAATCAAGTGTTGAGCATGTGCTGGTGTTAATGTTTTGTTCCCTTGCACCACAAGAGCAAATAATTGCCCCTTAGCAGTAGGTTGTAGAAACAATTAGCAGAAGATCTCTTTTTCCCCCAATTAGGAAACGGCATCATGCCTTTAGTGTGTGATCACAGAGCGTGATCCAAAGATAAATGTTTTGCATTTTTATTTTGCAATGAAATTAATTTTACTTTCCTGTAAATAGTGATTTGTGCTTCACAGCTAAACCATAAAATATCTAAATTCCTGCTTTATCTTATATCACGATGAAACAACCTAAACAATGAGAAACATACTTCTAGGCTATGAACCAAAACCTCTCCAACATTTTTAAAGCCGCAACTCTATTCAAGTGCTACATAGTGTAGACTTGACAACACCGCTGGAAGATGCATGGAAGCTAAATTCTGAGCTCATGCATGAGGAGCATGACCCGTCCTCCGCGAGCATCATGGCTTATTTAAAGTACCTCGTGCAGAGTCATCATCAAATGATTTCAGCCACCTTGAAGCAAAACTTGTTGCCCCTGAGTTGGCTCAACGAGAAGCCATAGTACAAGATTTAACGTTACATAATTAATGCATTTTCATTTTACTTGTATATGTTCTGTATAAATACAACCAGGACCACGTTATATAGAAACACAGTTTAACAGAGTGAATCATAATATTTAAATACAAGAAATGAGTGACAAAGTAAAAATTGTTCAAAAAATAAATAAAAATAAGGAGGAAAGAGGAAGAATGTAATTTTACAGAAACAAATTGAATATGTACGGAAAGGTGGGGTTGAGAATACAGTGGAGAAAGAGGAAGGATAAATTTTAGAGAAATGGATTGATATATATGCACGAAAAGGTTGGCGTGGTTTGTAATAAATCAGTGAAGGTCACTAAACTTTGAGTGAATTTCACTTTATCAATTCAACTTTTTTATCCAGAAATTTAGTGTCACTGTGCAAAAAATAATTTTCCTTTTATGGCCACGGAATTTAAATGTTTTGGTATTTATCTAATTGCAAATAATTTCTTTTTTTGAAGATTTTTTGAATTATGTGCACATTAATTCTCTCGAATATGATTTGCCACATTATGAGCTAAATAATAAGAGTAATTATCGATATCAAGGTTATCAATGCCTTGTATTATGGCTTCTCGTAGACCTAACTCAAGAGCCACAAGCTTCGCTTAAAAGTGGCTGAAATTGTTCGATAATGGCTCTGCACAAGCAACTTTAAACAGGCCATGATGCTCGTGAAGGATGTATCCAGCTCCCCACGATTGATATCATTAGGGGCACAAGCAATGAAGTTTAGCTTCAATTCATCTTCCATTGGCTCTGCACGTGCGAGGTATGTGCCGTGCTTGTAATCAAGTGTTGAGCATGTGCTGGTGTTAATGTTTTGTTCCCTTGCACCGCAAGAGCAAATGATTGCCCCTTAGCAGTAGGTTGTAGAAACAATTAGCAGAAGATCTCTTTTTCCCCCAATTAGGAAACAGCATCATGCCTTTAGTGTGTGATCACAGAGCGTGATCCAAAGATAAATGTTTTGCATTTTTAATTTGTAATGAAATTAATTTTACTTTCCTGTAAATAGTTATTTGTGCTTCACAGCTAAACCATAAAATATCTAAATTCCTGCTTTATCTCATATCACGATGAAACAGCCTAAACAATGAGAAACATACTTCTAGGCTATCAACCAAAACCTCTCCAACATTTTTAAAGGTGCAACTCTATTCAAGTGCTACATAGTGTAGAGTTGACAACACCGTTGGAAGATGCATGGAAGCTAAATTCTGAGCTCATGCATGAGGAGCATGATCCGTCCTCCGCGAGCATCATGGCTTATTTAAAGTACCTCGTGCAGAGTCATCATCAAATGATTTCAGCCACCTTGAAGCAAAACTTGTTGCCCTTGAGTTGGCTCAACGAGAAGCCATAGTACAAGATTTAACGTTACATAATTAATGCATTTTCATTTTACTTGTATATGTTCTGTATAAATACAACCAGGACCACGTTATATAGAAACACAGTTTAACAGAGTGAATCATAATATTTAAATACAAGAAATGAGTGACAAAGAAAAAATTGTTCAAAAAATGAATAAAAATAAGGAGGAAAGAGGAAGAATGTAATTTTACAGAAACAAATTGAATATGTACGGAAAGGTGGGGTTGAGAATACAGTGGAGAAAGAGGAAGGATATAATTTTAGAGAAATGGATTGATATATATGCACGAAAAGGTTGGCGTGGTTTGTAATAAATCAGTGAAGGTCACTAAACTTTGAGTGTAATTTCACTTTATCAATTCAACTTTTTTATCCAGAAATTTAGTGTCACTGTGCCAAAAATAATTTTCCTTTTATGGCCACGGAATTTAAATGTTTTGGTATTTATCTAATTGCAAATAATTTCTTTTTTTGAAGATTTTTTGAATTATGTGCACATTAATTCTCTAGAATATGATTTGCCACATTATGAGCTAAATAATAAGAGTAATTATCGATATCAAGGTTATCAATGCCTTGTATTATGGCTTCTCGTAGACCTAACTCAAGAGCCACAAGTTTCGCTTAAAGGTGGCTGGAATTGTTCGATAATGGCACTGCACAAGCAACTTTAAACAGGCCATGATGCTCGTGAAGGATGTATCGTTCTCCCCATGATTGATATCATTAGGGGCACAAGCAGTGAAATTTAGCTTCAATGCGTCTTCCATTGGCTCTGCACGTGCGAGGCATGTGCCGTGCTTGTAATTAAGTGTTGAGCATGAGCTGGTGTTAATGTTTTCTTTCCTTGCACCACAAGAGCAAATGATTGCCCCTTAGCAGTAGGTTGTAGAAACAATTAGCAGAAGATCTCTTTTTCCCCCAATTGGGAAACAGCATCATGCCTTTAGTGTGTGATCACAGAGCGTGATCCAAAGATAAATGTTTTGCATTTTTATTTTGTAATGAAATTAATTTTCCTTTCCTGTAAATAGTGATTTGTGCTTCACAGTTAAACCATAAAATATCTAAATTCCTGCTTTATCTTATATCACGATGAAACAGCTTAAACAATGAGAAACATACTTCTAGTTTATCAACCAAAACCTCTCCAACATTTTTAAAGCCGCAACTCTATTCAAGTGCTACATATTGTAGACTTGACAACACCGCTGGAAGATGCATGGAAGCTAAATTCTGAGCTCATGCATGAGGAGCATGATCCGTCCTTCGCGAGCATCATGCCTTATTTAAAGTACCTCGTGCAGAGTCATCATCAAATGATTTCAGCCACATTGAAGCAAAACTTGTTGCCCTTGAGTTGGCTCAACGAGAAGCCATAGTACAAGATTTAACGTTACATATTTAATGCATTTTCATTTTTATTTCCATATTTAATGCATTTTCATTTTACTTGTATATGTTTTGTATAAAATACAACCAGGACCACGTTATATAGAAACACGGTTTAACAGAGTGAATCATAATATTTAAATACAAGAAATGAGTGAAAAAGTAAAAATTGTTCAATAAAATAAATAAAAATAAGGAGGAAAGAGGAAGAACGTAATTTTACAGAAACAAATTGAATATGTACGGAAAGGTGGGGTTGAGAATACAGTGGAGAAAGAGGAAGGATATAATTTTAGAGAAATGGATTGATATATGTGCACGAAAAGGTTGGCGTGGTTTGTAATAAATCAATGAAGGTCACTAAACTTTGAATGGAATTTCACTTTATCAATTCAACTTTTTTATCCAGAAATTTGGTGTCACTGTGCCAAAAATAATTTGCCTTTTATCGCCACGGAATTTAAATGTTTTGATATTTATCTAATTGCAAATAATTTCTTTATTTGAAGATTTTTTCGAAACATGTGGACATTAATTCTCTGGAATATGATTTGCCACATTATGAGCTAGATAATAAGAGTAAGCATCGATATCAAGGTTATCAATGCCTTGTATTATGGCTTCTCGTAGACCTAACTCAAGAGCCACAAGTTTCGCTTAAAGGTGGCTGAAATTGTTCGATAATGGCTCTGCACAAGCAACTTTAAACAGGCCGTGATGCTCGTGAAGGATGTATCGTGCTCCCCATGATTGATATCATTAGGGGCACAAGCAGTGAAATTTAGCTTCAATGCGTCTTCCATTGGCTCTGCACGTGCGAGGCATGTGCCGTGCTTGTAATTAAGTGTTGAGCATGAGCTGGTGTTAATGTTTTCTTCCCTTGCACCACAAGAGCAAATGATTGCCCCTTAGCAGTAGGTTGTAGAAACAATTAGCTAAAGATCTCTTTTTCCCCCAATTGGGAAACAGCATCATGCCTTTAGTGTGTGATCATAGAGCGTGATCCAAAGATAAATGTTTTTATTTTTATTTTGTAATGAAATTAATTTTACTTTCCTGTAAATAGTGATTTGTGCTTCACAGTTAAACCATAAAATATCTAAATTCCTGCTTTATCTTATATCACGATGAAACAGCTTAAACAATGAGAAACATACTTCTAGTTTATCAACCAAAACCTCTCCAACATTTTTAAAGCCGCAACTCTATTCAAGTGCTACATATTGTAGACTTGACAACACCGCTGGAAGATGCATGGAAGCTAAATTCTGAGCTCATGCATGAGGAGCATGATCCGTCCTTCGCGAGCATCATGCCTTATTTAAAGTACCTCGTGCAGAGTCATCATCAAATGATTTCTGCCACATTGAAGCAAAACTTGTTGCCCTTGAGTTGGCTCAACGAGAAGCCGTAGTACAAGATTTAACGTTACATATTTAATGCATTTTCTTTTTTATTTCCATATTTAATGCATTTTCATTTTACTTGTATATGTTCTGTATAAAATACAACCAGGACCACGTTATATAGAAACACAGTTTAACAGAGTGAATCATAATATTTAAATACAAGAAATGAGTGACAAAGTAAAAATTGTTCAATAGAATAAATAAAAATAAGGAGGAAAGAGGAAGAACGTAATTTTACAGAAACAAATTGAATATGTACGGAAAGGTGGGGTTGAGAATACAGTGGAGAAAGAGGAAGGATATAATTTTAGAGAAATGGATTGATATATGTGCACGAAAAGGTTGGCGTGGTTTGTAATAAATCAGTGAAGGTCACTAAACTTTGAATGGAATTTCACTTTATCAATTCAACTTTTTTATCCAGAAATTTGGTGTCACTGTGCCAAAAATAATTTGCCTTTTATCGCCACGGAATTTAAATGTTTTGATATTTATCTAATTGCAAATAATTTCTTTATTTGAAGATTTTTTCGAAACATGTGGACATTAATTCTCTGGAATATGATTTGCCACATTATGAGCTAGATAATAAGAGTAAGCATCGATATCAAGGTTATCAATGCCTTGTATTATGGCTTCTCGTAGACCTAACTCAAGAGCCACAAGTTTCGCTTAAAGGTGGCTGAAATTGTTCGATAATGGCTCTGCACAAGCAACTTTAAACAGGCCGTGATGCTCGTGAAGGATGTATCGTGCTCCCCATGATTGATATCATTAGGGGCACAAGCAGTGAAATTTAGCTTCAATGCGTCTTCCATTGGCTCTGCACGTGCGAGGCATGTGCCGTGCTTGTAATTAAGTGTTGAGCATGAGCTGGTGTTAATGTTTTCTTCCCTTGCACCACAAGAGCAAATGATTGCCCCTTAGCAGTAGGTTGTAGAAACAATTAGCAGAAGATCTCTTTTTCCCCCAATTGGGAAACAGCATCATGCCTTTAGTGTGTGATCATAGAGCGTGATCCAAAGATAAATGTTTTGTATTTTTATTTTGTAATGAAATTAATTTTACTTTCCTGTAAATAGTGATTTGTGCTTCACAGTTAAACCATAAAATATCTAAATTCCTGCTTTATCTTATATCACGATGAAACAGCTTAAACAATGAGAAACATACTTCTAGTTTATCAACCAAAACCTCTCCAACATTTTTAAAGCCGCAACTCTATTCAAGTGCTACATATTGTAGACTTGACAACACCGCTGGAAGATGCATGGAAGCTAAATTCTGAGCTCATGCATGAGGAGCATGATCCGTCCTTCGCGAGCATCATGCCTTATTTAAAGTACCTCGTGCAGAGTCATCATCAAATGATTTCTGCCACATTGAAGCAAAACTTGTTGCCCTTGAGTTGGCTCAACGAGAAGCCGTAGTACAAGATTTAACGTTACATATTTAATGCATTTTCTTTTTTATTTCCATATTTAATGCATTTTCATTTTACTTGTATATGTTCTGTATAAAATACAACCAGGACCACGTTATATAGAAACACAGTTTAACAGAGTGAATCATAATATTTAAATACAAGAAATGAGTGACAAAGTAAAAATTGTTCAATAAAATAAATAAAAATAAGGAGGAAAGAGGAAGAACGTAATTTTACAGAAACAAATTGAATATGTACGGAAAGGTGGGGTTGAGAATACAGTGGAGAAAGAGGAAGGATATAATTTTAGAGAAATGGATTGATATATGTGCACGAAAAGGTTGGCGTGGTTTGTAATAAATCAGTGAAGGTCACTAAACTTTGAATGGAATTTCACTTTATCAATTCAACTTTTTTATCCAGAAATTTGGTGTCACTGTGCCAAAAATAATTTGCCTTTTATCGCCACGGAATTTAAATGTTTTGATATTTATCTAATTGCAAATAATTTCTTTATTTGAAGATTTTTTCGAAACATGTGGACATTAATTCTCTGGAATATGATTTGCCACATTATGAGCTAGATAATAAGAGTAAGCATCGATATCAAGGTTATCAATGCCTTGTATTATGGCTTCTCGTAGACCTAACTCAAGAGCCACAAGTTTCGCTTAAAGGTGGCTGAAATTGTTCGATAATGGCTCTGCACAAGCAACTTTAAACAGGCCGTGATGCTCGTGAAGGATGTATCGTGCTCCCCGTGATTGATATCATTAGGGGCACAAGCAGTGAAATTTAGCTTCAATGCGTCTTCCATTGGCTCTGCACGTGCGAGGCATGTGCCGTGCTTGTAATTAAGTGTTGAGCATGAGCTGGTGTTAATGTTTTCTTCCCTTGCACCACAAGAGCAAATGATTGCCCCTTAGCAGTAGGTTGTAGAAACAATTAGCAGAAGATCTCTTTTTCCCCCAATTGGGAAACAGCATCATGCCTTTAGTGTGTGATCATAGAGCGTGATCCAAAGATAATTGTTTTGTATTTTTATTTTGTAATGAAATTAATTTTACTTTCCTGTAAATAGTGATTTGTGCTTCACAGTTAAACCATAAAATATCTAAATTCCTGCTTTATCTTATATCACGATGAAACAGCTTAAACAATGAGAAACATACTTCTAGTTTATCAACCAAAACCTCTCCAACATTTTTAAAGCCGCAACTCTATTCAAGTGCTACATATTGTAGACTTGACAACACCGCTGGAAGATGCATGGAAGCTAAATTCTGAGCTCATGCATGAGGAGCATGATCCGTCCTTCGCGAGCATCATGCCTTATTTAAAGTACCTCGTGCAGAGTCATCATCAAATGATTTCTGCCACATTGAAGCAAAACTTGTTGCCCTTGAGTTGGCTCAACGAGAAGCCGTAGTACAAGATTTAACGTTACATATTTAATGCATTTTCTTTTTTATTTCCATATTTAATGCATTTTCATTTTACTTGTATATGTTCTGTATAAAATACAACCAGGACCACGTTATATAGAAACACAGTTTAACAGAGTGAATCATAATATTTAAATACAAGAAATGAGTGACAAAGTAAAAATTGTTCAAAAAATAAATAAAAATAAGGAGGAGAGAGGAAGAACGTAATTTTACAGAAACAAATTGAATATGTACGGAAAGGTGGGGTTGAGAATACAGTGGAGAAAGAGGAAGGATATAATTTTAGAGAAATGGATTGATATATGTGCACGAAAAGGTTGGCGTGGTTTGTAATAAATCAGTGAAGGTCACTAAACTTTGAATGGAATTTCACTTTATCAATTCAACTTTTTTATCCAGAAATTTGGTGTCACTGTGCCAAAAATAATTTGCCTTTTATCGCCACGGAATTTAAATGTTTTGATATTTATCTAATTGCAAATAATTTCTTTATTTGAAGATTTTTTCGAAACATGTGGACATTAATTCTCTAGAATATGATTTGCCACATTATGCGCTAGATAATAAGAGTAAGCATCGATATCAAGGTTATCAATGCCTTGTATTATGGCTTCTCGTAGACCTAACTCAAGAGCCACAAGTTTCGCTTAAAGGTGGCTGAAATTGTTTGATAATGGCTCTGCACAAGCAACTTTAAACAGGCCGTGATGCTCGTGAAGGATGTATCGTGCTCCCCATGATTGATATCATTAGGGGCACAAGCAGTGAAATTTAGCTTCAATGCGTCTTCCATTGGCTCTGCACGTGCGAGGCATGTGCCGTGCTTGTAATTAAGTGTTGAGCATGAGCTGGTGTTAATGTTTTCTTCCCTTGCACCACAAGAGCAAATTATTGCCCCTTAGCAGTAGGTTGTAGAAAAAATTAGCAGAAGATCTCTTTTTCCCCCAATTGGGAAACAACATCATGCCTTTAGTGTGTGATCACAGAGCGTTATCCAGAGATAAATGTTTTGCATTTTTATTTTGTAATGAAATTAATTTTACTTTCCTGTAAATAGTGATTTGTGCTTCACAGCTAAACCATAAAATATCTAAATTCCTGCTTTATCTTATATCACGATGAAACAGCCTAAACAATGAGAAACATACTTCTAGTTTATCAACCAAAACCTCTCCAACATTTTTAAAGGCGCAACTCTATTCAAGTGCTACATAGTGTAGACTTGACAACACCGTTGGAAGATGCATGGAAGCTAAATTCTGAGCTCATGCATGAGGAGCATGATCCGTCCTTCGCGAGCATCATGGCTTATTTAAAGTACCTCGTGCAGAGTCATCATCAAATGATTTCAGCCACCTTGAAGCAAAACTTGTTGCCCTTGAGTTGGCTCAACGAGAAGCCGTAGTACAAGATTTAACGTTACATATTTAATGCATTTTCATTTTTATTTCCATATTTAATGGATTTTCATTTTACTTGTATATATTCTGTATAATATACAACCAGGACCACCTTATATAGAAACACAGTTTAACAGAGTGAATCATAATATTTAAATACAAGAAATGAGTGACAAAGTAAAAATTGTTCAAAAAATAAATAAAAATAAGGAGGAAAGAGGAAGAATGTAATTTTACAGAAAGAAATTGAATATGTACAGAATATGTACAGAAAGGTCGGGTTGAGAATACAGTGGAGAAAGAGGAAGGATATAATTTTAGAGAAATGGATTGCCCCTTAGCAGTAGGTTGTAGAAACAATTAGCAGAAGATCTCTGTTTCCCCCAATTAGGAAGCAGCATCATGCCTTTAGTGTGTGATCACAGAGCGTTATCCAAAGATAAATGTTTTGCATTTTTATTTTGTAATGAAATTAATTTTACTTTCCTGTAAATAGTGATTTGTGTTTCACATGTAAACCATAAAATATCCAAATTCCTGGGACAATGAGAAACATACTTCTAGGCTATCAACCAAAACCTACTTCAAGGCTATCAACCAAAACCTCTCCAAAACATTTTTAAAGGCACAACTCAATTCAAGTGCGACATATTTTAGACTTGACAATACCGCTGGAAGATGCATGGAAGCTAAATTCTGTAGAAACTGTATTATCTTAATTATTGAATTACAGTTGTATACATTTTTATAGTAGAGTCAGCTCTTTACAAGGAAACTACATTAAATGCATTTACAGAAAATATTGCAGTAGCTTACAGAAAATAATTTGCCTTCTATGGCCACGGAATTTAAATGTTTTGATATTTATCTAATTGCAAATAATTTCTTTTTTGAAGATTTTTTCGAAACACGTCGACATTAATACTCTGGAATATGATTTTCCACATTATGAGCTGGTTAATAAGAGTAAGCACCGACATCAAGGTTATTAATGCCTTGTATTGTGGCTTCTCGTAGAGCCAATTCAATTGCCACAAGTTTCGCTTAAAGGTGGCTGAAATTGTTCGATAATGGCTCTGCACGAGCAACTTTAAACCGGCCATGATGCTCGCAAAGGATGTATCCTGCTCCCCATGCCTGATAGTATTAGGGGAACAAGCAGTGAATTTTAGCTTCAATGCGTCTTCCATTGGTTCTTCACGTGTGAGGCATGTCCCATGCTTGTAATTATGTATGAGCCGGTGTTAATGTTTTCTTCCCTTGCACCACTAGAACAAATGATTTCCCCTTAGCAATAGGTTATGCCTTTACTGTGTGATCACAGAGCGTGATCCAAAGATAAACATTTTCCATTTTTATTTTTTTATGCAATAACTGATACTCTCCTATAAATAGTGATTTGTGTTTCACGGGTAAAACATAAAATATCTAAATTCGTGCTTTATCTTATTTCACAAGGAATTAGCCTAAACAATGAGAAACATACTTCTAGGCTATCAACCAAAACCTCTCCAACATTTTTAAAGTTACAACTCTATTCAAGTGCTACATACTGTAGACTTGACAATACCGCTGGAAGATGCATGGAAGCTAAATTCTGTAGAAACTGTATTATCTTAATTATTGAATTACAGTTGTATACATTTTTATAGTAGAGTCAGCGCTTTACAAGGAAACTAAATTAAATGCATTTACAGAAAATATTGCAGTAGCTTAAATGATGCTGATCCATATTCTGTGCTATGCAGGCTGTGATTTTGGAGCAGATGCAGGCTGTGACTGTGGAGCCGGCGCAAGCTGTGTTTGTAGAGCAGGCTGTGATTGAGGCGTGACCCAATCGCATAGATTGATTCTGTTTAACATCCCCCAAACAAACTAGACGGTCCTTGACGGACGAGTTTGAGTGTAAGGAGGAAATGTCGTTGTTTATGGAGAGGCTTTGTAAGAAGATCAGCCGGCTGGTCGATGGAGGGAATAAAGCAAACACGATGACTTCCAGTAGCTACTTTTTCACTAACAAAATGGTAATCTAGCCCAATGTGTTTAGTGCGTGCATGGAACACAGGGTTTGAGGCCAAATATGTCGCACTTAGATTATCACAATGAAGTAGAACACGAAAGTGCACATGACCTCCAAGTTCGTACAGTAAGAATGCTAACCAAGTTGTCTCGGTGCTGCTACTAATTTTGTCAGCTTATATCTATTGTCCTGATGTTTGTCACAAATCTCCCTACAAATATCATTATCTGGGAAATTTTTACCTGCAAAGATGAACTTTTCCCCACAAAAATGATTTTCATGCGGAGTTTTAAATCAGTGAAGGTCACTAAACTTTGAGTGGAATTTCATTTTAGCTATTCAACTTTCAAAAATTTAATTTCATTGTGCCAAAATAATTTTCCTTTTATGGGCACCAAATATAAGTGTTTTTATATCTCTAATTGCAAAGAATTTTTATTTTGATGATTTTTCAAAACATGTCATTTATTCTTTGGAATATGATTTCCCACATACACACTAGGGTAATGTTTCATGGAAAATATTATTTGAACCGAAAACTGTAATCAAAAGTGTGACTGAATTTTTGTGGGCGTTGATTTTGGAGTTGATGTGATGGGTAAAATAAATAGATGTTGCCGGTGTAAAACTTTATGTCAAATTTATGTTCCCGTAGCATGACTCAATGTTTCATATTTGTTCTCGTTGCATTCTCTCTCTCTCTCACCTTCATCTACTCAAACCTCCAGTTCTGTATCGCTACCACGCATCTGAGTCTCTCCTTTATATATATTGACTATAGCTGCCAAAAGTTCAGATATGTATACACGCGCATAGAGATTCCGTAAGAGGAAAAGGATGCACATCAAAGCATTGTTGGTTTATAATGCAGCCTTGAGGGTTTGAATCCAGGGATAATGGCCAAAGTATTGGATGTTAAGCAGTTCGGGTTCTTCCAACTGCCCAGATTCCAAGAGTTCGTTGTCTTGTGGCCAAGACCGTCGCTAAGCAGACCCCACCCCTGGTGACCTCCAGTCGGTGCAGCATGAATGTCCAATCCCTATTTCTTTGTTTTTTCTGCATTTCCGGTTTCAGGGAAATTGCTGTTTATTTAGATTGGGCATGATCCTTTTTCAATAGCTATTTGCAGGTCTTAGATATAAGATTCCATCACTTTGAGATTCCATCCTTTTTCAATAGCTATTGCTTTGTTCACGACTGATTTTAATTTATTTCATGTACTGTTGATATTTGTTTGGAAGTTCTTTGGGCATAAGTTTTCAAATTTTTCAATTTTCTTTGTGTTTTAAGGTTAGCAATATCATATGCAATGAGTGTAGAGGTTTTACGATAATTTAATGAAAACAAATGTGGCTATTACTATTTTAATTTATATTAGGATTGTCATAAAAGTATATGTTTCCAACTTGTCGCTATTTGTAAATATGTCATTAGTTTTTCAGTGCTTCAATTTTATGAAGTATTACTTTGTATGTTCTAATTGGAATGAAGGGATGAGAAAAGGAATAGACTGAATATTTGTTCTCCCTTTAGTTAATGGTACTTAATTGTGTATTGGGGTGTTGAGCAATTTTGAAATCAAAGAATGCTGTCAAATATTTATTGCCCAACATTTACGTATATACTTTAAAGTCTTATATATTTTAATTGGAAAATAACAAAAAAGCAACATAAATTACTAAAATTATCTGCACTAATCAATACTTAATTACAAGCAAGACACATGTCTCGCACGGGCAGACACTAATATTCCAATAGTATTCGCTTGCTTAGTCGAGTCTGTTTAATACCATTCTCTTTAAAGGTGTGATTGAGTGACAGGCCAACCAATGCTCATCCTAACCTGTATTTTTTATTTATTTTTTTATTTTTTCAAACAATCTAATTAACCAGGAGGAAATTGAGTCAGATCTTTGAAGTTATTACAGCTTTAAACGGTAAAAGCTAAATCTTGTTTACCAAGTCTGTACTTACTAAATACATACAAGATATATACACCTACGTGATTACCATTACAGGCTAACATCTCCAATATTATCACAGCGAGACTCAAAAGACAAGAATACAACTCTCTGCTCCAGGCAACAGAAGGGTGTATTCAGAATTGTGCTTTTACAAAGGCGTGCCTGTTAAGCCTTCAAAATCACACTCGACATTATTGAAGCTCCCTTTAATTTCCAGCAGTTTAGACTGCAAAGAAGCAACTTCATGATTCTTCGTCTCTTTAGTTGAGCTGGCAACTGAAAGCTTTTCTTGCAAGTTCCTATCTGTATGTTTATCTCACCAATCTCTTCGTCAACTTTATTTATCTCAAGATTATGCTCAACAATTTGGCCATTAATTTCCTATAACTTGCCCATAAACGTTCCCTGCCTTTCTTTCACTGATCCCAAGCCAGTAATGCGGTTGCGCACTACCACAACAACAAATCCGTGCCTTTCCAAGTGCTACATATCATGCATGGCCTTGACAACACCACTGGAAGATGCATGGAAGCTATATTTTGCTGCCTATGTCCCTAATGAGCTCACTCATGGGGAGCAGGATATGTCCTTCGCAAGCATTGTGCTTATTTAAAGCAGCTTGTGCAGTGACATTGTCAAATGATTTCAGCCACCTTGGAGCGAAAGTTGTGGCTTTTGATTTAGGTCTACAAGAAGCCATAGTACAAGGGGAGTGAACTAAAAGTAGCTCTTCATTAACGAGTGGCTCTTCATCTGCACGTGCGCGAATCGTGCAAATGTGGTGGACGCAGCAACAAATATGTAGAGAAGTAAGTGCGGATTAACTCGTTGATTTCAAAATTTAAAGATCAGAGAAATAATAAATGCATTTGGATTAGAAAAAAGTGGAAGTATTAATTATTAATATTTGAAACCTGCCAATTGATTACAGTGACACCACTTTATGTAGGAAAACTAATGACATTCTTAGTAAAGTAAAATGTTAGAAATAATAAGTAACAATGAAATAAATATAAAAATTTAGAAAGTAACTGATTATTCCAGTCTTGCAAAATTTCTATAATCCTCCATGATCTTCCACCGCTTGACTTTGGGTGGTTATATACTCCATTATTTTACCAATTAAAAATTAATGTGTCCAATTCCCGTTAGAGTCATTGATATTCGCTCTTGAATCTTAGATTATCATTTTTATGCTCAAAGGAAAAAATAGGCAAGTTACTGGTTCAAGTGGCAGATTATGAAAATGTTATAAAATATGGTTAAACATAGTAATATAAAGGTCATTGTTCACTCTAAAATAGAAAATGAATTCGTCACAGTTGAAAAAACAAAGAAATGACCAAAACAAAATGATTTTTCAATTGTATTCCATAATAATTTTATTCAGAAATAAAAATTCAAAAATAGTTTCCTGGTTAATCTAGAACTGACAGTACAAACCTAGAATCTCTGAATTGTGCAAGTTGAAATGTATGCTCTGGTAAGGCTAGCTTATCTTATAGTTTACGGGCTTTATCCATCTTTGGTTTCATTGCTTTTTTTGTGTGATTCGATAACACTGCTTATCCTAGCGAGTTTTATGGACCTACTAGATTAGAAGCTTCTCAAGCACAATCATTTACTCTTCTAGTTAGAGACCAACGTCTTGGGGCCGAGTATTCAACTTTTTAAAGTCTTCATAAGAAAGAAACAAGGAGCAACTGTTCTTGTCCATTCTGGGGAACTCACATACGAAGGGGATAATTACATTAATATACGAAAAATCGAGATCTGGTGAATTGAAAAATAAATCTTTACTGGTTCTACCTCCTACTTATGTGATATATGATATGTTGTTATGCCAAGAAAATGTTTATCATGATTTGTATGTTTATGTGTATTTTCATATAAAGTTAATTACTTTGTAATGAGTTTATTGAGTATTTCTTTGAAATACCCACTCCATTATTAACAATTTTTGCAGACTTCGGAGACGGTGGCGAATGATGGGCAGTGGTGGTAAATGGATAAATAAATGATTTGATTCAAAGTTTAAATTTTCAGTTTACATTAAGCTTTAAATTGATGTTTTATCAAATGTTGAAAATTTTGAATTTATTTTCATTGGAGGATTGTTTTTATAAAAATTTATGTGAGTTTTAAATTTCAAATATTTTTCGCTAAATTAATATTTTGAAAGTGAGAATGAGAAAGAATGAAGTGTTGTTCTGAGTATTTAGAACTCGGGACGTTACAATTTACTTCACAGGAATTGATCCTCATCCGATGGTCGTGCCACCATGAACTAATACCAGATTTGAAGGTCGCGAAGTTTTGCGACTCTTTCTAGGGTTCACCACCTCAGCAACGTCTCATCTCGTCGGAGTACTTCTGAGACTTCATTTTTTTCAATCAAGAGCAAAACCCAAGAAAACAACTCTCTTTCTCTGTAAAGGTAATGCTCTAAAAATTACTATATGTTTTTACCGATGGTCGCAAACCATCAGTTTTGTTTTTTGCAAGATCACATGTTTTATGATATTTCCATTTCTCAACTTGTTTTTCCTAATGCAATCCAGAATTTTTTATATTATTTCCCAATTTACTCCATAAATACTGAGGAATTTTTGTTTTTAGCCTAATTTTTGAAATCCTCTAAAATTTTAACACATGCTGAAGATTTCTGGCACCTGACCTTGTCTGTAATAGTGGTAATTTCCCAATTATCTAATCTTGGAATCTTGAAGAGGAAAAAATCGTTCTCATGCCTCAGATTTAATTTCAAGTTCACCAGCCCTGTTTATTTCAAATGTACCTATTGGTCTTTACAACTTTGTTGCGGCTATACGATATTCGTAATTGTATTCTTGACATTTAATGCTTAAAAATTACTTTTTTAAGTTCAACAAAATTCACACAATGTACAAAACACTCGACCAAACAGGAAAATAAAATTATAAATTACCACTTTCCAAGACAAAACGGTAACCTGACCGAACAACCCACACGACTTTTCATTTCTGTTGCATCTTCCTTCTTCCTTCTCTGAAGCTGCCTACAACTAAAATACTTAAAAATGGTTGCATCCAACTTGGTTAAATCTGGGCATAATTATGCATTTAAAGGGCGACCTAAAGTCCAACATGGTCAAGTGCCCACGCTGGGCCTTAGCTAGCTCCGCCCCTTCCTTGGGTTGTATACGTGTTGTAAACATCTGGGGAGAACAACGTACCTTTTCCGTTGATAAACTATTTTCGTAACAATATTATGTACTCACAATGTATTAGTCCTGGCTCCTGTTTAGTTGCTTAATATGGATATGTACTTACAATTCTTGAGTAATTTACATTAATCCCTAGTTTCAAAATTTTAGGCTTAGTAGTGTCACAAAGGCTATAGACTCAGGTTAGTTTAATTTACATTAATCCCTAGTTTCAAAGTTTTTTCACTGGTACTAGATTATTTTTCTTGCATGTACATCCTTAACAGAGCAAAGATAATCAGGGCAGTTTTTTATATTTTATCAGGATATTATCTTGACATACTAAAATGGTAAATAAAAACAAAGAAATGAGATTCTCCAGACAAAATCTTTGCTATATCTATTCATGTTTCATGCAGGTACAAGATGTTGATTATTTACCAATCATGGGAACTAACAACGCTGCCATAGCTTACTACTGTCTGTTTTGCTTTTTTGTTATTTTTCTATTTTGTTATGTTTCTGTAGCACTTGTTGCACATTATCTTATATGATGTCTTGGGTTTAAGTCCTTTAAGTAGTAAATAAAATATATGTAGTAGGATAAACTTGTTGCAAGTTTTAACGATACTTCTTTATCTTTTCAGTTGCTCTGCTGGATCTTGGACAAAAAGATCAAGGAATACTTGGAGATATGTTTAAAAATTTTGGTATAGGAATTCGTTTCTTTGAATTATGAGACAAATAGTGATGCACAAAACCTATATTCTATGAGATAACAAAAAATAGGGAACTTTGTGTTTATAAGCCATATCTCACTACAATTGTTCGGTTTCACCCCTGACAATTTTGCCATCACTGCACTAGAAAGAATAATAATTATTACGAAAAGAAGTTTATAGATAGTATTATAGAACTTAAATAATATAATTTAAAATAAATGGAATATTTATGAAAAGTAAAAAATATAAAATAAAAACTTTTACATTCGATCGTTGAGACAATTTTACGGATAATATATTTTCCTTGAATAGTTTATGAATAACATTAAGAGAAATAACAACATTAATTCGCTACATGTGATTAACAGTACCCAAAAAAAAGTGTATTTCCATCGAGAAAATGGCTCCACGGAAGAAGTCTAAAAAAAAAAACTGAACTCAATATCATAAATCCACCAAAAAAAGATCCAACATTTTAAAAGAATAAGTAGTCACATAAAATCTACCACCAATTTATTCACTTGACTGAATTCGGATTGAAGGCATATAGTAAAACTGATATGAAACAGATATATAGGTGCTTCTTACCTATATGAATAAAGAACTTCCGACCACTTTTAGCCTGAAAATTTTTCCTTGACTGCATAAAACCAACATCCACATTAATTCGCTACGTGTGATTAACATTACCCAAAAAAAAGTGTATTTCCATCGAGAAAATCGCTCCACGGAAGAAGTCTAAAATAAAACTGAACTCAATATCATAAATCCAACAAAATCCCACCAAAAAAAGATCCAACCTTTTAAAAGAATAAATAGTCCCATAAAATCTACCACCAATTTATTCACTTGACTTAATTCGGATTGAAGGCATATAGTAAAACTGATATGAAACAGATAGGTGCTTCTTACCTATATGAATAAAGAACTTCCGACCACTTTTAGCCTGAAAAATTTTCCTTGAATAGTTTACGAATAACTTTAAGAGAAATATCATCATATGGTTTATTTTGATTTACATCCACGAGTCCATAATTCTTCAGAACCTGAAATGAATTAAAAAAATGGTTTTCAAAATATAAAAAATGGGAGAGAATAGTTGATTAACAGAAGTGCATCTAAACTTAGGATTTTGGCTTGCTACGATGATAACCTTAAGAAATGCAACAAACTACTGTCAACCAAACAAAGACCAATTATTATCTTGTAGATATATAGTAAATCTGTCAAATCGTTCTAGCAACCTGGTACTTAAAAGCCATATCAGTAAAAAGATAAATAAATATATTTTACGTCAAGCCAGACTTAATACACACTTTAAAACTCAGCATAAGTACATGATTAATCAAAACATAAAATTAAGTAAGTCATGCAATATCAATTTGAAGTTTTATCACTTATTTGAAGTCCAAAAGACTGGAAATATTGAAAATTGACATGCAACAGAGCAAATATTTGAGTTAAGACCGATTGGGTTCTAGAATAAAGAAAAGGCAAAAGAAGGCAGTAATAAACTCTGTACCAATCGAAAGGCCTCCTTCCCGTTAAAAGCTCTAAAAGCAGCACTCCAAGTGTATACACATCAATCTTTGTGTTAGTTATCCCTGGTTGGATAGTTTGGAAATGTTCAGGTGCAATGTAGCCACTATCAGCAATAGCCATTTCAGAAGCCTGTATGATGTTCGATTTTGTAGAGATGCAATGCTTAAAACTGTCAAAAACAATATTCTAGAAATAACTCTAAAGTATAAAGCAAATTAAACTGTTAATATGTAGCTTGAGCTTAACATTGCTGTTGGTCAGGGTTCTCTGGATAGCCGGACTGTAGTCACAAACTCGAGGTATGAGCTCTTCATCAAGTAGGATGTTAGCAGCCTTCAAATTGCTATGGGCAATGGTAAACACCTTCTTCATCCACACTTGACCCTTATCCCGCCTCATCCTATCCCAATTACTTTATCTTCTGTGAAGATATCTTGCACATCTCTGTCGATAGTAATTGGGGAAAATAATTACAAGTTCAAAATTGACATTTAAGTAGGCAAAGAAGATATTTACAGATCTACAGAATTGATCCACGTGAAGTGAATTCCTCTGATTGTCCCTTCTCCTCCTCGTTCTTGCGGTTAACACGTAATAATTACTTACAAACACATTCATAGAGAGAGGATAATAAGGAAAATCTAAGGACAGAGAGGTGAAATGGAGGACAAACATCTTGGCAACATCAGTGAATTGGTGCTGGGGGTCTAGTTCAACAATGGAGAAAGTCACAGCTGCTAAATAGTACATCAAGAATCACTACAAGAATCAGATGAAAAGCATCCAAGAGCCCAAAGAAAGGTATGTATGTAACAAAGATAGATACCCACATGTGAATCTACAATAAATTGTACATACCTCGATGCCAGAGAGGCAATAACTGGCGCAACAATCACCGAGAATGTCCGTGCGTAGGTGGAGGCTGAACGATAGAGTTTTGTCGAAGATTGACGCAGTAGGTGGGGTTGCACGCAGTCGCACTTCTCACAGAGATGCCAGAGATGCTGGAGGTCGAAACGAGAGAGAGAGAGAGACTTTGAGGCAGGGTTTGGAGTCACAAGAATACGGATCCGATGATTTTGAGCCTTTCATTTGTGAGGGATAGGGCACGAGACAAATGACGTCGTTTTGAAAATTTTAGAGCTAAATATTATCCTACGAATCCTCGTAATGTGGAGAAAGTCACGAGAAATTCTACGACTTGACCGGGAAGTTCGATCCATGTTTCAAATTGTAAAAATAAAAATAAATCAATGAATAAATATTAAAAAATATCCTGAAAAGATATTTCTACAAAATATCAAATTTGTAGGGTAAAATAAACCCACGTTACGAAAAAAAAATTGTCTTCTAAAGTTTTGTGGGCAAAATTATATCCTAGCAAAAATTATTTTTGTGAGAAAAAATTTTAATTCCGACTACAAATCTCATTTTATAGGCTAAATTTTGTAGGCTAAGTATACATAATTTTTGAGCCTTTTTTTTTGCACCTACAAAATCTGTTTTTGAGGGGAAAAGCAATCTTTACCTCCAAATCTTATTTTGTATGCGCATTATTTGTAGGAAAAAGCAAAATTTTCTAATACTACCTACAAAATCTAATTTTGCGGGGAAATGAAATTTTTACATACAAATCCCAATTTGTATGCGCATTATTTGTAGGGAAAGCAAAATTTTCTTGTAGTGTGTATTTCCTGTTGTAAATGTTATTTGCGGCACTGTTGCACACATAAACATACAAGGCGTGCAACCGCATGCCGTAAATGTTTACAACATGGCTTTTTACGGCGTGTCATTTTTGTTGTAGTGTTTTGCATTTTCATTTCATTTCAATTTCAAGCCCAGTTTGGGCCAAATTTGAAAAAAAATTGAAAACCCTTGTAGATCCAGCACGAGTGTTCGGCCAACCCTCGCTATCGCCTAGATTTGACCCTGTAATTAAAAACATTACATTAACTCATTTTGACGTGATCTTCATTTGTAGGTGCGCGAATCGTGCAAGTGTAATGAATGCGACAACAAATGGGTAGAGAAGTAAGTGTGGATCATAACTCATTGATTTCAAAATCTAAAGATCTGAGAAATAGTAAATGCAATACGATTAGACCAAACTGTAACTTCTATTCATAGTTGAAGCCTGCCAATTGATTACAATGACACCGCTTTATGTACGAAAACTAATGACATGCTTATTAAAGTAAAATGCTAGAAATAATAAACTAGGAAATAAATATTTTATATAGAAAGTAACTGATTATTCCAGTCTTGCTATATTTCTATGATGCTCCATGGTCTTCATTGCTTGATTTTTGGTGGTTACTCTATTAATTTACCTATTAAATGTTGAATTAGATTTCATTGTTACGCTCAAACAAAATAAATATGCAAGTTATTAATGGTTCAAGCGGTACATAGATTATGAAAATGTTATAAAGTATGGTTAAGCGTATTAATATAAAAAAGTTTTATAAGGTCACTGTTCACTCTAAAATGGAAAATGAATTCGTTACAATTGAAAAATCGAGGAAAATGATCAGAAAAAAAAAATTCAATTGTATTCCATAATAATTTTATTCTCAAATAAAATTCAAAAAGAGTTTCCTAGTTAATCTAGAACCGAAAGAACAATCCTTTAATCTCTGAAATTGTACAAGTTGAAATGTATGAATTGGGGAAGCTTACATATTTTATAGTTGAGGGCCTTCATCCATTTGTGGTTTCATTGCTTGTTGTTTTGTCTCGTTCAATAATACCGCTTATCATGGCGAGTTTTATGGACCTACTAGACCAGAAGCTTCTCAAGATCAAGCATTCACTTTTCTAGTTATAGACAACGTCTTGGGGCCTAGTATTCAAATTTTTGAAGTCTTCATAAGAAAAGATCGAGGAACAACTGTTCATGTTCATTATGGAGAAATCATGTATGAAGGAGATACGTTATTTACATTTATATACGAAAAATCAAGATCTGCTAAATCGAAAAATAAATCTTTATTAGTTCTATCTCCTACTGTATGAAGAGATTCTTTTTTTCTAAGGATTAGAAAAAAAAAATTGGTCCGGATCTCAATTGTTTTCTTTTTTTATTCATCAAAACTATCTATAAAAAGATTTAGATAGAATAACTTCGACCTTGTAATTTTTATTTTTTTTTTATGAAAAAAGGGGAGGTGACAAGAAGATATTTGAAAATCAAATTGGAAGGGATGATGGAGGTGCATTTCTCCATTAGATTCAGAATATATATGTTTTCGAACCTTCTCTTTAAAATCCCATTTTTCATATAAAAAATACAGATATAGATTATTATAATTAAAATAAGTTCTTTCAAATTCTAGTAAGTTATAGCTTTAGACTTGATTTTATTTGAGAAGTCACTATCAATTTCATAAAAACAACCTGTTAATAGTATTTGTACCATCTCTTTGACAAAACTCCGATCCTTGTAGCTCATGGAATGTAATTTAATACGACCATATAGTTTGTGAACAATATTGACATATTAATTCTAACTTATTCCAGTATTTATGTGTTTTTTCAGAAATAATTAATGAGTACAAAAGTTATATTTTCTCTATATTTTATAAAAATTCACGTACAAGTCATGATATACAAGTATAGAAAGTCACGGGGTATTACTGATCACTTGCGCTGTACATTTGAAAACACTTGCTATCCACACGCACCATGTCAACAAAATCATGTATATACAAGTTCATTTAATGTTTTGCATTATAATATTGTTGGATGGCGTGTGTTCCTAAACAAGTGGAGTTGATTGTTAAGCGTGTGGATTGTGCTTGAATAACATTATTACATATTTACATTTATATTCCAACAAGTTATGAAATTTGGAATAAGTTTATAAATTGATTTTAGTGCCCTTGTTTTACCAATTACTCTACAAATTTACTTACAAAATTATATTCACATTTGTATGCGTTCAATTTATTTATTTATTTATTTTTGTTACATAACCAAATTTGTTAATTTCAAACTTAGAAATAAAATGTAATATTCAACGCATTTAAATTATAATAAATTTTTGTTATGTTTGTAAGTTGAATTAGATAGAATAAAGTATTGTTTATAAATAGGCCTTATTTGGATCACTTACAAATCATTTAGTAAAAAATCGGAAATTAACATAATTAAATCATAAAATAAATAAGAACTAGATATCATATAAATAATTGTTGGGTAAAGTAAATGTAAATTTTCAACTTTTGGAAAAAAAAAAAAAACTTCTAATACATTAAAATTTAGTAATAAAATTTCATTTTAAGCAAAAATGAAAATTTTGTAAAAAAAAATCAGAAAGAAAAACACTAAACTTCCGAAAGGACTCAAACACAAGATGTTGTAATTAATTGCAATGATACTGCTAAACCATTAGCATCATTTGTTTACAAATATATATATATATATAGCCGTCACATAAATCTACACACATGTAATATATGATTTGTGGATTTGTGAAAAAGAAAGCATTTATAAAAAGTCAAATTATATATTATTTTCATTCTCTTAATAATTATTATATTATTTTGAAGTCAAAAAATATGCAATATGATTGTCAAATTCAAGATCTTAACAAGAAGCTTAATACAAGCACTAGTACATATTTGTCCAAAAAAAATAACAAATATACGTCATTTTTTGAGTAAACCGACGCATAAAAAAATGCGGTGGCAATTTTGTAATTTTTTTAAAAACTATATACGCGTCGGTTGATTTAAGAAACCGACGCATAATAGTAGTTTTGAAAAAGAAGCGTCGGTTCGTCGCAGAAACCGATGCCTATATGCAAATAAAGGCGTCGGTTTCAGGGAGGAACCGACGCCTTTTCCATACACTTTTTATTTTTTTTAATTCGTAACACCTAAACAGAATTTCCATTTGCCCTCAGTTCCATTTCTCTTCCTCCTCTCTATCACCAGTCACCGCCATGGTCACCATTAACCACCACATCTCTGATTAACGTTGTGCAAGCTATTAGGATTTTTCGTTTTCCTGGTTTTTCAACATTTGCTTCCCCCTCAAACTTTGAAATCATGCTCCATTCTAGGATTTCGATTTCTCCATATTTTTGTTCGAAGAATATCTGTTTAGGGTTTGACCTTGATATGGTGAACACAACTTAGATTTGGCCAGATCTTGACTTCCTGGAGCAAGAGGGTACTTTTTTGTGGTTTTCTCAGTTCGATTCAACAATTTTTATGCATATAACATTTTGATTGTTCGATAATTTTGATTCCTTGTTTATTTATATGTTGAAATCGCACTCAATCTTTTTCATGTTACTAGATAATTTTGTTCATATGTTTAATTAAACTGGAAAATTTGAGGTGGGAAGCGATGATTATAAAGTAATTCCTCATACTGAAAGCTGTTGCCACGGCATAACAGAGTAGTTTTACACCCGTAGAATATGAGCTTCCACCATCTATTTATCCATATTTGTTTCATTTATTTATTTTCAATTTAATATCCAATTTTGGAAGGTTGGACTTGGAGGGGTAGATGATCTGGGCTTGATTTCTTTGAAATTTTGTTTTGTAATGTTCCTGAGTGTCTTCTATGTTGCTATTATAGGTGAAAGTTTCGAAATTTATAATTGACTATAGTTAATATGAATGAGAGATTTGTGGTGGTTAGTGCATTTCACACACAGGATTTATGCTATTCTTTTAAGTTGAATTTTCTTTATCAATCTGATTTTGTAATATATCTTTTGAAGGAAGGTAGGAAAAGACTTTTACAAAAGCAAGCTTTTGAACTAAATCAATTTTCAAGACAGATTTGAAGTTTGACTTGTGTGAAACTCTTTGCTATGTTTTTTTTTTTTTTTAAAAAGCGGTTCATCATTTGCATATCTCGTGTTATGTGATTGTGTTGTTTATACAGGAATTGAAAATGCATCCATATACAATTAGCTATGTAGTAGATCATTTACCAAGTGGTATTGATTTTGGTTTGTGATGAGATTCGAAACAAGGAAGAAACGCCGGAAAGTTCCGAACTCAGGTTGTGGTTGGACAGATGAATCATGACCAGATATTCACAACGCGATGGCTCGACGATGCGGAATAAAGAACCACGACTTTCGAAACGCCACAAGGATTTGCCCAATCTCCTTGATAAGTCTCTGATTTGAACGTCACAAATATTCTAGCAAATATTTGATAAGTTCGATATTTGAATGCCACAAGAAATATTTTTGATAAGTTCGAAAAACATAGGAATCCACCTTTAACTTTTATTGAATCCTCAATAAAAACTATTTATATCAAAATCGAAGTCTGAATTACAATGAATGGAAAAAGCGTATAAATAAGCAAAATAAAATCATAGTCTCTAATTTATTCAAAATAGAATTCTAATTAGACTAAAATTCTAAAATAGGCAAACAAATAATTAAAAACGAAAAAATAATCAAAATCCTCGAAAATCCAGAAAATTAGATTTACGGCCGTGAAGAACTCATTTACGGCCGTAAATGACTTTCTGTTTAAGACTTACGGGCCGTGACCATATTCTTTATGGCCGTAATGAAGGTTCTGCTCAAATTTGCTATAAATGTGTTACGACCGTAATTCCAAATGTTACGGCCGTAAAAGGCCTGCTGCTTAATTTTCTGGTTTTTTTTTACACGGTTTGATCTTCAAAGCTCATCGAACCTGTTGAATTCTTGTTTTGGCTTCAATATTTAAATTTTCCTATCAAGTCTGCTATGACTCCGATTGGCTAGAGTCCGGAACACATCAGTTTGACTATTGAATACTACTAATATGTAATTTTTACTAATGAACATTTCCAATTGGTATTGATTTTGGTTTGCATAGATAACTGTTTTCTGTTAGGAGACAAAGAAATTAGTATTATTTGCAGCTATTGAAAATCTTTCCCATTTTCATGTTTTGCTTCTTTAAAGTAGAATTTTGCTAGTTGTGATTCATTTTGGCCAATCTTTCCCTTCTTCCCTCTCCTTATGATGAGTACATAACTCAGACATTTCAGTAAAATGATTAATTCTGATTCTTGATTTAGATCTGATATTACTATTTTTTGGTGTTGTAATATAAGTGTGCATTTATCTGCAAGTTCTCTCTTTGCTTTCATATAAAATTCATATGGTTTGAGTGGCATTCTTGCATTACAGTTTTATTTCCCCACAGTAGCTGTGAAACTGTGAGTTTAAATTTAACTTATTTTTTCTTTCTTTACTAGGTTTTCCTTGACAAGGCTCATCCAATGCTTTTGTGGAGCTTTATTTGATGGTCAGAGGTACCGCACCACAATCAAGGAAAAGGATCTCAAGAAAAGCATGGTAGTCAAAACTTTGTACGTCTCTGCCAAACGCGTCGCTTGTACAACCGATGCATTTTGTTTTTAACAACCGACGCAAATGACTCTTTTGTAATAGTGAAGCTAATACGTGAGAGCAAATTCTAAAAATTTCATTCGTAAAATAGTCTCAAATACTAAATGTAAAAGTTTTAATTATACTCTTTACTTTATTCAATATCTGATCTTTTTAATTTATCAGATTTAAGTTCTCAAATGATACTTATCTAAAGCCAATTTGACCTGAATAATTAATTTTGAATTTTTTCCTTATCAAATTGAAAGAAATAATTGATATCCGATGTTTTAGAGTAAATTCAATTATCCTTTTAATTCCTACAACTTTAGGTTTTGATGAACTCATTGGTACAATTTGTAAAATATATGTTACAAACATTAACAATTAGTTCATTGAATTCTATCAAAAATAAAAATAGAAGATGTTAGCAAACTTTTTCTATTTAAAAATAACATGTACAAAAATATTTTTCGGTAATATGACCCTTCGACTACACGGTGAAAAATAAAAAGTCTCGTTGTATTGGAAACCATCGAATAATAGTATGTTTGATAAATACTATAGATTAAATATTTTGAAATGTATGGTTGGAATTGGAGGAAAGTGGTAAAATAGTTGTCAAATCAATCAATTAAGTGGTTGAAAATGAAAGTCAAAAAGTGATATTTTATTTTTTTTTAAAGAATGTGTGGTTGAAAATGAACAATGAAAAAAATTATTTTTTAAAGAATCAATTTTATACGAATAAGTAATATATAAAGTCTTATGTCTTGTAGGTTAAACTCTCATTTATAAATTGAAGTATACAGATTAATTTTTCGTACATAAAATTAATTGTATTTGTAAATTTTGGTCATAATGTATTTGCTCTTCTACATGTAATGAAATGAAATATTTGTTTAATATATTTAAATATCAATTATCGGATTAAGATATAACCAATTCTTATAGTATTATTCGCGAAGTCAATTAATTAATCCTGTGAATATCTAGTAGCCTCAATATTTCATTTTGTGAGTTGAAAATTGTAAGAATTTCAACTTTTAGAAATCAATTAACCGTAAGCTTAACGTATTGTGTCCACTGCTTTAAGAGTATCTAATATGGGATGATTAAAAGAGAAAATCTTAAATCAATTGGAAAAGAGGAAAATAAGAAGGATCTACGAAAACTCACTTAACTTTCACCTCGAGTTTTGGATTTATGTTAGCAAGTACATTTCGGAAACAGTTTTCGATAACAATGTCATATTTTCGAAGTCAAATTCCATCGTTTAGCGGTCTGTTTTAACCTTTTTATGTTTTTGTTCACTTTAGGGATAATCTCGTCTTTCTTAAATTTGTAGTTTTATTCAAATTTGTTTTATAGAATCCTATTTAGATTTGTTTTATAGTTTTCTAGTTCGGCTCATTAAGTCTTAATAATTAGATTTTGGTTTTAACTAGAATTCGTTTCAACCCTATAAATACATGTTAAGGGTTTGAAAGTATGATAACTTATTCGATTAATAATTTCTAAATTTTCTTCATTATTGACGTCCATTTGAGCTAAATTTGAGTAAACACTTGTTCGTGTGTTACGAACTAAATCCAGTTAATATTATTCACGTTTTTGTCCTACATCAGTATCTCCAACCATCTCATGGATAAAAAAAAAAATAAAAAATATCATGGATTATTAGTTTATTATATATTTACCTGTCATTTATTTGTTTTTTCTCTCTTTCAGTAATTTCTTATTATACCCAACCCTTAAATGAGGCTCAAAAGGATAAAATAACAATAGCTATTTTTCTACATTCGTGGATGAAGTAACTAACAAATAAAGGTAGACTTTCTGATTTCAATTGTATTAGCATGTGTTTGGTAAATGTATTATAACACATATTTATAAACATTACAATTTACAATATCACTTTTTAATGACACATATTTTTCGAAACCACTTTTTAACCACAATTTTACCTAAAAAACCGAAAAAAATCAAAAAATAACTGCGCCTTACAGCCACCAAACAGTCTTAATCATGAATTTAAATATTGTTGAACTTTAACTGAGAGTAAGTTAATACACTACACAACTAGAAGTTTGCTAGGAAATGGATACTATAATGAAGAAGTTCATTCAGAAGTTTTTTTATATTATTGTTCATTGATGCGTTCACCCGACTGGGCATAAATTGTTAAAAGATAAACCATGTAAACTGTGAATATTTTCAATGATTTTAATGAAATTGTTGAGTATTATTCTCTTCAATGCCATTTCTTCTTTCAAACTTAGTATTGTTATTGTTTTTACAATTCCCACTGGCTTTAAATGTCTAATCTTGTGCACCAGGAAGTGTTTGGATGCAACACTTCAACATTTAGAAGAAAAGCAAAACAGCAAGAAAAAATATGTTGGTATATGCGCCCCCCCCCCCCCCCCCCCCTTTTGCACATACACCATATTTGTCTAATGGTATTTATAGTTAGTCAAACTAATTATTATTATTATTATTTATTTATTTAACAAGTAAAACTTCGTTTACTATCTTACAATGGTGACTATAAAGATAATACTTTGTTGTTATTTTGAGACTGTAATGACGCTAATGCAATAATCTAAAAGTTGAGGAGTAGATACGATAAAGGCAAAACATACTGTACTATGACTTCAATGTGAATTTCTATTTCCAGTTTATCCAATCTATATATAATGTTCACAGGTTCTATGATTATGATATGAGTAGAAAGATATGTTCACTTTTAGATATAGAGTGTAGTTGAATATGGCCGGAATCTGAATCTTTCAACGACAAAGGCTTGGGGCCAATTCCGTCAAGGTGGAAGGGTTTCTGTCAGTCGGGACAGAACTTCGATCCAGCAACACACTGCAACAAGAAATTGATAGGAGCCCGTTACTTCATAGATGGTTTTCTTGCTTCGATTAGAGAACCATTCAATGCTACAGAAAATAACGAGTTTTTGTCTGCGAGAGATTCAGCTGGACACGGAACACATTGTGCCAGCACAGCAGCTGGCTCTTTTGTAAATAATGTGAGTCTTAGTGGACTTGGCCTTGGTACAGTTCGGGGAGGGGCACCCAAAGCCCGGGTGGCCATGTATAAAGTTGGTTGGTTGGGTGAGGCAATCTCGTCTGCTGACGTTCTAAAAGCCTTCGATGAGGCAATTCATGATGGTGTGAATGTATTATCACTATCATTGGGTATAGATTTACCTCTGTACCCAGAAGTTGACAAGCGTGATGTCATTTACTATGGCTCATTCCACGCTGTTGCCAGTGGGATAACGGTAGTTTGTTCCGGGGGAAATTCGGGGCCGGCTGCTGGAACGGTGGAGGATGTGGCACCTTGGGTCATTTCCGTTGCAGCTAGTACTTTGGATAGATCATTTCCCACAACCATAATGCTAGGAAACAATCAAATGTTCACGGTAAGAGCTTGTTTGGTAATTTTTTTAATGGAGGTGTATAGGGCTATACAAAAAACTCGTAAAATCGCAAATCGATCATAACTCGTTGGTTTGAGACCGCATGGATCTGTGGTTTTTTTCTCTCAAACCGAACCAAACCGTTTCAAAATGGGTTGGTTTAGTCCCTGTCTGGTATCCGGTTCTGTGAATTTTTTTTTTTTGATTTTGTACAGTTCAAAGTCAGAGAATAAGGCGTGCCCTACAACTTTTGCATTAGAAGTCAAGAATTGGTGGGCCCCATAACGAATGCCTTAATTTTCTATAAAGATAGAATATGTAGACGGTCTGTAATTCTTTGGTATTGTACAACATTTGGTTATGGAATATCTCAATGGTGGAGGGAGACACTATGGAGCCTGCACGCGCAAAGATTGCTTTCATAACGAAATCTGTTGAAGGTGTAACTGGTGAGAAGCCATCTGAAAAAGCTGCTCCATCACCATTGCATCCTGCTGAAGAGAAGGAGAAGTCAAAGCCTAAACTTGAAACTCACCTGTCATAAAAAAAGCCCAAGGAATCTTCCTTACTCTCTAAATCCTCACTACAAAAGCCAAGCTGCCTCCTAAAGAAAGAGAAAGGCGAGTGAGTCTTCCTTCCTCATAAAATTTCAAGTTGATTCTAATAATTATTTATCATTCCCCTAGAGTATGTTTAAGCAATATGTATTCCATCTAGAGTCCACAATATATTCAAAAAATTTATAGCTCCTGCATCTTCAAATTTAGTTCTCCATTTAACTCTCAACTTGGCTTTAACAATCTTCTTTTGCATAGTATACTCAAAAAAGTGGAAAACGAATGGTTTTTTATAACTTATTGGGGGGAGGGGGATTGTCTATTTTCCATAGAATGATCGATTGGCTGGCTAAAGCACTTGGACAGTTGAAGATTTTGAAAACACTATTAGGTGCTTTATTGTAAATCCGTCACGTGCATCACACTTACAATGACTAGTATGTGTGTGTGTGTGTAGAGAGAGAGAGAGAGAGAGAGAGAGAGAGAGAGAGAGAGAGACTTGAAATTCCTAAGTTTGAAATTTAAATTTTATTACCAATATGCCAAAAATTTGTAAAATGGGAGGGGACATATGAACCTCTACTCGACATATACAATTATGCAACCCGTCTTTCTACACGTATGTGTCATAAGAATTTCTCCATCAACAAATAAACCTTGAAAAAATATATATATATAGTTTTTAATTAATAAAAAGGAGTTTGGTCGATCTAACATATGAAAATTTTCGAGCATGTTTATTACATAGTACTGGTGTTGTTTAATCCACTTTTCCAAACGTTAATCCTTCCAGCAAGTTCAATTTCAAGTGCTGGCATTATCTTGATTACTACATTCTTTCCAAATTATGTGAAAGGTACTTGGTTCCACTGTGCCTCCAAAACATCTATATATATTAACAATGTGCAGGATAGCTGCAGAAACTACAGAAATAGCAAGACACGCTTTTTATCAGGCCTTCTCAGGTAGTATTTTGTTCATGAATTGCCTTGTAGCATTGGAGACTGCAAGGAGGAAGCTTGGACTTTGAATCCCAGCACTTTTATGGATTTGTACAAGAAGGGACAGCACACTTTTCGCACGGAGAAGGATCGCTAGCTGTTGGGTTTGGAGTCAAAACATTTAGGCAAACCCGTATCTTGTGGGAAAGTGTCTTTGCATTAGCAACCTTCTCTTGTGCCAACTCTTCCAGGCGCTTCGTTATTTTGTCCTCTTCTTTTTACTAGAATCTTGAGAAAGAATTTTTCTAATTGCCTCTGCCTCCAACCCCTCGAGCCACTTTCTCATTTTGAATTTTATGTTTCTGAGCAGCTTCTGCTTTCTTCGTTTGCTGCTTAACTACAGAGAGTTTCTCCTTTTGCTTTCGAGGTGGTGGTAGTAAACCATCCGGGAATTCAAGTTGACACACACCAGATGAGGAGGTATCCTTGCTGGATAAAAGGGCTCATGGGTGAGTTGTGAGAGTCATCTCCCTCTTGCTTGCAATTTTTATTTCTTACAGATCCTTTTGTTTTTTCTTCTTCTTAACCTCAGACTCACCATCAGATAACAGTTCATCCTCCTCATAATCAGTTTCCTCCAATGCTCTCTCTCAGAATTGGATTTCTTAGAGACCCTCGGAAAATTAAAGTAGATTGCGAGGGATCCGGCGGAAGGATTTCTCCTGATGTGGCTTTAATCTTGGGAAGGAAGACATCAATAAGATGCCTGCAAAGAATGCCTTTGACAAGCAAGGTGAGAAGTTGGTTCCAGTTCGTAAGAGAGCTCCTAAGAGATGTGATTTGGATGAGGATGATGATGCTTAGATTCAATATCTCAACAAACTGAAGAATGCAAAGGTTGGGGGATATTATGATTTGGAGACTGAATCAAAAAAATACAAGCATAGTCACTACAACAAATTCAACTTTTTACGGCGTGCATTGCAGCCGTAAAACTGCTTTTATGGCGTACGGCTGCATGCGCTAAAAGGTCATGCCGTAAATATTTAAACCGGCCATGATGCTCGCAAAGGATGCTCGCAAAGGATGTATCCTGCTCCCCATGCCTGATAGTATTAGGGGAACAAGCAGTGAATTTTAGCTTCAATGCGTCTTCCATTGGTTCTTCACGTGTGAGGCATGTCCCATGCTTGTAATTATGTATTGAGCTCGAGCCGGTGTTAATGTTTTCTTCCCTTGCACCACTAGAACAAATGATTTCCCCTTAGCAATAGGTTATGCCTTTACTGTGTGATCACAGAGCGTGATCCAAAGATAAACATTTTCCATTTTTATTTTTTTATGCAATAACTGATACTCTCCTATAAATAGTGATTTGTGTTTCACGGGTAAAACATAAAATATCTAAATTCCTGCTTTATCTTATTTCACAAGGAATTAGCCTAAACAATGAGAAACATACTTCTAGGCTATCAACCAAAACCTCTCCAACATTTTTAAAGTTACAACTCTATTCAAGTGCTACATACTGTAGACTTGACAATACCGCTGGAAGATGCATGGAAGCTAAATTCTGTAGAAACTGTATTATCTTAATTATTGAATTACAGTTGTATACATTTTTATAGTAGAGTCAGCGCTTTACAAGGAAACTAAATTAAATGCATTTACAGAAAATATTGCAGTAGCTTAAATGATGCTGATCCATATTCTGTGCTATGCAGGCTGTGATTTTGGAGCAGATGCAGGCTGTGACTGTGGAGCCGGCGCAAGCTGTGTTTGTAGAGCAGGCTGTGATTGAGGCGTGACCCAATCGCATAGATTGATTCTGTTTAACATCCCCCAAACAAACTAGACGGTCCTTGACGGACGAGTTTGAGTGTAAGGAGGAAATGTCGTTGTTTATGGAGAGGCTTTGTAAGAAGATCAGCCGGCTGGTCGATGGAGGGAATAAAGCAAACACGATGACTTCCAGTAGCTACTTTTTCACTAACAAAATGGTAATCTAGCCCAATGTGTTTAGTGCGTGCATGGAACACAGGGTTTGAGGCCAAATATGTCGCACTTAGATTATCACAATGAAGTAGAACACGAAAGTGCACATGACCTCCAAGTTCGTACAGTAAGAATGCTAACCAAGTTGTCTCGGTGCTGCTACTAATTTTGTCAGCTTATATCTATTGTCCTGATGTTTGTCACAAATCTCCCTACAAATATCATTATCTGGGAAATTTTTACCTGCAAAGATGAACTTTTCCCCACAAAAATGATTTTCATGCGGAGTTTTAAATCAGTGAAGGTCACTAAACTTTGAGTGGAATTTCATTTTAGCTATTCAACTTTCAAAAATTTAATTTCATTGTGCCAAAATAATTTTCCTTTTATGGGCACCAAATAAGTGTTTTTATATCTCTAATTGCAAAGAATTTTTATTTTGATGATTTTTCAAAACATGTCATTTATTCTTTGGAATATGATTTGCCACATTATGAGCTAGACAATATGCACACTAGGGTAATGTTTCATGGAAAATATTATTTGAACCGAAAACTGTAATCAAAAGTGTGACTGAATTTTTGTGGGCCGTTGATTTTGGAGTTGATGTGATGGGTAAAATAAATAGATGTTGCCATATCTACCGGTGTAAAACTTTATGTCAAATTTATGTTCCCGTTGCATGACTCAATGTTTCATATTTGTTCTCGTTGCATTCTCTCTCTCTCTCACCTTCATCTACTCAAACCTCCAGTTCTCTATCGCTACCACGCATCTGAGTCTCTCCTTTATATATATTGACTATAGCTGCCAAAAGTTCAGATATGTATACACGCGCATAGAGATTCCGTAAGAGGAAAAGGATGCACATCAAAGCATTGTTGGTTTATAATGCAGCCTTGAGGGTTTGAATCCAGGGATAATGGCCAAAGTATCGGATGTTAAGCAGTTCGGGTTCTTCCAACTGCCCAGATTCCAAGAGTTCGTTGTCTTGTGGCCAAGACCGTCGCTAAGCAGACCCCACCCCTGGTGACCTCCAGTCGGTGCAGCATGAATGTCCAATCCCTATTTCTTTGTTTTTTCTGCATTTCCGGTTTCAGGGAAATTGCTGTTTATTTAGATTGGGCATGATCCTTTTTCAATAGCTATTTGCAGGTCTTAGATATAAGATTCCATCACTTTGAGATTCCATCCTTTTTCAATAGCTATTGCTTTGTTCACGACTGATTTTAATTTATTTCATGTACTGTTGATATTTGTTTGGAAGTTCTTTGGGCATAAGTTTTCAAATTTTTCAATTTTCTTTGTGTTTTAAGGTTAGCAATATCATATGCAATGAGTGTAGAGGTTTTACGATAATTTAATGAAAACAAATGTGGCTATTACTATTTTAATTTATATTAGGATTGTCATAAAAGTATATGTTTCCAACTTGTCGCTATTTGTAAATATGTCATTAGTTTTCAGTGCTTCAATTTTATGAAGTATTACTTTGTATGTTCTAATTGGAATGAAGGGATGAGAAAAGGAATAGTCTGAATATTTGTTCTCCCTTTAGTTAATGGTACTTAATTGTGTATTGGGGTGTTGAGCAATTTTGAAATCAAAGAATGCTGTCAAATATTTATTGCCCAACATCTATATTATATATTAATATTAAAGCAGAACAGCCGTCAAAAACTTTTCCCGCCCATTTGCACTTTCTATTTTTGGATTTTTTTTTTTTTTTTCAATTGAATTTCCGGAATTAGGAAATAAGTTGTTGACAATTAATGAGACATTTAATGTGGGAAATTGTGTAATGCATTGTAAATATGCACTTGACTACATGTATTGAATGCTAATAGTTTGTCTATATATATATATATATATAGACATATATATATATATATATATATATATGTATGTATGTATTATTTTAGGGAACTATATTCATACAACACATTTTTTAAAATTTACACCATAATTTAATTGCAAGATAGATCTTCAGTGTTTGTTTAGTTTTGCTTTTATATCCTTAACTTTTTTTAATCGCATTGTTATTTATAACATTCAATTAATTAATAAATTTTATTTCTAATCGCAATTTCTATTCAAATATTTTGCTAATTTGCATTGAAAGGATGTGCAAATATTTTTTTTTTTTTACTTTTGTATTAATTATTTATTTTGATTATTTAAAAATATGAGAGATAAATAAGTGTTTTTCTCCAACAAAATAAATATATTGAACAAAAATCGTCTCAAAAGACAAGATGTGGAAATTAATAAAGAGTTGATGATAAAAAACAATTATAAATTTTTTTAATATAACTATTATAATTTGAAGTAGTTTTATTATTTGTAAAATTTTAATAATTATTTTAATATAATATTATTTTTTATGCATTTTGTATACGGGAGAAATTATGTATAAACATTAAAAATTAAAAAGCACTTATCAAAATTCATATTGTTAAATTGCAACTTCCGTATATCATTTTTGTTTTCCAGTCTAAAATACTTTCCAAAAATTGGAATGCATTAATATTCATCATTAATTACTTTATAAAAAATAAATTTTATAAAGAAATTAATACATTTGGAAAACTACACATTAACTTTGAAAAACAAAAATAGCTTTACTTTTTCGTGCATTATTTGTGCATTAATTAGATTAATATTTTATTAAACTTTAATATTTGTTCTTTTTCGTTTAGTTAAAAATATTAGTGACAAGTAAGTTTGTTTACACTTCTTAATAGATTTTTTTTTTTCAGAAAGCAGTAATTTTTTTTTTAGAAAACGGTGACTATTCATTTTTTTTAATTATTTGAATTAAACTTGCTTGCATCAACGTAAGAGGTACTGATGATAATTAATAATTTATTGAAACTAAAACTAATTATTATGTCATCACATTGATATACATTTGAATGGTATTATGGAAATCATTTTACATAGTGAAATTAATTACTATGTTATGGATGACGTGTTGACTGCATTTGGTCCCTGTTTGAGACCCATTATTTGGAATAATGTGATTTGGAATAGTAAATTTTTTTGAGAATGTGTAGTTAAAAATTGGAGAATATTTTTGGACTTATGTGTAGATTATTTTATTGGTATAATGTGTGGTTGAAAATGAGTTTTTAAAAAATGAGATTTAAAAATAATAGGTACCAAACAGGGGCTTGATGATGCGTTTAGTGCAATGGGAAATGAAATTGAAATGATTAAGGATGTTCATTTTAATACTTAAAAACGCAACTCCAAACAATGTGCAAATATCTGTTATTTTCGATAACAAATAATATCAATTTTTTATCGAACAACAACTTCATTTTTTTTATTTTTATTTTTTGTGAAAAAATGTGGAAAACTTAATAATCATTTACTACTTAAATATATAAATTGATTTTTATTACTCAAAGAAGCTATTATAATTTGAAGTAGTTTTATTGTTTGTAAAATTTTATTAATTATTTTAATATATTATTTTTTATGCATTTTATGTACGGGAGAAATTTTATCTTAATCTTAATATATTATTATTTTATTATCTATATTATATATTAAACCACAACGGTCGTAAAAAAAAATTTCCGCCCACTGTCACTTATTTTTTTGGAAACCTTATGTTTTTTTTTGTGTTTTTTCTTTTTTTTTTTTTTTCCTGATTTCCAATACAATTGTTTAACATTAATTAGCAACTTGAATATGTATTGGAATAGGTGGAAGACGTGTCATACCAGTGACTTTTCATTTGTTGATATTGAATTGATTAATGAGGTGTGGATGGGAAATGGTTTTTCATTTTTCTATTTCATATTAAATTGTCGATGCAATTTTTTGCTGGCCGAACTTAAGTATTAATTAGTATTAATACATTTTTTTGAATAAAACAAATATAAGATTAATTTTAATAATTGTCTAAAAATTATATGATCTAAAATTCTCGGTATAATTTTTTGACCTTCAATGTTATCCGGTTGCCATGTCATGATAATTGCAAGATTTGCGTAAGTATTATTTTAATACTACTTGATTTTATATGTAAAACTATAATGTTATTGGTTAAGAATGAATAATATTTTTTTAATAATTCTTAATTTTAATAGTTGTGTAAAGGTTATATGGTACTATTTTTGCTATAATTTTTTTACTCCAACATTGTCGATTGTTATATCATGATAATTGTTAGATTTATGAAATTGTTATTTTGACCACTTGATTTTATAGATGAAAATATAATTTTATTGGTCAAATGCAAATATTTGTGGGTTAAGATTCAGCACGCTTTTATAATTATTATGATTCTTATTTTTGAATGAAAATTTAAAGCTTAAATACGAGAGGAGAATGCATAAACCATTAGAAATATATTGATACATTCCACATAATCAATATTGTATCCATAATATTAAATAAAAAACATGATACACTATTAAATAAACTACTAAATTTGAATTTTCTTTGAAGTTGACAATAACTCATAAAAATTATTGAAATTAACAATCATTTTTATTTGTCAAATACAAATATTTGCTCTTAAGATTAAACAAAAGCTTATAATTATTTTGATTGATGTTTCTGAAAGAAATTTAGATAAAATGTTAAATACGTGAGGAAAATGCAAAAATTGTGGTTAAAAGCGAATAATATTCTTTTAATCATTCTTAATTTTAACAGTTGTGTGAAGATTATATGGTATATCATTTTCGTTATAATTTTTTTGTCACCAACATAGCGTGTTGTCATATCATGATAATTGCTAAATTTATGTAATTATTATTTTGACTACTTGATTTTATAATTAAAAATATTGTTTTATTGGTTAAATACAAATATTTGTGGATTTAAGATTAAACACACATTTATAATTATTGTGATTTATATTTTTGAATCAAAATTGGAAAAACTTAAATACGAGAGGCATAAATCATGAGAAATAATCGATACCTTCCACAAAATATATATACTTGGCGAATACTTTAGTATTATTTACTAATGTATTAAGAAAAATACTAAAGTATCCGACAAACATAGCATCCTCAATATCTCACTTATTTTTATTTATGGATTAAAATGGTGTAGTATTGAATTTATAATGCTTATACTAAACTTAAAAGAAAAGTGTTGACATATTTTATTACAAATCAAATTTGTATTTTCAATTGGAAAATTGCATTCGTACAGAGCATGTCCCTGTAGGATTACTCTTTTCAATATACCAAAATTATTCACTAATTTTACAATATATTTTGTACGATACAATATCCGTGCATCGCACGGGTGATGCACTAGTTTACGTATATACTTTAAAGTCATATATTTTAATTGGAAAATAACAAAAAAGCAACATAAATTACTAAAATTATCTGCACTAATCAATACTTAATTACAAGCAAGACACATGTCTTGTTGGAATTATATATGCCCATAGAGTATAATTCACGACATTTAAAAGTAAAATATTAATTGATTGTATTAATATGATGTTGTGTTTGTCCACGGGTCGATTTGATATTACAAATTGAGTTTTTAAGTTGTTAAACACAGAAAGATTCAATTTGTGATTCGATCTAAAATTAACGTTCCCGATCAGTAAATAAATATGGACAATTTATTTTGATAAGATCGTCTCGATTTTATTAAAGTCTGTCTTTGACTTTGGTAATAAAATTGAGAATACGTTTGAAACGTATTGGACGGGACCACGTGAAATTAATTTGTGACATTGACCATACAAATTTAATTTCACTTGATTATTGTACGTGGGACCTTAATCCTAATAGGATAATGGACTTCGATTACTAACTTGAAGTTCTTTGAGGTATCAATGGGTGAGATCAAATTGCTGATCAATATCTCGGTACTTTGGGAATTAAAGTGAACTAACGAGGAACATATATTCGTATTATCGAATCCGTCACCTTTTAGGTATGATCATAATTTCACTGGTTCTTCTAGTGGACAGTTGAATCTGAGCTCAGTAATTCGTCAACAGTGACTGTTGAATTCTATGATGTGATGGGATCACATCGAACTGTCAGACAGAAGATGAGAGTTGAGAATTTATGAATATTCGAAGAAGGGCATTTTGGTCATTTTAACTTGCTTCGAATATTCGAGTTGATCGACGGGGGTAACATGTAAGAACGATAAGTCAGAGGATATAATTATTGATTAATTGTTTCAGTAATTTCAATTTTACTAAGAGTGCAATCTCGTTCTTTTAGTGGAATAGAACGTGATTAATAAATTAATTTTGACTGATCAAGAGTTGATCGGGTCATAATTAATTTATTGGAGCTTAGTTTAATTGGGTCCGATCAGGTTCCCTCGGTGGCTTCACTATAATGGGTTTATACAGGCTTATTACCTGTATTGGGTTGTGCAGAAATGGGCCTGGGTTATGGTACTAGGTCTGGTAGGGTTTTGGAGTGTAAAGATATTACAAATAGTCTCCCAAGACTATTTTTCTTAACCTAATTGGCAAAGTGGCGAAACACACACTAAAGTGTGTAGTGTGTGTTTCCTCTTTACAAAGAAACCCTAAACCTAGTTTAACCTAGGTCTTGAGAAAGGTGGCCACGCACCTGCACAGCTGCCATTGGAGAACACCGAGGAAAGCTTGAGGGTTTGAAGCTTTGGTGAAATCAAGAAGCAGCGAAAAGAGATTATTGTAAAGCACGCTACAAGGGTAATATCTCTTTCTTTTTATATGCACAAAATTATTTATTCCAAGTTAAATACATAGAACAGAAAATCCTGTAACGGGATGATCTATCACAAGAAATCAATTTTTGTGAGTAGAGCAACCCAGGTTCCCAACAATTGGTATCAGAGAGTCAGGTTTTTGATACTGTTTTGTGTATTTAGGAATAAATATTTTTGTCTATGCATGTGTTAGTTGAGCGGTGTTAGGTTTTATGTGATTTGATTGTTATTGGATGAACGGTGTTTGATTGAACTAATTTATGGCCTTAGATTTTATTTTGTAAAATCTTGTATTGTATTATCGAGTCATGTAACAAAAGGGGTGGATTACGACTCCATGTTTTCCCTTTTGATTTTTGATTTGCAATAGAATTAGGTTTTGTGTAATTACCGTTGTAATTGAAAAAAATCAGAGGACCAGATCTGCAATTTCGGATTCATGGACTGCTGTTGCAAAATTCGGAGGACCATTGATGCAATTTCAGTATATGGACTAAACTTCATCATCTCCATATAATAAGGACCTGCAGTGCAATATCACAAGAAATTAGGCAGCAGCATCGTGGGTGATGCCGCTGCGATCGACGACGCTGATTGTGCAACTACAAATGAAGAGGGCGACACGGTGTCGCTGTCTCCATATGTGCGACGCGGCAGCGCTCCAAACGCCGTCGATGTGCTGTCGTGGCGGCAGTGGTGGCATCATGGGAGTCTCCGATTCCTCGTGTTCCAAGATCTTCTCTCTGACGAATGGCTAAGAAGGCGAAGGCAGCGGAGCCGCAGCATCGCTGCGTTTTTTTTTACGTCGCGCCCGTGCGTGGCCCGGTGGGAGCAGCAGCCTCCTTTTTGTCCATTTCCGGCGAGTGCGTGGCGAGGTTGCTGCACGGTGAAGGCGGCAGCAGCGGTGGTTCGTGAAGCTGCTGTTTGGCCACAGTGGTTGCAGCATTTTCCGGCGATGGCAGCTGCGTTTCTGATGGCATTGTGAAGATGGAAGCTGCGTTTCTTTTGAATTTTGCTAGGTTAATGCCATGAAATTGTCGAGAGGAAAATGGGTTCAATGGATTGGGCCAGTATTTGTGTTATCTTCAAGTTGGGCCAAATTCTAGTTTTGGACTAAAATGCTCAATATTCATTTGGGCCAGATTTTGATGAAATTAAATATGGCCCAGAAATTGTAAAATCGATCCATTTTGATTAATTGCATTGTGGGCTAAATTGTTTAGCTAGACCATTGCAATATGGGTTGAATTTTACAATGGGCTAGAATATTTAATTGGATCACTGCATTTGGAATCTGGCATTTGGGCTGAAGATTGTAGCTTTACAGATTGGACCAGTTTGATAATAGGCTGAGGAATATTATTTGAGGAGTTCAAGTAATGGGCTGGACACTTGCAAATAGAAATTGAAGAATTGGGCCGGCTTGTGGCTCAACAGACTCTTTAATTTATTTGTAATTTTTTGTGTCTAGGTTTGGCCATAAATTATGTTCTTGTTTATTTTCTTATCGCATTTATTTATTGCTTTAATTAAATTGTGAATGAATGTCATAAATAACATGTCATGTAGATCGCATAAACACCGCTCTAGGTACTATATTGTCATGCATTTTTTTATATTTTATTTTCTTTTCTAAATGTTAGATTAGAAAATAAATATATTTATTAATAATTAAATTGATTTTAAGAGTTAAAATTGATTGGGTAATTATTAATTAAAACCCAAGAGTTCAAAATATTAAGTGAGCGAGGGTGCAATTTTTGAACCCACGGCCTCCCCTATTAGTCCATTAGTAAAAATTTGTGGATGCCTCGTGCTAATCTAATTAGTCTCCCTATAGGAGGGCTGCACTGTTTTGGTTACTATATTGGGCCCAATTAGGTGATGATTTTTAAGTGTGAATTAATCATGATTACCCTATAGGTGACATAATTAATTTGGTACTTGAAATATTATTAATATAGGGATTAGACACTTAAATCAATGACATCGTGGGGACTTCCTATAGAATATCCAAACAATGTCAATAATGGCCAAATTTTAACGACTATAAATTAAATATTGCATGAGATGCTAGATATATTTAATTTAATGGGAGGGTCCCAACCTAACCATAAATCACATTTATTTCTCCTATAGAGAAATGTGTTTAAGATTTTGGGGTTTTAGGTTGTCGTCATATTATAGTAGTTTTGGGTCTACTTGTAGCGCCCCGAGTTCCGTATACCCGGTTCACTACGTCATTTTCTGTCTAAATTTTTCGAATAATATTTTTGCGGAAGAAATAATTGAAATTCATTTTTGGCAACATTAAATAAACTGTAATGGCCGATAAAATTGAAACATTTATGAAACCATTTGAAATAGTAAATCGAACCATTAATTTTGTAAAGAAATTGACAATGTCATAATTTCTCAAATAAATGAACTTCTCTAAATTATTCGATTGTTTGGAAAAATACGGAAATCATTAACGTCAAACTTTCAACCGTTTAATGATTATTTCCACCATCATTCATCACTCGCCACCGTCTCCGAAATCTGCAAAACTGTTAAAAAGTAGGGTGAGTATTTCATGGGGGAAATCTCAGTAGACTCATCGCAAATTAATTTAATTTATAAGATGATTAAACACATAAATCCCGGCTCTTTATAAAACGGGCATTGATAGAGCTTCTTTATAAAACGGCTCTTGATAAAACTCATATTGTGCATTACAGCACGGGACATATTTTGCAAATCATAGGCTCTTTGAAAATAGCTCTTTGAAAACAGCTCTTTGAAAACCATATACTTATAAAAACATTTTAATTATGCCAAGCATAATTTCTTTTGAAAGCATAACATAAGATAGGATTGAAATCCTCATAAACATAGGGAGACACAAGAACTTTACCAAACTTAGGTGGCAAGAATTCTTATGCAGTAAAATCATAATAACAGTAAGTATACCAAAACATAATTCTTGAAATTCATAGGGATCATTTCCATCATAACATAAGATAGGATCGAAATCCTCATAAACATATGAGACAGGAATTTTACCGAACTTAGGTGGTAAATCCTCATAAACATATGGAAACATAGGAATTTTACCGAACTTCGTGGCAAATCCTCATAAACTTATGGAGACACAAGAATTTTACCGAACTTCGTGGCAAGAATTCTTATGTGCATAGCAATGATCCAAAACATATAAAACATTATCGTAAAAACATAGGGTATACTTACTTTTCATAAAAACATAAGGTATATTTACCTTTCATAAAACATACTTAATTTTCTTGAAAATTGACTTTCACAAGTCACGTGACATTTATATGAAATCATAATTTAAATCAATTAATAAGTGCGAGTCTACCTCAAATCCGACGAGTGCAAAGTTGAGCGGGAATGACTTCAATTTCTTTAAATTCTCCATACGCTTCGTCTTAGCCAATAAGTCATTTTAGTCTATCGAATATATAGTTCAAAATGATAAATTATAATTTGAGGACTAAAATTGATGTTTTGAAAGATGAGGGAGTAAAATGAATACTTTTGAAAGTTCAGGGACTAAAATAGATATTTTGAAAGTTGAGGGATTAAAATGAATACTTTTGATAGTTGAGGGACTAAAATGAATACTTTTGAAAGTTGAGTCGGAAACTCAAAACAATAGGGTTGAAATAATATATTTTAAAACAATAGGGGCTGATTAAAACTCATTTAAAACTTAAGGGCTGAAATTGATAAGTTTAAAAGCTGAAAGGACTGATTTGAAAACCTTTGAAACTAAAAGGGACTGAATTGGATTGTTTTAAAATCATAGGGGCTGATTTGAAACATTTCAAAACTTGAGGACTGATTTTAAATAACTTTAAAAGAATTGAAAGGGCTGAATTAAGACATTTTAAAACATAGGGACTGAATTGAAAAGCTTTAAAACTTCAGGGACTAAACTGCAGATTCTGAAAATTGAATATATTATCTTCAGATTTCATCTCTCTCTCTCAGCTCACTATCTCACTCTTCGATCTAATCAGAGACAGAGAGCAAAAAGGCGAGAAGAGGACGAGAGGCGGAAGTGCGATCGACGGCGAGAGGCGGAAGTGCGATTCGCCGGCGCACACCGGCGTAGGGTGCGGCGACTGGTGTCGGTCAGAGTAAGATTCAGATTGGAGGGCTTAGGTGCGAGATTGGCGCAGAATCAAAGTGCAACCGAAACTCAAATTTCGAACTTAAAGTTGTGATCTTACGGCGGTGATTGAGGTAAGTGTCGGGGTTCATCTATTACTGGGTATTGGGTTTTGATTTGTGAGGAGCAGTCGTTGGCCTGTGATTGAGATTCTGCGTGACGGTGATGATTGATGATGTTTGCTGGGTATTTGAATAAGGCAGTGAAGGTTTGTTCGTTTGGTGATTGGCGACTGGTTGCGTTGATGGCTGTGAGCAGTGTGGGATGGAGATGATGATAAATAGGTTTCGTGGTTGTGGTTTGGGGCTGCAACTGGATTGAGGATTGTTGGTTGACAGATTGATTTCAGTGTGATGAATTCGATTGAAGCAGTCTGTTGGTTTGGAGTTCAATCTGGGCAGTAGAAGATGGCTTAGCAGTGAATGGCTGTGAGTTAGTGGATTGATATAATGATGGAAAAGCTGTGGTGGTATTAAGGTAGATGGAAATGAAATTGTGATTTGGTTAGTGGAGAATTTGGTATAGGAACATAATGATGCTTGGTTTTGCAGTGTGTGGTGAGAGTTGATAGCTGGAGATGGAGATGGAGCTGTAAAGTGGATGCACATGGAAGGTTTGGGAATCTTATGAGATTGAGAGTAGATGGGAGTAGGTGGAGGGAATGATGAAAATGGACCAGGTTGGAGTTTTGAATTAGAATAGGTGTAATGTAAAGATATGATAATTGCTTTGTTTATTGTGGAATTTAGGTGGTGGTTTGAAATGGTCTTGTTGGTGCTCGGGTGTGATTTGTGCAGAGGGAAAGAAAATGGAAAGAAAACAATGAAGGTGGGAGGAAAAAGGAAAAGAGAAAGAAAAAAAGAAATGAATAATGGAAGACATCATGATTTGTTTGATATGGAAGGATGATGGAATTGTGTAGAGATTAGTTGGAAATGCTTTGGCGTTTGTATAATGAGATGGAATATGAAATAGAAATAGATGTAAAATTTATATATATAATGATGATGTTTTTGTATAAGGAATTGTATTAAAACTGATATATTTTGGACTGAAAATAAATTTGAATAAGGAAAATTGAAATATTTTAATAAATTTGGAATTCAAAATGATTTTGAAAATAATACTTTGAATAAACAATTAAAATAACATAATTTTAGAAATTCGGAAATTTAATTTAAAATCGAACAAATTCGATATTTCTTGACTTGGCTAGACAAATCCGTCGCGGCGTTAACTTCAAAATAATGGGTGAAATAGTAGCGACACAATTTTCTAAATATTAAAATAATTATTTATTGCGTAAAATTTCTGAGTCGCTACACTACTTGTGCATAATTGTTTATTCATGCATCATATATGAAAGTATTCATCATTTATACAACTCGTGTTTAATACATTTATTTTATTTGAATGTCGTATTTCCACAACTAGTTATATATTTAGACATCACCAACTAATTTGCGAAAACTGTAACATGTCTCGTTATAATTCTTTCCACTTATGACATTTGTTCGTGCTAGAAGATCCTTGTTCAAAATAATTATAAATCTTCCAATGAAAATGGTTTTATTTTGATGAGATTGTTTATTGCATAGTTTTGATTCTCATATCAAGTACTTCGCAATAAAAATATCAAAATGGGATACCATATTTATTTTCTCGATGGAAGGGTATTTATGATAATTTGAACATTTTAATTATACAAAATATGCTATCAAGCTATATTATATCTCTACTTATGAACCGATCACGTTTTTATAAGAGACCATTTGGTAAAACATGATTGGTCACTTTAACGTGGTGGAGGTTCCACTTGCAAACATTGATTCATGTGACATAATGCTTGAGAAATCTTTTAAGATGATCTCTTGCGGTTCAGTGTGGACTATATTCACCAGGATGAACGTGTCCCTGAAAGGTTCAATGTAAGCTATTCATAGAGAAGAGATTATTTTAAAGCAACGGATAGTATGGTAGGCCCTCTAACCTTTTTGCTTTTGAGCAAAGATAGGATTAATGAGGAAGTAGCCTTTCTTGGAAACTCTATAATGGAGTAAGACTCTATTCATTGTGTTATGGTTAGTAATTGAATCTATCTTGATTATAGATTCTAGAGTAACTAATCGCCATTGCAAGTTGTTGCAATATGGTCCTAGGTCACCAAATGACACAATGAGATAGAGTATACTATAAGGATAAGCACGGGTATGGTAATATGGAAAGATCCGTTGGGCTTTTATGTTTGCGAAACAATTTGATTGTTATTTTGTCTCTTTATTATTTGAGCGGAATTATTTAGCGCTTAATCTCCAGTCATTAGTTGGAATTAAGTTAAATAATGCTCTTATTGTTGCGAGACAAATGGTTAACAATCTCAAAGCCTTGTAAATGGTTCTAAGTGTAATATTACTACAAATGATAAGGGATAGATGATTCCTTGTATTAATGAACTCTTTGATAAGGTCTTAAGATAATCATATTTATCTAAATAAGATTGAAAGACTAGTAAAGATAACCTCTAAGTATTTTGGAGGTGGAATCTATGTGGGCTTTTGAATTTTATTTAGAGGGTAAAATGATTAAGATTTTAGGCTTGGTTACACTTATCCAAAACTCGATTCTAATACTAGTAAGGGATGGACCTCAAAAGGATCTGAGGTGGAATCTATACTATTTTTCTGAATCTTGTTTAGAGGATTATATAACCAAGAGTCCTTATACATTATATGGACTTAAGAGTTTGAGGATTAATACACTTCGATATGAATGGATTCTTTTGTGCTCAAGATACGAGAGAGTACGAGTAATTCATCACTTTTATTGATGATCACTCCAGATCTCGATTATATACTTAATATCTCATTAATCCGAAATGTTGAAGAAATTCTAGAATTTTGGATAGAACTTGAGAAGTAATTAAGAGAATCGAAATACTTCGATTTGATCGAGGTTTGTGTATCTCTCATATGAGTTTAGGAACCATTTATCGGAAAAGGAGAACAAGGTAATACCAAATCAATGATGAGTTATCCTCGTTACTAGTTTCATTTGGGAATGTATACCGGAGATAGTCAGGTTCCTTCATAGCCTAGTACCATTGATTCGTTTCCTGAAATACCCCTAGAGTTGTGGCATGGGTGCAAGCTCAGTTTACACCACATTCGGATTTGGGGACGTTTGGAACACAAGCTGAAAGGAAGGATTGAAGAGATGGTGGCAACAATGAAGGTTTGATTATATACAAGGTATACAATGAAACTAGAAATTATTTCTTCTATAGTCCTCTGGTCCAGAAAGTATTTGTTGAGTACAAATGTGACTTTCTTCGAGGATAAGGCGTATAGAAGAATACAAATCAACAAGTAAAATTCTATTGGATGAGATGTTAGAACGTGGTTCAAACAACTTGATTCCAGGTTTCCGCATAGAATTAATCTTGATGATTTGGGACTTCCTACGGAACTGATGGTTGTTGATCCTAGTGGGAGAAATAGGCAAGTGGTTCAACCACTAATTTTTGCCTAGTGAACCCAATGGACAGGGAAAAACCAAAGGTAGTAGTCGAAGTTTTTCTCACTGTTCTGCCTCTTCTTTATGTTCATAAAGAGGTAGTAGAGAGGTTGATCCCAATTAGGGATATAACCAAGTAGTGGGAGGAGAGGAAGTAACTCTGTTTGGACATAATGGAAATACACTTCCAGTGACTAATTGGATTGGGAGGGTTGTAAGACCACCTTCTTGACGCTTATTCTACGGAGAGTCTTTTCAGACAGTCTCTACTGAAATAAGAGAATAACTCCTCATTTAGGGAAGTGGTAGAAGTTATAGACTTGAAATCATGGAAGGTGAATGTGAACTCGGAATTAGATTCCTAGTAATCCAACAAGTTTGGATATTTGTAGACGCACCCAATGAGGTCAAACCTATAGGGTGTGATGATTTTTAAGATGATAAAAGAGGGGTAAATTGAAAGGTTGATGCCTTTAGTGCAAGGCATATTGTTGTGGGTTTGTGAAACCCTTCTCGCCAATAGCCATACAAAAGTTTACCTGGATCTTTTATCCATTGTCGTTCATTGTGAAAATGAGGTACGAAAAATGGATGTCAAGATGTTGTTTCTTGAATGCATCTTGAGGAAATCATTTACAAAGTGTAATCTGATGATACATGTTCTTGATCAAAATCTTAATATATCTTAAGTATACTCGTGTACACAGAAAGATGAGACAGTTTTCGCGACTATTTATTTGGATGACACTCTACTTATGTCTGAGAGTATTTTCATTAAATAGTAGTTGGTACCAGCAATTAGACTTGAAGGACTTGTAGATGACTATCTATTTTTTTCTAGAATCCGTACTTTTCGGAGTGGGAGAAAAATGAAATAGAGTAGTCTCAAGTTTCATGTAATAATAAGATACTATCTACATTTGCAATATTGAAGTCTTGAAAGGAATAATATTATTTGTGGACTTTATCTATCTTATGAGTATTCTCCTAAGACTCATGGTAAGATATAGAAGGTTCCTTATGCTCCGGCTATAGGAAGCCTTACTTTGCACTAGATAGGTCATATCTTATGCTGGGGATATTGTTGGTTATTATTAGTTTGATCCAGGATCAGATCATTGAATAGAGGTACAGCATATACTGAAGCGTTTTCGAAAAACGAGTAAATATTTGCTTCTCTATTCAGTTGGTGATCTGATGGAATAAAACTAATTAAGATCTGATTTGACTAGGATTCTCGAGAGTCGTCAAAATTGGAATATAACTGGGAGATAATGTGGTTAATTGGTTGGGAATAACACAATCTTGGATTGTTTGTTATACAATCGTGACTTACATCGAAAGGAGTTACTATCTTGGTTGAGAACATAATCATTAGTGTAATGATGATGTTGACAAGATGGATGATTCGATGTTTCATGTATACTCTAAGGACAAGTGGGAGATTGTTGGAATTATATATGCACATAGAGTATAATTCACGACATTTAAAAGTAAAATATTAATTGATTGTATTAATATGATGTTGTGTTTGTCCACGGGTCGATTTGATATTACAAATTGAGTGTTTAAGTTGTTAAACACAGAAAGATTCAATTTGTGATTCGATCTAAAATTAACGTTCACGATCAATAAATAAATATGGACTATTTATTTTGATAAGATCGTCTCGATTTTATTAAAGTTTGTCTTTGACTTTGGTAATAAAATTGAGAATACGTTTGCAACGTATTGGACGGGACCACGTGAAATTAATTTGTGACATTGACCATACAAATTTAATTTCACTTGATTATTGTACGTGGGACCTTAATCCTAATAGGATAATGGACTTCGATTACTAACTTGAAGTTCTTTGAGGTATCAATGGGTGAGATCAAATTGCTGATCAATATCTCAGTACTTTGGGAATTAAAGTGAACTAACGAGGAACATATATTCGTATTATGGAATCCTTCACCTTTTAGGTATGATCATAATCTCACTGGTTCTTCTAGTGGACACTTGAATCTGAGCTCAGTAATTCGACAGTGACTGTTGAATTCTATGATGTGATGGGATCACATCGAACTGTCAGACAGAAGATGAGAGTTGAGAATTTATGAATATTCGAAGAAGGGCATTTTGGTCATTTTAACTTGCTCCGAATATTCGAGTTGATCGACGGGGGTAACATGTTAGAACGATAAGTCAGAGGATATAATTATTGATTAATTGTTTCAGTAATTTCAATTTTACTAAGAGTGCAATCTCGTTCTTTTAGTGGAATAGAACGTGATTAATAAATTAATTTTGACTGATCAAGAGTTGATCGGGTCATAATTAATTTATTGGAGCTTAGTTTAATTGGGTCCGATCAAGTTCCCTCGGTGACTTCACTATAATGGGTTTATACAGGCTTATTACCTGTATTGGGTTGTGCAGAAATGGGCCTGGGTTATGGTACTAGGCCTGGTAGGGTTTTGGAGTGTAAAGATATTACAAATAGTCTCCCAACACTATTTTTCTTAACCTAATTGGCAAAGTGGCGAAACACACACTAAAGTGTGTAGTGTGTGTTTCCTCTTTACAAAGAAACCCTAAACCTAGTTTAACCTAGGTCTTGAGGAAGGTGACCACACACCTGCACAACTGCCATTGGAGAACACCGAGGAAAGCTTGAGGGTTTGAAGCTTTGGTGAAATCAAGAAGCAGCGAACAGAGATTATTGTAAAGCACGCTACAAGGGTAATATATCTTTCTTTTTATGTGCACAAAATTATTTATTCCAAGTTGAATACATAAAACAGAAAATCCTGTAACGGGATGATCTATCACAAGAAATCAATTTTGTTAGTAGATCAACCCGGGTTCCCAACATGTCTCGCACGGGCAGACACTAATATTCCAATAGTATTCGCTTACTTAGTCGAGTCTGTTTAATACCATTCTCTTTAAAGGTGTGATTGAGTGACAGGCCAACCAATGCTCATCCTAACCTGTATTTTTTATTTATTTTTTTATTTTTTCAAACAATCTAATTAACCAGGAGGAAATGGAATCAGATCTTTGAAGTTATTACAGCTTTAAACGGTAAAAGCTAAATCTTGTTTACCAAGTCTGTACTTACTAAATACATACAAGATATATACACCTAACACGTGATTACCATTACAGGCTAACATCTCCAATATTATCACAGCGAGACTCAAAAGACAAGAATACAACTCTCTGCTCCAGGCAACAGAAGGGTGTATTCAGAATTGTGCTTTTACAAAGGCGTGCCTGCTAAGCCTTCAAAATCACACTCGACATTATTGATGCTCCCTTTAATTTCCAGCAGTTTAGACTGCAAAGAAGCAACTTCATGATTCTTCGTCTCTTTAGTTGAGCTGGCAACTGAAAGCTTTTCTTGCAAGTTCCTATCTGTATGTTTATCTCACCAATCTCTTCATCAACCTTATTTATCTCAAGATTATGCTCAACAATTTGGCCATTAATTTCCTATAACTTTCCCATAAACTTTCCCTGCCTTTCTTTCACTGATCCCAAGCCAGTAATGCGGTTGCGCACTACCACAACAACAAATCCGTGCCTTTCCAAGTGCTACATACCATGCATGGCCTTGACAACACCACTGGAAGATGCATGGAAGCTATATTTTGCTGCCTATTTCCCTAATGAGCTCACTCATGGGGAGCAGGATATGTCCTTCGCAAGCATCGTGCTTATTTAAAGCAACTTGTGCAGTGACATTGTCAAATGATTTCAGCCACCTTGGAGCGAAAGTTGTGGCTTTTGATTTAGGTCTACAAGAAGCCATAGTACAAGGGGAGTGAACTAAAAGTAGCTCTTCATTAACGAGTGGCTCTTCATCTGCACGTGCGCGAATCGTGCAAATGTGGTGGACGCAGCAACAAATATGTAGAGAAGTAAGTGCGGATTAACTCATTGATTTCAAAATTTAAAGATCAGAGAAATAATAAATGCATTTGGATTAGAAAAAAGTGGAAGTATTAATTACTAATATTTGAAACCTGCCAATTGATTACAGTGACACCACTTTATGTCGGAAAACTAATGACATTCTCAGTAAAGTAAAATGTTAGAAATAATAATTAACAATGAAATAAATATAAAAATTTAGAAAGTAACTGATTATTCCAGTCTTGCAAAATTTCTATGATCCTCCATGATCTTCCACCGCTTGACTTTGGGTGGTTATATACTCCATTATTTTACCAATTAAAAATTAATGTGTCCAATTCCCGTTAGAGTCATTGATATTCGATCTTGAATCTTAGATTATCATTTTTATGCTCAAAGGAAAAAATAGGCAAGTTACTGGTTCAAGTGGCAGATTATGAAAATGTTATAAAATATGGTTAAACATAGTAATATAAAGGTCATTGTTCACTCTAAAATAGAAAATGAATTCGTCACAGTTGAAAAAACAAAGAAATGACCAAAACAAAATGATTTTTCAATTGTATTCCATAATAATTTTATTCAGAAATAAAAATTCAAAAATAGTTTCCTGGTTAATCTAGAACTGACAGTACAAACCTAGAATCTCTGAATTGTGCAAGTTGAAATGTATGCTCTGGTAAGGCTAGCTTATCTTATAGTTTAGGGGCTTTATCCATCTTTGGTTTCATTGCTTTTTTTGTGTGATTCGATAACACTGCTTATCCTAGCGAGTTTTATGGACCTACTGGATTAGAAGCTTCTCAAGCACAATCATTTACTCTTCTAGTTAGAGACCAACGTCTTGGGGCCGAGTATTCAACTTTTTAAAGTCTTCATAAGAAAGAAACAAGGAGCAACTGTTCTTGTCCATTCTGGGGAACTCACATACGAAGGGGATAATTACATTAATATACGAAAAATCGAGATCTGGTGAATTGAAAAATAAATCTTTACTGGTTCTACCTCCTACTTATGTGATATATGATATGTTGTTATGCCAAGAAAATATTTATCATGATTTGTATGTTTATGTGTATTTTCATATAAAGTTAATTACTTTGTAATGAGTTTATTGAGTATTTCTTTGAAATACCCACTCCGTTATTAACAATTTTTGCAGACTTCGGAGACGGTGGCGAATGATGGGCAGTGGTGGTAAATGGATAAATAAATGATTTGATTCAAAGTTTAAATTTTCAGTTTACATTAAGCTTTAAATTGATGTTTTATCAAATGTTGAAAATTTTGAATTTATTTTCATTGGAGGATTGTTTTTATAAAAATTTATGTGAGTTTTAAATTTCAAATATTTTTCGCTAAATTAATATTTTGAAAGTGAGAATGAGAAAGAATGAAGTGTTGTTCCGAGTATTTAGAACTCGGGACGTTACAATTTACTTCACAGGAATTGATCCTCATCCGATGGTCGTGCCACCATGAACTAATACCAGATTTGAAGGTCACGAAGTTTTGCGACTCTTTCTAGGGTTCACCACCTCAGCAACGTCTCATCTCGTCGGAGTACTTCTGAGACTTCATTTTTTTCAATCAAGAGCAAAACCCAAGAAAACAACTCTCTTTCTCTGTAAAGGTAATGCTCTAAAAATTACTATATGTTTTTACCGATGGTCGCAAACCATCAGTTTTGTTTTTTGCAAGATCACATGTTTTATGATATTTCCATTTCTCAACTTGTTTTTCCTAATGCAATCCAGAATTTTTTATATTATTTCCCAATTTACTCCATAAATACTGAGGAATTTTTGTTTTTAGCCTAATTTTTGAAATCCTCTAAAATTTTAACACATGCTGAAGATTTCTGGCACCTGACCTTGTCTGTAATAGTGGTAATTTCCCAATTATCTAATCTTGGAATCTTGAAGAGGAAAAAATCGTTCTCATGCCTCAGATTTAATTTCAAGTTCACCAGCCCTGTTTATTTCAAATGTACCTATTGGTCTTTACAACTTTGTTGCGGCTATACGACATTCTTAATTGTATTCTTGACATTTAATGCTTAAAAATTACTTTTTTAAGTTCAACAAAATTCACACAATGTACAAAACACTCGACCAAACAGGAAAATAAAAAAATATTATTATTACAAATTACCACTTTCCAAGACAAAACGGTAACCTGACCGAACAACCCACACGACTTTTCATTTCTGTTGCATCTTCCTTCTCTGAAGCTGCCTACAACTAAAATACTTAAAAATGGTTGCATCCAACTTGGTTAATGTTGGTAGATGGAGACTATTAGGTGGAAGATTAGTTGGTGAAAATAATTAGGTGAATGTTGGTAGGTTTTGGTAGTAGGTAAGGATGGTGAAATTTGTTATTCCCAATTCATCCTAATTCTTCCTATAAATAGAGCTCAAGTGTTGAAGAGAAACACCACCACAACAAAGAGTGTTTGTAGAGAGCAACACAAGAGAGGCATTTCACAAAATAGTGAGAAAAGTGAGTTGGAGAGAATAGCCTTTGCATAAGCAGATAAAAATACAGTGTTGTATTTTGTACTCCTCATTTTCGAGTTAGTGAAATATATTGGTGTGGGTCCGTGGACGTAGGAAAATTGCTGAACCACGTAAATCTTTGTGTTTCGTATTTGCATTTTATTTTTGCGTATTTATATTTTCTCAGTCCAATTTATTTGTGTCACATCGATCCTGGACGGGATTAGTTGCGTCCTAATTCCCAACAATTGGTATCAGAGCCTTGGCTCATTAAAGTCTTTTGAAATTCTTAGTATGCTCTGTGGTTGCAGCTTTGACTGATCTTCCACATCAGAAAAGATTTCTTTAGACTGTTTTGTGATCGAGTGGGAGCAATGTCGACAGATGAGAAAATATCCAAAATTGATAAATTTGATGGTTCAAATTTTGGATTTTGGAAAATGCAAATGGAGGACTATTTGTACCAGAAGGATCTATACAAACCACTAAAAGAAAAGCCAGAAGATATAAGCCAGGGGGATTGGGAGTTGCTTGATCGAAAAGCACTCGGCACAATCAGGCTGACGTTGTCAAAGTCAGTGGCCTTCAACATAAAAAATGAGAAGACGACAGAGTCTCTCATGGCAGCCCTCTCTAGCATGTACGAACAGCCATCTGCAGCAAATAAAGTCCACTTAATTAAAAAGTTGTTCAATATGAAGATGGCCGAAGGCGGAAGATTTGGGGAGCACCTAAATGAATTCAATGAAGTGACGGACCAGCTAAACACAGTCGAAATCACTTTTAGTGATGAAGTTCGAGCTCTGTTGATTCTTGGGCAGTTGCCAGACAGCTGGAATGGTACAGTCACAACAATTAGTGGCTCTGCCGGAAAGTCAAAATTGAAGTTCGATGATGTCGTAAGCATGATCTTAACGGAGGAGATCAGACGACAGTCAGAAGGTGTCTCAACTTCAGGATCGGCGTTGAACGTGGAAAGCAGAGGCAGGAGTTCTAACAGAGGAAATGGGCGGGGCAACGGCAAATTCAGAAGTGGTAGATCGAGGTCCAGAAATCCAAACAATCCTAACAAGACAAAGGTTGTGGAATGTTGGAAGTGTGGCAAGACCGGTCATTACAAAAACCAGTGTCCAACACCTCCAAAAGAAAAGGAGAACAGGACGGAGGTTAATGTTGTGGAAGAGGAAGCGGACGATGCTTTGATATGCTCTTTGGAGAGAAAAACGGAATACTGGGTGATTGATTCCGGAGCATCTTTTCATGCTACCTCAAACAAGGAGTTTTTTGTAAACTATACGCGGGGTGATTTTGGCAGAGTATATCTCGGTAATGATCAACCGTGTGGCGTGGTCGGAAAAGGTGATGTACAGATCAAGATCAATGGATCTGTGTGGAAGCTGAAGGACGTGAGACATATTCCAGAATTGAGGAAGAACTTGATCTCCGTCAAGCAATTGTCGGGAGAAGGACATGTCACCACCTTCTCTGGTGATAACTGGAAGATCACCAAGGGCGCCATGATTATCGCTCGAGGCAAGGATACTGGCACCCTTTACACAACGACGGATGCTTGTGTGACAATTGCAGTTGCTGAAAGCAAGGAGGGCCCAAACTTGTGGCACCAGAGACTTGGGCATATGAGTCAGAAGGGACTCAAGTATATGCATGCAAAGGGGAAACTACCAGAGCTTCAGTCTACTGATATAGACTTATGCGAGAGTTGCATCTTTGGGAAGCAGACCAGGGTGAGTTTCAACACTAGTGGCAGAACTCGGAAGCAAGAGAAACTTGAGTTAGTCCATACAGACGTCTGGGGACCAACCGCAGTTTCATCTATTGGCGGAAAGTCATACTTTGTGACTTTCATTGATGACCACTCGAGAAAAGTGTGGGTTTATTTCTTGAGACACAAGTCCGAAGTATTCGATGTGTTCAAGAAGTGGAAAGCCATGGTGGAAAATGAAACAGGATTGCGAGTAAAGAAGCTGAGGTCCGACAACGGAGGAGAATATACGGATATGGCATTCAAAAAGTTCTGTTACCAGAATGGCATCAAAATGGAGAGGACGTTGCCAGGGACTCCACAGCAAAATGGAGTTGCAGAACGTATGAACCGGACATTAACGGAGAGAGCCAGAAGCATGAGGTTACATGTAGGCTTGCCCAAACAGTTTTGGGCAGAAGCAGTCAACACAGCGGTGTACTTGATCAATCGAGGACCCTCGGTACCGTTGGAGTACAGGATACCGGAGGAAGTGTGGAGCGGAAAAGAAATAAAACTTTCCCACGTGAAAGTTTTTGGATGTGTCGCATATGCACATATAAGTGATCAGGCAAGGGGCAAGCTAGACCCCAAATCACTAAAGTGCACATTCATTGGATATGGCGGAGATGAGTTCGGCTACCGCTTATGGGATGACCAGAACAGAAAGGTCATCAGAAGTAGGGATGTCATATTCAACGAGAAGGTTATGTACAAGGACGGAAATGCAGTGCAGTCCGATGACACAGTACATGATGATCCAACATATGTTGAGTTGGATGATGCTCCAGAAAGTAGTACGTCGCAGCAGACAGAGGAGGATCTGCAGTTACAGGAGCCTGTTCTAGAGACTGATGCATCACAGTCTCCAGTCCCTGTTCTTAGAAGGTCAACCAGACCTCATGTTCCAAATAGAAAGTACATGAGTTACATGTTACTTACTGATGCAGGTGAACCTGAATGCTATCATGAGGCATGTCAAGTCGGTGATTCTGGCAAGTGGGAGCTTGCAATGAAAGATGAGATAAAGTCTCTCATCTCTAACCAGACGTGGGAACTAGCCGAGTTACCTACAGGAAAGAGAGCTCTACATAATAAGTGGGTGTACAGAATCAAGGAGGAACATGATGGATCAAAGAGATACAAGGCGAGGTTGGTGGTCAAAGGTTTCCAGCAGAAAGAAGGAATTGACTACACGGAAATATTTTCGCCAGTTGTGAAGCTGACAACAATCAGATCAGTCTTGAGTATTGTTGCAGCAAAGGGTTTGCACTTGGAGCAGTTAGATGTAAAAACTGCTTTCCTCCATGGTGACCTTGAGGAGGAAATATATATGCAGCAGCCAGAAGGCTTCTCAGTCAAAGGAAAGGAGAAGCTCGTTTGCAAATTGAAGAAGAGCCTGTATGGCTTAAAGCAAGCCCCGAGACAGTGGTACAAGAAGTTCGACGGATTTATGCAGAAAAATGGCTACTTCAAATGTAATGCTGACCATTGTTGCTACTTCAGGAGATTCGAGTCCAGTTATATAATTTTGCTACTTTATGTCGATGATATGTTAGTAGCAGGCTCAGATATGGACGAAATCAAGAAGTTAAAGATGCAGCTGTCAGCAGAATTCGAAATGAAGGACTTGGGTACAGCGAAGCAGATTCTCGGAATGAGGATTTTCAGAGATAAGCAGAAGGGTATCTTGCAGTTATCTCAGGCCAAGTACATTAGTCAAGTTCTGCAGAGATTTAACATGTGCAGTGCGAAGGCTGTCAGCACGCCACTAGCTAATCACTTCCGTCTATCTAGTGATCAGAGTCCTAAGACAGAGGACGAGATAAACTTCATGGCTAAAATACCATATGCCTCAGCCATTGGAAGTTTAATGTATGCCATGGTTTGTACCAGACCAGATATTGCTCATGCAGTGGGAGTTGTGAGTAGGTTTATGGCAAATCCAGGAAAGCAGCATTGGGAAGCAGTAAAGTGGATATTAAGATATCTACGGGGAACTACTGATAGATGCTTATGCTTTGGACGAGGCGAGGTGACTCTACAAGGCTTTGTAGATGCAGATTTTGCTGGCGAGGTAGATCGCAGACGAAGTACTACTGGTTATGTTTTCACAGTAGGTACTACTGCAGTTAGCTGGATTTCGCAGATACAGAAGATTGTTGCTCTATCCACTACAGAAGCAGAGTACGTGGCAGTAACCGAGGCTAGCAAAGAAATGATCTGGTTACAGGGTTTGTTGGCAGAATTGGGATTCAGTCAGGAGAAGAATGTTTTGCACAGTGATAGTCAGAGTGCGATACATCTGGCAAAGAATTCAGCATTTCATTCTAGAACCAAGCACATTGGACTCCGTTATCACTTCATCAGGTCTCTTCTAGAGGATGAAGTATTAACACTAGAGAAGATCCAGGGTAGCAAGAACCCAGCCGACATGATGACTAAGACGGTAACTAAAGAAAAATTGGAGCTGTGCTCAGCTTCAATTGGTTTTCTAAGGTGAAGACAGCAGATGATTCAAACCATATTTCAAAAGGAGTTGCAAGGAGGAAATGTCTCAAGGGAAGCCACATTAGTCTCCAAGTGGGAGATTGTTGGTAGATGGAGACTATTAGGTGGAAGATTAGTTGGTGAAAATAATTAGGTGAATGTTGGTAGGTTTTGGTAGTAGGTAAGGATGGTGAAATTTGTTATTCCCAATTCATCCTAATTCTTCCTATAAATAGAGCTCAAGTGTTGAAGAGAAACACCACCACAACAAAGAGTGTTTGTAGAGAGCAACACAAGAGAGGCATTTCACAAAATAGTGAGAAAAGTGAGTTGGAGAGAATAGCCTTTGCATAAGCAGATAAAAATACAGTGTTGTATTTTGTACTCCTCATTTTCGAGTTAGTGAAATATATTGGTGTGGGTCCGTGGACGTAGGCAAATTGCTGAACCACGTAAATCTTTGTGTTTCGTATTTGCATTTTATTTTTGCGTATTTATATTTTCTCAGTCCAATTTATTTGTGTCACATCGATCCTGGACGGGATTAGTTGCGTCCTAATTCCCAACAGTTAAATCTGGGCATAATTATGCATTTAAAGGGCGACCTAAAGTCCAACATGGTCAAGTACCCACGCTGGGCCTTAGCTAGCTCCGCCCCTTCCTTGGGTTGTATACGTGTTGTAAACATCTGGGGAGAACAACGTACCTTTTCCGTTGATAAACTATTTTCGTAACAATATTATGTACTCACAATGTATTAGTCCTGGCTCCTGTTTAGTTGCTTAATATGGATATGTACATACAATTCTTGAGGAATTTACATTAATCCCTAGTTTCAAAATTTTAGAATTAGTAGTGTCACAAAGGCTATAGACTCAGGTTAGTTTAATTTACATTAATCCCTAGTTTCAAAATTTTTTCACTGGTACTAGATTATTTTTCTTGCATGTACATCCTTAACAGAGCGAAGATAATCAGGGCAGTTTTTTATATTTTATCAGGATATTATCTTGACATACTAAAATGGTAAATAAAAACAAAGAAATGAGATTCTCCAGACAAAATCTTTGCTATATCTATTCATGTTTCATGCAGGTACAAGATGTTGATTATTTACCAATCATGGGAACTAACAACGCTGCCATAGCTTACTACTGTCTGTTTTGCTTTTTTGTTATTTTTCTGTTTTGTTATGTTTCTGTAGCACTTGTTGCACATTATCTTATATGATGTCTTGGGTTTAAGTCCTTTAAGTAGTAAATAAAATATATGTAGTAGGATAAACTTGTTGCAAGTTTTAACGATACTTCTTTATCTTTTCAGTTGCTCTGCTGGATCTTGGACAAAAAGATCAAGGAATACTTGGAGATATGTTTAAAAATTTTGGTATAGGAATTCGTTTCTTTGAATTATGAGACAAATAGTGATGCACAAAACCTATATTCTATGAGATAACAAAAAAATAGGGAACTTTGTGTTTATAAGCCATATCTCACTACAATTGTTCGGTTTCACCCCTGACAATTTTGCCATCACTGCACTAGAAAGAATAATAATTATTACGAAAAGAAGTTTATAGATAGTATTATAGAACTTAAATAATATAATTTAAAATAAATGGAATATTTATGAAAAGTAAAAAATATAAAATAAAAACTTTTACATTCGATCGTTGAGACAATTTTACGGATAATATATTTTCCTTGAATAGTTTATGTTGGAATTATATATGCCCATAGAGTATAATTCACGACATTCAAAATAAAATGTTTATTGATTGCATTAATATAAAGTTGCGTTTTTCCATGAGTCGATTTAATATTACATTGAGTGTTTAAGTTGTTAAACACTGAAAGATTCAATTTGTAATTCGATCTAAAATTAACGTTCACGATCAGTAAATAAATATGGACAATTTATTTTGATAAGATCGTCTCGATTTTATTAAAGTCTATCTTTGACTTTGGTAATAAAATTGAGAGTACGTTTGGAACGTATTGGACGGGACCACGTGAAATTAATTTGTGACATTGACCATACAAGTTTAATTTCACTTGACTATTGTACGTGGGACCTTAATCTTAATCGGATAATGGACTTCGATTACTAACTTGAAGTTCTTTGAGGTATCAATGGCTGAGATCAATTGCTGATCAATATCTAGGTACTTTGGGAATTATAGTGAACTAACGAGGAACATATATTCGTATTATGGAATCCGTCACCTTTTAGGTATGATCATAATCTCACTGGTTCTTCTAGTGGACAGTTGAATCTGAGCTCAGTAATTCGACAGTGACTGTTGAATTCTATGATGTGATGTGATCATATCGTACTGTTAGATAGAAGATGAGAGTTGAGAATTTATGAATATTCAGAGAAGGGCATTTTGGTCATTTTAACTTGCTCCGAATATTCAAGTTGATCGACGGGGGTAACATGTAAGAACAATAAGTCAGAGGATATAATTATTGGTAATTTCAATTTTACTAAGAGTGCAATCTCATTCTTTTAGTGGAATAAAATGTGATTAATAAATTAATTTTGACTGATCAAGAGTTGATCGGGTTTAGGGTTTAGGGTTTAGGGTTTAGGGTTTAGTGTGTAAAGATATTACAAATAGTCTCCCAAGACTATTTTTCTTAACCTGATTGGCAAAGTGGCGAAACACACACTAAAGTGTGTAGTGTGTGTTTCCTCTTTACAAAGAAACCCTATTCCTAGTTTAACCTAGATCTTGAGAGAGGTGACCACACACTTGCACAACTGCCATTGGAGAACACCGGGGAAAGCTTGAGGGTTTGAAGCTTTGGTGGAATCAAGAAATAGTTGATGAAGATTATTGTAAAGCACGCTAAAAAGGTAATCTTCTCAAAAACCATTTTTGTGTTCAAAATTATTTATTCCAAGTTAAATACATAGAACAGAAAATCCTATAATGGGATGATCTATCACAAGAAATCAATTTTTGTGATTAGAGCAACCCGGGTTCCCAACAATTGGTATCAGAGCGTCAGGTTTTTGATACTGTTTTGTGTATTGAGGAATAAATAATTTTGTTATGCATGTGTTAGTTGAGCGGTGTTAGGATTATGTGATTTATGTTGTTATTGGATGGATGATGTTTGATTGAACTAATTTATGGCCTTAGATTTTATTTTGTAAAATCTTGTATTTGTATTATCGAGTCTTGTAACAAAAGGGGTGGATTACGATTCCATGTTTTCCCTTTTGATTTTTTATTTTTGCAATAAAATCAGGGTTTGTATTTTTTCTATTGTAATTGTAAAATTGGAAGGACCATATCTGTATTTTCACTTTGAAAGGGGACAAATTCTGCATTTTCTGATTACGGGACTGCATTGGCAAATTGGGAGGACCTGGATTGCAAATTTCAATGAGTGGGCTAAACTTCACCATCTTCAGAACTCGAAGGACCTTCACTGCAAAATCACCAAAAACCAAAATAAACCGGGTTGGAGACAGGTAACGAACAATGGTAGCGCCTGTGAGGACTGCCGCTGCTGTCGGTGACCGTAGTGGCACATTTGATTGTGCTTGTCGCGACTACGCTGTGCAATGATGGAGGAGGCTGTTGGCAACTTCCTCGCGGTTTCCTCTTAGTCCTTCTTTCCGGTGAGTGATGAAGAAGGCGGCGACAGAGGGCCACAGTGCTGCTGCGTTTTTGACGTCGCGCCCGTGCGTGGCCCGATGGGAGCTGCAGCCTCCTTTCTGTCCATTTCCGGCGAGTGCGTGGCGAGGTTGCTGCGCGGTGAAGGCGGCAGCAGCGGTGGTTTATGAAGCTGCTGTTGTGGCCGCAGTGGTTGCAGCATTTTCCAGCAATGGCATTGATGAAGATGGCAGCTGCGTTTCTGATGAATTTTGCTAGGTTACTGCCATGAAATTATCGAGAGGAAGATGGGTCCAATGGATTGGGCTGGTATTTGTGTTATCTTCAAGTTGGGCCAGATTCTGGTTTTGGACTAAAATGCTCAATATTCATTTGGGCCAGATATAGATGGAATTAAATATGACCCTGAAATTGTAAAATTGGTCTATTTTAATTAATTGCATTGTGGGCTAAATCGTTTAGCTGGGCCAATGCAATGTGGACTAAATTTTACAATGGACTGGAATATTTAATTGGATCATTATATTTTGACATTTGGGTTGAAGACTAAAGCTTTGCAGATTTGGACTAGACACTTGCAAATGGAAATTGAAAAATTGGGTCGGCTTGTGGCTCAATTGACTCTTTAATTAATTTGTAATTTTGTGTCTAGGTTTGGCCATAAATTATGTTCATATTTGTTTTATTATTGCATTTGTTTATTTATTGCTTTAATAATTTGTGAATGAATGTCATTAAATAACATGTCATGTAGATTGCATAAACACCGCTCTAGGTACTATACTGTCATGCATTGTTTTATATATTTTATTTTCTTTTCTAAATATTAGATTAGAAAATAAATATATTTATTAATAATTAAATTGATTTTAAGAGTTAAAATTGATTGGGTAATTATTAATTAAAACCCAAAAGTTCAAAATATTAAGTGAGCGAGGGTGCAATTTTTTGAACCCACGGCCTCCCCTATTAGTCCATTAGTAAAAATTTGTGTGTGCCTCGTGCTAATCTAATTAGTCTCCCTGTAGGAGGGCTGCATTGTTTTGGTTACTGGATTGGGCCCAATTAGGTGATGAATTTTTAAGTGTGAATTAATCATGATTACCCTATAGGTGACATAATTAATTTGGTACTTGAAATATTATTAATATAGGGGTTAGACACTTAAATCAATGACATCGTGGGGACTTCCTATAGAATATCCAAACGATGTCAGTGATGGCCAAATTTTAACGACTATAAATTAAATATTGTATGAGATGCTAGATATATTTAATTTAGTGGGAGGGTCCCAGCCTAACCATAAATCACATTTATTTCTCCTATAGAGAAATGTGTTTAAGATTTTGGGGTTTTAGGTTGTCGTCATATTATAGTAGTTTTGGGTCTACTTGTGCATAATTTTTTTATTCATGCATCATATATGAAAGTATTCACCATTTATGCAACTCGTGTATTTTATTTGAATGTCGTATTTCCACAACTAGTTATATGTTTAGACATCACCAACTAATTGGTGAAAACTGCAACATGTCTCGTTATAATTCTTTTCACTTATAACATTTGTTTGTGCTAGAAGATCCTTATTCAATAGTAATCATAAATCTTCCAATGAAAATGGTATTATTTTGATGAGATGGTTTGTTGCATAGTTTTGATTTTCATATCAAGAACTTCGCAATAAAAACATCAAAATAGGATACCATATTTATTTTCTCGATGGAAGGGTATTTATGATAATTTGAACATTTTAATTATGGAGTTATACAAAATATGCTATCAAGCTATAATATATCTCTACTTATGAACCGATCACGATTTTTATAAGAGACTATTTGGTAAAACATGATTGGTCACTTTAATGTGGTGGAGGTTCCACTTGCAAACATTGATTCATGTGACATAATGCTTGAGAAATCTTTTAAGATGATCTCTTGCGGTTCAGTGTGGACTATATTCACAAGGATGAACGTGTCCCTGAAAGGTTCAATGTAAGCTATTCGTAACAAAGAGATTATTTTAAAGCAACAGATAGTATGGTAGGCCCTCTAACCTTTTTGCTTTTGAGCAAAGATAGGATTAATGAGGAAGTAGCCTTTCCTGGAAACTCTATAATGGAGTAAGACTCTATTCATTATGTTATGGTTAGTAATTGAGTCTATCTTGATTATAGATTCTAGAGTAACTAATCACTATTGCAAGTTGTTGCAATATGGTCCTAGGTGACCAAATGACACAATGAGATAGAGTATACTATAAGGATAAGCACGGGTATGGTAATATGGAAAGAGCCGTTGGGCTTTTATGTTTGCGAAACAATTTGATTGTTATTTTGTCTCTTTATTATTTGAGCGAAATTATTTAGCACTTAATCTCCAGTTATTAGTTGGAATTAAGTAAAATAATGCTCTTATTATTGCGAGACAAATGGTTAACAATCTCAAAGCCTTGTAAATGGTTCTAAGTGTAATATTACTACAAGTGATAAGAGATAGATGACTCCTTGTATTAATGAACTCTTTGATAAGATCTTAAGATAATCATATTTATCTAAATAAGGTTGAAAGACTAGTAAAGATAGCCTCTTAGTATTTTGGAGGTGGAATCTATGTGGGCTTTTGAATTTTATTTAGAGGGTAAAATGATTAAGATCTTAGGCTTGGTTACACCTGTCCAAAACTCGATTCTAATACTAGTAAGGGATGGACCTCAAAAGGATCTGAGGTGGAATCTATACTATTTTTCTGAATCTTGTTTAGAGGATTAGATAACCAAGAGTCCTTATATATTAAATGGACTTAAAAGTTTGGGAATTAATACACTTCGATATGTGTGGATTCTTTGGTGCTCAAGATACGAGAGAGTATGAGTAATTCATCACTTTTATGGATGATCACTCCAGATCTCGATTCTATACTTAATATCTCATTGATCTGAAATGTTGGAGAATTTCTAGAATTTTGGACAGAAGTTGAGATGTAATTAAGAGAATCGAGATACCTCGATTGGATCGAGGTTTGTGTATCTCTCATATGAGTTTAGGAACCATTTATCGAAAAAGGAGAACAAGGTAATACCAAATCAACGGAGAGTTATCCTCATTACTAGTTTCATTTGGGAATGTACACCGGAGACAGTCAGGTTCCTTCATAGCCTAGTACCATTAATTCAATTCCTGAAATACCCCTAGAGTTGTGGCATGGGTGCAAGCCCAGTCTATACCACATTCAGATTTGGGGACGTTTGGTACACAAGCTGAAAGGAAGGATTGACGAGATGGTGGCAACAATGAAGGTTTAATTATATATAAGGTATACAATGAAACTAGAAATTATTTCTTCTATACTCCTCTGGTCTAGAAAGTATTTTTTGAGTACAAATGTGACTTTCTTAGAGGATAAGGCGTATAGAAGAATACAAATCAACAAGTAAAATTCTATTGGATGAGATGTTAGAACGTGGTTCAAACAACTTGATTCCAGGTTTCCGCATAGAATTAATCTTGATGATTTGGGACTTCCTACGGAACTGATGGTTGCTGATCCTAGTGGGAGAATTGGGCAAGTGGTTCAACCACTATTCTTGCCTGATGATCCCAATGGACAAGGGAAAACCAAAGGTTGTAGTCGAAGTTGTTCTCACTGTTCTGCCTCTTGTTTATGTACATAAAGAGGCAGTGAAGAGGTTGATCCCAATTAGGGATATAACCAAGTAGTGGGAGGAGAGGAAGTAACTCTGTTTGGACATAATGGAAATACACTTCCAGCGACTAATTGGATTGGGAGGGTTGTAAGACCACCTTCTTGACGCTTATTCTACGGAGAGTCTTTTTAGACAGTCTCTACTGAAATAAGAGAAGAACTCCTCATTTAGGGAAGTGGTAGAAGTTATAGACTTGAAATCATGGAAGGTGAATGTGAACTCGGAATTAGATTCCTAGTAATCCAACAAGTTTGGATATTTGTAGACGCACCCAATGGGGTCAAACCTATAGGGTGTGATGATTTTTAAGATGATAAAAGAGGGGTAAATGGAAAGGTTGATGCCTTTAGTGCAAGGCTTATTGTTGTGGGTTTGTGAAACCCTTCTCGCCAATTACCATGCAAAAGTTTACCTGGATCTTTTATCCATTGTCATTCATTGTGAAAATGAGGTACGACAAATGGATGTCAAGATGTTGTTTCTTGAATGCATCTTGAGGAAATCATTTACAAAGTGTAATCTGATGAGTTCATATTAAAGACCATGAAAGTAAAATTCATGACTTACAAGTTTCCAACTTTGGATTTGGGTAATTGTTCAAGATATGGAATATAGAATTTGATAGAACCATTGCGATACATGTTCTTGATCAAAATCTTGATATATCTTAAGTATACTCGTGTATACAGCAAGATGAGACAGTTTTCGTGACTATTTATTTGAATGACACTCTACTTATGTGTGAGAGTATTTTCATTAAATAGTAATTGGCACCAGCAATTAGACTTGAAGGACTTGTACATGACTGTCTATTTTTTCTAGACATCCGTACTTTTCGGAGTGGGAGAAAAATGAAATAGAGTAGTCTCAAGTTTCATGTAATAATAAGATACTATCTACATTTGTAATATTGAAGTCTTGAAAGGAATAATATTCTTTGTGGACTTTATCTATCTTATGAGTATTCTCCTAAGACTCATGGTAAGATAGAGAAGGTTCATTATGCTTCGGCTATAGGAAGCCTTACTTTGCACTAGATAGGTCATATCTTATGCTGGGAATATTGTTGGTGATTATTAGTTTGATCCAGGATCAGATCATTGAATAGAGGTAAAGCATATACTGAAGCGTTTTCGGAAAACGAGTAAATATTTGCTTATCTATTCAGTTTGTGATCTGATGGATTACAACTAATTAAGATCTGATTTGACTAGCACTCTCGAGAGTCGTCAAAATTGGAATATAACTGGGAGATATTGTGTTTAATTGGTTGGGTATAACACAATCTTGGATTGTTTGTTATACAACCGTGACTTACATCGAAATGAGTTATCATCTTGGTTGAGAACATAATCATTAATGTAATGATGATGTTGACAAGATGGATGATTCGATGTTTCATGTATACTCTAAGGGCAAGTGGGAGATTGTTGGAATTATATATGCCCATAGAGTATAATTCACGACATTCAAAATAAAATGTTTATTGATTGCATTAATATAAAGTTGCGTTTTTCCATGAGTCGATTTAATATTACAGATTGAGTGTTTAAGTTGTTAAACACAGAAAGATTCAATTTGTAATTCGATCTAAAATTAACGTTCACGATCAGTAAATAAATATGGACAATTTATTTTGATAAGATCGTCTCGATTTTATTAAAGTCTATCTTTGACTTTGGTAATAAAATTGAGAGTACGTTTGGAACGTATTGGACGGGACCACGTGAAATTAATTTGTAACATTGACCATACAAGTTTAATTTCACTTGACTATTGTACGTGGGACCTTAATCCTAATCGGATAATGGACTTCGATTACTAACTTGAAGTTCTTTGAGGTATCAATGGGTGAGATCAATTGCTGATCAATATCTCGGTACTTTGGGAATTAAAGTGAACTAACGAGGAACATATATTCGTATTATGGAATTCGTCACCTTTTAGGTATGATCATAATCTCATTCTTTTAGTGGAATAAAATGTGATTAATAAATTAATTTTGACTGATCAAGAGTTGATCGGGTCATAATTAATTTATTGGAGTTTAGTTTAATTGGGTCCGATCAAGTTCCCTCGGTGGCTTCACTATAATGGGTTTGTACAGGCTTACTACCTGTATTGGGCTGTGCAGAAATGGGCCTGGGTTATGGTACTAGGCTTGGTAGGGTATTGGAGTGTAAAGAGGTTACAAATAGTCTCCCAAGACTATTTTTCTTAACCTAATTGGCAAAGTGGCGAAACACACACTAAAGTGTGTAGTGTGTGTTTCCTCTTTACAAAGAAACCCTAATCGTAGTTTAACCTAGATCTTGAGAGAGGTGACCACACACCTGCACAACTGCCATTGGAGAACACCGGGGAAAGCTTGAGGGTTTGAAACTTTGGTGGAATCAAGAAGCAGTTGATGAAGATTATTGTAAAGCACGCTACAAAGGTAATCTTATCAAAAACCATTTTTGTGTTCAAAATTATTTATTCCAAGTTAAATACATAGAACAGAAAATCCTGTAATGGGATGATCTATCACAAGAAATCAATTTTTGTGATTAGAGCAACCCGGGTTCCCAACAGTTTATGAATAACATTAAGAGAAATAACAACATTAATTCGCTACATGTGATTAACAGTACCCAAAAAAAAGTGTATTTCCATCGAGAAAATGGCTCCACGGAAGAAGTCTAAAAAAAAAAACTGAACTCAATATCATAAATCCACCAAAAAAAGATCCAACATTTTAAAAGAATAAGTAGTCACATAAAATCTACCACCAATTTATTCACTTGACTGAATTCGGATTGAAGGCACATAGTAAAACTGATATGAAATAGATATATAGGTGCTTCTTACCTATATGAATAAAGAACTTCCGACCACTTTTAGCCTGAAATTTTTTCCTTGACTGCATAAAACCAACATCCACATTAATTCGCTACGTGTGATTAACATTACCCAAAAAAAAGTGCATTTCCATTGATAAAATAGCTCCACGGAAGAAGTCTAAAAAAAAACTGAACTCAATATCATAAATCCAACAAAATCCCACCAAAAAAAGATCCAACCTTTTAAAAGAATAGTAGTCACATAAAATCTACCACCAATTTATTCACTTGACTTAATTCGGATTGAAGGCATATAATAAAACTGATATGAAACAGATAGTGCTTCTTACCTATATGAATAAAGAACTTTCGACCACTTTTAGCTTGAAATTTTTTCCTTGATTGCATAAAACCAACATCCACATTAATTCGCTACATGTGATTAACATTACCCAAAAAAAAGTGTATTTCCATGGAGAAAATCGCTCCACGGAAGAAGTCTAAAATAAAACTGAACTCAATATCATAAATCCAACAAAATCCCACCAAAAAAAGATCCAACCTTTTAAAAGAATAAATAGTCACATAAAATCTACCACCAATTTATTCACTTGACTTAATTCGGATTGAAGGCATATAGTAAAACTGATATGAAACAGATAGGTGCTTCTTACCTATATGAATAAAGAACTTCCGACAACTTTTAGCCTGAAAATTTTTCCTTGAATAGTTTACGAATAACTTTCAGAGAAATATCATCATATGGTTTATTTTTATTTACATCCACGAGTCCATAATTCTTCAGAACCTGAAATGAATTAAAAAAATGGTTTTCAAAATATAAAAAATGGGAGAGAATAGTTGATTAACAGAAGTGCATCTAAACTTAGGATTTTGGCTTGCTACGATGATAACCTTAAGAAATGCAACAAACTACTGTCAACAAAACAAAGACCAATTATTATCTTGTAGATATATAGTAAATCTGTCAAATCGTTCTAGCAACCTGGTACAGTAAAAAGATAAATAAATAAATTTTACGTCAAGCCAGACTTAATACACACTTTAAAACTCAGCATAAGTACATGATTAATCAAAACATAAAATTAAGTAAGTCATGCAATATCAATTTGAAGTTTTATCACTTATTTGAAGTCCAAAAGACTGGAAATATTGAAAATTGACATGCAACAGAGCAAATATTTGAGTTAAGACCGATTGGGTTCTAGAATAAAGAAAAGGCAAAAGAAGGCAGTAATAAACTCTGTACCAATCGAAAGGCCTCCTTCCCGTTAAAAGCTCTAAAAGCAGCACTCCAAGTGTATACACATCAATCTTTGTGTTAGTTATCCCAGGTTGGATAGTTTGGAAATGTTCAGGTGCAATGTAGCCAATATCAGCAATAGCCATTTCAGAAGCCTGTATAATGTTCGATTTTGTAGAGATGCAATGCTTAAAACTGTCAAAAACAATATTCTAGAAATAACTCTAAAGTATAAAGCAAATTAAACTGTTAATATGTAGCTTGAGCTTAACATTGCTGTTGGTCAGGGTTCTCTGGATAGCCGAACTGTAGTCACAAACTCGAGGTATGAGCTCTTCATCAAGTAGGATGTTAACAGCCTTCAAATTGCTATTGGCAATGGTAAACACCTTCTTCATCCACACTTGACCCTTATCCCGCCTCATCCTATCCCAATTACTTTATCTTCTGTGAAGATATCTTGCACATCTCTGTCGATAGTAATTGGGGAAAATAATTCAAGTTCAAAATTGACATTTAAGTAGGCAAAGAAGATATTTACAGATCTACAGAATTGATCCACGTGAAGTGAATTCCTCTGATTGTCCCTTCTCCTCCTCGTTCTTGCGGTTAACACGTAATAATTACTTACAAACACATTCATAGAGAGAGGATAATAAGGAAAATCTAAAGACAGAGAGGTGAAATGGAGGACAAACATCATGGCAACATCAGTGAATTGGTGCTGGGGGTCTAGTTCAACAATGGAGAAAGTCACAGCTGCTAAATAGTACATCAAGAATCACTACAAGAATCAGATGAAAAGCATCCAAGAGCCCAAAGAAAGGTATGTATGTAACAAAGATAGATACCCACATGTGAATCTACAATAAATTGTACATACCTCGATGCCAGAGAGGCAATAACTGGCGCAACAATCACCGAGAATGTCCGTGCGTAGGTGGAGGCTGAACGATAGAGTTTTGTCGGAGATTGACGCAGTAGGTGGGGTTGCACGCAGTCGCACTTCTCACAGAGATGCCAGAGATGCTGGAGGTCGAAACGAGAGAGAGAGAGAGACTTTGAGGCAGGGTTTGGAGTCACAAGAATACGGATCGGATGATTTTGAGCCTTTCATTTGTGAGGAATAGGGCACTAGACAAATGACGTCGTTTTGAAAATTTTAGAGCTAAATATTATCCTACGAATCCTCGTTTTGTGGAGAAAGTCACGAGAAATTCTACAACTTGACCGGAAGGTCGATCCATGTTTCAAAATGTAAAAATAAAAATAAATCAATGAATAAATATTAAAAAATATCCTAAAAAGATATTTCTACAAAATATCAAATTTGTAGGGTAAAATAAACCCACGTTACGAATAAAAAATTGTCTTCTAAAGTTTTGTGGGCAAAATTATATCCTAGCAAAAATTATTTTTGTGAGAAAGATTTTTAATTCCGATTACAAATCTCATTTTATAGGCTAAATTTTGTAAGCTAAGTATACATAATTTTTGAGCCTTTTTTTTTTGCACCTACAAAATCTTTTTTTGAGGGGAAAAGCAATCTTTACCTACAAATCTTATTTTGTATGTGCATTATTTGTAGGAAAAAGAAAAATTTTCTAATACTACCTACAAAATCTAATTTTGCGGGGAAATGAAATTTTTACATACAAATCCCAATTTGTATGCGCATTATTTGTAGGGAAAACAAAATTTTCTTTCCTGTTGTAAATGTTATTTGCGGCACTGTTGCACACGTAAACATACAAGGCGTGCAACCGCATGCCGTAAATGTTTACAACATGGCTTTTTACGGCGTGTCATTTTTGTTGTAGTGTTTTGCATTTTCATTTCATTTCAATTTCAAGCCCAGTTTGGGCCAAATTTGAAAAAAAATTGAAAACCCTTGTAGATCCAGCACGAGTGTTCGGCCAACCCTCGCCATCGCCTAGATTTGACCCTGTAATTAAAAACATTACATTAACTCATTTTGACGTGATCTTCATTTGTAGGTGCGCGAATCGTGCAAGCGTAATGAATGCGACAACAAATGGGTAGAGAAGTAAGTGTGGATCATAACTCATTGATTTCAAAATCTAAAGATCTGAGAAATAGTAAATGCAATACGATTAGACCAAACTGTAACTTCTATTCATAGTTGAAGCCTGCCAATTGATTACAATGACACCGCTTTATGTACGAAAACTAATGACATGCTTATTAAAGTAAAATGCTAGAAATAATAAACTAGGAAATAAATATTTTATATAGAAAGTAACTGATTATTCCAGTCTTGCTATATTTCTATGATGCTCCATGGTCTTCATTGCTTGATTTTTGGTGGTTACTCTATTAATTTACCTATTAAATGTTGAATTAGATTTCATTGTTATGCTCAAACAAAATAAATATGCAAGTTATTAATGGTTCAAGCGGTACATAGATTATGAAAATGTTATAAAGTATGGTTAAGCGTATTAATATAAAAAAGTTTTATAAGGTCACTGTTCACTCTAAAATGGAAAATGAATTCGTTACAATTGAAAAATCGAGGAAAATGATCAGAAAAAAAAAAAATCTAATTGTATTCCATAATAATTTTATTCTCAAATAAAATTCAAAAAGAGTTTCCTAGTTAATCTAGAACCGAAAGAACAATCCTTTAATCTCTGAAATTGTACAAGTTGAAATGTATGAATTGGGGAAGCTTACATATTTTATAGTTGAGGGGCTTCATCCATTTGTGGTTTCATTGCTTGTTGTTTTGTCTCGTTCAATAATACCGCTTATCATGGCGAGTTTTATGGACCTACTAGACCAGAAGCTTCTCAAGATCAAGCATTCACTTTTCTAGTTAGAGACAACGTCTTGGGGCCTAGTATTCAAATTTTTGAAGTCTTCATAAGAAAAGATCGAGGAACAACTGTTCATGTTCATTATGGAGAAATCATGTATGAAGGAGATACGTTATTTACATTTATATACGAAAAATCAAGATCTGCTAAATCGAAAAATAAATCTTTATTAGTTCTATCTCCTACTGTATGAAGAGACTGATTCTTTTTTTCTAAGGATTAGAAAAAAAAATTGGTCCGGATCTCAATTGTTTTCTTTTTTTATTCATCAAAACTATCTATAAAAAGATTTAGATAGAATAACTTCGACCTTGTAATTTTTTATTTTTTTTATGAAAAAAGGGGAGGTGACAAGAAGATATTTGAAAATCAAATTGGAAGGGATGATGGAGGTGCATTTCTCCATTAGATTCAGAATATATATGTTTTCGAACCTTCTCTTTAAAATCCCATTTTTCATATAAAAAATACAGATATAGATTATTATAATTAAAATAAGTTCTTTCAAATTCTAGTAAGTTATAGCTTTAGACTTGATTTTATTTGAGAAGTCACTATCAATTTCATAAAAACAACCTGTTAATAGTATTTGTACCATCTCTTTGACAAAACTCCGATCCTTGTAGCTCATGGAATGTAATTTAATACGACCATATAGTTTGTGCACAATATTGACATATTAATTCTAACTTATTCCAGTATTTATGTGTTTTTTCAGAAATAATTAATGAGTACAAAAGTTATATTTTCTCTATATTTTATAAAAATTCACGTACAAGTCATGATATACAAGTATAGAAAGTCACGGGGTATTACTGATCACTTGCGCTGTACATTTGAAAACACTTGCTATCCACACGCACCATGTCAACAAAATCATGTATATACAAGTTCATTTAATGTTTTGCATTATAATATTGTTGGATGGCGTGTGTTCCTAAACAAGTGGAGTTGATTGTTAAGCGTGTGGATTGTGCTTGAATAACATTATTACATATTTACATTTATATTCCAACAAGTTATGAAATTTGGAATAAGTTTATAAATTGATTTTAGTGCCCTTGTTTTACCAATTACTCTACAAATTTACTTACAAAATTATATTCACATTTGTATGCGTTCAATTTATTTATTTATTTATTTTTGTTACATAACCAAATTTGTTAATTTCAAACTTAGAAATAAAATGTAATATTCAACGCATTTAAATTATAATAAATTTTTGTTATGTTTGTAAGTTGAATTAGATAGAATAAAGTATTGTTTATAAATAGGCCTTATTTGGATCACTTACAAATCATTTAGTAAAAAATCGGAAATTAACATAATTAAATCATAAAATAAATAAGAACTAGATATCATATAAATAATTGTTGGGTAAAGTAAATGTAAATTTTCAACTTTGGAAAAAAAAAAAAAAAAACTTCTAATACATTAAAATTTAGTAATAAAATTTCATTTTAAGCAAAAATGAAAATTTTGTAAAAAAAAATCAGAAAGAAAAACACTAAACTTCCGAAAGGACTCAAACACAAGATGTTGTAATTAATTGCAATGATACTGCTAAACCATTAGCATCATTTGTTTACAAATATATATATATATATATATATATATAGCCGTCACATAAATCTACACACATGTAATATATGATTTGTGGATTTGTGAAAAAGAAAGCATTTATAAAAAGTCAAATTATATATTATTTTCATTCTCTTAATAATTATTATATTATTTTGAAGTCAAAAAATATGCAATATGATTGTCAAATTCAAGATCTTAACAAGAAGCTTAATACAAGCACTAGTACATATTTGTCCAAAAAAAATAACAAATATACGTCATTTTTTTAGTAAACCGACGTATAAAAAAATGCGGTGGCAATTTTGTAATTTTTTTAAAAACTATATACGCGTCGGTTGATTTAAGAAACCGACGCATAATAGTAGTTTTGAAAAAGAAGCGTCGGTTCGTCGCAGAAACCGATGCCTATATATGCAAATAAAGGCGTCGGTTTCAGGGAGGAACCGACGCCTTTTCCATACACTTTTTATTTTTTTTTAATTCGTAACACCTAAACAGAATTTCCATTTGCCCTCAGTTCCATTTCTCTTCCTCCTCTCTATCACCAGTCACCGCCATAGTCACCATTAACCACCACATCTCTGATTAACGTTGTGCAAGCTATTAGGATTTTTCGTTTTCCTGGTTTTTCAACATTTGCTTCCCCCTCAAACTTTGAAATCATGCTCCATTCTAGGATTTCGATTTCTCCATATTTTTGTTCGAAGAATATCTGTTTAGGGTTTGACCTTGATATGGTGAACACAACTTAGATTTGGCCAGATCTTGACTTCCTGGAGCAAGAGGGTACTTTTTTGTGGTTTTCTCAGTTCGATTCAACAATTTTTATGCATATAACATTTTGATTGTTCGATAATTTTGATTCCTTGTTTATTTATATGTTGAAATCGCACTCAATCTTTTTCATGTTACTAGATAATTTTGTTCATATGTTTAATTAAACTGGAAAATTTGAGGTGGGAAGCGATGATTATAAAGTAATTCCTCATACTGAAAGCTGTTGCCACGGCATAACAGAGTAGTTTTACACCCGTAGAATATGAGCTTCCACCATCTATTTATCCATATTTGTTTCATTTATTTATTTTCAATTTAATATCCAATTTTGGAAGGTTGGACTTGGAGGGGTAGATGATCTGGGCTTGATTTCTTTGAAATTTTGTTTTGTAATGTTCCTGAGTGTCTTCTATGTTGCTATTATAGGTGAAAGTTTCGAAATTTATAATTGACTATAGTTAATATGAATGAGAGATTTGTGGTGGTTAGTGCATTTCACACACAGGATTTATGCTATTCTTTTAAGTTGAATTTTCTTTATCAATCTGATTTTGTAATATAGCTTTTGAAGGAAGGTAGGAAAAGACTTTTACAAAAGCAAGCTTTTGAACTAAATCAATTTTCAAGACAGATTTGAAGTTTGACTTGTGTGAAACTCTTTGCTATGTTTTTTTTTTTAAAGAGCGGTTCATCATTTGCATATCTTGTGTTATGTGATTGTGTTGTTTATACAGGAATTGAAAATGCATCCATATACAATTAGCTATGTAGTAGATCATTTACCAAGTGGTATTGATTTTGGTTTGTGATGAGATTCGAAGCAACGAAGAAACGCCAGAAAGTTCCGGACTCAGGTTGTGGTTGGACGGATGAATCATGATCCGATATTCACGACGCCATGGCTCGACGATGCGTAATAAAGAACCACGACTTTCGAAAAGCCACAAGGATTTGCCCAATCTCCTTGATAAGTCTCTAATTTGAACGCCACAAATATTCTAGCAAATATTTGATAAGTTCGATATTTGAACGCCACAAGAAATATTCTTGATAAGTTCGAAAAACATAGGAATCCACCTATAACTTTTATTGAATCCTCAATAAAAACTGTTTATATCAAAATCGAAGTCTGAATTACAATGAATGGAAAAAGCGTATAAATAAGCAAAATAAACCCTAGGCGCTAATTTACTCAAAATAGAATTCTAATTAGACTAAAATTCTAAAATAGGCAAACAAATAATTAAAAACGGAAAAATAATCAAAATCCTCGAAAATCCGGAAAAATAGATTTACAGCCGTGAAGAACTCATTTACAGGCGTAAATGACTTTTTGTTTAAGACTTACGGCCGTGACCATATTCTTTACGGCCATAATGAAGGTTCTGCTCAAATTTGCGATAACTGTGTTACGATCGTAATTCCAAATATTACGGCCGCAAAAGGCCTGCTACTTAATTTTCTGGTTTTTTTCGACACGGTTTGATCTTCAAAGCTCGTCGAACCTATTGAATTCTTGTTTTGGCTTGAATATTTAAGTTTTCTTGTCAAGCCTGCTATGACTCCAATTATCGAGAGTCCGGAACACATCATACCCTATTTCTTTAGGATGATTCGTCCTGAATCATAGCTTTGTTCCTGTTGTTTCACTTCACCTCCTGGATCAAACGAAAAATTATTGCTTCCATGCCATGTGTTCAATAAATTATGCTCCTTTGATTGGTAAACATGGAAGAGATGGAGTTTGAATTCCCTTTGCCATACGTAGTGTGGTTGAAGCTTCCAAACATAGTTAACCTGGAAAAAAGATTTAAACAAAATGGGGAGGGACATGTTAGCCTTATGAGGTACAAGGTATAGATCCTTGTATTCATGATAAACCACCACCAACTCCATTTCTTGAACCACGAGGCTCTTCTCTTCGCCTCTTTCCTCCTTTGCAATTTTTTGTTCAATTTTTTTATCTTCAAACTCAACCACATCTCCGACCTCCACATTTGAATCATCATGTTCATGTACTACCTCATCACTACCAAAATGTGGATCTTCCAATTCAAAGCTCAAAATTTGAACTTCTACCCCAACTTCCAATTTTTGTTCATCAAATTTTGGAGTTTGATCACCTAACTCCACCTTTTCATCTCCTACCACAAAATTCGGGATCTCTTCAACTACTTCTAATTCATGTTTCAAGCCTCCCTCCTTCTTTTCAACATTCATATCCCGAGGCTCAACATTATTTTCACTCTCTTCTAACCATCTAATTACCGCGTTTCGTTTCTCCTCCTTCTTTCGCAATTTAGCCAAATATTTTCATTCTACCTCCCGTTCACACCTCAATCTTTCCTCGTAAATTTCTTTTTGAATCTTCAAAATTGCCTTAGGATCAATCTCGACTCCTCTTTTAACCCCAATTCCATCCCTATGTTTAGGATCACGCCTATAATGACTCTCATCACTACGATTTGCTTGAGATCGCCCCTTTTTCAATTTCCCCTCCCTTTCATCTAGTTTATCCAACCTCATCAAAGCATCATTCAAAAATCACCACATACGATCTTTATCATTATCGTTCCCCCTTCTAGATGGATATTTTCTTGAAAATTGGACATTATAGCATTTGTGTGGAATGAAATGGAAAAGAAAAATAAACAAAGGATTAAGGAATTCAAGAAAGTGGTTCTTGAATGGACTATTTTTTTTATTTTGGATGAATTTTCGGAATAAATAAAAAAATAAAAAATTAAGTTTTTTTTTTTAATAATGAGTTTTTGGAATTAAATAATAATAAAAATAAATAATTTTTTTTAAATATATCCGAAAATTCGACACGAACACAACAAAACAAACGGAACAGGATTTGGATAAGAATCGAACAAAATAAACACTTTTGAATTTTTTTGAATTTTTATATGGAAAAAATTTACTGGCACAAAGAACACTCAAGAAAAGAAAGACTCAAAAACAAGATATGGATAATTCTTATGACAGACTCGATGATAAACATAAGAATTAAACTGAATAGAAAAACCTGAATTCAGAGTCCAGCTCTGATACCATATGATGAGATTCGAAGCGAGGAAGAAATGCTGAAAAGCTCCGAACTCAGGTTGTGGTTGGACGGATGAATCATGACCCGATATTCACAACGCGATGGCTCGACGATGCGGAATAAAGAACCACGACTTTCGAAACGCAACAAGGATTTGCCCAATCTCCTTGATAAGTCTCTGATTTGAACGCCACAAATATTCTAGCAAATATTTGATAAGTTTGATATTTGAATGCCACAAGAAATATTTTTGATAAGTTCGAAAAACATAGGAATCCACCTATAACTTTTATTGAATCCTCAATAAAAACTGTTTATATCAAAATCGAAGTCTCAATTACAATGAATGGAAAAAGCGTATAAATAAGCAAAATAAAATCATAGTCGCTAATTTATTCAAAATAGAATTCTAATTAGATTAAAATTCTAAAATAGGCAAACAAATAATTAAAAACGAAAAAATAATCAAAATCTTCGAAAATTCGGAAAATTAAATTTACGGCCGTGAAGAACTCATTTACGGCCGTAAATGACTTTATGTTTAAGACTAACGGGCCGTGACCATATTCTTTATGGCCGTAATGAAGGTTCTGCTCAAATTTGTGATAAATGTGTTACGACCGTAATTCCAAATGTTACGGCCGTAAAAGGCCTGCTGCTTAATTTTCTGGTTTTTTTTGACACGGTTTGATCTTCAAAGCTCGTCGAACCTGTTAAATTCTTGTTTTGACTTAAATATTTAAATTTTCCTGTCAAGCCTGCTATGACTCCGATTGTCTAGAGTTCGGAACACATCAGTTTGACTATTGAATACTACTAATATGTAATTTTTACTAATGAACATTTCCAATTGGTATTGATTTTGGTTTGCATAGATAACTGTTTTCTGTGAGGAGACAAAGAAATTAGTATTATTTGCAGCTATTGAAAATCTTTCCCATTTTCATGTTTTGCTTCTTTAAAGTAGAATTTTGCTAGTTGTGATTCATTTTGGCCAATCTTTCCCTTCTTCCCTCTCCTTATGATGAGTACATAACTCAGATATTTCAGTAAAATGATTAATTCTGATTCTTGATTTAGATCTGATATTACTATTTTTTGGTGTTGTAATATAAGTGTGCATTTGTCTGCAAGTTCTCTCTTTGCTTTCATATAAAAGTCATATGGTTTGAGTGGCATTCTTGCATTACAGTTTTATTTCCCCACAGTAGCTGTGATACTGTGAGTTTAAATTTAACTTATTTTTTCTTTCTTTACTAGGTTTTCCTTGACAAGGCTCATCCAATGCTTTTGTGGAGCTTTATTTGATGGTCAGAGGTACCGCACCACAATCAAGGAAAATGATCTCAAGAAAAGCATGGTAGTCAAAACTTTGTACGTCTCTGCCAAACGCGTCGCTTGTACAACCGACGCATTTTGTTTTTAACAACCGACGCAAATGACTCTTTTGTAATAGTGAAGCTAATACGTGAGAGCAAATTCTAAAAATTTCATTCGTAAAATAGTCTCAAATACTAAATGTAAAAGTTTTAATTATACTCTTTACTTTATTCAATATCTGATCTTTTTAATTTATCAGATTTAAGTTCTTAAATGATACTTATCTAAAGCCAATTTGACCTGAATAATTAATTTTGAATTTTTTCCTTATCAAATTGAAAGAAATAATTGATATCCGATGTTTTAGAGTAAATTCAATTATCCTTTTAATTCCTACAACTTTAGGTTTTGATGAACTCATTGGTACAATTTGTAAAATATATGTTACAAACATTAACAATTAGTTCATTGAATTCTATCAAAAATAAAAATAGAAGATGTTAGCAAACTTTTTCTATTTAAAAATAAAATGTACAAAAATATTTTTCGGTAATATGACCCTTCGACTACACGGTGAAAAATAAAAAGTCACGTTGTATTGGAAACCATCGAATAATAGTATGTTTGATAAATACTATAGATTAAATATTTTGAAATGTATGGTTGGAAGTGGAGGAAAGTGGTAAAATAGTTGTCAAATAATCAATTAAGTGGTTGAAAATAAAAGTCAAAAAGTGATATTATTTTTTTTTTTTTTAAAGAATGTGTGGTTGAAAATGAACAATGAAAAAAATTATTTTTTAAAGAATCAATTTTATACGAATAAGTAATATATAAAGTCTTATGTCTTGTAGGTTAAACTCTCATTTATAAATTGAAGTATACAGATTAATTTTTCGTACATAAAATTAATTGTATTTGTAAATTTTGGTCATAATGTATTTGCTCTTCTACATGTAATGAAATGAAATATTTGTTTAATATATTTAAATATCAATTATCGGATTAAGATATAACCAATTCTTATAGTACTATTCGCGAAGTCAATTAATTAATCCTGTGAATATCTAGTAGCCTCAATATTTCATTTTGTGAGTTGAAAATTGTAAGAATTTCAACTTTTAGAAATCAATTAACCGTAAGCTTAACGTATTGTGTCCACTGCTTTAAGAGTATCTAATATGGGATGATTAAAAGAGAAAATCTTAAATCAATTGGAAAAGAGGAAAATAAGAAGGATCTACGAAAACTCACTTAACTTTCACCTCGAGTTTTGGATTTATGTGAGCAAGTACATTTCAGAAACAGTTTTCGATAACAATGTCATATTTTCGAAGTCAAATTCCATCGTTTAGCGGTCTGTTTTAACGTTTTTATGTTTTTGTTCACTTTAGGGATAATCTCGTCTTTCTTAAATTTTTAGTTTTATTCAAATTTGTTTTATAGAATCCTATTTAGATTTGTTTTATAGTTTTCTAGTTCGGCTCATTAAGTCTTAATAATTAGATTTTGGTTTTAACTAGAATTCGTTTCAACCCTATAAATACATGTTAAGGGTTTGAAAATATGATAACTTATTCGATTAATAATTTCTAAATTTTCTTCATTATTGACGTCCATTTGAGCTAAATTTGAGTAAACACTTGTTCGTGTGTTACGAACTAAATCCAGTTAATATTATTCACGTTTTTGTCCTACATCAGTATCTCCAACCATCTCATGGATAAAAAAAAAATAAAAAATATCATGGATTCTTAGTTTATTATATATTTACCTGTCATTTATTTGTTTTTTCTCTCTTTCAGTAATTTCTTATTATACCCAACCCTTAAATGAGGCTCAAAAGGATAAAATAACAATAGCTATTTTTCTACGTTCGTGGATGAAGTAACTAACAAATAAAGGTAGACTTTCTGATTTCAATTGTATTAGCATGTGTTTGGTAAATGTATTAAAACACATATTTATAAACATTACAATTTACAATATCACTTTTTAATCACACATATTTTTCGAAACCACTTTTTAACCACAATTTCTACCTAAAAAACCGAAAAAAATCAAAAAATAACTGCGCCTTACAGCCACCAAACAGTCTTAATCATGAATTTAAATATTGTTGAACTTTAACTGAGAGTAAGTTAATACACTACACAACTAGAAGTTTCCTAGGAAATGGATACTATAATGAAGAAGTTCATTCAGAAGTTATTTTATATTATTGTTCATTGATGCGTTCACCCGACTGGGCATAAATTGTTAAAAGATAAACCATGTAAACTGTGAATATTTTCAATGATTTTAATGAAATTGTTGAGTATTATTCTCTTCAATGCCATTTCTTCTTTCAAACTTATTATTGTTATTGTTTTTACAATTCCCACTGACTTTAAATGTCTAATCTTGTGCACCTGGAAGTGTTTGGATGCAACACTTCAACATTTAGAAGAAAAGCAAAACAGCAAGAAAAAATTGGTTGGTATATGCCCCCCCCCCCTTTTGCACATACACCATATTTGTCTAATGGTATTTATAGTTAGTCAAACTAATTATTATTATTATTTATTTATTTATTTAACAAGTAAAACTTCGTTTACTATCTTACAATGGTGACTATAAAGATAATACTCTGTTGTTATTTTGAGACTGTAATGACGCTAATGCAATAATCTAAAAGTTGAAGAGTAGATACGATAAAGGCAAAACATACTGTACTATGACTTCAATGTGAATTTCTATTTCCAGTTTATCCAATCTATATATAATGTTCACAGGTTCTATGATTATGATATGAGTAGAAAGATATGTTCACTTTTAGATATAGAGTGTAGTTGGATTAGGGAGGGAGGGAGGGAAGGGATGCACATTACATCCATGTTGGAAGGCTCACATATTATTTATTTATTTTTTATCTAACTAAAGACACTTTAATTATTAATAAGTAATCATATACTTTCTCAATGTCTACTTAATATGCTATTCAACTAGCAAATAAAGAAAATTGATTGTTAATGAATGCCTTAATTTTCTATAAAGATAGAATATGTAGACGGTCTGTAATTCTTTGGTATTGTACAACATTTGGTTATGCAATATCTCAATGGTGGAGGGAGACACTATGGAGCCTGCACGCGCAAAGATTGCTTTCATAATGAAATCTGTTGAAGGTGTAACTCATGTCGTGCCATCTGGTGAGAAGCCATCTGAAAAAGCTGCTCCATCACCATTGCATCCTGCTGAAGAGAAGGAGAAGTCAAAGCCTAAACTTGAAACTCACCTGTCATAAAATAGCCCAAGGAATCTTCCTTACTCTCTAAATCCTCACTACAAAAGCCAAGCTGCCTCCTAAAGAAAGAGAAAGGCGAGTGAGTCTTCCTTCCTCATAAAATTTCAAGTTGATTCTAATAATTATTTATCATTCCCCTAGAGTATGTTTAAGCAATATGTATTCCATCTAGAGTCCACAATATATTCAAAAAATTTATAGCTCCTGCATCTTCAAATTTAGTTCTCCATTTAACTCTCAACTTGGCTTTAACAATCTTCTTTTGCATAGTATACTCAAAAAAGTGGAAAACGAATGGTTTTTTATAACTTATTGGGGGGGAGGGGGGTTGTCTATTTTCCATAGAATGATCGATTGGCTGGCTAAAGCACTTAGACAGTTGAAGATTTTGAAAACACTATTAGGTGCTTTATTGTAAATCCGTCACGTGCATCACACTTACAATGACTAGTGTGTGTGTGTGTGTAGAGAGAGAGAGAGAGAGAGAGACTTGAAATTCCTAAGTTTGAAATTTAAATTTTATTACCAATATGCCAAAAATTTGTAAAATGGGAGGGGACATATGAACCTCTACTCGACATTTACAATTATGCAACCCGTCTTTCTACACGTATGTGTCATAAGAATTTCTCCATCAACAAATAAACCTTGACAAAATATATATATATTTTTTAATTAATAAAAAGGAGTTTGGTCGATCTAACAAATGAAAATTTTCGAGCATGTTTATTACATAGTACTGGTGTTGTTTAATCCACTTTTCCAAACGTTAATCCTTCCAGCAAGTTCAATTTCAAGTGCTGGCATTATCTTGATTACTACATTCTTTCCAAATTATGTGAAAGGTACTTGGTTCCACTGTGCCTCCAAAACATCTATATATATTAACAATGTGCAGGATAGCTGCAGAAACTACAGAAATAGCAAGACACGCTTTTTATCAGGCCTTCTCAGGTAGTATTTTGTTCATGAATTGCCTTGTAGCATTGGAGACTGCAAGGAGGAAGCTTGGACTTTGAATCCCAGCACTTTTATGGATTTGTACAAGAAGGGACAGCACACTTTTTGCACGGAGAAGGATCGCTAGCTGTTGGGTTTGGAGTCAAAACATTTAGGCAAACCCGTATCTTGTGGGAAAGTGTCTTTGCATTAGCAACCTTCTCTTGTGCCAACTCTTCCAGGCGCTTCGTTATTTTGTCCTGTTTCTTCTTTTTACTAGAATCTTGAGAAAGAATTTTTCTAATTGCCTCTGCCTCCAACCCCTCGAGCCACTTTCTCATTTTGAATTTTATGTTTCTGAGCAGCTTCTGCTTTCTTCGTTTGCTGCTTAACTACAGAGAGTTTCTCCTTTTGCTTTCGAGGTGGTGGTAGTAAACCATCCGGGAATTCAAGTTGACACACACCAGATGATCAGGAGGTATCCTTGCTGGATAAAAGGGCTCATGGGTGAGTTGTGAGAGTCATCTCCCTCTTGCTTGCAATTTTTATTTCTTACAGATCCTTTTGTTTTTTCTTCTTCTTAACCTCAGACTCACCATCAGATAACAGTTCATCCTCCTCATAATCAGTTTCCTCCAATGCTCTCTCTCAGAATTGGATTTCTTAGAGACCCTCGGAAAATTAAAGTAGATTGCGAGGGATCCGGCGGAAGGATTTCTCCTGATGTGGCTTTAATCTTGGGAAGGAAGACATCAATAAGATGCTGCAAAGAAGGCTTTTGACAAGCAAGGTGAGAAGTTGGTTCCAGTTCGTAAGAGAGCTCCTAAGAGATGTGATTTGGATGAGGATGATGATGCTTAGATTCAATATCTCAACAAACTGAAGAACGCAAAGGTTGGGGGATATTAAGATTTGGAGACTGAATCAAAAAAATACAAGCATAGTCACTACAACAAATTCAACTTTTTACGGCGTGCATTGCAGCCGTAAAACTGCTTTTATGGCGTACGGCTGTATGCGGTAAAAGGTCATGCCGTAAATATTTACGGCATGCTATGATGCACGCCGTAAACACCGGAATTTACGACGTGCATGCACGCCATTAATAATACGGCGTGCAGAGATGCATGTCGTAATACCTTTTACAACATGCGAGATGCATACCGGAAAAAGTCTTACCATTTACGGCATGCATTCTGCACATCGTAAATGGTTTTTTATCACACACACACACACAGAGATATATATATATTATTTCGAACCAACATATAATTACAAAACAAAATTATACACATTAATATAAAATCATGTTTTACAGAATTTTGGTGAACAAAAATATTTAATATGGTTCAATAAACAATAACAAAAATGTACATCTACAACTTCATCTTCTAATTCAGGCCTTGTTTGAATGAAAACTTGTCTTCCACATTGATCCTACAATACAATTATAGAAAGATATAAGAAACATCAAAATCATTAATACAAAGTGTAATATAAGGATATAAGAAATGTCAAAATCATTAATACAAGGTGCCATGCCCTCTAGATAACCATCTATTTTAAAGACTCGCACTCATCACAAGTTCTATTAGGAAACCAATCGAGAAAAACCAGAGTTTATTTATATCTAATATTACATGTCAAATAAACATGTTTGATTAACTGCTCGAGCACAAGAATCCAACTTATTGACTATCCCACAAAATCAAGTAATAATACTGAAGACTAATTATTACGTAAAATTCGTAACTTAAATAATTTTAAGAACATAAGTAAATATCATGCTAAATAAGATATGCATACCCTTCGTCGTGATAAACATAGGTGATAGGACGGAAATCCCCTAACATTTCAATTACTATGGTTTTGAGCCCAACCTTCAAAAGTGAGGTTTATATAGTTTTAGATGGCATTAGTAAGAAAAATATAAATGGAAGTTTATATGGTTATAGAGGGCATTACTTTGATAGAGGCAGGCCCATTTATGAAGCTTATTTTCCTAAGCTTTTGGGTTCCATGTTAAACCAGAATGTATTGCTATATCTTGCATTAATTGAAGCTTCATATCCGTTGATGGAAGGGATGACTTCGACTTCTTGATGAACTAAATATAAGAAATCAAATATTTAGTTTCTAAGGAATAGAAAAATTCAATTCTACAACATTCATATATAGAAGATAGAGTACCTCTTTATTGACCTAAACATCTGGAGAATTCTCATCTCTCAGAAAATACAGTTCTCAGCTCCCACAATTCTCATTCCTATTCCAGAGAGCTATATGAAATTCCAAATAAATACATTTAAAGCTCAAACATATGGCACACTCATTGAAATAAGGAAGAGCTGCACCGGGCTACATCATGATTTCTGGCCAGATTCACGAAAATTTGAAGTATTCAAGATCCAAAAACAAGAAACTGTGAAATAATTTAGAACGACTTTAAAATAATCAATTTATAGTACAAAATCCAGATCTTTTAGTTTCAACTACCCGGATCTCTTCTTTAAATTTTACTTGTATATATTCTGTATAATATACAACCAGGACCACCTTATATAGAAACACAGTTTAACAGAGTGAATCATAATATTTAAATACAAGAAATGAGTGACAAAGTAAAAATTGTTCAAAAAATAAATAAAAATAAGGAGGAAAGAGGAAGAATATAATTTTACAGAAACAAATTGAATATGTACAAAAAGGTGGGGTTGAGAATACAGTGGAGAAAGAGGAAGGATATAATTTTAGAGAAATGGATTGATATATATGCACGGAAAAGTTGGGGTGGTTTGTAATAAATCAGTGAAGGTCACTAAACTTTGAGTGGAATTTCACTTTATCAATTCAACTTTTTTATCCAGAAATTTAGTGTCACTGTGCCAAAAATAATTTGCCTTATATGGCCACAAAATTTAAATGTTTTGATATTTACCTAATTGCAAATAATTTCTTTTTTTGAAGATTTTTTCGAAACATGTCGACATTAAATCTCTGGAATATGATTTGCCACATTATGAGCTAGATAATAAGAGTAAGCATCAATATCAAGGTTATCAATGCCTTGTATTATGGCTTCTCGTAGACCTAACTCAAGAGCCACAAGTTTCGCTTAAAGGTGACTGAAATTGTTCGATAATGGCTCTGCACAAGCAACTTTAAACAGGCCATGATGCTCGTGAAGGATGTATCCTGCTCCCCATGATTGATATCATTAGGGGCACAAGCAGTGAAATTTAGCTTCAATGCGTCTTCCATTGGCTCTGCATGTGCGAGGCATGTGCCGTGCTTGTAATTAAGTGTTGAGCATGAGCTGGTGTTAATGTTTTCTTCCCTTGCACAACAAGAGCAAATGATTGCCCCTTAGCAGTAGGTTGTAGAAACAATTAGCAGAAGATCTCTGTTTCCCCCAATTAGGAAGCAGCATCATGCCTTTAGTGTGTGATCACAGAGCATGATCCAAAGATAAATGTTTTGCATTTTTATTTTGTAATGAAATGTAAATAGCTATTTGTGTTCCACGGGTAAACCATAAAATATCTAAATTCCTGCTTTATCTTATATCACGATGAAACAGCCTAAACAATGAGAAACATACTTCTAGGCTATCAACCAAAACCTCTCCAACATTTTTAAAGGCGCAACTCTATTCAAGTGCTACATACTGTAGACTTGACAACACCGCTGGAAGATGCATGGAAGCTAAATTCTGAGCTCATGCGTGAGGAGCAGGATCCGTCCGTCGCCAGCATCATGGCTTATTTAAAGTACCTCGTGCAGAGTCATCATCAAATGATTTCAGCCACCTTGAAGCAAAACTTGTTGCCCTTGAGTTGGCTCAACGAGAAGCCACAGTACATTACATATTTAATGCATTTTCATTTTTATTTCCATACTTAATGCATTTTCATTTTACTTGTATATATTCTGTATAATATACAACCAGGACCACCTTATATAGAAACACAGTTTAACAGAGTGAATCATAATATTTAAATACAAGAAATGAGTGACAAAGTAAAAATTGTTCAAAAAATAAATAAAAATAAGGAGGAAAGAGGAAGAATATAATTTTAAAGAAACAAATTGAATATGTACAAAAAGGTGGGGTTGAGAATACAGTGGAGAAAGAGGAAGGATATAATTTTAGAGAAATGGATTGATATATATGCACGGAAAAGTTGGGGTGGTTTGTAATAAATCAGTGAAGGTCACTAAACTTTGAGTGGAATTTCACTTTATCAATTCAACTTTTTTATCCAGAAATTTAGTGTCACTGTGCCAAAAATAATTTGCTTTATATGGCCACGAAATTTAAATGTTTTGATATTTACCTAATTGCAAATAATTTCTTTTTTTGAAGATTTTTTCGAAACATGTCGACATTAAATCTCTGGAATATGATTTGCCACATTATGAGCTAGATAATAAGAGTAAGCATCGATATCAAGGTTATCAATGCCTTGTATTATGGCTTCTCGTAGACCTAACTCAAGAGCCACAAGTTTCGCTTAAAGGTGGCTGAAATTGTTCGATAATGGCTCTGCACAAGCAACTTTAAACAGGCCATGATGCTCGTGAAGGATGTATCCTGCTCCCCATGATTGATATCATTAGGGGCACAAGCAGTGAAATTTAGCTTCAATGCGTCTTCCATTGGCTCTGCATGTGCGAGGCATGTGCCGTGCTTGTAATTAAGTGTTGAGCATGAGCTGGTGTTAATGTTTTCTTCCCTTGCACAACAAGAGCAAATGATTGCCCCTTAGCAGTAGGTTGTAGAAACAATTAGCAGAAGATCTCTGTTTCCCCCAATTAGGAAGCAGCATCATGCCTTTAGTGTGTGATCACAGAGCATGATCCAAAGATAAATGTTTTGCATTTTTATTTTGTAATGAAATTAATTTTACTTTCCTGTAAATAGTGATTTGTGTTCCACGGGTAAACCATAAAATATCTAAATTCCTGCTTTATCTTATATCACGATGAAACAGCCTAAACAATGAGAAACATACTTCTAGGCTATCAACCAAAACCTCTCCAACATTTTTAAAGGCACAACTCTATTCAAGTGCTACATACTGTAGACTTGACAACACTGCTGGAAGATGCATGGAAGCTAAATTCTGAGCTCATGCGTGAGGAGCAGGATCCGTCCGTCGCCAGCATCATGGCTTATTTAAAGTACCTCGTGCAGAGTCATCATCAAATGATTTCAGCCACCTTGAAGCAAAACTTGTTGCCCTTGAGTTGGCTCAACGAGAAGCCACAGTACATTACATATTTAATGCATTTTCATTTTTATTTCCATATTTAATGCATTTTCATTTTTATTTCCATATTTAATGCATTTTCATTTTACTTGTATATATTCTGTATAATATACAACCAGGACCACCTTATATAGAAACACAGTTTAACAGAGTGAATCATAATATTTAAATACAAGAAATGAGTGACAAAGTAAAAATTGTTCAAAAAATAAATAAAAATAAGGAGGAAAGAGGAAGAATATAATTTTAAAGAAACAAATTGAATATGTACAAAAAGGTGGGGTTGAGAATACAGTGGAGAAAGAGGAAGGATATAATTTTAGAGAAATGGATTGATATATATGCACGGAAAAGTTGGGGTGGTTTGTAATAAATCAGTGAAGGTCACTAAACTTTGAGTGGAATTTCACTTTATCAATTCAACTTTTTTATCCAGAAATTTAGTGTCACTGTGCCAAAAATAATTTGCTTTATATGGCCACGAAATTTAAATGTTTTGATATTTACCTAATTGCAAATAATTTCTTTTTTTGAAGATTTTTTCGAAACATGTCGACATTAAATCTCTGGAATATGATTTGCCACATTATGAGCTAGATAATAAGAGTAAGCATCGATATCAAGGTTATCAATGCCTTGTATTATGGCTTCTCGTAGACCTAACTCAAGAGCCACAAGTTTCGCTTAAAGGTGGCTGAAATTGTTCGATAATGGCTCTGCACAAGCAACTTTAAACAGGCCATGATGCTCGTGAAGGATGTATCCTGCTCCCCATGATTGATATCATTAGGGGCACAAGCAGTGAAATTTAGCTTCAATGCGTCTTCCATTGGCTCTGCATGTGCGAGGCATGTGCCGTGCTTGTAATTAAGTGTTGAGCATGAGCTGGTGTTAATGTTTTCTTCCCTTGCACAACAAGAGCAAATGATTGCCCCTTAGCAGTAGGTTGTAGAAACAATTAGCAGAAGATCTCTGTTTCCCCCAATTAGGAAGCAGCATCATGCCTTTAGTGTGTGATCACAGAGCATGATCCAAAGATAAATGTTTTGCATTTTTATTTTGTAATGAAATTAATTTTACTTTCCTGTAAATAGTGATTTGTGTTCCACGGGTAAACCATAAAATATCTAAATTCCTGCTTTATCTTATATCACGATGAAACAGCCTAAACAATGAGAAACATACTTCTAGGCTATCAACCAAAACCTCTCCAACATTTTTAAAGGCACAACTCTATTCAAGTGCTACATACTGTAGACTTGACAACACTGCTGGAAGATGCATGGAAGCTAAATTCTGAGCTCATGCGTGAGGAGCAGGATCCGTCCGTCGCCAGCATCATGGCTTATTTAAAGTACCTCGTGCAGAGTCATCATCAAATGATTTCAGCCACCTTGAAGCAAAACTTGTTGCCCTTGAGTTGGCTCAACGAGAAGCCACAGTACATTACATATTTAATGCATTTTCATTTTTATTTCCATATTTAATGCATTTTCATTTTTATTTCCATATTTAATGCATTTTCATTTTACTTGTATATATTCTGTATAATATACAACCAGGACCACCTTATATAGAAACACAGTTTAACAGAGTGAATCATAATATTTAAATACAAGAAATGAGTGACAAAGTAAAAATTGTTCAAAAAATAAATAAAAATAAGGAGGAAAGAGGAAGAATATAATTTTATAGAAACAAATTGAATATGTACAAAAAGGTGGGGTTGAGAATACAGTGGAGAAAGAGGAAGGATATAATTTTAGAGAAATGGATTGATATATATGCACGGAAAAGTTGGGGTGGTTTGTAATAAATCAGTGAAGGTCACTAAACTTTGAGTGGAATTTCACTTTATCAATTCAACTTTTTTATCCAGAAATTTAGTGTCACTGTGCCAAAAATAATTTGCCTTATATGGCCACGAAATTTAAATGTTTTGATATTTACCTAATTGCAAATAATTTCTTTTTTTGAAGATTTTTTCGAAACATGTCGACATTAAATCTCTGGAATATGATTTGCCACATTATGAGCTAGATAATAAGAGTAAGCATCGATATCAAGGTTATCAATGCCTTGTATTATGGCTTCTCGTAGACCTAACTCAAGAGCCACAAGTTTCGCTTAAAGGTGGCTGAAATTGTTCGATAATGGCTCTGCACAAGCAACTTTAAACAGGCCATGATGCTCGTGAAGGATGTATCCTGCTCCCCATGATTGATATCATTAGGGGCACAAGCAGTGAAATTTAGCTTCAATGCGTCTTCCATTGGCTCTGCATGTGCGAGGCATGTGCCGTGCTTGTAATTAAGTGTTGAGCATGAGCTGGTGTTAATGTTTTCTTCCCTTGCACAACAAGAGCAAATGATTGCCCCTTAGCAGTAGGTTGTAGAAACAATTAGCAGAAGATCTCTGTTTCCCCCAATTAGGAAGCAGCATCATGCCTTTAGTGTGTGATCACAGAGCATGATCCAAAGATAAATGTTTTGCATTTTTATTTTGTAATGAAATTAATTTTACTTTCCTGTAAATAGCGATTTGTGTTCCACGGGTAAACCATAAAATATCTAAATTCCTGCTTTATCTTATATCACGATGAAACAGCCTAAACAATGAGAAACATACTTCTAGGCTATCAACCAAAACCTCTCCAACATTTTTAAAGGCGCAACTCTATTCAAGTGCTACATACTGTAGACTTGACAACACCGCTGGAAGATGTATGGAAGCTAAATTCTGAGCTCATGCGTGAGGAGCAGGATCCGTCCGTCGCCAGCATCATGGCTTATTTAAAGTACCTCGTGCAGAGTCATCATCAAATGATTTCAGCCACCTTGAAGCAAAACTTGTTGCCCTTGAGTTGGCTCAACGAGAAGCCACAGTACATTACATATTTAATGCATTTTCATTTTTATTTCCATATTTAATGCATTTTCATTTTACTTGTATATATTCTGTATAATATACAACCAGGACCACCTTATATAGAAACACAGTTTAACAGAGTGAATCATAATATTTAAATACAAGAAATGAGTGACAAAGTAAAAATTGTTCAAAAAATAAATAAAAATAAGGAGGAAAGAGGAAGAATATAATTTTATAGAAACAAATTGAATATGTACAAAAAGGTGGGGTTGAGAATACAGTGGAGAAAGAGGAAGGATATAATTTTAGAGAAATGGATTGATATATATATGCACGGTGTAGATTCAGTTGGCCCAACACTTCAGACCATTGCCTTCAGCCCAAGAATCGGAACTTTGCTTTCTAATTTTGGCCCAAATTCTGAGCCCCTTTATTCACCTTCTACAACCCGGTCATTGTCGTGCTTCTCTTAAAACACAGTTTTATTTTTTCAACTGATTCAGTTTCAGCCGTTTGATCAAACCACTTGGAACCGTTCAGGCCGTTGGATTTAGCTTGTTTTATACGCCAGCTGAAAGGATGAGAAGTCCAGATTCATCCATACACTTGGGAACCAGTTCATTCTTTTGTTCTGAACTCTCTAAAACTCTCTCTCTTCGCCTTTTCTGGTTTCTTGGCGATTTCACTCCTTTTACTCTGTTTTCAGTAGAAATTTAGATTAATCTTCTGAAACTGTTAAGGAGTGGTTATGTGTTCTTGTAAACACAATTTGTAGCTGTGATTTTGAGAGTTTTTTGTTGATTTGTTTTACGCAGTTTGTGTTTTTGATTTCTTAGGGGTTCTGTAAAACCTCTTATATATTTTACTCAAACGTTCTTCAATTTTTGTAACGAGTTTGTAAATCAATAATATTTCTCAGTTTTTGGGTTCGTTTACACTCGTTTTCTCTACAGTGGTATCAGAGCCTTATGGTTTTCTGATTTGAATATATATTTTTTTTTTTTGGGGTTTTTCGTTTGGGTTTTAGGGATCTTTGTTCTTTCTTTGAAACTTCAAAAATTTGGTGTAAAACCCCAGATTTGAAGACTCAGGGTTGAGGTTCTGAAACCTTTGAGTTCTTTGAGTGAATCTGCATATTTGGCTTCGGATCTTGTGGTAACTTGGCTTCTTGGTACTCTATCTTGAAAGATCTGAAGTCAGATCTAACTTTGCTTGGAAATTTCAAAAGGAAATTCTGAAAAAACGTTGCAATCAGGTGATATCTTGAAATTCTTAAGGGCTTTTATAATTTCTCTGTTTTTCTTTCTTTTTCCCTCCTTTGAAGCCCCCTTGGACCCTTTTACTCACCTTTGTCTAGGATTACTTTTGAGAATCAGGGAATCTGAGGGAGTTCTTGGCCGACCCAAGTTGGGTTGAGGGAAAGAAAGTTATAATTACTTATTCTTGCACATAGTTTCAGTTGCTATTGTATAATTTGTTATCTGCAGTTTGAATCCTCTGTGCCTTGTGTTGTATAGTGCACATTTTGAAATTTGTAAAACCCTGAGCCACATCCTATAGGGGTAGAAACTCATTTAGAGGAAATTTAAGACCCTGGACCCAAAATAAAAACAATTCTAGACAGGCTAAAGAATATCAAAATAGAAACTTCATACCTAACAAACTAGGGATAAGAAGTATGATCATAAAAGTTATAATCAAAACAGGTTTGAAACTAAAAGGTATGACAATAAAACTGATAGGAAGCCTGATGAAACTAGAAAATGTTTTTACTATGGAAAAATAGGTCACTTAGTTGAGAAGTGCTTTAAGAAATTGAGAGATGATGCTAAAAATAAACCACAGGAACCTGCAGACATTCAAAACAATAGTGGAGTTGTTTATGTCACAACCACTTCTAAATTGAAAGATGAATGGATTTTAGACTCAGGTTGTACTTTCCATATGTGCCCTTATAGGGATTTGTTTGATACCTTCTCTGTGCATACTTCTGGTTCTGTGAAATTAGGAAATGATGTATCCTGTGACATAAAAGGAATAGGTTCTGTAACTTTAAAACTTGCTGATAATAATAATCCGACCTTAAATCAAACCAGGTATGTCCCTGATTTAAGAAGAAACCTCATATCATTGGGTATCTTAGATGATGAGGGTTATGAAATAAGACTCAGCAGTGGATACATAAATGTTCTGAAAAACAATTTGTTATGTTTAAGCACAGTTAAGACCAATGGCATTTATATTGTGTCTGTGAAATATTCTTCTCCTACTTCTCTGACTATTGAAAATGTTGATGTTAATCTGTCTGATTTGTGGCATAAAAGATTAGGCCATGTAGAAGAAAAAGGACTTAAAAGGTTAGAGAAAAATGGATTTTTTGGAAAGAATATTTTTCAGAAACTTAGTTTTTGTGAAGAATGTGTTTTGGAAAAACAACAAACTTCTTCATTTGGCAAAGTTGTTCATAAATCTAAGGTAATCCTTGAATATTTGCATGCAGATCTTTGGGGTCCTGCCCCTGTTAACACTGTTTATGGTTTTAGATACTTCCTATTGATTGTTGATGACTATTCCTGAAAGTCTTGGGTTTATTTGTTAAAAACCAAAGACCAAACTGTTACTGTTTTCAAAAATTTCATTACCTTGGTTGAAAATTTGAAAAACAAAAGGGTTAAAGTGATCAGAGACAGTGGTTTGGAGTTCTGTAATTTTGAATTTGATGAGTTTTGTAAAAATCAAGGCATACTTAGACATAGGACTGTCTCATACAGTCCACAATAAAATGGGGTTGCAGAGAGGATGAACAAGACCTTGTTAGAAAGAACAAGGTGCATGCAAATCCAATCAAATTTGCCAAAAAATTTTTGGGGGGAAGCAGTTAAAACTGCATATTTTCTTATCAATTTGTGTCCTTCCAGTGCTGTGAACTACAGCATTCCAGATTTATAATCTGGAACTACTTCATTTGAAGAAGCTATGGAATCAAAAGATAAAATTTGTGGATTGCTGCCATGCAAGAGGAAATGAATTCCCTAATTAAGAATGAGACTTGGACTTTGGTAGAAAGACCCCCTAATAAGAAAATAATTGATTGCAAATGGATATATAAAATAAAAGATGGGGATTCAGAAGGGGGCAAACCTAGATATAAGGCTAGGTTAGTTGCTAAAGGGTTTTCTCAAAAGGAAGGCATAGACTATACTGAAATTTTTTCTCCTGTTGTCAAATACACTTCTATTAGAATCCTGTTTGCCTTAGTTGCTCAAAATGATTTGGAACTTGAGCAAATGGATGTGAAAACTGCATTTTTGTATGGTATGCTTGATGAAACCATTTATATGACTCAACCAAAAGGTTTTGAACAGAAAACTAAACCTGATCTGGTGTGTTTGCTTCAGAAATCTCTTTATGGTCTGAAACAAGCACCCAGACAATGGTACAAAAGATTTGATAATTTCATTCAAAGTTCATATGACTCCTGTTTTTACTTTAAAAATGATTTTTCTGATCCTATGTATCTTCTTCTGTATGTGGATGATATGCTTATAGCTGGTAAAAACCTGCAGGCTATTTCCAGTCTTAAACAAAATTTAAAAACTGAATTTGAAATGAAAGACCTAGGACCAGCTAGGAAAATTCTTGGTATTGATGTTTTTAGAAATAAAACTGCAGGGAAAATTTTTCTGAATCAAAAGAGTTACATTGAAAAAATTTTGAAAATTTTTTCTCTATTTGATTCTAAATCTGTTTCAGTTCCACTGCCTGCTCATTTTAAGCTTTCTAGTGATCAATGTCCTAAAACTGCAGAAAAGTTTCATAGAATGAAAAATGTTCCTTATTCAAATGTTGTAGGATCTGTTATGTACTTAATGGTCTCAACCAGACCAGACATTGCTTTCTCTGTCAGTGTTTTAAGTAGATTTATGAGTAATCCAGGGGAACCCCATTGGGAAGCTCTTAAATCTTTATTGAAATATTTGAAAGGAACCTTGAATTTGAGTCTTATGTTTTCAAAATCCAAAACTGCTTTCGAACTTAAAGGATTTGTAGACTCTGACTTTGCTGGCAATATTGACAACAGAAAGTCTACATCTGCCTATTTTTTCACTCTTAATTCTGCCTGCATCAGTTGGAAAGCACAACTTCAGAAATTAGTTGCACTTTCTTCAACTGAAGTAGAGTATATCTCAGCCACTGATGCAGTTAAAGAATGCATATGGCTGAGGGGTTTACTTTCTGAAATTGGTTGTTTGAACAAACCTGAAATTTAAATTTGTACTGATAGCCAGAGTGCTTTATATCTTTCTAAAAATCCTGTGTTCCATAATAGGTCCAAACATATAGATGTCAAATTTCATTTCATAAGGGACATCATTGAAAAAGGTTTTGTAAAAAATGGTTAAGATTCCAACTCAGTTAAATCCAGCAGATGCTAGAACGAAAATCATACCTATCACTAAGTTTAAGGATGCTTTGAATTTTCTTAACATTTTGGAATTTGATAATGGTTTACTGTATTTTTGCAAGGAACTAAATGTTTGGGAGAACTTTTAACCGTTTAACGATTATTGCCACCATCATTCATCGCTCGCCACCATCTCCGAAATCTGCAAAAACTGTTAAAAGTAGGGTGAGCATTTCATGGGGGAAATACTCAGTAGACTCATCGCAAATTAATTTATAAGATGATTAAACACATAAATCCCGGCTCTTTATAAAACGGGCATTGATAGAGCTTCTTTATAAAACTGCTCTTGATAGATCTCATATTGTGCATTACAGCACGGGACATATTTTGAAAATCATAAGCTCTTTGAAAACAGTTCTTTGAAAATAGCTCTTTGAAAACATAGGGATCATTTTCATCATAACATAGGATATGATCCAAATCCTCATAAACATATCATAAAAATATCAGTAAGTATACCAAAACATAATTTCTGAAATTCATAGGGATCATTTCCACCATAACATAGGGTAGGATCGAAATCCTCATAAACATATGGATACACAAGAATTTTACCGAACTTAGGTGGCAAGAATTCTTATTCCATCATAACATAGCAATCTTGGGAGATTGATTTCATAGCAATCATGGGAGATTGATGTCAATCTTGGGAGATTGAAAACATAGCAATTTGGGGAGATTGATTTCATAGAAATGATCCAAAACATATAAAACATTTTCGTAAAAACATAGGGTATACTTACTTTTCATAAAAACATAAGGTATATTTACCTTTCATAAAAACATACTTACTTTTCATAAAAACATAAGGTATATTTACCTTTCATAAAACATACTTAATTTTCTTGAAAATTGACTTTCACAAGTCACATGACATTTATATGAAATCATAATTTAAATCAATTAATAAGTGCGAGTCTACCTTAAATCCGACGAGTGCAAAGTTGAGCGGGAATGACTTCAATTTCTTTAAATTCTCCGTACGCTTCGTCTTAGCCAATAAGTCACTTTAGTCTATCGAATATATAGTTCAAAATGATAAATTATAATTTGAGGACAGAAATTGATGTTTTGAAAGTTGAGGGACTAAAATGAATACTTTTGAAAGTTCAGGGACAAAAATAGATATTTTGAAAGTTGAGGGATTAAAATGAATACTTTTGATAGTTGAGGGACTAAAATGAATATTTTCAAAAGTTGGGATTTAAAATGAATATTTTGAAAGTTGAGTTGGAAACTCAAAACAATAGGGTTGAAATAATATATTTTAAAAATGAAGGCTGAATAAAATCATTTAAAACTTTAAAAGGGCTGAAATAAACTATTCAAAGCTATAGGGACTGATTTAAATCATTTAGCAAACTTAGGGACCAAAGTGTAAAATTTGGAAATTAATATAATATCCTGTTTTCTCTCACTTTCCCCATTTCGTTAACAGAAAGAGAGAATACGCGAGAGAGACAGAGGAAGAACTAGGGTGTAAATCCGTCCTTCGATGGGAGATTCTGCCGGCGTAATACCGGAGTAAGGTGGCGGTGAGCGACGGGGCTGAAGTAGGTTAGGTTTGATGCGAGAAACAGAAAGGAAACCGCGGCTTAGATCGCGATTTGAGTTGGGTCTTAACTGCGAAATCCGGTGGTCGTTCCGGTAAATCAGTCGGCGGTCGAAGGTAATTCTTGGGCTTGGTTTATTTCTTGTTTTGGGTTTCGATTGTTTGTCAAAACTGAAGTGGGCAGTGGGTGGTTTTGGTGTGTCGATTATGGCAGATTGATGATGAAAATTGGGTTGTTTCATTCATGGCTATGGTTGAAGATGATGGAGTTGCTGACGGTTTGAATTGGTAGTGATGAAATTGCGGTGTAACTGATTGGTGATGAAGATGATGATTCTGAGTAATTGGCGAGTTTGTGGTAATACTGCAGTGGTGGTTGAGGTTGAACTGTGGTTGCTTTTGGATGCAGGGGACGAAGATGGTGATTTAATGGATATTGGTTTCAGGTAAAGGCGATGGTTTCCTGTATAGGTTGAGTGATTTTCTTGAATTGGGCAGGGATGATTTCTTGGTGGCGTACTGATTGTGCTTAGATGTTGTTGTTATGGCTTATGATTCAGCTGTGGTGTTGGGTGGTGAATGGTCGTGGTAGTGAGACGTGATTGGGAGTAATGAATTGGGATTTGGCTATGGTTTTAGCTATTGGTTATATAAGTGATGCTTACCAAGAATTCTGCAGAGATGCTATGAATAATTTTGTGTTTGTGATCATGTGTTGTGATGATAATGGAGAATATAATCATTATGTTCTTGCAACATAATGAATGCATAGGGGTGGTGGAGTTAGTGGGGAATAGTGGAAAATAAAATCATTGAATGGAATAATCATAATTTGGTTTAATATGATATGGATTTGGTGTAAAGAGAAAAGAAAGGAGGAGAAAACGTGGGGATGAAATCAACTAAAAATTTAACTATCTTTGATCAAGAAACACTTTTAAAACAGATATATTTTGGACTGAAAAATACATTTTGAAAATAATACTTTGAATAAATAATTAAAATAATATAATTTTAGAAATTCGGATTTTAATTTAAAATCGAACAAATTCGATATTTCTTGACTTGGCTAGACGAATCCGTCGCGGCGTTAACTTCAAAATAATAGGTGAAATAGTAGCGACACAATTTTCTAAATATTAAAATAATTATTAATTGCGTAAAAATTCTGGGTCGCTACAATCTTACCTCCTTAAAATAATTTCGTCCTCAAAATTAAACTTACTTGATCTTATGATTTCTGAATACTTAATCAGAATCTCTTCTTCTTTCTCTTATGTAGCATCATCGCTACCATATTTAACCCACTGGACTTTGACTAAATGCATCACTTTGTTTTCTTAAGACATGGACTTTTCTATCAATAATAGACATATGTGTCTACTCAAAAATTCTTCTGAATCAAAATGAAAATTTCCAATCGTATGTGATATTTCATCAAAATAAGATCATTGAACTCAAAATTCACACGATTCTTCCCTGGATAACCATAACATCCCTTAACCGTCTAGTCGTCATATCTATCACGTACCTCATACGTCAATCTGATCACTAATATTATATATCAATTTCTCAGACTAAAAAAAAAAAAAATCTTGGATTCTACCGTGGTCCCTCTTCTGAACACCATTCCAAAATAAGTCATCACTGTAAAATCTTATCCCTATTTTCCACAAAATTCATATCCTTATAATACTCTCCAATACAAGTGATCATTCCTTACAAGTGATAAATCCATTCCCAAGAATAATTAAGATTCTTCCCAATAATTCCATTATACTTGTCTTCACTCGTCTTTCAAAATATAACTTATCATTTACTCAATCTTGCTTATGAACTTGCAATTCTAAACTCAATTCTCTTAATGATTGCATACCATACTATGCTCTTATTTCCAAACGATAAAATTCTAGGCAGAGTTTCTTTTGAAATTTGGACTTATCCAAACCATAAGCATACTTCATAACTCACAATAATAAATAACTCCACATTTGATCACTACGATCTAAAAATTGACAATAATTCCAACACTTCAATATCATAAAAATATCCCATAATTCAATTCATAATTCCTCAACATAACAATTTCAAATCATATTTTTCAATATCACAATATCACTTCCTTCCATACCTTAATTGGCTCAAAAGATTACTCATACTTATAAATATATGCCACAAATCATATTCCCAAAATTTATTCACAAGGCCAAACTTCATAATAAATTTCTCTGCAACATAGAGGCATAATTCATTTACTTGACATAATATCCATTACTTAAATACCAAAAACTAAGAACCAAATCTTTAAATCTCTAACTTCATAATGCTTCTCATAAAAGTCTCAATAAAATCATATCACTTATAATCTTAACATCTTATCACAACTTCATAACTGGCCTGCTATTTCTCGTTTAATCTAAACGATAGATAATCTAAACATATAATCAAATCCTTTCCGTTGACTTCTCATACTTAGTGCCATGTCTAAAATCAATTATGCAAAGTCCATCTAGGGTTCATCATTTCTAACTCGAGGACAAAAATTATTAAAAATCATTCTTAAATCATATTATTCCCATTATGCTCAACACTCGTTTTCTTTCTGAAAAATTTCTCATAGTCATGCATTAAAGCATATAAGTTATGACAAAGCATAACAACATCATTATTTCCGAAGAAATACATTTTCATTTCTCATAAATCATAAGTATCCGAAATACTCTTCATTCTTTCTCATAAATCAATAAAATGAGTATTCGAAATACTGAAATAACTTTAAACATCATAAACTTCTTTACCTCGGAGATGGTGGAGCGAAATGATGGCAGTGGCAATCTTCATCCATAAAAATCTTATAATGGAAAATATTTCTTGAAAATTCTTTTTGAAAATTTTTCCAGTCTACAGAAACGCAGACTAGCTCTGATACCAACTTGTAGCGCCCCGAGTTCCGTATACCCGGTTAACCACGTCATTTACTGGTCTAAATTTTTCGAATAATATTTTTGCGGAAGAAATAATTGAAATTCATTTTTGGCAACATTAAATAAACTGTAATGGCCGATAAAATTGAAAACATTTATGAAACCATTTGAAATAGTAAATCGAACCATTAATTTTGTAAAGAAATTGCCAATGTCATAATTTCTCAAATAAATGAACTTCTCTAAATTATTCGATGTTTAGAAAATACGGAAATCATTAATATCAAACTTTCATCCATTTAATGTTTATTGCCACCATCATTCATCGCTCGCCACCGTCTCCGAAATCTGCAAAAACTGTTAAAAGTAGGGTGAGCATTTCATGGGGGAAATACTCAGTAGACTCATCGCAAATTAATTAATTTATAAGATGATTAAACACATAAATCCCGGCTCTTTATAAAACGGGCATTGATAGAGCTTCTTTATAAAACTGCTCTTGATAGATCTCATATTGTGCATTACAGCACGGGACATATTTTGAAAATCATAAGCTCTTTGAAAACAGTTCTTTGAAAATAGCTCTTTGAAAACATAGGGATCATTTTCATCATAACATAGGATATGATCCAAATCCTCATAAACATATCATAAAAATATCAGTAAGTATACCAAAACATAATTTCTGAAATTCATAGGGATCATTTCCATCATAACATAGGGTAGGATCGAAATCCTCATAAACATGGATAGGATCGAAATCCTCATAAACATATGGATACACAAGAATTTTACCGAACTTAGGTGGCAAGAATTCTTATTCCATCATAACATAGCAATCTTGGGAGATTGATTTCATAGCAATCATGGGAGATTGATGTCAATCTTGGGAGATTGAAAACATAGCAATCTGGGGAGATTGATTTCATAGAAATGATCCAAAACATATAAAACATTTTCGTAAAAACATAGGGTATACTTACTTTTCATAAAAACATAAGGTATATTTACCTTTCATAAAAACATACTTACTTTTCATAAAAACATAAGGTATATTTACCTTTCATAAAACATACTTAATTTTCTTGAAAATTGACTTTCACAAGTCACATGACATTTATATGAAATCATAATTTAAATCAATTAATAAGTGCGAGTCTACCTTAAATCCGACGAGTGCAAAGTTGAGCGGGAATGACTTCAATTTCTTTAAATTCTCCGTACGCTTCGTCTTAGCCAATAAGTCACTTTAGTAATCATATACTTTATGTTTTTATGAAAAGTAAGTATACCCTATGTTTTTACGAAAATGTTTTATATGTTTTGGATCATTTCTATGAAATCAATCTCCCCAGATTGCTATGTTTTCAATCTCCCAAGATTGACATCAATCTCCCATGATTGCTATGAAATCAATCTCCCAAGATTGCTATGTTATGATGGAATAAGAATTCTTGCCAACTAAGTTCGGTAAAATTCTTGTGTATCCATATGTTTATGAGGATTTCGATCCTATCCATGTTTATGAGGATTTCGATCATACCCTATGTTATGATGGAAATGATCCCTATGAATTTCAGAAATTATGTTTTGGTATACTTACTGATATTTTTATGATATGTTTATGAGGATTTGGATCATATCCTATGTTATGATGAAAATGATCCCTATGTTTTCAAAGAGCTATTTTCAAAGAACTGTTTTCAAAGAGCTTATGATTTTCAAAATATGTCCCGTGCTGTAATGCACAATATGAGATCTATCAAGAGCTGTTTTATAAAGAAGCTCTATCAATGCCCGTTTTATAAAGATAGAATTTATGTGTATAGACAGCAACTTTTTTTTTTCGAATCATTACGCAGTCACCAATTGGCACAAGATAGAATTTCAATCCCCTGAATTCAGTCCATTACACAACCATCGCCCAACACAAGATAACCTGTAGCGACCCAGAATTTTACGCAATTAATAATTATTTTAATATTTAGAAAATTGTGTCGCTACTATTTCACCCATTGTTTTGAAGTTAACGCCGCGACGGATTCGTCTAGCCAAGTCAAGAAATATCGAATTTGTTCGATTTTAAATTAAAATCCGAATTTCTAAAATTACATTATTTTAATTATTTATTCAAAGTATTATTTTCAAAATCATTTTGAATTCCAAATTTATTAAAATATCCCAATGATCCTTATTCAAATTATTTCAAGTCCAAATTACACCTCAATTCCAATCTATATGTCTCCACCCACGTTTTTTTTTTTCATCATCATTCCATCCACTAATCACCATCATAACAATTCAACCATAATTGTACAAGCAAAGCATCATCAATATACCACTCAACTTTGTCTCCACCAATCCATTTCTTTTCTATTTCTTTTTCTACATTTACACCTAATATTCTTCAACATCATCATCCTATGACCGAAAGCTTGCCTACACTATATCATTTTCAATTCCCAAATTTGCATCAATGACAACTGCAACCATCATCCATTTCTACATTTATTATTCACCACTACATCAATCTCTTAAGATTCCCAAATAAATTAATCTCAAATCCAACCCATACTCCCACTTTTCTCTCCAATAAATCACCATCACGCCATTCACCATTATGATCATCTGCATAAACTCCATCATCTATCATCATCATCATCAAATTTCCACTCTCTGCACAAACCAACCATCTTCCTCACGAGCAATACATTCGATTCCAGACTGCCCAAATCAACAACCACTCTGCCTCCATCATTACCACTTCAATCTCAACTCTCAGTATCACCTCACCATTTCAACCTCTTCATTCAGCAAAACAATATCAATCCAATTCAATCAACATTCTGCCAGACCACCAACTCACTGCCAAGATTTCAGAATTTTAATCAACCTGCAGTAACATTTCCATCACAGACATAAATTGACCTCCAACCCAAGAATCCAATCGATCACTGCAACACTATAACTCATACGCAGCCAGCCAAAAATTATCAAACCATCATCAAGCCATCTTCTAACTTCAAACCAATCATCGAACACAAACCAAATTCATCATCAATATCAGCACCATAGCCAATCACCAATTGAATCAGCGTCATCATCATCATCAACACCCTCTGCACTCACTGCCAAGAACCATCTCCAACTCACCTCCGATCTGTTAAACAGCCACCACCACTGCAATGTTAATCACAACCGTCCTCAATTCCAATTCGCCATCCTCAAATCCGCCATAGCCGAATCTCCAAACCTAGTCCCAAATCAATCATCCAAATCCTCACCCAAAACCAAAATCAAAACCCAAGAATCAAAGGAGCCAGTTACTTACCTCAAGCGCCGCTCCCTTCGCCGGAATTCCAAACCCAAATCACGAACCCAACTTCAATCTTTAGCCTCGGTTTCGCGCATCAAACCTAACCTACTTCAATCCCATCCCTCTCCGCACCTTACTCCTACGTTCCGCCGGTGTTGCGCCGGTGAGTCGACGGTTAGAAACCAGATTTCCCTCAGCTCACGATTTCGTCGCCCTCGCGTCCCTCTCTCGCCCTTTTCTCTGAATGTCTCTGTACAGATAGTGAGAGAGAGAATAATAATCTGAAGATAATATATTCAATTTTCAGAATCTTCAGTTTAGTCCCTGAAGTTTTAAAGCTTTTCAATTCAGTCCCTATGTTTTAAAATGTCTTAATTCAGCCCTTTCAATTCTTTTAAAGTTATTTCAAATCAGTCCTCAAGTTTTGAAATGTTTCAAATCAGCCCCTATGATTTTAAAACAATCCAATTCAGTCCCTTTTAGTTTCAAAGGTTTTCAAATCAGTCCTTTCAGCTTTTAAACTTATCAATTTCAGTCCTTAAGTTTTAAATGAGTTTTAATCAGCCCCTATTGTTTTAAAATATATTATTTCAACCCTATTGTTTTGAGTTTCCGACTCAACTTTCAAAAGTATTCATTTTAATCCCTCAACTTTCAAAATATCTATTTTAGTCCCTGAACTTTCAAAAGTATTCATTTTAGTCCCTCAACTTTCAAAACATCAATTTTAGTCCTCAAATTATAATTTATCATTTTGAACTATATATTCGATAGACTAAAGTGACTTATTGGCTAAGACGAAGCGTACGGAGAATTTAAAGAAATTGAAGTCATTCCCGCTCAACTTTGCACTCGTCGGATTTGAGGTAGACTCGCACTTATTAATTGATTTAAATTATGATTTCATATGAATGTCATGTGACTTGTGAAAGTCAATTTTTAAGAAAAGCAAGTATGTTTTTATGAAAGGTAAATATACCTTATGTTTTTATGAAAAGTAAGTATGTTTTTATGAAAAGAAAATATACTTTATGTTTTTACGAAAAGTAAGTATACCCTATGCTTCACGAAAATGTTTTTTTGGATCATTGCTATGAAATCAATCTACCAAGATTGTTATGGGTCCCATATGATAAGTTATGATATATTAAGGGGACCGGAGTTTTAGTAGCGCTACACATAAGAATTCTTGCCACGAAGTTCGGTAACATTCTTGTGTCTCCTATGTTTATGAGGATTTGCCACGAAGTTCGGTAAAATTCCTATGTTTCCATATGTTTATGAGGATTTGCCACCTAAGTTCGGTAAAATTCCTGTCGCATATGTTTATGAGGATTTCGATCCTATCTTATGTTATGATGCAATTGATCCCTATGAATTTCAAAAATTATGCTTGGTATACTTACTACATAAGAATTCTTGCCACCGAAGTTCGGTAAAATTCTTATGTTTATGAGAATTTCGATCTTATCCTATGTTATGATGAAAAGGATCCCTATGCTTTCAAAAGAAATTATGCTTGGCATAATTAAAATGTCTTTATAAGTATATGGTTTTCAAAGAGCTGTTTTCAAAGAGCTATTTTCAAAGAGCCTATGATTTGCAAAATATGTCCCGTGCTGTAATGCACAATATGAGTTTTATCAAGAGCCGTTTTATAAAGAAGCTCTATCAATGCCCGTTTTATAAAGAGCCGGGATTTATGTGTTTAATCATCTTATAAATTAAATTAATTTGCGATGAGTCTACTGAGTATTTCCCCCATGAAATACTCACCCTACTTTTTAACAGTTTTGCAGATTTCGGAGACGGTGGCGAGCGATGAATGATGGTGGCAATAATCGTTAAACGGTTGAAAGTTTGACGTTAATGATTTCCGTATTTTTCCAAACAATGGAATAATTTAGAGAAGTTCATTTATTTGAGAAATTATGACATTGTCAATTTCTTTACAAAATTAATGGTTCGATTTACTATTTCAAATGATTTCATAAATGTTTCAATTTTATCAGCCATTACAGTTTATTAAATGTTGACAAAAATGAATTTCAATTATTTCTTCCGCAAAAATATTATTCGAAAAAAAATTTAGACAGAAAATGACGTAGTGAATCGGGTATACGGAACTTGGGGCGCTACAAGTTGGTATCAGAGCTAGTCTGCGTTTCTGTAGACTGGTAAAATTTTCAAAAAGAATTTTCAAGAAATATTTTCCATTTTAAGATTTTTATTGATGAAGATTGCCACTGCCATCATTCGTTCCACCAACTCCGAGGTAAAGAAGTTTATGATGTTTAAAGTTATTTCAGTATTTCGAATACTCATTTTACTGATTTATGAGAAAGAATGAAGAGTATTTCGGATACTTATGATTTATGAGAAATAAGAATGTATTTCTTCGAAAATAATGATGTTGTTATGCTTTGTCATAACTTATATGCTTTATTGTATGATTATGAGAAATTTTTTAAGAAAGAAAACGAGTGTTGAGCATAATGGGAATAATATGATTTAAGAATGATTTTTAAATAATTTTTGTCCTCGAGTTAGAAATGATGAACCCTAGATGGACTTTGCATAATTGATTTTAGACATGGCACTAAGTATGAGAAGTCAACAGAAAGGATTTGATTATATTTTCAGATTATTTATCGTTTAGATTAAACGAGAAATAGCAAGCCAGTTATGAAGTTGTGATAAGATGTTAAGATTATAAGTGATATGATTTTATTGAGACTTTTATGAGAAGCATTATGAAGTTAGAGATTTAAAGATTTGGTTCTTAGTTTTTGGTATTTAAGTAATGGATATTATGTTGAGTAATTGAATTATGCCTCTATGTTGAAGAGAGATTTATTATGAAGTTTGGCCTTGTGAATAAATTTTGGGAATATGATTTATGGTATATATTTATAAGTATGAGTAATCTTTTGAGCCAATTAAGGTATTGAAGGAAGTGATATTGTGATATTGAAAAATATTATTTGAAATTGTTATGTTGAGGAATTATGAATTGAATTATGGGATATTTTTGATGATATTGAAGTGTTGGAATCGTTTTCAATATTTTTAGATCGTTGTGATCAAATGTGGAGTTATTTATTATTGTGAGTTATGAAGTATGCTTATGGTTTGGATAAGTCCAAATTACAAGGGAGACTCTGCCTAGAATTTTATCGTTTGGAAATAAGAGCATAGTATGGTATGCAATCACTAAGAGAATTGAGTTTAGAATTGCAAGTTCATAAGCAAGATTGAGTAAATGATAAGTTATATTTTGAAAGACGAGTGAAGACAAGTATAATGGCATTATTGGGAAGTATCTTAATTATTCTTGGGAATGGATTTATCACTTGTAAGAAATGATCACTTGTATTGGAGAGTATTATAAGGATATGAATTTTGAGGAAAATAGGGATAAGATTTTACAGTGATGACTTATTTTGGAATGGTGTTCAGAAGAGGGATCACTGTAGAATCCAAGATTTTTTTTAGTCTAAGAAATTGATATATAATATTAGTGATCAGATTGACGTATAAGGTACGTGATAGATATGACGACTAGACGGTTAATAGATGTTATGGCTATCCAGGGAAGAATCGTGTGAATATTGAGTTCGATGATCTTATTTTGATGGTTTATTGCATTATGGTGAAATATTATCTACGATTGAGAATTGTCATTTTTAGTCATAATATATGGGTTTATTTAAAGATTTAGTGATACAGTTTCGATTAATTATTATTGGTTTTACTTTTGAAGTGAGTAAATATTTTGGCTACAATAATGGAAAATCTGAGATGATCAGTTGTGTGATTTTAAATTATGGGATTGTATCTTTGGGTTAAGCAAATTTGATGAGGAATCCTATATGATTTACAGAAGTCTTATTTAATGGTGATAAGATTAATCAGAGTATTGTTCATAAAGTGTGATATGAATTGAAGTTTGGGAGAATAGAAAATTTTAATTTTGAATTTCAGATTTGGGAAATTAGTGAAGTTTCTTAAGTTTGAGAATAACATATTTGATCATTGTGATGCTGTTTTAAGTTAGTATCTTAGCTCTCAGCTAGAATGAGTATTTGATACCGAGTACTTGATGTATGATTTAAAGTATAATGAAAAGTGGGAACAAGAGTTAATGCGCTGTTATTTTTCTCGACAAAAGAAAATTTGATGATAAGATTGGAGATATGGAATATTTTATTGGATTTTGGTACTGATATTTTTGGTATAATAATCAAGGTATAGTGAGATGATACGGGAATACGTGAAAGAGAAATAAGGACCGTATTGAATCAGAATTCATAAGTATGTATAAATGAAAGAAATACTTTGCAGGAAATGTGGTGACATTTAAGTAAAGAATTTTAGTTATTTGGAAGATATTTGTTTACTGAATTTTGGGTTACAAATATTGGAAAGATAAGTTGATGATATTATGTTGATATGTTTGGGTATATTACGTAGAGAGAATATTCAGGTAATTCTTTGATTATTTTTGGAATATTCGATGATAAGAAGAAAGGAAAAAAAAAAAAAAATTATTATGATATGATATGTCAGTAAAGATTTGTTGAAATTTTAGAGATATATACGAATATCTGAGGTCACATGATACGATGATAAGTGACATGTTACATGAATACTACAAGATATGATGAAATTTTTACATACGATTGGGAATTGTTTTGATTATTTTGGGAATATTCGATGGTAAGAAGTTTAGAGATGACAAATTATTATGGTTTGATATATCAGTAAAGATTTATGGAAACTTGAAGAGATTTTTTTTATGGAATTACAGAAATTAGTAAAGAGACATGATGTTGTTTGGGATTATGTGAGATAATGATGATGGACGTAAGGTTATTTGAATATAAAGGTACAATAGAAATTGTAAGGAATGATATGATGATGATAATTGAAGGTGATAATGTATTGAGATTATGAAATAAGTTGATCATCTATGAATAAGTTATGTTGTTTTTGGTTCATAATAATGGAATTCAAAGAATAGTGAACTTTCAGTCAGATACGATTCAGAAGAATTTTTGAGTAGACACATATGTCTATAGAAAAGTCCATGTTCTTGAGAAAACAAAGTAATGCATTTAGTCAAAGTCCAGTGGGTTAAATATGGTTGGGTTAAATATGGTAGCAATGATGCTACATAAGAGAAGAAGAAGAAGAGATTCTGATTAAGTATTCAGAAATCATAAGATCAAGTAAGTTTAATTTCGAGGACGAAATTATTTTAAGGGGGTAAGATTGTAGCGACCCAGAATTTTTACGCAATTTTATAATTATTTTAATATTTAGAAAATTGTGTCGCTACTATTTCACCTATTATTTTGAAGTTAACGCCGCGACGGATTCGTCTAGCCAAGTCAAGAAATATCGAATTTGTTCGATTTTAAATTAAAATCCGAATTTCTAAAATTATGTTATTTTAATTATTTATTCAAAGTATTATTTTCAAAATCATTTTGAATTCCAAAATTTTATCAGTTTTAAATACGTTTTCAAATCAAAGTTAGTCCAATATTTATCATAATCAAAATTTTACATAACTAATTCTACACCAATTTTCCATCTACAAATCATCATTTTGTCTAAACACTTTACACCATTTTCTATTCTACCTAATTCTATACTATCCTATTCTATAATACCTAATCAATACATATATTTCTCCTATCCCCCATCACAACTCGTTCCCCACATTTTGTTTCCTTCTTAATTATTCTTTCCATCTCATTGTGTACAATCACCAAGCATCTCCACACATGGACAATTGGAACACCTCAAAGCATCATCATTATCATACCCATGTTTCCACCCACGATTTCCCCAAACCATCTTCCACCAAGCCATTTCTTTTCTAATTCTTTTCTACTTTTGCACCTAATATTCTCCAACATCAATTAGCATTTCTTTACACCTCATTTCCACCCCTCCAATTATGATGTTTTCCACCTTCTCCATCACCACCTGCGAAATCCATCACTATATCATCACCTGCAGAAACTTCATCACACAACTTGAATGATAGCCTGCAACCAATAATTCCAACACACATCCAGCAGCAACCACAAACCAACCATCTCAGCCATTAGCATTAATTTCCTGCAATCACATTTCCAATTCCATTTCCAGCCTGTGACCTTTACAGCTCCATCTTCCCTCCCATAACCACCAATATACACTGCCAAACCAAACCAAGTTCTCTACAATTGAGTAAAACCACAGCACTGCAAACCACCTTCATCCCCATTAATCATCACCACCATTATCACTCCTGCACGTTTTCTTACACTGCAGAACCTCCACCTTCATCCCCAATCACCATTGATCAATCACCAATGTTCCATCACTGCCAGCTGACTCAATCATGAACCAATTTAAATCATAAACTACAAACTCCACCAGCATCACGTTCTGATCATTATCATCAGCACCAACCATTTCGTTTCTCCCTGTTTTGATCTCCAAATCAGACAATCAGCAGCATCATAATCAGAATCAAACACAAACGAGCTCTATCACCATCACCTAAATCAGAAACCAACTTTCACTGCAACCTTCGTCCCTACAGAACCCAATGCAACATCCCAAAATCACCATCACCACCCAACTCCCCTGCAACTGCATCAACCCACGAACCAACACCAATCCACCACTATCATCACAAGCAAACTATCACCACCAACAATTCACCGCCGTTCACCAACCTCAACCAAATCAACTGGCTGCTGTCGAATCCAACTACCAGCAATCATAGATAAAAACGCACCAAATCAAACCCAAGATATTACCAAGAACTCTAACCCAGTTACCTACCTCTACCGTCGACCATTTATGGTCGGATTCTCCACCGGAAGTCCCGACCTGCAGCCCCGGTTTCACCTCGAATCAGCACCCAATCGTACCCTTTCTGCTACCAGCGACTCCTCTTTGACACCGCCATGAAACGGCGGTGATAGCGCCGTAGAATCACCGGCGGTGTTACTCGATCGCCAGCTTTTGTTTCTTCAGCCGTCGCCTTCTCTGTTTCTCTCATCTCTCTCTGAATCGAATTTGGTAGAGAGAGAAAATAAATCTGATATATTATATTAATTTTCAGAATCTGCAGTTTAGTCCCTGAAGTTTTAAAGCCTTTCAATTCAGTCCCTATGTTTTAAAATGTCTTAATTCAGCCCTTTCAATTCTTTTAAAGTTATTTCAAATCAGTCCCTATGTTTTAAAAAGGTTTTATTTCAGTCCTTTTAGTTTTAAACTTATCGATTTCAGCCCTTACGTTTTAAATGAGTTTTAATCAGCCCTTTCATTTTCAAAATCTATTATTTCAGCCCTATAGTAATATTTATTTGAGCTTCGACCCAACTTCTGAAAATATTCATTTTAGTCCCTCAACTATCAAAAGTATTAATTTTAATCCCTCAACTTTCAAAGTATCTATTTTAGTCCCTGAACTTTCAAAAGTATTCATTTTAGTCCCTCAACTTTCAAAACATCAATTTTAGTCCTCAAATTATAATTTATCATTTTGAACTATATATTCGATATACTAAAGTGACTTATTGGCTAAGACGAAGCGTACGGAGAATTTAAAGAAATTGAAGTCATTCCCGCTCAACTTTGCACTCGTCGGATTTGAGGTAGACTCGCACTTATTAATTGATTTAAATTATGATTTCATATGAATGTCATGTGACTTGTGAAAGTCAATTTTCAAGAAAATTAAGTATGTTTTATGAAAGGTAAATATACCTTATGTTTTTATGAAAAGTAAGTATACCCTATGTTTTTACGATAATGTTTTATATGTTTTGGATCATTGCTATGCACATAAGAATTCTTACCACCTAAGTTCGGTAAAATTCTTGTGTCTCCATAAGTTTATGAGGATTTACCACCTAAGTTCGGTAAAATTCCTGTCTTTCCATATGTTTATGAGGATTTACCACCTAAGTTCGGTAAAATTCCTGTCGCATATGTTTATGAGGATTTCGATCCTATCTTATGTTATGATGGAAATGATCCCTATGAATTTCATGAATTATGTTTTGGTATACTTACTGTTATTATGATCTTACTGTTATTATGATCTTACTGTTATTATGATTTTACTGCATAAGAATTCTTGCCACCTAAGTTCGGTAAAGTTCTTGTGTCTCTTTATGTTTATGAGGATTTCAATCCTATCTTATGTTATGCTTTCAAAAGAAATTATGCTTGACATAATTAAAATGTTTTTATAAGTATATGGTTTTCAAAGAGCTGTTTTCAAAGAGCTATTTTCAAAGAGCCTATGATTTGTAAAATATGTCCCGTGCTGTAATGCACAATATGAGATTTATCAAGAGCCGTTTTATAAAGAAGCTCTATCAATGCCCGTTTTATAAAGAGCCGGGATTTATGTGTTTAATCATCTTATAAATTAAATTAATTTGCGATGAGTCTACTGAGTATTTCCCCCATGAAATACTCACCCTACTTTTTAACAGTTTTGCAGATTTCGGAGACGGTGGCGAGCGATGAATGATGGTGGCAATAATCGTTAAACAGCTGAAAGTTTGACGTTAATGGTTTCCGTATTTTCCAAACAATCGAATAATTTAGAGAAGTTCATTTATTTGAGAAATTATTACATTGGCAATTTCTTTACAATATTAATGGTTCGATTTACTATTCCAAATGGTTTCATAAATGTTTTCAATTTTATCAGCCATTACAGTTTATTTAATGTTGCAAAAAATGAATTTCAATTATTTCTTCCGCAAAAAAATATTATTCGAAAAATTTAGACAGAAAATGACGTAGTGAACCGGGTATACGGAACTCGGGGCGCTACAAGTTGGTATCAGAGCTAGTCTGCGTTTCTGTAGACTGGTAAAATTTTCAAAAAGAATTTTCAAGAAATATTTTCATTATAAGATTTTTATTGATGAAGATTGCCACTACCATCATTCGTTCCACCAACTCCGAGGTAAAGAAGTTTATGATGTTTAAAGTTATTTCAGTATTTCGAATACTCATTTTATTGATTTATGAGAAAGAATGAAGAGTATTTCGGATACTTATGATTTATGAGAAATAAGAATGTATTTCTTCAAAAATAATGATGTTGTTATGCTTTGTCATAACTTATATGCTTTAATGTATGATTATGAGAAATTTTTTAAGAAAAAAACGAGTGTTGAGCATAATGGGAACAATATGATTTTATTGAAAATTAAGTAATGGATATTATGTTGAGTAAGTGAATTATTTCCTCTATTTTCAAGAGAAATTTATTATGAAGTTTGGCCTTGTGAATATTTTGGGAATATGATTTATGGCATATATTTATAAGTATGAGTTATCTTTTGAGCCATTAAGGTATCGAAGGAAGTGATATTGTGATATTGAAAAAAATATAATTTGAAATTGTTATGTTGAGGAATTATGAATTGAATTATGGGATATTTTTGATGATATTGAAGTGTTGGAATCATTTTCAATATTTTTAGATCGTTGTGATCAAATGTGGAGTTATTTATTATTGTGAGTTATGAAGTATGCTTATGGTTTGGGATAAGTCTAAATTACAAGGGAGACTCTGTCCAGAATTTTATCGTTTGGAAATAAGAGCATAATATGGTATGCAATCACTAAGAGAATTGAGTTTAGAATTGCAAGTTAATAAGCAAGATTGAGTAAATGATAAGTTATATTTTGAAAGACGAGTGAAGACAAGTATAATGGCATTATTGGGAAGAATCTTAATTATTTTTGGGAATGGATTTATCACTTGTAAGGAATGATCACTTGTATTGGAGAGTATTATAAGGATATGAATTTTGAGGAAAATAGGGATAAGATTTTACAGTGATGACTTATTTTGGAATGGAGTTCAAAAGAGGGATCACGGTAGAATCCAAGATTTTTTTTTTTAGTCTAAGAAATTGATATATTATATTAGTGATCAGATTGACGTATAAGGTACGTGATAGATATGACGACTAGACGGTTAAGGGATGTTATGGTTATCCAAGGAAGAATCGTGTGAATATTGAGTTCGATGATCTTATTTTGATGGTTTATTGCATTATGGTGAAATATTATCTACGATTGAGAATTTTCATTTTTAGTCATAATATATGGGTTTATTTAAAGATTTAGTGATACAGTTTCGATTAATTATTATTGGTTGTACTTTTGAAGTGAGTAAATATTTTGGCTACAATAATGGAAAATCTGAGATGATCAGTTGTGTGATTTTAAATTATGAGATTGTATCTTTGGGTTAAGCAAATATGATGAGGAATCCTATATGATTTACAGAAGTCTTATTTAATGGTGATAAGATTAATCAGAGTATTGTTCATAAAGTGTGATATGAATTGAAGTTTGGGAGAATAGAAAATTTTAATTTTGAATTTCAGATTTGGGAAATTAGTGAAGTTTCTTAAGTTTGAGAATAACATATCTGATCCTTGTGATGCTGTTTTAAGTTAGTATCTTAGCTCTCAGCTAGAATGAGTATTTGATACCGAGTACTTGATGTATGATTTAAAGTATAGAAAAATGAAAAGTGGGAACAAGAGTTAATGCGCTGTTATTTTTCTCGACAAAAGAAAATTTGATGATAAGATTGGAGATATGGAATATTTTATTGGATTTTGGTACTGATATTTTTGGTATAATAATCAAGGTATAGTGAGATGATACGGGAATACGTGAAAGAGAAATAAGGACCGTATTGAATCAGAATTCATAAGTATGTATAAGTGAAAGAAATACTTTGCAGGAAATGTGGTGACATTTAAGTAAAGAATCTTAGTTATTTGGAAGATATTTGTTTACTGAATTTTGGGTTACAAATATTGGAAAGATAAGTTGATGATATGTTTGGGTATATTACGTAGAGAGAATATTCAGGTAATTCTTTGATTATTATTTTGGGAATATTCGATGATAAGAAGAAAGGAATTTTTTTTTTTATGATATGATATATCAGTAAAGATTTGTTGAAATTTTAGAGATATATACGAATATTTGAGGTCACATGATACGATGATAAGTGACAAGTTACATGAATACTACAAGATATGATGAAATATCACATACGATTGGGAAAATTTCATTTTGATTCATAAGAATTTTTGAGTAGACACATATGTCTATAGAAAAAGTCCATGTTCTTGAGAAAACAAAGTGATGCATTTAGTCAAAGTCCAGTTGGTTAAAATGGTTGGGTTAAATATGGTAGCGATGATGCTACATAAGGGAAGAAGAAGAAGAGATTCTGATTAAGTATTCAGAAATCATAAGATCGAGTAAGTTTAATTTCGAGGACGAAATTATTTTAAGGGGGTAAGATTATAGCGACCCAGAATTTTTACGCAATTTTATAATTATTTTAATATTTAGAAAATTGTGTCGCTACTATTTCACCTATTATTTTGAAGTTAACGCCGCGACGGATTCGTCTAGCCAAGTCAAGAAATATCGAATTTGTTCGATTTTAAATTAAAATCCGAATTTCTAAAATTATGTTATTTTAATTATTTATTCAAAGTATTATTTTCAAAATCATTTTGAATTCCAAAATTTTATCAGTTTTAAATACGTTTTCAAATCAAAGTTAGTCCAATATTTATCATAATCAAAATTTTACATAACTAATTCTACACCAATTTTCCATCTACAAATCATCATTTTGTCTAAACACTTTACACCATTTTCTATTCTACCTAATTCTATACTATCCTATTCTATAATACCTAATCAATACATATATTTCTCCTATCCCCCATCACAACTCGTTCCCCACATTTTGTTTCCTTCTTAATTATTCTTTCCATCTCATTGTGTACAATCACCAAGCATCTCCACACATGGACAATTGGAACACCTCAAAGCATCATCATTATCATACCCATGTTTCCACCCACGATTTCCCCAAACCATCTTCCACCAAGCCATTTCTTTTCTAATTCTTTTCTACTTTTGCACCTAATATTCTCCAACATCAATTAGCATTTCTTTACACCTCATTTCCACCCCTCCAATTATGATGTTTTCCACCTTCTCCATCACCACCTGCGAAATCCATCACTATATCATCACCTGCAGAAACTTCATCACACAACTTGAATGATAGCCTGCAACCAATAATTCCAACACACATCCAGCAGCAACCACAAACCAACCATCTCAGCCATTAGCATTAATTTCCTGCAATCACATTTCCAATTCCATTTCCAGCCTGTGACCTTTACAGCTCCATCTTCCCTCCCATAACCACCAATATACACTGCCAAACCAAACCAAGTTCTCTACAATTGAGTAAAACCACAGCACTGCAAACCACCTTCATCCCCATTAATCATCACCACCATTATCACTCCTGCACGTTTTCTTACACTGCAGAACCTCCACCTTCATCCCCAATCACCATTGATCAATCACCAATGTTCCATCACTGCCAGCTGACTCAATCATGAACCAATTTAAATCATAAACTACAAACTCCACCAGCATCACGTTCTGATCATTATCATCAGCACCAACCATTTCGTTTCTCCCTGTTTTGATCTCCAAATCAGACAATCAGCAGCATCATAATCAGAATCAAACACAAACGAGCTCTATCACCATCACCTAAATCAGAAACCAACTTTCACTGCAACCTTCGTCCCTACAGAACCCAATGCAACATCCCAAAATCACCATCACCACCCAACTCCCCTGCAACTGCATCAACCCACGAACCAACACCAATCCACCACTATCATCACAAGCAAACTATCACCACCAACAATTCACCGCCGTTCACCAACCTCAACCAAATCAACTGGCTGCTGTCGAATCCAACTACCAGCAATCATAGATAAAAACGCACCAAATCAAACCCAAGATATTACCAAGAACTCTAACCCAGTTACCTACCTCTACCGTCGACCATTTATGGTCGGATTCTCCACCGGAAGTCCCGACCTGCAGCCCCGGTTTCACCTCGAATCAGCACCCAATCGTACCCTTTCTGCTACCAGCGACTCCTCTTTGACACCGCCATGAAACGGCGGTGATAGCGCCGTAGAATCACCGGCGGTGTTACTCGATCGCCAGCTTTTGTTTCTTCAGCCGTCGCCTTCTCTGTTTCTCTCATCTCTCTCTGAATCGAATTTGGTAGAGAGAGAAAATAAATCTGATATATTATATTAATTTTCAGAATCTGCAGTTTAGTCCCTGAAGTTTTAAAGCCTTTCAATTCAGTCCCTATGTTTTAAAATGTCTTAATTCAGCCCTTTCAATTCTTTTAAAGTTATTTCAAATCAGTCCCTATGTTTTAAAAAGGTTTTATTTCAGTCCTTTTAGTTTTAAACTTATCGATTTCAACCCTTACGTTTTAAATGAGTTTTAATCAGCCCTTTCATTTTCAAAATCTATTATTTCAGCCCTATAGTAATATTTATTTGAGCTTCGACCCAAATTTTGAAAATATTCATTTTAGTCCCTCAACTATCAAAAGTATTAATTTTAATCCCTCAACTTTCAAAGTATCTATTTTAGTCCCTGAACTTTCAAAAGTATTCATTTTAGTCCCTCAACTTTCAAAACATCAATTTTAGTCCTCAAATTATAATTTATCATTTTGAACTATATATTCGATATACTAAAGTGACTTATTGGCTAAGACGAAGCGTACGGAGAATTTAAAGAAATTGAAGTCATTCCCGCTCAACTTTGCACTCGTCGGATTTGAGGTAGACTCGCACTTATTAATTGATTTAAATTATGATTTCATATGAATGTCATGTGACTTGTGAAAGTCAATTTTCAAGAAAATTAAGTATGTTTTATGAAAGGTAAATATACCTTATGTTTTTATGAAAAGTAAGTATACCCTATGTTTTTACGATAATGTTTTATATGTTTTGGATCATTGCTATGCACATAAGAATTCTTACCACCTAAGTTCGGTAAAATTCTTGTGTCTCCATAAGTTTATGAGGATTTACCACCTAAGTTCGGTAAAATTCCTGTCTTTCCATATGTTTATGAGGATTTACCACCTAAGTTCGGTAAAATTCCTGTCGCATATGTTTATGAGGATTTCGATCCTATCTTATGTTATGATGGAAATGATCCCTATGAATTTCATGAATTATGTTTTGGTATACTTACTGTTATTATGATCTTACTGTTATTATGATCTTACTGTTATTATGATCTTACTGCATAAGAATTCTTGCCACCTAAGTTCGGTAAAGTTCTTGTGTCTCTTTATGTTTATGAGGATTTCAATCCTATCTTATGTTATGCTTTCAAAAGAAATTATGCTTGGCATAATTAAAATGTTTTTATAAGTATATGGTTTTCAAAGAGCTGTTTTCAAAGAGCTATTTTCAAAGAGCCTATGATTTGTAAAATATGTCCCGTGCTGTAATGCACAATATGAGATTTATCAAGAGCCGTTTTATAAGGAAGCTCTATCAATGCCCGTTTTATAAAGAGCCGGGATTTATGTGTTTAATCATCTTATAAATTAAATTAATTTGCGATGAGTCTACTAAGTATTTCCCCCATGAAATACTCACCCTACTTTTTAACAGTTTTGCAGATTTCGGAGACGGTGGCGAGCGATGAATGATGGTGGCAATAATCGTTAAACAGTTGAAAGTTTGACGTTAATGGTTTCCGTATTTTCCAAACAATCGAATAATTTAGAGAAGTTCATTTATTTGAGAAATTATTACATTGGCAATTTCTTTACAATATTAATGGTTCGATTTACTATTCCAAATGGTTTCATAAATGTTTTCAATTTTATCAGCCATTACAGTTTATTTAATGTTGCAAAAAATGAATTTCAATTATTTCTTCCGCAAAAAAATATTATTCGAAAAATTTAGACAGAAAATGACGTAGTGAACCGGGTATACGGAACTCGGGGCGCTACATCAATCCCATCCCTCGCCGCACCTTAATCCTACGTTCCGCCGGTGTTGCGCCGGTGAGTCGACGGTTAGAAACCAGATTTCCCTCAACTCACGATTTCGTCGCCCTCGCGTCCCTCTCTCGCCCTTTTCTCTGAATGTCTTTGTACAGATAGTGAGAGAGAGAATAATAATCTGAAGATAATATATTCAATTTTCAGAATCTTCAGTTTAGTCCCTGAAGTTTTAAAGCTTTTCAATTCAGTCCCTATGTTTTAAAATGTCTTAATTCAGCCCTTTCAATTCTTTTAAAGTTATTTCAAATCAGTCCTCAAGTTTTGAAATGTTTCAAATCAGCCCCTATGATTTTAAAACAATCCAATTCAGTCCCTTTTAGTTTCAAAGGTTTTCAAATCAGTCCTTTCAGCTTTTAAACTTATCAATTTCAGCCCTTAAGTTTTAAATGAGTTTTAATCAGCCCCTATTGTTTTAAAATATATTATTTCAACCCTATTGTTTTGAGTTTCCGACTCAACTTTCAAAAGTATTCATTTTAATCCCTCAACTTTCAAAATATCTATTTTAGTCCCTGAACTTTCAAAAGTATTCATTTTAGTCCCTCAACTTTCAAAACATCAATTTTAGTCCTCAAATTATAATTTATCATTTTGAACTATATATTCGATAGATTAAAGTGACTTATTGGCTAAGACGAAGCGTACGGAGAATTTAAAGAAATTGAAGTCATTCCCGCTCAACTTTGCACTCGTCGGATTTGAGGTAGACTCGCACTTATTAATTGATTTAAATTATGATTTCATATGAATGTCATGTGACTTGTGAAAGTCAATTTTTAAGAAAAGCAAGTATGTTTTTATGAAAGGTAAATATACCTTATGTTTTTATGAAAAGTAAGTATGTTTTTATGAAAAGAAAATATACTTTATGTTTTTACGAAAAGTAAGTATACCCTATGCTTCACGAAAATGTTTTTTTGGATCATTGCTATGAAATCAATCTACCAAGATTGTTATGGGTTCCATATGATAAGTTATGATATGTTAAGGGGACCGGAGTTTTAGTAGCGCTACACATAAGAATTCTTGCCACGAAGTTCGGTAACATTCTTGTGTCTCCTATGTTTATGAGGATTTGCCACGAAGTTCGGTAAAATTCCTATGTTTCCATATGTTTATGAGGATTTGCCACCTAAGTTCGGTAAAATTCCTGTCGCATATGTTTATGAGGATTTCGATCCTATCTTATGTTATGATGCAATTGATCCCTATGAATTTCAAAAATTATGCTTGGTATACTTACTACATAAGAATTCTTGCCACCGAAGTTCGGTAAAATTCTTATGTTTATGAGGATTTCGATCTTATCCTATGTTATGATGAAAAGGATCCCTATGCTTTCAAAAGAAAATTATGCTTGGCATAATTAAAATGTGTTTTATAAGTATATGGTTTTCAAAGAGCTGTTTTCAAAGAGCTATTTTCAAAGAGCCTATGATTTGCAAAATATGTCCCGTGCTGTAATGCACAATATGAGTTTTATCAAGAGCCGTTTTATAAAGAAGCTCTATCAATGCCCGTTTTATAAAGAGCCGGGATTTATGTGTTTAATCATCTTATAAATTAAATTAATTTGCGATGAGTCTACTGAGTATTTCCCCCATGAAATACTCACCCTACTTTTTAACAGTTTTGCAGATTTCGGAGACGGTGGCGAGCGATGAATGATGGTGGCAATAATCGTTAAACAGTTGAAAGTTTGACGTTAATGGTTTCCGTATTTTCCAAACAATCGAATAATTTAGAGAAGTTCATTTATTTGAGAAATTATTACATTGGCAATTTCTTTACAATATTAATGGTTCGATTTACTATTCCAAATGGTTTCATAAATGTTTTCAATTTTATCAGCCATTACAGTTTATTTAATGTTGCAAAAAATGAATTTCAATTATTTCTTCCGCAAAAAAATATTATTCGAAAAATTTAGACAGAAAATGACGTAGTGAACCGGGTATACGGAACTCGGGGCGCTACATCAATCCCATCCCTCGCCGCACCTTAATCCTACGTTCCGCCGGTGTTGCGCCGGTGAGTCGACGGTTAGAAACCAGATTTCCCTCAACTCACGATTTCGTCGCCCTCGCGTCCCTCTCTCGCCCTTTTCTCTGAATGTCTTTGTACAGATAGTGAGAGAGAGAATAATAATCTGAAGATAATATATTCAATTTTCAGAATCTTCAGTTTAGTCCCTGAAGTTTTAAAGCTTTTCAATTCAGTCCCTATGTTTTAAAATGTCTTAATTCAGCCCTTTCAATTCTTTTAAAGTTATTTCAAATCAGTCCTCAAGTTTTGAAATGTTTCAAATCAGCCCCTATGATTTTAAAACAATCCAATTCAGTCCCTTTTAGTTTCAAAGGTTTTCAAATCAGTCCTTTCAGCTTTTAAACTTATCAATTTCAGCCCTTAAGTTTTAAATGAGTTTTAATCAGCCCCTATTGTTTTAAAATATATTATTTCAACCCTATTGTTTTGAGTTTCCGACTCAACTTTCAAAAGTATTCATTTTAATCCCTCAACTTTCAAAATATCTATTTTAGTCCCTGAACTTTCAAAAGTATTCATTTTAGTCCCTCAACTTTCAAAACATCAATTTTAGTCCTCAAATTATAATTTATCATTTTGAACTATATATTCGATAGACTAAAGTGACTTATTGGCTAAGACGAAGCGTACGGAGAATTTAAAGAAATTGAAGTCATTCCCGCTCAACTTTGCACTCGTCGGATTTGAGGTAGACTCGCACTTATTAATTGATTTAAATTATGATTTCATATGAATGTCATGTGACTTGTGAAAGTCAATTTTTAAGAAAAGCAAGTATGTTTTTATGAAAGGTAAATATACCTTATGTTTTTATGAAAAGTAAGTATGTTTTTATGAAAAGAAAATATACTTTATGTTTTTACGAAAAGTAAGTATACCCTATGCTTCACGAAAATGTTTTTTTGGATCATTGCTATGAAATCAATCTACCAAGATTGTTATGGGTCCCATATGATAAGTTATGATATGTTAAGGGGACCGGAGTTTTAGTAGCGCTACACATAAGAATTCTTGCCACGAAGTTCGGTAACATTCTTGTGTCTCCTATGTTTATGAGGATTTGCCACGAAGTTCGGTAAAATTCCTATGTTTCCATATGTTTATGAGGATTTGCCACCTAAGTTCGGTAAAATTCCTGTCGCATATGTTTATGAGGATTTCGATCCTATCTTATGTTATGATGCAATTGATCCCTATGAATTTCAAAAATTATGCTTGGTATACTTACTACATAAGAATTCTTGCCACCGAAGTTCGGTAAAATTCTTATGTTTATGAGGATTTCGATCTTATCCTATGTTATGATGAAAAGGATCCCTATGCTTTCAAAAGAAAATTATGCTTGGCATAATTAAAATGTGTTTTATAAGTATATGGTTTTCAAAGAGCTGTTTTCAAAGAGCTATTTTCAAAGAGCCTATGATTTGCAAAATATGTCCCGTGCTGTAATGCACAATATGAGTTTTATCAAGAGCCGTTTTATAAAGAAGCTCTATCAATGCCCGTTTTATAAAGAGCCGGGATTTATGTGTTTAATCATCTTATAAATTAAATTAATTTGCGATGAGTCTACTGAGTATTTCCCCCATGAAATACTCACCCTACTTTTTAACAGTTTTGCAGATTTCGGAGACGGTGGCGAGCGATGAATGATGGTGGCAATAATCGTTAAACGGTTGAAAGTTTGACGTTAATGATTTCCGTATTTTTCCAAACAATCGAATAATTTAGAGAAGTTCATTTATTTGAGAAATTATGACATTGTCAATTTCTTTACAAAATTAATGGTTCGATTTACTATTCCAAATGGTTTCATAAATGTTTTCAATTTTATCAGCCATTACAGTTTATTTAATGTTGCAAAAAATGAATTTCAATTATTTCTTCTGCAAAAAAATATTATTCGAAAACTTTAGACAGAAAATGACGTAGTGAACCGGGTATACGGAACTCGGGGCGCTACATCAATCCCATCCCTCGCCGCACCTTAATCCTACGTTCCGCCGGTGTTGCGCCGGTGAGTAGACGGTTAGAAACCAGATTTCCCTCAGCTCACGATTTCGTCGCCCTCGCGTCCCTCTCTCGCCCTTTTCTCTGAATGTCTCTGTACAGATAGTGAGAGAGAGAATAATAATCTGAAGATAATATATTCAATTTTCAGAATCTTCAGTTTAGTCCCTGAAGTTTTAAAGCTTTTCAATTCAGTCCCTATGTTTTAAAATGTCTTAATTCAGCCCTTTCAATTCTTTTAAAGTTATTTCAAATCAGTCCTCAAGTTTTGAAATGTTTCAAATCAGCCCCTATGATTTTAAAACAATCCAATTCAGTCCCTTTTAGTTTCAAAGGTTTTCAAATCAGTCCTTTCAGCTTTTAAACTTATCAATTTCAGCCCTTAAGTTTTAAATGAGTTTTAATCAGCCCCTATTGTTTTAAAATATATTATTTCAACCCTATTGTTTTGAGTTTCCGACTCAACTTTCAAAAGTATTCATTTTAATCCCTCAACTTTCAAAATATCTATTTTAGTCCCTGAACTTTCAAAAGTATTCATTTTAGTCCCTCAACTTTCAAAACATCAATTTTAGTCCTCAAATTATAATTTATCATTTTGAACTATATATTCGATAGACTAAAGTGACTTATTGGCTAAGACGAAGCGTACGGAGAATTTAAAGAAATTGAAGTCATTCCCGCTCAACTTTGCACTCGTCGGATTTGAGGTAGACTCGCACTTATTAATTGATTTAAATTATGATTTCATATGAATGTCATGTGACTTGTGAAAGTCAATTTTTAAGAAAAGCAAGTATGTTTTTATGAAAGGTAAATATACCTTATGTTTTTATGAAAAGTAAGTATGTTTTTATGAAAAGAAAATATACTTTATGTTTTTACGAAAAGTAAGTATACCCTATGCTTCACGAAAATGTTTTTTTGGATCATTGCTATGAAATCAATCTACCAAGATTGTTATGGGTCCCATATGATAAGTTATGATATGTTAAGGGGACCGGAGTTTTAGTAGCGCTACACATAAGAATTCTTGCCACGAAGTTCGATAACATTCTTGTGTCTCCTATGTTTATGAGGATTTGCCACGAAGTTCGGTAAAATTCCTATGTTTCCATATGTTTATGAGGATTTGCCACCTAAGTTCGGTAAAATTCCTGTCGCATATGTTTATGAGGATTTCGATCCTATCTTATGTTATGATGCAATTGATCCCTATGAATTTCAAAAATTATGCTTGGTATACTTACTACATAAGAATTCTTGCCACCGAAGTTCGGTAAAATTCTTATGTTTATGAGGATTTCGATCTTATCCTATGTTATGATGAAAAGGATCCCTATGCTTTCAAAAGAAAATTATGCTTGGCATAATTAAAATGTGTTTTATAAGTATATGGTTTTCAAAGAGCTGTTTTCAAAGAGCTATTTTCAAAGAGCCTATGATTTGCAAAATATGTCCCGTGCTGTAATGCACAATATGAGTTTTATCAAGAGCCGTTTTATAAAGAAGCTCTATCAATGCCCGTTTTATAAAGAGCCGGGATTTATGTGTTTAATCATCTTATAAATTAAATTAATTTGCGATGAGTCTACTGAGTATTTCCCCCATGAAATACTCACCCTACTTTTTAACAGTTTTGCAGATTTCGGAGACGGTGGCGAGCGATGAATGATGGTGGCAATAATCGTTAAACGGTTGAAAGTTTGACGTTAATGATTTCCGTATTTTTCCAAACAATCGAATAATTTAGAGAAGTTCATTTATTTGAGAAATTATGACATTGTCAATTTCTTTACAAAATTAATGGTTCGATTTACTATTTCAAATGGTTTCATAAATGTTTCAATTTTATCGGCCATTACAGTTTATTAAATGTTGCCAAAAATGAATTTCAATTATTTCTTCCGCAAAAATATTATTCGAAAAAAAATTTAGACAGAAAATGACGTAGTGAATCGGGTATACGGAACTCGGGGCGCTACATAACCATTTCAACTTCTTAGACTTAGACCATAGCACAATCCTCAATCAACAAAAGCTTGCGAATCCTTTCTTTATGGGTTCAAAACAAAGACAATGCGAAAGAAAAGGTATTCGTGGCTTGTATCATGACATCAAAGATTCAAAGAAAGGCTAAGGCTCAAAGGGGCTTCTATTGGTCCATGTAGCAAGATAGGCTCTTTTAGCAAGTCAAATTTTGCTTAACCTATTGCCTTTGCTATAATTTGCACTTAAGTTAAGAAGCTACACAGTTTGCATAGGAAAGCACATCAAAGCATAACCCAACCATGCAGGACACACATCAAATAATTACGAGCTCATAAGTATTAGAAATAGCTCTTAGGCTCAAAAGCTCACAAATTATGGTTTTCATGTGTTTCTCCCATTCAATTATGAGTTATAGGTCATTGCTTGATCTTCATTCCAAATCTAAACCCATTGTCGAGGATAGTGGTTAAAAGTATTCAAACCATGACTACTCACAAAAGTATAATAATTTCCATTGGAATTGGGGCGCTCAGGTTTACACATGAAGGGTAATATGTCTATTTCTGTTCGGGTTGACTAGGTTGTAGACATCTAACAATTTTACAATTCAATTTCAACCTATTCGTGCAGGTTTAGGCGAGATCATCTCTATGTGCTCAATTAATATCCAATTATGCAATGATTTTTTTCAAAAAAATGAACCAAAAGTGGGGTTGCTTCCTATCAAAGTATGGTTTAAGACCTAAGTAGCATAGATAGGTAGCAAAAGTAGATAACAAGATTAAAATGGGTGCTGACTCAACATGAATTTAATGTTTCGACTACAGAAAGAAGATAAAGACATTAAGCTCACAATCAATTCAATTCCCCCCCACACTTAGACAAAACAATGTCCTCATTGTAAAGCAAAACAATAAAAGGGGAGTTATGCACGAGGGCTACGTGCTTTTTTTAAAAAAAATTTGAAAATCCGGATTTACGGTCGTAAGGTAGTGTATTACGGCCGTAAGGTGGGTTCTGAACAAAAGATAAAAAAGTGCATTACGGCCGTAAAGTTATGTCTTACGGCCGTAAGACTGCCTCTGAAATTTTTTGTATTATTATTATTATTATTATTATTATTATTATTTTTTTTTTTTTTTTTTGAAATGACTAAATAAAATAAAATTAACTAAAAATGCAAATACGAAAATAAAGAGTCGAGGAGGTAAAGAAACTTCCCTCTCGGGTTGCCTCCCGAGCAGCGCCGCTGTTTACAGTCGTTGGCTCGACTGAGTCCTTTCTCATTCAACCGGGATTAGGTGGGTTCCCAAAGCTTAATTTCTTCTTCATGCTCTTCATCAGTGCCTCCAAAATAGGGGGTAGAGATTTTTCATCAGAGACTGGTAATGAGATGGATGAGATTTTACCTGATTTCGGTAACTTTGGACAGTCCTTTCCACCAATATCGAGAACTTCCTGTACTAAAGAGTCATTCACATTAATAGAATAAACAGGATCATCATCAAAAATTTTCACGGAATCATAAATATTGAATTGAACAATTTCATTATCAAATTCCATGAAAAGTGTTCCACTACTAACATCTATCTTAGTCTTAGATGTTTTCAAAAATGGTCTACCTAACAAAATAGGAGTAGAGTTGGGGGAGTGGTCATCATTCATGTCCAATACATAAAAATCTGCAGGAAATACTAACCCGCCTACTTGCACTAGAATGTCTTCAACTACCCCGTCAGGGTAAGCATTAGAACGATCGGCTAGTTGAATTATAACATTAGTTTCATTCAGTTTGGCAAGTTTTAATGAAGCATAGGTAGACCTAGGCATTACATTGATAGATGCTCCTAAGTCTATTAAAGCACGATTTATTTTCTTATTTCCTATTTGACAAGGTATGGTAAACATACCTGGATCCTTGCACTTGGGAGGTAATTTTCTTTGAAGAAGTGCAGATACAGACTCACCCATTCTTACCATCTCATTTCCCACCAGTTTCCGTTTGCTAGTGCATAAATCTTTTAAAAATTTTGCATACCGGGGGACTTGCTTGATAGCCTCCAATAGCGGGATATTGATTTCAACATTCCTAAACATTTCTAACATGTCCTTTTCTTTGCTCTCTTTGTTTGTCTTCGCTAACCTGCTAGGAAAAGGTGGGAGTGTTAGTTTAATATTTAAATGGGAGTTAGTTTTTACCTGAGGGTTTTGCGAAGTGTCGTTTCTCTTCCCGACTCCTTCCTTTCCATCTTCCTCCACTTCGGGTGCAGCCGGTTCCAATTGCGGACCTTCGATTTCCTTTCCACTCCGGAGAGTTATGGCGCTCACGTTTTTGGGATTCACCTCGGGCTGTGATGGTAGCTTCCCTCTAGATTGTGCCTCCAATCTATTTATGGCAGTGGCCATTTGGCTCATTTGATTTTCCAGATTTTGAATGCTTGACTTGGTATCCTGTTGGAATTGCATCGTGTTAGTTTCCAACATCTTAACCATATCTTCAAGAGACATACCTGAATTTTGAGGTTTTTGTTGATATTGCCCCTGTGGTTGGAAGGTTCCTTGTTGCTGAAATTGCCCTTAAGATTTGTTGGATGGGAAACTCGAGGGCTTGTTATTCCCATAGCTTAGATTGGGGTGATCCCTCTAGCCAGGGTTATAGGTATTGGAGTACGGGTTGTATTGCTGTTTTTGAAATGGAAACCCTTCTGTAACCTTTACCTGTTCGCCATTCTCCTCCTGCAACACCGGATATGTATCCGTTGGATGTCCAAAGTTCGAATAGATTCCGCATGCTTTGACCTGATTCGAGTTCCCTATAGCAAGCTGCTTAACGAGATTGGTTAGTTCATATAATTGACCTTCGATATTGGAACTACTTACCTCGTTCACTCGGCGGACTTGGGAGTCTCGGGTTGAATTGAATTGCTGAGTATTTTCTGCCATATTAGAGATTAAATCCCGCGCTTGTTCCGGCGTCTTGTCCATCAGTGCTCCTCCACTTGCGGTATCTATCATGTTTCTATCCATCGGTGCTAAGCCTTCGTAGAAATACTGCACCAGGAGTTGCTCACTGATCTGATGGTGGGGGTAGCTCGAAATGAGTTTCTTGAAGCGCTCCCAGTACTCATATAATGTCTCGCCATTGCTTTGGAGAACCCCTCAAATCTCCTTCCGGATTGTCCCCGCCCTAGATGCAGGGAAGTATTTTTCCAAAAAGAGTCTTTTCATGTCGTTCCAAGTAGTAACTGTTCCCGATGGTAGGCAATAGATCCAGTCGGTGGCGGCATCCTTCAATGAGAATGGGAAGGCTCTCATTTTTATTTGCTCCTCGGTAATGCCCGTGGGCCTCATACTGTCGCAAACCACATGGAACTCCTTTAGATGTCTATATGGATCTTCACCGGCATGTCCCCGAAAAGTAGGTAGAAGGTGGATCCACCCGGATTTTAGCTCAAAGGTTCTTCCTTCTTCTACCGTTGGAAAAGTAATACATAAGGGTTGTTGAGCCACATCGGGAGCAGCCAGTTGTTTAAGAGTTCTGTTGTCGATGTTGTTAGCTGCCATTTGTCGTGCTGCTCTCCTTTGCTGTCGAAAAGTCCTCTCAATTTCTGGGTCAAGATCAAAAAGTTCACAATTAGTTGACCGAATTTTAAGCATATAAGCAAAGGAGCACAAAAATAATTTTTTTTTTTGAAAAATTATATAAATAAAATAGAAAATAAAATAAAAATAAAATTCTAATTGATTAAACACTAAATTTGTTAACCGTTCCCCGACAACGGCGCCAAAAATTTGATGCGTGTCGCAATGCACCAAAATAATAAATAATTCCTTACTCGTCAAATAATAATTAATAATGTAGTAGCGAGAGTAAGGGTCGATCCCACGAGGAACGGAAATTAATTTTAGTTGTTCGATCAATTAGAATGGAATGAGGGATTTTGTTGTGTGAAATTGCTTGAATGAAAATTATGCATAAAATAAATAATAAAATATAACTAGATAATTAATATGAGAAGAAATCTTGTTCTCGGGTTCGGTTGTGCCCTCAATTAATGTTATACCTTTCCTTGTAACGTGTTTCTATCCCTAATTCAATTATCAATCATAAATAATCAACAAGCTCTGATTATCTAAATTCTTCCTTATGTGTGTTGATTCAAAATAAGCTCTTTGAACCAATTCTAGCCATGGACAATCCTAAACAAGATCTTAGGATTTAATGCACGACTAGTATGAAAACTTAGAAGAATAGATTGAATTGGATCGTTAATTACACAAGCTCGAATTAATCAATCCAAGTTGAATTATTAGTAAACCTGCACGAGATTTATTTGCTACTAAAGTAAAGATTCAATGACAATTACGGATCAAGAATCTAAACATAGCATATTCATGAATCCAAAGATCAATAATCCAATTGGCCAAATTAAACTATTAATCAAATAAACTCAATTGAACATTCAAAACATAATAATCCAACAATTGAAATAAAGGAATAAATTCACGCTACTAATTTGTAGGAAAAGAAAATAACATAATCAAGTTAACACAACTTCCCCCTTGAACAAGATATGGAATTTAGCCTAGCATGGTTGTGGTAGATTCTTCAAATTGCTTCATGAATTCCATTGTTGTTGATGTTCTTTGACATGAAAATCTCCCAAGAATGCTCTATATTTTTCTCTCAATTTTCCTCAATGTGTAGCCTCTTTCACAATATTTTTCCCCCTTTTTCTGTCATGAACTTCCCTTTTTATAACCTCAATTTCGTGCCCTAGCTTTGGGCTCAAGAAATCCCAAAATTATGGAAAGAATTAAAATAAGGAAATTTTTGACTGGAAAGTTACGGCCGTGACTTTTACTTTACGGACGTAAAACGATTTCTGCATATTTTCCTTAAATTGAGGTTATGGCCGTGACATGTCCCTTTACGGCCGTAACTGTGTTTCTGCACATTTTTCACCCTTTGAAGGTTACGGCCGTAAATCCTCCTTTACGGCCGTAAACGTGTTTCTACTTATTTTCTTCTTGATTCATCATACTTTTACCGCCGTGACTGTAGCGCCCCGAGTTCCGTATACCCGATTCACTACGTCATTTTCTGTCTAAATTTTTCGAATAATATTTTTGCGGAAGAAATAATTGAAATTCATTTTTGGCAACATTAAATAAACTGTAATGGCCGATAAAATTGAAACATTTATGAAACCATTTGAAATAGTAAATCGAACCATTAATTTTGTAAAGAAATTGACAATGTCATAATTTCTCAAATAAATGAACTTCTCTAAATTATTCGATTGTTTGGAAAAATACGGAAATCATTAACGTCAAACTTTCAACCGTTTAACGATTATTGCCACCATCATTCATCGCTCGCCACCGTCTCCGAAATCTGCAAAACTGTTAAAAAGTAGGGTGAGTATTTCATGGGGGAAATACTCAGTAGACTCATCGCAAATTAATTTAATTTATAAGATGATTAAACACATAAATCCCGGCTCTTTATAAAACGGGCATTGATAGAGCTTCTTTATAAAACGGCTCTTGATAAAACTCATATTGTGCATTACAGCACGGGACATATTTTGCAAATCATAGGCTCTTTGAAATTAGCTCTTTGAAAACAGCTCTTTGAAAACCATATACTTATAAAACACATTTTAATTATGCCAAGCATAATTTTCTTTTGAAAGCATAGGGATCCTTTTCATCATAACATAGGATAAGATCGAAATCCTCATAAACATAAGAATTTTACCGAACTTCGGTGGCAAGAATTCTTATGTAGTAAGTATACCAAGCATAATTTTTGAAATTCATAGGGATCAATTGCATCATAACATAAGATAGGATCGAAATCCTCATAAACATATGCGACAGGAAATTTACCGAACTTAGGTGGCAAATCCTCATAAACATATGGAAACATAGGAATTTTACCGAACTTCGTGGCAAATCCTCATAAACATAGGAGACACAAGAATGTTACCGAACTTCGTGGCAAGAATTCTTATGTGTAGCGCTACTAAAACTCCGGTCCCCTTAACATATCATAACTTATCATATGGGACCCATAACAATCTTGGTAGATTGATTTCATAGAAATGATCCAAAAAAAAAATTTTCGTGAAGCATAGGGTATACTTACTTTTCGTAAAAACATAAAGTATATTTTCTTTTCATAAAAACATACTTACTTTTCATAAAAACATAAGGTATATTTACCTTTCATAAAAACATACTTGCTTTTCTTAAAAATTGACTTTCACAAGTCACATGACATTCATATGAAATCATAATTTAAATCAATTAATAAGTGCGAGTCTACCTCAAATCCGACGAGTGCAAAGTTGAGCGGGAATGACTTCAATTTCTTTAAATTCTCCGTACGCTTCGTCTTAGCCAATAAGTCATTTTAGTCTATCGAATATATAGTTCAAAATGATAAATTATAATTTGAGGACTAAAATTGATGTTTTGAAAGTTGAGGGACTAAAATGAATACTTTTGAAAGTTCAGGGACTAAAATAGATATTTTGAAAGTTGAGGGACTAAAATGAATACTTTTAAAACTTGGGGTTAAAATCAAATTAATAAAATCAGCAGGGACTGAAATGATAAGTTTGAAGCTAAAAGGGCTGGAAAAACTCATTTAAAACTTAAGGGCTGAAATTGATAAGTTTAAAAGCTGAAAGGACTGAAATAAAACCTTTTTAAAACATAAGGACTGATTTGAAATAACTTTAAAACTTCAGGGACTGAAATGATCACTTTTCAAACTTAGGGCTAATTTGCAAATTCTGAAAATAAAAATTATAATATCAATTCTTTACTCCTCTCTCTCATTCGTTCGTCTGAAAACAGGGGAGAGCGCGGCGGTTCAACCGGAGGAAAAAGGAGTCTCCAGCCGTCTGAAACCGAAGCTAGGGTTCGCGGTTCTTCCGACCAAAAATCCGGTTAAGATGGCGGCGGTCAAGGTGAGTAACTGGGCTTCATCTATTTCTTGGTTTGGGTTTTTATTTTGGATGATTGATTTGGGACTAGGTTTGGGATTCGGTTGGGTGTCCAACTGAAGGGCAGTGTGCGATCGGTGGTTTTGACATTGATGATGATGATGCTGATTGTTTTGGTTGCAAGTCGATGGTGTAGTGTATGGTGATAGGCAGCAGTTTGTTGGAATGGCTGTGAGTGCAGAGGAGTTGATACTGGAGTTGCTGAAACCATGGTTTGGTAGAGAGGTTTAGGTGGTGGTTTGATTTCTGATGGTGATGAAGATGAAGATGGTCATGGTTGCTGTTTGATTCGGTGATGAAGGTGCAGGTTGACATTGTGGTGATGGCTCAAACAGAATTTGGCTGGCCAGATTGCATTGTGGTGGTTCGGACTGTGATTCATTGGTGGTGGATTGATATTGGACGAAATGGCTGTTGGGTGATTGATGATTCAATTTGGTTTTGAATGGCAGTGGCGGATTGATATAGATTTATTGGTGATGATGATAAATGGCGAGGTGGTGGTCTGAATTGGTTGTAGGCTGGAACCTGGTTAGTGGTTATGGTTGAGGTGCTGTAGGTGGTGATTATAATGGAGGAAAAAGGGAAAAATAATTGAGTGGAAACATCATGAGAATGATTTATTCTATTTTTTTGTTATTGAAAATGGGGGTGGCCGATGATGATGATAAAGAGAGGTAGGGAAATGTGAGTTGTGCCATGTGATGTGGAAAGAAAAGCAACTTGTGAGGTTGGCCGTGAGTTGGAGTTGTAGTTGATGATAATGATGGTGTTGGAGAATATTAGGTGTAAAGGTGGGGAAAAATATAAAACGACGGGTGTGATTAGATTTAGGTTAAATAGGCTTAATTTAGGATACTTAACTAAAATTGAACTAACTTTGATTTGAAAATGTATTTAAAACTGATATATTTTGGACTGAAAAATATATTTGAGAATAAATAAATTTTGAAATAAAATTGAAATACGTATTTGGACTTGAAATAATTTGAATAAGGATCATTGGGATATTTTAATAAATTTGGAATTCAAAATGATTTTGAAAATAATACTTTGAATAAATAATTAAAATAACATAATTTTAGAAATTCGGATTTTAATTTAAAATCGAACAAATTCGATATTTCTTGACTTGGCTAGACGAATTCGTCGCGGCGTTAACTTCAAAATAATAGGTGAAATAGTAGCGACACAATTTTCAAAATATTAAAATAATTATAAAATTGCGTAAAAATTCTGGGTCGCTATAATCTTACCCCCTTAAAATAATTTCGTCCTCGAAATTAAACTTACTTGATCTTATGATTTCTGAATACTCAATCAGAATCTCATCTTCTTCTTCTCTTATGTAGCATCATCGCTACCATATTTAACCCAACCATATTTAACCCACTGGACTTTGACTAAATGCATCACTTTGTTTTCTCAAGAACATGGACTTTTCTATAGACATATGTGTCTACTCAAAAATTCTTCTGAATCGTATGTGACTGAAAGTTCACTATTCTTTGAATTCCATTTTTATGAACCCAAAACAACATAACTTATTCATAGATGATCAACTTATTTCATAATCTCAATACATCATCACCTTCAATTATCATCATCATATCATTCCTTACAATTTTCTATTATACCTTTATATTCATCTAACCTTACGTTCATCATCATTATCTCACATAATCCCAAACAACATCATGTCTCTTTACTAATTTCTATAATTCCATAAAAAAAATCTCTTCAAGTTTTCATAAATCTTTACTGATATATCAAACCATAATAATTTGTCATCTCTAAACTTCTTATCATCGAATATTCCAAAAAAATAATCAAAGAATTACCTGAATATTCTCTTTACGTAATATACCCAAACATATCAACCTAATATCATCAACTTATTTTTCCAATATTTGCAACCCAAAATTCAGTAAACAAATATCTTCCAAATAACTAAGATTCTTTACTTAAATGTCACCACATTTCCTGCAAAGTATTTCTTTCACTTATACATACTTATGAATTCTGATTCAATATGGTCCTTATTTCTCTTTCACGTATTCCCGTATCATCTCACTATACCTTGATTATTATACCAAAAATATCAGTACCAAAATCCAATAAAATATTACATATCTCCAATCTTATCATCAAATTTTCTTTTGTCGAGAAAAATGACAGCGCATTAACTCTTGTTCCCACTTTTCATTTTTCTATTCCATACTTTAAATCATACATCAAGTACTCGGTACCAAATACTCATTCTAGCTGAGAGCTAAGATACTAACTTAAAACAGCATCACAAGGATCAAATATGTTATTCTCAAACTTAAGAAACTTCACTAATTTCCCAAATCTGAAATTAAAAATTAAAATTTTCTATTCTCCCAAACTTCAATTCATATCACACTTTATGAACAATACTCTGATTAATCTTATCACCATTAAATAAGACTTCTGTAAATCATATAAGATTCCTCATCAAATTTGCTTAACCCAAAGATACAATCCCATAATTTAAAATCACACAACCGATCATCTCAGATTTTCCATTATTGTAGCCAAAATATTTACTCACTTCAAAAGTACAACCAATAATAATTAATCGAAACTGTATCACTAAATCTTTAAATAAACCCATATATTATGACTAAAAATGAAAATTCTCAATCGTAGATAATATTTCACCATAATGCAATAAACCATCAAAATAAGATCATCAAACTCAATATTCACACGATTCTTCCCTGGATAACCATAACATTCCTTAACCGTCTAGTCGTCATATCTATCACGTACCTTATACGTCAATCTGATCACTAATATAATATATCAATTTCTTAGACTAAAAAAAATCTTGAATTCTACCATGGTCCCTCTTCTGAACACCATTCCAAAATAAGTCATCACTGTAAAATCTTATCCCTATTTTCCTCAAAATTCATATCCTTATAATACTCTCCAATACAAGTGATCATTCCTTACAAGTGATAAATCCATTCCCAAGAATAATTAAGATTCTTCCCAATAATGCCATTATACTTGTCTTCACTCGTCTTTCAAAATATAACTTATCATTTACTCAATCTTGCTTATGAACTTGCAATTCTAAACTCAATTCTCTTAGTGATTGCATACCATACTATGCTCTTATTTCCAAACGATAAAATTCGAGGCAGAGTTTCCTTTGAAATTTGGACTTATCCAAATCGTAAGTATACTTCATAACTCACAATAATAAATAACTCCACATTTGATCACAACGATCTAAAAATATTGAAAATGATTCCAACACTTCAATATCATCAAAAATATCCCATAATTCAATTCATAATTCCTCAACATAACAATTTCAAATTATATTTTTCAATATCACAATATCACTTCCTTCCATACCTTAATGGCTCAAAAGATTACTCATACTTATAAATATATGCCATAAATCATATTCCCAAAATATTCACAAGGCCAAACTTCATAATAAATTTCTCTTCAAAATAGAGGAAATAATTCACTTACTCAACATAATATCCATTACTTAATTCTCAAAATATTCACATAGGGTATACTCAACATAATATCCATTACTTAATTCCCAAAATATTCACATAGGGTATACTTACTTTTCGTAAAAACATAAAGTATATTTTCCTTTTAATAAAAACATACTTACTTTTCATAAAAACATAAGGTATATTTACCTTTCATAAAAACATACTTGCTTTTCTGAACACCATTCCAAAATAAGTCATCACTGTAAAATCTTATCCCTATTTTCCTCAAAATTCATATCCTTATAATACTCTCCAATACAAGTGATCATTCCTTACAAGTGATAAATCCATTCCCAAGAATAATTAAGATTCTTCCCAATAATGCCATTATACTTGTCTTCACTCGTCTTTCAAAATATAACTTATCATTTACTCAATCTTGCTTATGAACTTGCAATTCTAAACTCAATTCTCTTAGTGATTGCATACCATACTATGCTCTTATTTCCAAACGATAAAATTCGAGGCAGAGTTTCCTTTGAAATTTGGACTTATCCAAATCGTAAGTATACTTCATAACTCACAATAATAAATAACTCCACATTTGATCACAACGATCTAAAAATATTGAAAATGATTCCAACACTTCAATATCATCAAAAATATCCCATAATTAAATTCATAATTCCTCAACATAACAATTTCAAATTATATTTTTCAATATCACAATATCACTTCCTTCCATACCTTAATGGCTCAAAAGATTACTCATACTTATAAATATATGCCATAAATCATATTCCCAAAATATTCACAAGGCCAAACTTCATAATAAATTTCTCTTCAAAATAGAGGAAATAATTCACTTACTCAACATAATATCCATTACTTAATTCTCAAAATATTCACAAGTCACATGACATTCATATGAAATCATAATTTAAATCAATTAATAAGTGCGAGTCTACCTCAAATCCGACGAGTGCAAAGTTGAGCGGGAATGACTTCAATTTCTTTAAATTCTCCGTACGCTTCGTCTTAGCCAATAAGTCATTTTAGTCTATCGAATATATAGTTCAAAATGATAAATTATAATTTGAGGACTAAAATTGATGTTTTGAAAGTTGAGGGACTAAAATGAATACTTTTGAAAGTTCAGGGACTAAAATAGATATTTTGAAAGTTGAGGGACTAAAATGAATACTTTTAAAACTTGGGGTTAAAATCAAATTAATAAAATCAGCAGGGACTGAAATGATAAGTTTGAAGCTAAAAGGGCTGGAAAAACTCATTTAAAATTTAAGGGCTGAAATTGATAAGTTTAAAAGCTGAAAGGACTGAAATAAAACCTTTTTAAAACATAAGGACTGATTTGAAATAACTTTAAAACTTCAGGGACTGAAATGATCACTTTTCAAACTTGGGGCTAATTTGCAAATTCTGAAAAAAAAAATTATAATATCAATTCTTTACTCCTCTCTCTCATTCGTTCGTCTGAAAACAGGGGAGAGCGCGGCGGTTCAACCGGAGGAAAAAGGAGTCTCCAGCCGTCGCAACACCGGCGTAGGGTGGCGGTGAGTGGCGATGTGCAATTAGGATAGTTTCTGGGCTGATTTGGGGCGATTTAAGGTGAAACCGAAGCTAGGGTTCGCGGTTCTTTCGACCAAAAATCCGGTTAAGATGGCGGCGGTCAAGGTGAGTAACTGGGCTTCATCTATTTCTTGGTTTGGGTTTTTATTTTGGATGATTGATTTGGGACTAGGTTTGGGATTCGGTTGGGTGTCCAACTGAAGGGCAGTGTGCGATCGGTGGTTTTGACATTGATGATGATGATGCTGATTGTTTTGGTTGCAAGTCGATGGTGTAGTGTATGGTGATAGGCAGCAGTTTGTTGGAATGGCTGTGAGTGCAGAGGAGTTGATACTGGAGTTGCTGAAACCATGGTTTGGTAGAGAGGTTTAGGTGGTGGTTTGATTTCTGATGGTGATGAAGATGAAGATGGTCATGGTTGCTGTTTGATTCGGTGATGAAGGTGCAGGTTGACATTGTGGTGATGGCTCAAACAGAATTTGGCTGGCCAGATTGCATTGTGGTGGTTCGGACTGTGATTCATTGGTGGTGGATTGATATTGGACGAAATGGCTGTTGGGTGATTGATGATTCAATTTGGTTTTGAATGGCAGTGGCGGATTGATATAGATTTATTGGTGATGATGATAAATGGCGAGGTGGTGGTCTGAATTGGTTGTAGGATGGAACCTGGTTAGTGGTTATGGTTGAGGTGCTGTAGGTGGTGATTATAATGGAGGAAAAAGGGAAAAATAATTGAGTGGAAACATCATGAGAATGATTTATTCTATTTTTTTGTTATTGAAAATGGGGGTGGCCGATGATGATGATAAAGAGAGGTAGGGAAATGTGAGTTGTGCCATGTGATGTGGAAAGAAAAGCAACTTGTGAGGTTGGCCGTGAGTTGGAGTTGTAGTTGATGATAATGATGGTGTTGGAGAATATTAGGTGTAAAGGTGGGGAAAAATATAAAACGACGGGTGTTATTAGATTTAGGTTAAATAGGCTTAATTTAGGATACTTAACTAAAATTGAACTAACTTTGATTTGAAAATGTATTTAAAACTGATATATTTTGGACTGAAAAATACATTTGAGAATAAATAAATTTTGAAATAAAATTGAAATACGTATTTGGACTTGAAATAATTTGAATAAGGATCATTGGGATATTTTAATAAATTTGGAATTCAAAATGATTTTGAAAATAATACTTTGAATAAATAATTAAAATAACATAATTTTAGAAATTCGGATTTTAATTTAAAATCGAACAAATTCGATATTTCTTGACTTGGCTAGACGAATTCGTCGCGGCGTTAACTTCAAAATAATAGGTGAAATAGTAGCGACACAATTTTCAAAATATTAAAATAATTATAAAATTGCGTAAAAATTCTGGGTCGCTATAGTGACTTTATTTCCTTATGGCCGTAACCTTATTTTCACCTAAGTCCCCAAACTTCAGTTTTAAATGCATTTTGGTCCTTTTTTCTTCTTTTCTCTTCTTTTATGATCCTATACAATATAAAACATAAAATGCATTAATAATACTTAGATAGAATCACATTATTGCTTATTCAAGGATATCAGTGCATAAAATAAACGTAAATATAACACTTATCAAATCCCTCCCTCACCCCCCACCCAAAAAAAAGAAGACTTTAGGCATCGATTTTTACAACCGACGAGTAAAGTCAAGACATTACGCATCAGCATATATATTGCCTCTACAACCGACGAATATTTCCTATTACAACCGACACGAATGAGTCCTTCTGTACTAGTTCTATCCCCTATTGGACTTTGTGACGATTAAATAACATTTATTGAATTCCTACTCTTTCGAACATCAAGACAATCACGTAAAAGCTGACTAAACAATTGCATAACAATAAAAGCACTATTTAATTGCATCAAACCCATAAACTGTGTAAATTAAATAATAAGTCAAAACATTGAATCAATAATTAAAACTTCATCAAAATCCTAACACAAGAAATCTAGCCTGGAAACATGATTAAAGACAATTCACAAGAAAAATGAATAGAAGTCATCCCGTTCATCTCCTTGATCCTTGTTCTTCAATCTTGAATTTGGCCTTTAATGGATCCCCTTGGCAATTCGACAGCTTTTGGCATCAATTTCACAAGTTGGGAACCCCTAATTTCGTGTTCCAAGTCTGGTATTTATAGATATGCTCGAAGTCTAGGTTAAAAAGATGAAAATTTTAATTGAAATCCACGCAAAAAAAACTCATTAGTCGGCCCAACCAGACAACGAGGCGACTGCACGATACAATTTGGCGTGACAGCACGGTTGTAACAATTTCGGCTCTATTCTGTTTTTATACGGTATTGCAATAGCATGGATTTTACACCATGAAACCGCATGGTTATAAATTTTCCATGCAATTTTCTTTTTTTCACTTGCTACAATTTGGTCCTCAAACCTTTATTGCACCTCAGTCCATCAACTTCCAATTGAGTCCCCAAACTTTTGATTTATCCAAATTTTATTCTTTCATTCACTTTTTTTTTTCCCAATTTGGTCTTCGATTGACTTCATCAGCTCTTGATTTTCATACTTCGTCATTTTTATTATCCAATATGCTTGTTTTTGCTCCAATTCCTTTACTTTCTCGACTTTGAGATTATTTCTGAAATATAAACACATACTGACAAGATAAATAGCAAATATTCTTAAACAAACAAATAAAATCCTACTTTTAGGATAGAAATAAGTGTATAAAATACACTTATCAATAATCTTCACCTTGATCTTCAAATGTCCCTACTCTCTCTCTCTTTCACGGTTGTAGAATACTTAGTGCATTTGGCTAATCTTCCATCATCTATGTTTTTTCTGCATTTCCAGTTTCTGGGAAAATGCTGTTTATTTCGATTGGGCATGGGGCATGATCCTATTTCAATAGCAATTAGCAGATGTTAGATATGAGCTATAGGGGTGACATGTGGCCCTGTAGGTAATTTTTTAAAAATATTCGAATATTTCTATAGGGACGACATTGTCGCTCCTATAGGTTCATATACTTTTAGGGGCGAAGATTGTCGTTCCTAATGATCAATTGCAACTAGCCTATCGGGGCGACATGTTAGGGGTGTCGGTGTCGCCCCTATGTAACTTTAGAGGTGACATTTGTAGCTATAGGCGCGACAAAAGTCGCCCCTATTACTCCCGATTCTTGTAGTGTTATACAGTCCATGAGAATAGCATTAGTCTCAATATTTGCTCTCCCTTTAGTTAATGGTACTTAATTGGGTATTGGGGTATTGAGCAATCTTGAAATCGAAGAATGCTGTCAAAAATTATCTGCGCTAATCAATAATTAATTACAACCAAGACACATGCCTCGCGCGGCCAGACACTAATATTTCAATAGTATTTGCTTGCTTAGTGGAGTCAGTTTAATAACCCAGATGCTTTTTCCATACTCTTTAAAGGCGTGATTGAGTGACAGGTGAACCAATGCTTGCTTCCCAACCATCCTAACCTGTATTTATTTATTTATTTCAAACAATCTAATTAACCAGGAGGAAATGGAATCAGGTCTTTGAAGTTATTACAACAAAAGGGTGTGTTCAGAATCACGCTTTTACAAAGGCGTGCCAGCTAAGCCTTCAAAATCACACTTGACATTATTGATGCTCTCTTTAATTTCCAGCAGTTTAGCCTGCAAAGAAGCAACTTCACGATTCTTCGTCTCTTTAGTTGATCTGGCAACTGAAAGCTTTTCTTGCAAGTTCCTTATATGTTTGTTTATCTCACCAATCTCTTCATCCACCTTATTTATCTCTAGATTATGCTCAACAATTTGGCCATTAATTTCTTCTAACTTGCCCATAAGTGTTCCCTGCCTTTCTTTCACTGATCCCAAGCCAGTAATGCGATCACACACTGCCACAACATCAAATCTGTGCCTTTCCAAGTGCTACATACAATAGCCTTGACAACACCACTGGAAGACGCATGGAAGCTAAATTTTGCTGCCTTTGTCCCTAATGAGCTCACGCATGGGGAGCGGGATATGTCCTTCACGATCATCGTGATTATTTAAAGCAGCTCGAGCAGTGACATTATCAAATGATTTCAGCCACCTTGGAACGAAAGTTGTGCTCTAAAGTTAGGTCTACGAGAAGTCATAGTACAATGGGAGTGAAGTAAAAGTGGCTCTTCATTATTAAGTTGTGGCTCTTCATCTGCACATGCGTGAATCGTGCAAATGTGGTGCAGTGACAAATAGGTAGAGAAGTAAGTTTGGATCATAAATCGTTGATTTCAAAATTTAAAGATCAGAGAAATAATAAATACAATTGGATTAGACAAAAGTGGAAGTTTTATTCATAGTTGAAGCCTGCCAATTGATTACTTTTATGTAGGAAAACTAATGACATGCTTAGTAAAGAAAAATGTTAGAAATAATAATTAACAATGAAATAAATATAAAAATTTAGAAAGTAACTGATTATTCCGGTCTTGCAAAATTTCTATAATCCTCCATGAACTTCCACCGCTTGATTTTTGGTGGTTATATACTCCATTATTTTACCTATTAAAAATTGACATGTCCAATTCCCCTTAGAGTCATTAATATTAGCTCTTGAATCTTATATTATCATTGTTATGCTCAAAGGAAATAAATATACAATTTACTTGTTCAAGCGGCAGATTATGAAAAATGTTATAATATATGGTTAAGCATAACAATATAAAGGTCATTGTTCACTCTAATATAGAAAATTAATTCGTTACAGTTGAAAAACTGAAGAAATGTTCAAAATAAAATGATTTTTTAATTTTATCCCAGAATAATTTTATTCACAAATAAAAATTCAAAAATAGTTTCGAGGTTAATCTAGAACTGAAAGTACAAAGCTTGAATCTCTGAAATTGTACAAGTGGAAATGTATGATCTGGGAAGGCTTACTTATCTTATAGTTTAGGGACTTTATTCATCTTTCGTTTCATTGCTTGTTGTTTTGTATGGTTCGATAATACCGCTTATCCTAGGGAGTTTTAAGGACCTACTAGATTAGAAGCTACTCAAGCTCAAGCATTTGCTTTTCCAGTTAGAGACCAACATCATTGGGCTGAGTATTCAACTTTTCAAAGTCTTCATAAGAATGGATCAAGGAGAAATTGTTCATGGCCATTATGGGGAAATCACATACGAAGGAGATAATTACATTAATATATAAAAAATCGAGATCTGGTGAATTGAAAAATAAATCTTTATTTGTTCTACCTCCTACTTTTTACGAAGAGATGAATCTTTTTCTCGAAGGATCAGAAAAAATGTGTCTGGATCTCAACTTTTGTATTCAACAAAACTATCTATATATAAAAAGAATTAAATAGAACAACTTTGACCTTATCAACTTTTTCCCAAAAAAGGGGGTTGACAAGAATATATTTGAACATCAATTTGGAAGAGATGATGGAGGCAGGAGGTGCATTTCACCATCTTGATTCATAATAAATATGTTTTCAAACCTTCTCTTTAAAATCCCATTTTCATGAATACATATAGAGATTATTATAATTAAAATAAGTTCTTTCAAGTAAGTTATAGTTTAGACTTGATTTTATATGAGAAGTCACAATCAACTTTATAAATATCAACTTGTTAATAGTATTTGTACCATCTATGATTTGTATATTGATCAAAAGTTCAACCCTTGTAGCACATTGAGTGTGATTTAATACGATATACAGTTTGAGCACAATATTGACATATTAATTCTAACTAATGCCAGTAATTAAGTGTTTCTCCAGAAAGAATTTAATGAGTGCAAAAGTTATATTTTCTCTATACTTTAGAAAAATTCACATACAGGTCATGATATGCAATTATAGAAAGTCATGGGGTATTACAGATCACTTGAGCTAGCTCTTCTACCCACTTTTATTTTTCCTATTCTTCCCAAATCCTAGTTGTACATTTGAAATCAAGTGTTGATTTCCGTACGCAACATGTGTGGACGATATGCGTCCGTGAACAACAAAATCATGTATATATACAAGAGTTCATTTAATATTTTGCATTATAATATAGTTGGATGGTGTGTTCCTAAACAAGTGGAATTGATTTTTAAGCGTGTGGATTGTGCTTCAAATGACATTACATATTTACAGTTATTAATCCAAGCAGTTATGAAATTTGGAATAAGTTTATAAATTTATCACAGTACCCTTGTTTTAAAATTACTCTACAAATTTTGTTACAAAACTATGTTTACATTAGACATAAAGTTTCGAAATCTTTATTAGATAGAAAAAGACATTAACATATAGCATATGTTGTTTCAGAAACCAATTATAGAACAATCTTGATCTATATACGTAATTAGTATATTAACATGCGTGCACACATGACATACGCACATATATCCTTCCCTATTCTTTAATAAACTACTATTCCACAGAATTAGAACTCAGAGAAAAATGTTGCAAGTAAATCTAGTAATTAGCAAGGAGTTAGTTCAAGGACCAGCAAAAAATGCTGCTGTTAATTATGATCACGGCTGTAGCTCCGATTTTTTGAGGCCTGAGGCGACTTTTAGGAACTGGGCCCCGTCGTTGTAAGCATTCAATTTTTGCATTTTATTTTATTTTTTATTTTACATAACCAACTTTGTTATTTAAAACTTATCAATAAAATTAAATATATATATTTGAGAAATATCCTAGCTAGTATATAATTTTATTAATATTTCAAAACAACTATTACAAATTCAGGGAAGGGGGGGTGGGGGGGGTGGTTGGGGATGTAGCTTTACCTCCAATACTACCAAGCATAAATCAATAAACCAACAGCAATTAAAACATCAGCAAAAAACAATAGCAAACTACTCTACAGATCAATTCAAGATTACAGAGAGTGGAGCAGTCCTTAAAACAGAATCCTTAGCCTCTGATGTTTGTAAACCCAGTTTTGTCCATGTGAACTTCTGCCTTCCCTTCCCCTTCAATGTCTCTAGCAATAAATTCAATAAATCTCTTTTCTTTGTATCCCGTATTAGCAAGCCAATCAGCCACTCGGTTGCCTTCCCTCCATATGTGAGTGAAAATATACAGAATTTATGTTGCTTTTGAAGTGTTTGATGGATTCTAAAATCTGTTGGATCTTTCAAGAATCATTATCTTCTGTGTTGATCAGGTCAACACGGAATTTAGAGTCAGATTCAATAATACGTTTAGGTAGTGCAGGTCATGGCAGATTTGAAGACCTTTTGCAACGGCTTGAGTTCTGTTTAAGTAAAATGGAATTGAAAATTTCACATATTTGCTGTGAACGAAATAGTGTGGAAGATTGGTTTACAAATCAAGATATTGTTGAAAAGAAATCCAAGATTTTGAAATATGAGGAGATCAAAGGAAGAGTTAGAGGATTAATTAGACTTAAGCAAATTGCCTCGCCATCTATATGATTTAAAGCCTAGTTAGTTTTGAATCTAGACAGGCTTTATCATGTATTGCATTGTTTGTAAATTGTGTTTAAGATTCTTGATGAGTAGATTGTATTTTAGTAATACTTTGTAATTATAAGTGGAGGTAAGGCATACAAGGCCCGCTCATTTTGTTGTAATTTTTCCAATTTGATCGATAAAATGCGTATCCTAGGCTACTTTACAATAAATAAATAAAATGTCATTAGTTTTCGTACATAAAGTTGTTTCACTGTAATCAATTTGCAGGCTGCAACTATGAATAAAACTTCCAGTTTGGTCAAATCCTGCTGTATTTATTATTTCTCAGATCTATAGATTTTGAAATCAACGAGTTATGATCCACACTTACTTCTATACCCATTAATTGTCGCATCCACCATGTTTGCACAATTTGTGTGCACTTGTAGATGAAGATCACCTACAAATTAGTGCACTTGTAGATGAAGATCCAGACAGCGGCAAGGGTGGCAGACTGCTCATGTTGGATCCACTGGGTTTTCAATTTTATTTTACTCATTATTTTTTTGCCCAAACTGGGCTGTAAATCAAAAATGAAAATGCACTGAATATATAGTGTAAAATCAATCCCCTGTACTGCTTTTTGACTATATACTGATTTAAATTCTCTCCGCTCTTTTCTCTATATATGTATGTTTATTTATGTATTTGGGGATGTGAACGACATGGCTGTGTGGGGACTGGGATCGGAGGCTGGGAATAGTGTAATTCATACTTTGGATTTCTGTCCAATCTTGTAGCTTCGACGATGCATTGTGACTCTGACGGCTTTGGACTCCATGCCACGAGCCATTTTCTCCAATGACACGCCTTTAAATTGCACGTACCTTTTCCGGCTCGTAAAAGTTAAAGGATTCAGGAATTTTTTACAAGGGAAATTTAGACCCAGGCTTCTAACCAGTGAATATTTCAGTCCACAAACTACATTTGCAGCGACATTAGATTGTGCTTTCATACTTGACCTACACATTCACTCAGTCAAGGTGGTAAATCAGCATGTTGACAGGTTCTAGCGGCAGATTATGAAATGTGATAAAGTATAGTTAAGCATAGTAATCTATATCTTTATAATATATAAAAGTTGGATAGTTCTTAAAAACATTTTTCGTATTAAAATTATCATTTAATTATTATTATTTTTTTTGTCGTTCTTAGTATTATGTGTAACCATCAATATAAAAATTGTGTTTTAATTATTAATGGTCAAATCATTTGTTATTTTTAATATTAAAAATCATATTTTTTGAAATATATATGTGGTTGAAAAAATGCCCTCCTTATAAATAATTTATAAAAAAAAGTTATTGAATGAAGGCTAATATTTAATAATTAATGCTTTAATTTCTTTCTAGTTAATAATATCAATAGAATGATTCATTCTTAATTTTAATAAATTTTTAAAGATTATGGGGTATAAAATTTTTCGTATAATTTTGTGATCTCCAACTTTACTCGGTTGGCATATCATGATAATTATGAGATTTTCAAATTATTAGACTTTGATTTTTTTGAGAATTAATTTTTTGAAAAAGTGATTTTTTAAGAATGTATAGTTAAAAGTAGTACGAAAAATTGTAAAAATAATTTTTTAAAGAATGTTAAGAATGAATGTTCAAAAAAATTGATTCTTAAAAAATCAATTCCATATTGGTAAGTAATAAAATATTATGTCTTGTGGGTTAATCACCCCCACCGCTTTTATGAATCGACATGTATAGATCAAACTAACATTTCATATTGCTTAATTTGCTACATTCATTTAAATATATGACCACAAGTATTTAATTTGTAATATTAAAGTAAATATGAAATGAAATATTTGTTTAATAAATTTAAATATCAAATATTGTAATAAGATAGTTAGTACCAATTCTAATAGTACTATTCGAATAGTGATAAATTATTTGTGATAATCTAGAAATTATATTTTGAAAAGATTAATTACATCAATAATCATTAAAATTGAATAATTACGCAAATGAGTTATGCAAGTGGTCATTGAAGTGTTTTTTTTTTTTTTTTTTTTTTTAAGTAGTAAGTTACTTAAGTTCCTAACTATTATAATTGTGGCAACTTAGTAAAAAAAAAAAAAATGCCCCTATTAAGTACACTTTATTCAAACCCCCAATTTTTTAAAAATCATTTTCAACTAACATTCTATAACTAATCTACATATAAACAATAAAAAAAAAAAATCATACTTTTTAACTGCTTATTGTACCAAAATTTACTGCTACAACATTATTTGAAATAATGCATCTCAAACAGGAGCTTAAGTATACATTCTCCACAAAAAATGTAATACATAAAGGGAGAACACTTCCCAAAAAATATATTGACCCATTTTCATGTCTAAAACACATTTTCTAAAATGGTAATTAGTAGTATTAATTCACTATTTATTATTCATTTTGGACAAAAATCAAATTTAAAATAATCAAATTGAATGCAGATTTTTAAATAGCAACATTTTTCAGGTCCCAAAATTTCTTGGTCCATCTTTCCCTCTTGAAAATCAATTACAATTTTTTTTAAAAATTAATAAATTTTTTTTTTTATAAATATCATATAAATATTTTTATTTAAAAATAGAAAATTAAAGAGGATGAAATAAGAGGGTTCATCAATCTATTTTTCTTTTTCTTTTCCTTTTCGTTTTAATAAAATTCTGAGCGTGTATTACAAATATATCTATTTGTTTTACTTATTACAAATTCTATTTATATGTAATTTTTATTTTCCATTTTATGTTTTAAATCAATTCAAATTACAATATTTAAAGAAATTCCTGGAACGATAAACATACGAATCGTAAAAAAAAATTTTAAAAAATTAAGGTATGTGCAATGTACCTTTGTAATTAATTGGTCTTCCATCGTTTCTCATTTTTAATTAAATATTCATTTCATATGTTAACATATAAATAAATTCAATATATATGAGTAACAAATGATCGTACATCACATGGATGTAACACTAGTAATAATATATAAAAGCAGGTGAATCGTTGCAGGAAAACAGCGTTTATTGTGTTTACACTGCTGCTACTTCCGGCTAATGATGGAATGAGGCTTAATTATAGAATTTTTTTATGGAATTTTTTTTTTTTACTTATTTATTTATTTATTTTTTGACAAATTATCCTAGCTTGAAAATGACAAATTACCCTAGCTTGAAAATCCAAGCCTAGGATAAGATTTTTATTGAATGATCAATCCATGAATCAACAATGAGGGGGGGGGGGGGGAATAGCAATCATAAAACTAACATTATAGTTAACCATCAAACGGTTGAAATATAAAGGGATTTAACACAGACTCAACCAAAAGGATCACTATTGCTTGTGCAATCTGATAGCAGGTATTCTAGCTTTGTCCAATTGAATTAGGCCCTTAACTTCGCCTTTCAGCTCCTCAGGTCGCAGCAACTTGTAGCATTTCTCTTGGTAACCAACATTTGCTATCCAATCCGCCACCTTAACTACAAGAATTTTACATTCCGCACTCAAATTAATTTTGTAGGGAAAATTTTTTATTTGCGGGGAAAACCTTTTCGAGACAAAAAAACAAATTGTTGGGTTGTAGGGTCTTTCGTAGCGCAAACATCTAGGAAAAGGTATTAGACGACAAAGATTTAAATTTTGTGAGCTAAAGTCTCTCCCTACAAACTATTTGGAGACAAATGCGATTTGTCGCTTAAGTTATTTCCCGACAAAATTATTCGTCTGCTAAAGTTAGTTTGACCTACGACATAAGCTCCGTGGACGTAAGATAAAAATTGAATCGTACATTTCCCTACAAAACTTTTTTTGTGTTGAAAAATATTTGTAGGCCTAGTCCTACATTTCCGTACCAAAACAATTTGTAGGAAAACATATATGTGATATTGTTTAGCCCAATAATTATAAAATTTTAGGGAGAAATTTAATCCTTTTAAAAAATTTATTTTTTATTTATATTACATACTTTTTGTTAACCTTATTGAAAATAAAATAAAGATGCAAAAAGACAATAAATTAAACTAATTAAACATTTCATCAATGTCAGTCAATATTTAAACCCAAAATAATAATTTACCAAAATCTACAAATAAAAATCATCCAAAATAGCAAACATTCTTTCTAAATTAGACGTTACTCATCGTCACCAAAGTAGTTCTCATCGAAACCATTCTCTTAGTCCCCAACATCATCATTTTTCTCATTACTTCTCATTTCCATCAATGCCTGGTTCATTTCTTGTTACATATTCATCCACATCGGATTCTGTTATGACAACTACAGAGACATCATCAAAGGCAAAGATATCTCTCTTAGCCAATAACCTTGAGCTATTACCCTTCACCTTGAGATGGTAAAATTCTTGGACAGAACTGCAGAAAGACGGAGCAACAGATATGTAAAATGTATAAACCAGAGAAACAACTTCCATCAAGGCAGATAAAAAAAAAAAAAAACAAAACAGAAAATCCAAAACAAACCTTCCACTGGGCAGATGCTAAGAGGACCCTTGGTCGTATCGACTCTCATAATCATATGCCGCATCTGGCTTCAACTATAACCCGATTAGCTAACTCACAGATAATATACGAACAAATTATTATGAGAAATCAGTGAACTCAACCCACCTACATGGAGGCAATCAGAGTGAATCATCGTTCTTAAATGCAAAACAACGTAAAAATAAATTTGTAAGCGAACCAAAAAGTAATGCAGTGGAAACTTCTAGACGGAAGTGATAAAAATAAAAAAGTTATCGAAAACAAGTCAGTAATATGAGGACACGACTTAAATCAATGTCCCGCATTAAAAATTTGAAATTCTTCTAAGATACAAGTATAAACAAGGCCCGATCCCAAAAAAATAAAATAAAGACGTGAATTCATCCCCTTATATCCATCTGATTTATAGAAAAAATTATAAATAAATTGGAACATATAAGCATACCCTTCAAAGAATTCTTGGCCACGAAATTCAACAGCCTTTTTATGACAAACTTGTGCAGCAGGATCTGCATTAAAACATTGCAAGTAGGCAGCAGGTTCATGTAAACTAGAATACAAGAAAAATTGCAATTGTTATAAGATTACCAAGATTGAAAGAATTCCATCCAATGCCATAACCAATACTACTAAACAGTCCGGTCCAGAAAATTTCTTCTATGATAAGTGACATCAACAAATATCACTGACAATGTTATGACAATTTGTGTAGAGATTACTATCATCATAAACTGAAGGTGCATTACGTGAATATACAACTTGTTTCTGTTGGGAACCCGGGTTGCTCTAATCACAAAAATTGATTTCTTGTGATAGATTATCCCGTTACAGGATTTTCTGTTCTATGTATTTAACTTGGAATAAATAATTTTGCACACAAAAAGGATTTTGAGAAGATTACCTTTGTAGCGTGCTTTACAATAATTTTCATCAACTGCTTCTTGATTCCATCAAAGCTTCAAACCCTCAAGCTTTCCTCGATGTTCTCCAATGGCAGTTGTGCATGTGTGTGGTCACCTTTCTCAAGATCTAGGTTAAACTAGGATTAGGGTTTCTTTGTAAAGAGGAAACACACACTACACACTTTAGTGTGTGTTTCGCCACTTTGCCAATTAGGTTAAGAAAAATAGTCTTTTGTAATATCTTTACACTCCAAAACCCTACCAGGCCTAGTACCATAACCCAGGCCCATTTCTGCACAACCCCATACAGGTAATAAACCTGTATAAACTCATTATAGTGAAGCCACCGAGGGAACCTGATCGGACCCAATTAAACTAAGCTCCAATAAATTAATTATGACCCGATTAACTCTTGATCAGTCAAAATTAATTTATTAATCACGTTTTATTCCACTAAAAGAACGAGATTGCACTCTTAGTAAAATTGAAATTACTGAAACAATTAATCAATAATTATATCCTCTGACTTATCGTTCTTACATGTTACCCCCGTCGATCAACTCAAATATTCGGAGCAAGTTAAAATGACCAAAATGCCCTTCTTCGAATATTCATAAATTCTCAACTCTCATCTTCTGTCTCACAGTTCGATGTGATCCCATCACATCATAGAATTCAACAGTCACTGTCGAATTACTGAGCTCAAATTCAATTGTCCACTAGAAGAACCAATACCTAAAAGGTGACGGATTCCATAATACGAATATATGTTCCTCGTTAGTTCACTTTAATTCCCAAAGTACCGAGATATTGATCAACAATTTGATCTCACCCATTGATACCTCAAAGAACTTCAAGTTAGTAATCGAAGTCCATTATCCGATTTGGATTAAGGTCCCACGTACGATAATCAAGTGAAATTAAATTTGTATGGTCAATGTCACAAATTAATTTCACGTGGTCCCGTCCAATACATTCCAAACGTACTCTCAATTTTATTACCAAAGTCAAAGATAGACTTTAATAAATCGAGACGATCTTATCAAAATAAATTGTCCATATTTATTTACTGATCGTGAACGTTAATTTTAGATCGAATCACAAATTGAGTCTTTCTGCGTTTAACAACTTAAACACTCAATTTGTAATATCAAATCGACCCGTGGACAAACACAACATCATATTAATACAATCAATTAATATTTTACTTTTAAATGTCGTGAATTATACTCTATGGGCATATATAATTTCAACAGTTTCAATTTGAATTCAAGGAAGCTCTAAAATCCCAAACTTGTTCCACTGACCCTAAAAGATATTCAATTTAATAATCAAATCTTTCTATTCAATTGAGAAAAAATACAATGACAAATAAAGGGACATAATAAAGGAAATGACTTTTTTTTCCCAAAACTATCAAGTTGGTTTGGAAGAGAATGCATCGTTATCGAGAAAAGTCAAAACTAACATTCTAATTTAATTTACTAGAGTTTTTACTTCTCTTCCATTATAAAAAGTCAAAACTAGCAAGAATCTAGTCCAACTAACAATTCACAAAGATAATTTCAATTAGCATCCTAATTTATCTTTACTAGTATGCATTTAACAATTACCCATACATAATAATTCATGCCATTCTACCCATCCTTGCACCAGTAAAAGCACCTATGCATTTGGGTGATAAATCACATAACCCATATTCGACAGAAATAATGAACACTTTCAAATACCATTCATCATTAGATAAGTTAAATATCCATATACATCATTATATATTCATATTGGTGTGTGTGAACCAGTGTGAGTTCGTGTGCATGCGTTGCGTGTGTGTCGCGGTGTGTGTGTGTGTTGTGCGATGTGTGTGTGCAGCGTGTGTGGAAGGGAGGGAAAAGGGAGGGTGTCTTACCGCAGTGGTGGTGGCCTGTGGTGTCAGCTGGAAGCGAGAGAGAGGGGTGCTACCGGAGGGAATCAGGGTGAGGAAGAAAGTTGCGATGCACGTGAATATGTTTGTGATAGTACAATAAAATTTAAATACAAAATGTTATTGAATTCATAACTTAAAAAAAACAAAAACTACTCAGAATACGAAATGCAACACGTGCAAAACTAATTGAAATAAGAAATCCTGACCTTTATTTGAATATTTTTCCTTTTTTTAATTGTTTTTCTTTTTTTTTTTAAAAAAAAATTATTATTTATTTTTTTGTTGAACTTTCTTGATCTAAATAACTTATTTTTATCTAATTTTTATATGTTAAAATAGTTTTAAATACAATGTAATATATATAAAAAAAAAGTTAACCATAAACACTACAAGATTTTTATATTCCGCATACAAAATAAATTTGTAGGGAAATGTTATTATTCGTGGGGAAAGACCTTTGCAGACTAATTTTTTTTGTAGGGACATTTGTGACGCAAACATCGTGGGGAAAGGTATTAGAAGACAAATTTTTGAAATTTGTCACCTAAAGTTTCTCCCTACAAATCCTTTAGAGACAAATTTAATTCATCGTCCAAGTTCTATCCCAACAAATGCATTTGTCTACCAAAGTTAATTTAACCTACGAAATAGATTTTGTAGGATACAAAGCAAATCGTGTTTTTCCCTACAAATAAATGTTTGTGTCAAGATCCTTTAAGTAGCCTATGAATATATTATTTGTCACCACAAAGATAATTTAATAGGGAGAAATTAAATTAGTTTTATATTTTTATTTTTCTTATATATATATATATATTTACCTCATTTGAAAAAATGTAAAGATGCCGAGACAATAAATTAATTGTCACAATCAATATTACTCATGAACATGAAATCCAAAATATTTTTACAAAATAAATAAATAAATAAAATAAAATATTTCACTAAGTATATAAAACATCTAAACATAATCGTTTATTCTCATAAATTAGATCCTAGCCAAAGTTTTTGTCTTCGTCTCCAATAGCATCATCCTCTATTGACAATGGTACAAATGGTGGTAGGACGAAATCACGAACATGTCTACATATTTGTTGATGGGATAGTTATGTTTTGTAGAATAATAATCTGCTTGGGCATTCTCTTCCTCAGGGGCATCCATGGTAATAAGAGGCTCAACCCTGTCATTCGCAAGAAGAATAGCTCTTGCTCCAGCATTCTGAGCATTCCATGACTTCAACGTGAAGTAGCAATCTGTGAAATCAGTTATACATGTATTAATGTGTGATTCGGATGAAACTGAATGGAAGGCCAGCACTAAGGCAACATAATATTGATCAAGACACCAATTATGAGAAAAGAAACTGAATTAAGAAAGTAAAGAAAAGAAATGGCAACAAATTGATTAGAATAACGAATGCCATGTAGCAAATAGATTAAAAGATGATGAAGATTTACTTCTTTACAAAAACTCATCTCACTAGCCATTTCATTTCGGGTTACAAGAGTATTCTGAGATGTGAATTAAAAGATTAATTATATATGACTGTAAAAGAAAGGTACAGAATTAATAAAAAAATTGAGATATGCAATAAAACTATACCATCAATCTTCTGCAAGATCGTCTATTTTATGCTTACACCCTTGACAGTATATATTGACTTTAAGAACACAAATCTGCATAAGCAACTAAGCAAGCAAAGCCAGAGAATAACACAGGTTAGTCAAAGCTTACAACTTTATCAAACAAAATCAGAAATTAATAAACAAAGCCAAAAAAAAAAAAGAAAAAAAAAGAATCAAATCGAAAAATACAAGGATTTCCATGAAAAAAAAAACTAACCAATTGAACTTGACTATAAAATGAGTAAATGACTGTTGCAGAGAAGAAAAGAAAAGGCTAAAGAAAGAGACAAATAGCAAAGGGAAATGGGACAACAGAAGCCAACAATAATGCAATGAGATAGGAATTAAAATTGAAACAACACTAAAAAGGGGAAAAATGGTTCTTTTCTCTCATTTTCTTTTCTATATCAGATAAAGAAATTCACAGCACCTCCCTTTCCACATTTCCATTGCTTCTCATATCCCAAAACAAACTTGTCAACATTGGAATGAACAATTATTCATCCACAATAGCTGCATACAAAAATATAAATAAAATGCATTTCTATAAATCACATAACAATATTTGCAAAAGTTTTAAACTAAGAACCAAAAGCCAAAAAGGAATCAGGTCATTAGTATTATTATTTTTAGGGATGTCAGGCATTCGTAAGAGATTTTGTCCGAATCACTTGAATCTACTCTGATAGATCATGGAATTTTTGTTCGGTTCAACTTCATAGATTTCTCGTTAGGAGTAATTTTTCATCTGAGGAGCAGCTTCCTCTTCACGGTCGACGGGTTTATGAATAAGCATATTCGCGAGGGCTAGGTTTAATGAGGGTACAGTGAGAGATGAGGGGAATGTTTTACGGGATAAGAGTATTGGGAGGGAAATTTTTGTTTTTATGTTTTTTTTTGGCAAATTAAATCTTCACGCTTTTTCTAAATTATATCGTTTTTATCGTAATAAATTTTGTGGAGGTAAAAAATATTGAGAATTTTTCCGTAATTATTAGCCTACAAATTGGTCAATTTTTTTGTCTGTAAAAGATATATTTTAGGCTACAAATTTTTGTCAGAAAAAATGTACATGTTCGTAGGCATAAGTCATTTAACTTTGAAAATTTTGGAGCCAAATGTTAGCTCTATGAATCCTCATTTTGGAAAAAGTGAATTCCGCCTTCAAATCTCACTTTGTGTGCGGAAAATTTGTACGATAAGTGTAAATTTTTTGTAGTGAATGGGTCAATTTTTTTTCCGGTAAAAGATATATCTTATGCTACGATTTTTTTTTTTTTTTGTCTGGAAAAATATACATGTTCGTGGGCACAAGTCCTCTAACTTTACAAATTTTGGAGCCAAGTTTTAGCCCTACAAATTCTCGTTTTTGTGGGAAAAGATGAATTCCTCCTACAAATCTCAATTTGTATGCGGAAATTTTGTAGGATAAGTGTAAATTTCTTGTAGTGAAATCTGTATTTGTTATGAATTGGTAATTTTGAAATTAAAGAATAATGTTGTTATATAATAAATAAAATCAATAACCATAAAATTATTGTTTTCCTTGTTAGGTTAGAATCCAGCTTATTTCATTTAACTAGCTAAGCGGATAACGTACAATATATATCAAGAATTAAACAAGAACGAAAATCAAAGATAGAAACAACCTCGATTTGGTGACCCAGTTCGGTGAATACACCTAAATGTGGGGGGCTCAGGACCGAATCCTTTTTCACTGGAAAATAACCTTCCAAAGAGAGTTACAAAGAATTACAAGAATCACGCACCAACTTTACACATTTCATAGCCCTCAGCTCTAACTTACTCTCGTTCTGATGTGGGTCAAATCAGGGGGCTTACCAGTCCACAACTCTTGTGGAGTCTTAAAATCGATACAACTCGATGGGGATCTATTGACAAGATAAGTTGCAGTACTGACAGCTTTAGCCCAGAAACCTTTAGCAAGGCCTGAACTAATCAACATACATCTAACCTTATTCATCAAGGTTCTATTCATTCTCTCAGCCACCCCCATTCTGTTGCAGTGTATATTTGACAGTTCTATATCTCTCTATCCCATTTTTCTTACAAAAGTTATCAATTTCAAAGTTACAAAACTCTAGCTTATTATCCATTCTTAGAGTTTTTAACCTTCTATCTATTTTGTTTTCCAAAACGTTCAACCAGACTCTAAATTTTAGAAATGTCTCATGTTTAGCCTTTAATGGGAATACCCATACCTTCCTAGAGTAGTCATCAACCAAGGATAGAAAATATTTGTTCCCACCGAATGTCGGATGATTTTCAGGCCCCCATAAATCTGCATGGACATAGTCCAAGGGTCTCTTAGAACAGTGGAAACCAACTTTAAATGACACTCTATGCGATTTGCCGAGAACACATGTCTTGCAAAAATTTATGGGTTCAATTACTTCTTTGCCAAGTAATTTCTATTCATTTAAGAACTTCAATCCTTTATTTTCTATATGTCCCATCCGATTATGCCACAACTCAGACTTACTCTCAGTCACTTCTGTGAAGACACAACTTCACTACAAGGTAATATAGCCCATTTCTCTTAGGTCCTTTCATAACAATCATTGAACCTCTCAACACTTTCAAAGTCTTCCTGTCAAACTTAAATACATGTCCCTTATCGTCTAGAACTGTAATACCCCAAGTTCAAAATCTTAAACCTAGGCGTGTTAACTTTTGTTTACTTAAATGCGGAAAAGAAATCATTTAAAACATCAAAATTTTCATTTTTCTATTATACAAATCTATAGAAATTTCGGCAGAGTCTCCTCTGTAATTTGGACTTAACCAACCTGTAGAGGGACATCATACCCAACCTAAAATTTAAAAATGCAAATCTCAACCCATTCAATAATCGATATTCAACATTCTGTCACGATTCAATATCAGTTCTCACATCACCACATCATCCTAAAATAAATCCCAAACTCCTCAATACAAAAATTCCAAACCAACAAACTTTAACAAATAAAATAAGAGATAGTTTAATCGCTAATGCGATGCCATTACTTATTCAAAACTAATCCAATCAAATAATTTTAAAAATGAACGAATAAGGAACGATTAATGAAAAACTTAACTAAATCCAAAATTTACTTTATTTAAAAAGAATGGCAGCGAGTACTGTCAGAGTCAGCTGCCAAGTGCTCTCCTCTGATCACCTAACTTTCATCACCTGAAATGTTGTGGAGGGATTGGGGTGAACTAAAGCTCAGTAAGTAAACTTTATGCATGAAATGCATGCTTAAGACATGAATGCTTTAAAAATTTCATATATGTATCCCCATTTAATTTACTTTCCAGAACATTCAAACTTTTCAAACTTTCACTTAACATTTCAAAACTTTAACTTCATTTCCATCGTGAGCTCACTTGGTGTATCTTCTAGTCAATCAGATAACAGTGGGCAATTCTTATTTGGAACCAGATTAACTTTCACATTTCCACCGCAAAGGGGCTCATTCACTTCATTCCACCACAAAGCGGCTCATTCACTTCCCCACCGCAAGGCTGTTTAATAGTCCACCGTAAAACGGTTGAACATTCCGTCGCAAAGCGACTTAATTCGGGTACGCCGGTCCCCCGCGCCCCATTTCCCACTCCCATCTTTCATGAGCTAGAAGTACACCCATTCTTTCTTAAAAACTTGGGATACATAAATTTTGAACAAACTTGCACCCTGACACATTTCTTTCATTTAAAAACATTTGACTTCCCAATTTCGATGCCAATGCGTGCTTGATGATGCAATGACATGATAATGTGCATACTTGAACATTCTTCTGAATAACATATACTTTCATAAAGTAAATGAAATTCATCAAAGCAAGTGAGTTGCAAGGTAGTCATTTACACATTTCACATTTATATTCAACTTCTATAAAAATAGGGGGAAGTTTACTTACTTGCAGTCCTTAGTAATTTACCGTTTCAGAATTTGCAATTGGAAAAGTCTCGGATGGCCGTGTCGTCAATGTACCAAAATCCTAGTTGTATTCATTCATTTAGTAACATATACCTTCAGTTCAAATTGATATATTCATCATTCTTTTAACATTACCTTAAACAAGGTAAAACAATAAATCTTCTTTCCCTTTTCATTCTTGTGATCATTTATTCCAAACAAGGTATTAAGATATATTAAATACTTCCATACAATACTCGAAAGCAAAAGATTTAAACCATTTGATACAAAAATTTAAGCTTAACTATTAAGGTACTTAAATCAAAACCAAGGTTTGAAAAATGTACATGCCTTTACGATTTTCCCAAAATTTTGGAATTATAATCGTTACTCACATTCACACTAAAATCACAATTAAGTTGACTAAATTCCCAAATTCCTTAATCCTTTACCAAATCCGAAAATTTCAACTGAAATTTCAAAGTAAATCTATAACTAACCATCTAAACTAAAAATTCAAAATTCACATCTCTCAATATCACCTTGTATTCAAACTTAAACCAAAATTATCAAAATTCTTACTAACAACTCTAATCATTCAAGAAGGTTTCCCAATTAGACAAATTACAAATTTCCACTCATAGTTAAATACGAACAGTAAACTAACAGGCTTAAATACATAATTTATCAAAATCTAAAAATTTTAAATAAGGTTCCATTTTACTAAAATCATTCAAAACAACCTAGATCTATAAATTCCAAAATTTGAAAATCACATGTATATTATATATACTGTCATCATAAAGCTCCCAAATTTTGAATTTGACATTTAACATATGAAATGTAAACAAAAATTGAATCTGAATTTATATATGTAAACATAAAATCTGAAATTTACATATATTTATACATATCTACATATTATTCACATACTGAAATTAACAATTGAGGTAAAAAATCTGAATATTATATAGAGGATACATACATTCACATCATATATATATATATATATATATATATATATATATATATATATATATATATATATATATGTGTGTGTGTGTGTGTGTGTGTGTGTGTGTGTGTGTGTGTGTGAGAGTGTGTGAGAGTGTGTGTGCGTGTGAGATATCATGTGCACTGTGTGCGTGCGTGAGGGAGCAGGGGATGGGTTACCCGGTGGTGTTGATGGTGGTTTCTGGTGGGGGTGGCGGCGGTGAGCGATCCGAGAGAGGGCTGCGTCCGGTAAGACGAGGGAGAGGCGAGAGAGAGAGAGTTCAGCGTGAGAGAGAGATAGAGAGAGACTGAGTGTGAGAGTGCGAGCGTGAGGGATGAGATTAGGTTTAGTATTTAAATGTAAAACTTGTTAATTTGCAAATCAGTCCTTCGATTCTCATAAATAGGTAATTTAAGTCCACATTGTAGCGACTGAGAAATTTTCGTGATTTATTTTTAATAAATATTATTTATCTTTAAAAACGTGTTGCTACGACTTTGCCCATCTATTTTTAAAACTCGTTTGTGTCTAGCCATTTTAAGTGAAATTAAAATCATTTAAAAATGTTAGTCCAATTCCGATTTCAATTTAAAAAAAATGTCCAATGTCATTATCTATTTTATGTTCAAACTTCCAATTCTAGGTAAATCTCCAATTTTAAAAATCTAAAATTATTATTTCCTAGTTAAAAATTTTCAAATTCTAATATCTTGTCCAATTTAAACTAATTTAATTTCTCTTTAATCCCAATTTAGAAATGACCATTCACCTAGTCATCTATTCCCCACATTTCTTTTTCCACTTTACAACAAATTCTTATTTTCCAAAATTTGACCTCCCCACACGTCTATACCAGTTCTACAATCCTAAACTCTCTCCCTCAACTCCCTCAATCAAATTCCATTTTTACATGTTTCCTATAATTTTTCCCAATTTTATAATTTCTCAATTTAAGTCAATCAAATTCAATATTTCTCTCCTACTCAAATTGTTTTCCCCCTTACATAATTAATTTGCAAAACTCATTAAAATTGACAACTCCATTCAATCACATTTCTAAACAAGTTCTATATTTCCTATGATCACTCCTTAAGCCCAATTATTACTACAATCTTCCACTTCACATTTTCTTTTCTTTCTTCCTACAAATTTTCCTCTTCCAAGTATCAAGCTCTACACATTCATGGATGATTGTTAATTCTCCAAAAAATTCCTCCCCAACTTCCATTTTTCATATTAAGCACATTTTTCTTGCCAATTATTACTACAATCTTCCACTTCACATTTTCTTTTCTTTCTTCCTATAAATTTTCCTCTTCCAAGTATCAAGCTCTACACATTCATGGATGATTGTTATTTCCCCAAAAAAAAATCCTCCCCAACTTCCATTTTTCATATTAAGCACATCTTTCTTCCTCATCACCTTCCCTCAGTCCATGAACCATCACCACCCTTCACCATGGGAACACCACCACCCCGTTTCCCACATCACACCTAAACCAAGAATTTATTTCACAACCACCACCTCCATGACTTCCAGCCGAACGAAAATTCCAAACGCACAATCGTCGATGAATGGCGCCGGCTGTCCCAAGGAGAGATGGATCGATCACCATCTCTCGGTCTCTCCTCTGTTTTACCAAATAGAGAGAGAAATTTGTTCCTTTAATTGTTTTGATTTTTGTAAATTATCCCTCGAGTCCCTTCTGTTTTTAAAGTGTTAACTTCAGTCTTTGACTTCTAAAACATTTTATTCAGCCCTATTAATTTCTTGAAATTATAGGTTATTCCTCTTATTTCTGAAAAGTATTTAATTCAATTCCCGCAGATTTAAAATCTTATAAGTCAGCCCACTAATTTTTCGAAAAGCCCATTTTAGTGCCCAATTTTGAAAGTAATAAGTTTCAGCCCCAAGTTTTGAAAATATTTATTTCAGTCGTTTCAATTTTTAAAAGTATCAAACTTCAATCTCTGATTCCTAATACATTTTATTTCAGCCCTTGTTTTAAAAGAGTTTTATTAATTATCCCTCATGATTTCAAAGCTTTTTAATTCAGTCTCAAGTTTTAAAATGTTTTAATTCAGCCCCTTCAGTTTTAAAGTTACTTATTTCAGCCCTATTAAGTTTCGAAAATACTCCTTGCCAGTCTCCTTTAGTTTTTAAAAGTATTATTTAGATCTTTTGGTTTTAAAATATTTTATTCAACTCATAAGCTTTTGCAAATCATTTATTTTGATTTCAACTATTTTCAAATCCCAACTATGTTTCATTTTAATTTTAATCCCTAAACTTTTATTTCTTCTTTCAAAACTCTTTCAATTGAAACATTTGATTTCCAAATACCACTTTAAGGTTTATTTACTATTGGCTAGACGAGGCGCTTGGACAGTTAGAAGAACAACGTGAACTTTCTTGCTCAACTTTCAAACTCGTGATTTGAGGTAGACTCTTATTCACAAATTTAAGTTTTTTTTCAAAAGTACGCATCAATAATTTTTGGATTATAAGTTTAGCATGTATGATTGTGTTCATGAGAATTACTTGCTTTTCTAAGCATGATACTATGTTACGAGAATTTACTTGCTTAAATGCATGAGACTTGAACTTGTATGTTCATGAGAATACTGGTGATCGTTAGACACCTTAGACTTGAATATCATGACTATGTGTTTTAATTTATAATGTTAAATGATTATTGTGTGCGAGTCTACTGAGTATTTCTATGAAATACTCACGTTTTCCAAAACAAAATTTTGCAGATGACGGAGTTGACGGTGAATGAAATGACAGCGGTGGCAAATCAAAAATAATGATAATTTTTCTTTTAAGTCAAGTTTCATAAATGTCGTCAATTTAATTATTTATCGTTACTTTAATTTAAAACTTAAGATTTAATTTTTATGAATTGTTTTAATCAAATTGATTAAAATTTAGTTTCCGCTTTAACTTTTAAACAATGGATGTGATGTTTTATAAATTCATTTCTTCCGAAAAAATGTTGTTTCAAAGGTTTCAAATAATAAATATAATGTTTGAAATTTTTAATTATTTTCGCAATAAAATCAGATGTAAAGGATGACGTGGCGTCCTGAGCTCCACGGAATTCGGGGCGTTACACACATCCGTCAAATAAAATTCAAAGTGCCACTAAACTTTCCCCAATTCCCATTTAACATAATTTAGGCCACTTTCAACTTAATTAAATAGAAAATAACAAGATTAATAAATAACGTTAATAATCACACTTAAAATTGCACATAGACAATTTATGAACTTTCTATTTGGCACATTGATCAAGACGGAGTCCAAGTCCTTCCACTGCAAAAATAATTCAAATCATTGACATAAAATTTATCAAATTTAAAATTTATAATAACATTAATATAAATTTCACGTGGAATTTAAAGATGCACGTAACAATGAAAAACGGTATTACAAGAACACCCAATGAAATAAGGTTCCTCTTAAGATGTGGAACATATCTGACATTGTGCATGGTCTTGACAATGCCATCATGCGTCCTGATAGAAATGTCACCAATGCCAATAACAGTCAAGGTATTATTATCCTCCATGTATACTTTCTTAGGTTCAATTTCTTTATAGTTGTAAAACCATGACCTAACACGACACATATGGAATGTGCATCCTGAATCTAGAATCCATTCCTCACTCATGTCATTACCCATCACGGTCATGACATGTAGACTATCTAAGTCTAGACCAACAGTAGCATTGCTAGCTTCTTCGCTACTTTGGTTTCTTTGTTGCTTTCGTTTCAAATAAGGGAAATCCTTCTGAAAGTCTCCTTCTTTCCCACACTTGTAACACTTTCCATTAAACCTCTTGGTCCTCTCTCTTGATTTATACCTACTCTTAGACTTACCTCTAGCTTTCTTAAATTGAGGGTTCTTGTCTCTTTTGTCAAGTTTGCCTCTAACAAACATGCTCATATATTTATGGCTAGTTTTTTGTTCTTTCTTCATTTCAAATTCTTTTGATTTTACAGCATCTGTTACAGTAGCTTGAGTCAGTTTGTCCCTAGAGTATTTTATTGCATTCTTAATTTTGCTATAGGATTTGGGTAATGAATTCAATAAAATCACCGCTAAGTCCTCGTCGTCAAATTTTTTATCAGTATGGGCCAGACTCTTTACTATTATGCTAAAGTCACTTAGGTTCGATTCTAGTTCCTTCCTAGGGTCCATTCGAAAACTGAATAATTTTTCTAGAAGGTAAATCTTATTGGGCAAGGTCTTACTTAAAAACATGGTGTCAAGAGCTTCCCACAAGTCTCTGGCCGTCTTATGTTCATCTACTTGTCTAACGATATTATCAGATAAGTGCAAAATAATCTGATTGTAAGCAATCTCATACATATCAACAATAAGAATATCTAGTTTAGCTTTAAGTTCTTCAGGAAAATTATCGAGATCTTCAATAGCTTTCGCTACTCGTTGTTGGACCAAAACGGCCTTCATTTTCTGTTTCCATATCGAGTAGTCACCCTTACCATCGAATTGTGACAATTCGACCCTCGATCCCATAATGGGTTCGGCAAATGGGGAATGACTACTAGATGTCATTCGTGAATTTATAATTCAAATTCACAAATCAACACAAAAAGTTTTCAAAGAAAAAATTCAAGATTCACGAATAATTTTTCAATTTTAAACAACAATCCAACACTTATCAAAACAGGACGACCAAGTAATTACAACATGCACAATTCACAAATCACAAATCACAATTTATGAACTAATCAAGAAAAGTGCAGATTATAGCATGTCAAATAAATACAATTACTAAATGCCCAAATTCCAACTAATATTAAGAATTTAATATTTATGTGTATCGAAACGATCTCACCAGATACCGAAGACAACTAAATCAGGTTCGAGAATTATCACGCTTTAGCAGAGTCAAACTGCCTCAAACAATCAGGGGCTGATTTTTTTCTAAAAAATTGCAAAATTAAACAAAAAATCTGTGCAATATCAATTCAAGAACACAATAATTCCACAAAATCAAAAAACCCTAATTTTTCGTGAAACCCTAAAATTCAACAGAGAACACGAAAAAGAAAATAAGAGAACCCTAATTCCAGGCCCTGATACCAGTTGTTAGGTTATAATCAAGCCTATTTCATGTAACTAATGCGGATAACATATAATATATATCAAGAATTAAACAAGAACAAAAATCAAAGAAAGAAACAACCTCGATTTGGTGACCCAATTCACTGAATACACCTACATTTTGGGGGTTCAAGACCGAACCCTTTTTCACTAGCAAATAACCTTCCAAAGAGAGTTACAAAGAATTACAAGAATCACGCACCAATTTCAGCCCAAGAATACACGCACTATATAGCCCCTATTTTCTGAAAATTATCGCACCAATCATGCATAAAAATGCCCACAAAATGATCTACACATTAACCCAATCACTAATCTAAGTAGATACAAATTGGTACAAAATATGGAGCTTCAAACGAGAAGAAAATCGCGACCAAGAGAGGAAGGTGCTGTGCGTTATTTCAAGACAAAGAATCATCCGTCCAGCTACTGCCCAAATGAAGATATTAAAGACTTTGTTTATCGAAATTGCACATGAGGTCCTCTAGGTTCATGGTTGCTATAAATTGGCCCTCCAAGTTTGAACTCTTGTAATTTGGGGATCACACTTCCAATAAACTTCACCTTGATTTACAAATTCGAATATTTAACTCTCTTGGTTGCTATAGGCTAAGTGGGTAGGCTCGGTCTTTACCTTCATCATCAGGTACCTGCACAACGAATTCAGCCATAATCAATCTTTAGAATTGATAAACAAACTATAAATTTACAAGATGGGTTTGTATCCGTATGAACTTTCTCAAGTCTTAAATCACCTGACGCTATTTTCTCTCTCACAAAATGGTACTTAACTTCTATATGTATAGAACGCTCATGATAGATAGGATTTTTACTTATTAGAAGTGCGTATAGTAATATCAAGCAGAAAGTTAAGCTCATTTAAGCTCAATGTTTATTAGGTAAATTAATGGACTGTATAACCACCAAAAATCATAGAAATATTGTACGACAAGAATAATATGTTACTTTCTATATTTTTATATTTATTCCCTTCTTAATTGTTACTAGCACCCGTGCGATGCACGTGAATATGTTTTTGATAACAGAATAACATTTAAATATTAAATATTATTGAATTCAAAAATTTTAAAAAGACAGAAACTTCCCAAAATATGAAATGTAACATGTGCAAAACTAATCAAAATTAGGAAATCCTGATTTTTATTCGATTTTTTCTTTTCTTTTTTATTGTTTTTCTCTTTATTATTTATTTTTTTGTTGAACTTTCTTCTTCTAAATAAGTTATTTTTATCTGATTTTTTATATGTTAAAATATTTTTAAATAAAATGTAATATAAAAAATGAAATTAATCGTAAATCTATATTTGTTTAGAATTTGTAATTTTGAAATTAAAGAATACTTTTGTTATATAATAAATAAAATTAACAACCATAAAATTACTATTTTCATCCCTCGCACCACTTTAGAAAATGATCGACAAGAGGCTGATCCATGAGGGTAGCTTACAATACGTTGCAGAATCAATCAGCAGAAAATCTCTATTCCCCCCCAATTGGTTTAGTGCTTCGTGCCTTTACTGTGTGATCACAGAGCGTGATCCCGAGATTAAAAATAAATAAATAATATTTGTATTCTTTTTAACAATTACTATTACATTTCCTAAAAATAGTAATTAGTGTTTCATTGTTAAACCATAAAATATATAAATTCGAGCTTTATCTAATTTCACAATCAGAAAACCTAAACAATTGGAGCCATACTAGCTATGAGGTTATCAACCAAAACCTTGCCAACATCTTTACAATTGCAACAATATTCAAGGGCTACATAACATAGCCTTCACAACACCACTAGAAGACGCATGGAAGCTAAATTTCGCTCCCTGTGCCTCTAATTAGCTCACGCTTGGGGAGCAGGATACGTCCTTTTTCACGACCCGTCCCGAATCACCCTACTAGACCCAGAACGTGACGTGTGCCGATAGCAGGTGTCAACAACATATTGGACCCACTACCAAGGCAACCTTGACTTTTCTTTGACTATAAAGAATTTACTGAAAAATTTGACATTATCTCCCTTATAAAGTAGACTAAGTTCACCTGAATAGCAACAACATTTCCCAAACATACATATATCTCATAAACAGTGGGAACTACCTCTGCCTCTAACGCACATACTAATCAACTAAGTGTAACCAACTCGATCATTTAATATAATTATAGTATGTCCCAAATAAAAATAAAGCTGAGAGATTTCAGTGAGCCTTTAAACTTAGATACTTAATTAAATAAATCATACTATCTTATTATATCCGTGGCCCGACTTGACAAATCGACATGCTTCAAATGCTTCGCAACTCACATTCACCTGCATTATATAAAAATGTATGGGAAAATAATGAGTTTGTAACTCAGTGAGTGGACAGTTTATAAATACGTGTAATTTCTCATTTATACATATTTATTGGAAAATTTATAAACTTTCACTTTAAAAACTTCGAAAATTGGATAATTACTTTTAAAACTGAAATCGTCGGAATCATACTATAAGCTGAAGTCTTGATTCTGTAACTGAAAACTAAATTTTGAATTCTTAATTCCGATAAACTGTGAAATACTAAAAAAAAACCACACCAAAGGTACCCAAAATCTGATAATCTGATAATTCTGAGATTCTGAACTTCTGAAATTCTGGTCATATGCGCGCAGAGCTGCCCGAAGGCTATAAACTGGTCATACACTATGGAAACGCATTCACAATAGTGCAGAGCGGGTAAAATAACATATCTGGTCATACACTGTGGAAACGGGTTCACATCAGTGCACAGCGGGTAAAACAACATATTTGGTCATACATTGTGGAAACGGATTCACATTAATGCAGAGCGGGTAAAATCACCTGGGTACTTGTTGGTGGTTTTTAAAATCTCTTTACATATATTGGAATATCTACTACAGATGTAATATTTCTCAAAATTTGATTTAACTGAACTGAATCTAACTTTAAAAAGAGTTGCTTATTAATAAAGCTTCACTTTATTCTAAAAATCATGCTACAAACTTAATACTAGAAAATACTCAAGTTCTGTAATTTATATAATTATGTATAGGCACTATAATAAATAAATATTTCATAATGCTTTTAGAAGTAATATACATTAAACAAATACTTATTTTCTTAAGAAAAGTATTTTCCACTCACAGAGCTATTCACTGAAATCTGCCTCTTTTGAAAGCCTGTCAAATTTCCACATCGTTCTTGAAATAAAAATATAATTCTTTTGTATTAAAATCAACTATATCAACCATTGAAAATCGTTTAATATCCCCTATAGCTTATTTCATTTCCATCTATCTCCTTACAAAAATTAAGGAATTCTATACTTTATGCTTTCTTTCTATCAAAATCCATAATTTTCAAATCATGATTAATATATAAAATCTCACAAAGCTCTCTTTAGTCCTTGTTCCCCATTTTTCATCCGATCACGTGCCCTTACTTATTAAATTCCCAACATACATCACGATTGGCACACATAAAAGATTATATCATTTGACAATGTACTCATTTGTTTCCATAGATTAATGACCCATTTCCATAACCAAAAGCATGAGATTAGGCACAATTATCATATAATAACATTTCCTGACCCCTTTTATATATATATATATATATCAAATCAAGTGTTTAGAATTACATAATCATACCAAAATCAAAGATCAAGGCACTAGTTTAAAAACCCATTCCATAAATAAATCAATTTAACCATCAAATCCATATATACAACTTCCTTGAAATCTATTTAGCTTATTACCTCATATCCATGTCAATAAAGCTTAATACTAGCTAAACTTCAAATTTAAGCTAATAATCCATAAACCCTAGAAATTAAATTAACATACCTCTTGGAAAATAATGATAAATTAAGAGCCCAAAATAATAAGGATTTATCCATACCTCTTCTTTCTTTCCCTTTTCTTCTTTTTTCTTGGCTTACTCGTTCTTGAACTTCTTTCTTCTCTGGCCACCGAAAATTTGAGAGAAAATGAGCCTCTAATGTCTATTTAATTGGCAATTTATAAGTGTATTAACAAGTCAAGTCCCCAAACTTGCACATAATGTAATATTTAGTCCTTAAAATCTCAATAATAGAAACTAAGTCCTTAAATTCCTTATTATATTATCTCTAGTCTTCAAGTATATGCAATAACAAAATAAACCCCATGAAATATCATTTATTCAACTTTAGTCCTTATTTAACTTGACAATTGACTTTGACTAAATAATTCCTTGACTTTTTGACTAGTATAAACCGGATCGTTACATTCTTCGTGAGCATCATGGCTAATTTAACGAAGTTCGTGAAGAGCCATTATCAAATGATTTCAGCGACCTTGAAGTGAAACTTGTGACACTTGCGTTGGGTCTACAAGAAGCCATAGTACAAGCCATCAAAATATTAGTTCTTCAAATCAGGGTGCTCTTCTGGCAAAAAAAAAAAAAAAATCAAAAGCATGAATACAGAGTCCAGATTAGAATGCACTAAATATGTAACTTACCTTACCACTCTTTGGCTATGTACGGATTTGGGGTACAATGATGATCAAAGTTTGAAGAGAGAATATGAATAGCTCTGAAGAGAATTGGGGATATCAGTATTTAATTGGTAAATTAATTGTAAGACCGCTTTTCATTTTTCGTGTATCCTTAAATTTCACGTAATAATTATGTTAATATTATAAATTTTAAATTTAATGATATTTTTAATGTCAATAATTTGAATTATTTTGCAGTGGAAGGACTTGGATGCCGTCTCGATCAATGTACCAATTAAAAGTTTCTAAATTGTTTATTTTAATAGTCTACGTGTAATTTATGTGATTAATTGTTTTACTTCCTAAACATGCTATTTTCTATTTTATTGCATTAAATTGAAGTTGAGAAAAGTTTGGTGACACTTTGGAAATTTATTTGAGGGTCGTGGACTTAAATTACCAATTTATGGGAGCTAAGGGACTGAATTGCATGGGAGGAGAATTGAGGGACCGAAGTGTAAATTTCAAAAGATTAGACCTAACCCTAACCTACTCCTCACTAACGCTCGCTCTCGGTCTCCCTCTTCTCCATCACACTCTCGTTTCCGCCTCCCTCTCCCTCGACTCAACTCTCACTCTCGGTCACCCTCTCTCTCTAACCCGATCGCGACGCCGGCCACCACCACGGTAGTAGCCCTTCCCCTCTTCCCCCTTTTCCCTTTTCTCCTCACGCACACACACACACCCGCGAACCGCACACACACACACACACACGGTTCCACGAGATTTCACACACACACACGCCCATAATTCGATACACACATGTATATATGTATAAATTCTATGTAAATAATGTATGTATACACTTTATATGCATAAATTCAGATATTTCAGTTAATTTCAGATTCAAATTTTTGTGTAATTTCGAGTGTAACCATGAATTTGGGAATTAATGATGTTATGTGAATGAGTATTGATGTATATGAATGTATATATTATTATGTATGTATAGATGCGTGCATATATATGTATAAAGTTTGGATTTTTGTGGGCATAGGTATATATTCACGAAATTTTGATTAATTTGTGTGCTATAATATTAAATTTGAGGTGTGAATGTATGTATATATGATCACGAATATATATATGACCATTTAAACAAACTTGTGTAATTTTTGGAATTTTGGGATAATGGTATAAGAGAGTAAACTCTAACCTTTTGAAACAAGTTAGTTTAAATGTAAGTTATGTTCAAAGTTATAAATTTTAGTTCAAGATCAATTGTTTGAATAAGGATTCTTGACTTGAATTGTGAAATTGATAAGTAAGATTTCCAAAAATTTTCCTTGAACTTAATTACTTCGAGTATGATATTATATGTAGTGTTAAATGTGTTTATTATATTATGAGTCACATGAAAGTCTCGACCTTATTTAAGAGTGTTAAACGTGGTTTTTCACTAAAAGTCATATTTTGTTAATGAATGGAAATTACTTAGGAAAAACGGTACATTGACGTCGCGGGAAACCAAGACTTCCACCTGCATATTAAACAGAATACTGAGGACTACAGGTAAGTAAACTTCCCCCTATTTTCATAGCAGTTGAATGTAAATGTGAAATTTATGTGTAAATGACTGTCGTGCAACTTACTTGCTTTGATGAATTGCATTCACATTATGAAAGCATATGTTATTGAGAAGAATGTTCAAACATGCACATTATCATGTCATTGCATCATTAAGCATGCATTGGCATCGAAATGAGAAAGTCAAATGTTTTAATGAAAGGAATGTGTCAAAGTGCAATTTTGTCAAAAATTATGTATCCCAAGTTTTTGAAAGAATGGGTGTACTTCTATGTCATGAAAGGTCCGAGTGGGAAATGGGGCGCGGGGGACCGGCGTACCCGAATGTAATGAGCCGCTTTGCGGTGGAATGAATGTAATGAGCCGCTTTGCGGTGGAAAGGAATGAATGAACCGCTTTGCGGTGGGAAAGTGAATGTTAAACCGCTTTGCGGTGGAAATGCGCATTTAATCTGGTTCCAAATAAGAATGGCCCACTGTTATCTGATTGACTAGAAGTTACACTAAGTGAGCTCACGATGGAATGAAGTGAAAGTTTTGAAATGTCAAGTGAAAGCTTGAAAAGTTTGAAAGTTTTGAAAGGTTAAAGTGAATGGGGATACATATTTCAAAGTTTAAAGCATTTCATGTCATAAGCATGCATTCATGCATAAAGTTTACTTACTGAGCTTTAGCTCACCCCAATCCCTCCCCAATATTTCAGGTGATGAAAGTTAGGTGATCCGAGGAGAGCACCTGGTGACAGACTCAGGCTACACCGCTTCAAGTTTTTAAAGAAAATAAAGTTAAATTTTGAAGTTAATTAAGTTTATAATTAATTATTTCTTAATTCATTCATTTTATGTTGATAATTGTTTGGTTGAGATTAGTTTTAAATTTGTTATGGAATTTCTAATATTGGTTATATTATCACTTATTGCATTTAATTAAAGCTTATTGATACAAAATGTTGTGTTGAGGAGTTTGGGGATTGAGTTTGAAATAATGTGGTGATGTTGGAGTTTGAAGTAGAATTGGGGTGTATGTTGAATATTGGATTTCTCTTTGAGTTGAGTTTATGTTGTAAAATGGTTTTGATGTCCCTCTACAGGTTGGTTAAGTCCAATTTATAGAGGAGACTTTGTCGAAATTTCTATAAGATTTTAAAATAGAAAATGAAAAGGTTGAAGTCTTTAAATGATTTGTTTTCCGCATTTTAATGTTTAAACGTTTTAAATTTCGCATTTAATGTGAATAGAAGTTAACACGCCTAGGTTTAAGGTTTTGAAACTTGGGGTGTTACATTTTTGGTATCAGAGCTAAGAGTTTTAAAAGCGATTCTGTAGACTTTTAAAACTTATTTGAAAATGGTTCGGGTACTGAGTCACGCCTCAAGTGCTTCTCCCTCGATCATCTGGTAAGTTAATTTTGTTTAAATTATGAAATGTTAATTGATATGACAATTATTGCAAATTCTTGCATGTTAATGTGTAATGTCGTAAAGTGAAAGGTTAAGAATGTTGTCAGTGAATATGACGAGTATATCTTTATCTTGGTTATGTGAATGAGGAAGTGAGAAAGTAATGGTTATTAAGAATTTGGTTGCCGTTTATTAGATCTTTTTGTGAAATAAGAAATGGATATGAATGGTATATCGGCCTGAGAGTATACAATGTCCAAACGAGAAGTTGAGAAGTCATCGAACTTAGTATTAAGCACTTATCGTGTTTGATCTCGGGACTACCCACTCATTTGATAGTCCAACAGTTATAGGAAAATTGATTTACCCATTTCAGTAGCTGGAGACAAAGTTTATATTGTCAACGCCATTTGAAGAATTGTTGAACTAAAGTTATGTGTTGAGAAATGTCCCAAATCATGGTGAATGGGAAGGAGTAGATGATGGACTTCATAACACTGAATACCCACAAACTTGATGTCATACTAGGAATGAGATGATTATTATGGTATAAGGTTTCAATCACTGGCTACGTTAAGGTGTTATTTGAACCTTCAAATGAAACCCTTTTTCGCCTTGTTGAGGTAAAGGTAGAACTTTTCATATCGATATTATCAGTGATGAAGGCTCGTCAATTGATGAATAAGAGTTATTAGGCCTACTGTGACGACCCGAATTCTCGACCATTCGAGTGCCACTAAAAGTGACTCATATCATATTATCGAGACTTAAATAGTAATGTAAAATTATTCAAAAGAATAATTATAATCCCATAATTTTATTTGTGAATAAAAATAGAACATAATTTTCTTACATAAAGTTCAACATAATTATCTCATCAATCTTAACCACTTTTGCCACTTCCATGTTGACCGCCTCGAACCTTCAATTATCTGAAAATGGTAAATATCGTGGAGTGAGATTTATAAAATCCCAGTAAGTATACCAAGCATAAATTTTCTTTTGAAAGCATATGGATCATTTTCATCATAATATAGGATAGGATCGAAATACTCATAAACATAGGGAGACACAAGAATTTTACCGAACTTAAATGGCAAGAATTCTTATGTGTAGCGCTACTAAACTCCGGTCCCCTTAGCATAATCATAAATATATCATATGGAACCCATAACAATCTTGTGAGATTGATTTCATAGCAATGATCCAAACATTTTCATAAAAACATAAGATATACTTACTTGTCATAAAAACATACTTACTTTTCATAAAAACATAAGGTGTATTTACCTTTCATAAAAACATACTTACTTTTCATAAAAACATAAGATATACTTACTTGTCATAAAAACATACTTACTTTTCATAAAAACATAAGGTGTATTTACCTTTCATAAAAACATACTTACTTTTCATAAAAACATAAGATATACTTACTTGTCATAAAAACATACTTACTTTTCATAAAAACATAAGGTGTATTTACCTTTCATAAAAACATACTTACTTTTCATAAAAACATAAGATATACTTACTTGTCATAAAAACATACTTACTTTTCATAAAAACATAAGGTGTATTTACCTTTCATAAAAACATACTTACTTTTCATAAAAACATAAGATATACTTACTTGTCATAAAAACATACTTACTTTTCATAAAAACATAAGGTGTATTTACCTTTCATAAAAACATACTTACTTTTCATAAAAACATAAGATATACTTACCTTTTAAAAGATTAAAATGAAGTGTAGTAGTAAATGGACCAAAACTTTCTTGACCACCTTGAATTTCTCTTACTTGTGGATTTTGTCAAGAGATTGGAAATAAGTGTATATGTGTAGAGTTGTGTGTAAAAGAGATGGGTTTAAATAGATGTATAAAGTTGGCATATTGTAAACATAATCATTCAATTCTATTAATTTTAACAAATCCTTTTCTTAAAGTAAAGCACCATTCATATACTTTTCCATATTTATACAAATAATATGCTCTTCATGATTATATATAATGGAGTCTTATCAATCATTCATATACTTTTCCATATTTATACAAATATTATGCTCTTCATGATTATATATAATGGAGTCTTATCAATCATTCATATACTTTTCCATATTTATACAAATATTATGCTCTTCATGATTATATATAATGGAGTATATAAATCATTCATATACTTTTCCATATTTATACAAATATTATGCTCTTCATGATTATATATAATGGAGTATATAAATCATTCATATACTTTTCCATATTTATACAAATATTATGCTCTTCATGATTATATATAATGGAACCTCTCATGCTTGCATATATTTTCTTAATTTAAATAATAAAAGTAATTTTTGTACAAATAAATATTGGGATAACATTGAATTAAGTACTTAGACTTAATATACTTTAAATCAAGAGAATGGAGATATTTTTAGAAATTCGGAATTTAATTTAAAATCGAACGATCTCGATTATTTCTTGACTTGGCTATACGAATACGTCGCGGCGTTAACTTAATAAAAATGGGTGAAATAGTAGCGACACGATTTTCTATTAAAATAATTATTAATCGCGTAAAAATTCTTGGTCGCTACAAACTTACCCCCTTAAAATAATTTCGTCCTCGAAATTAAACTTACTTGATCTTATGATTTCTGAACACTTAATCAGAATCTCTTCTCTTCTTTCTTTCTCTTAGTAATCTCATCATTATAATATCTAACCCACTGGACTTTACTAAATGCATCTCTTTGTTTTCTTAAGAACATGTACTTTTCTTATCAATAATAGACATATGTGTCTACTCATAAATTCTGACTCAAAATGAAAATTTCCAATCGTATGTGATATTTCATCATATCTTGTAGTACTCATGTAACCTGTCACTTATCATCGTATCATGTAACCTCAAATATTCGTATTAATATCTCTAAAATTTCAATAAATCTTTACTAACATATCATACCATAATAATTTGTCATTTCTTCTTATCACCAAATATCCCAAAATAATTAAAACGATTACCTGAATATTCTCTATGTAATATACCCAAACATGTTATTCACATATTAACATAATCATCAGTTTATCTTTCCAATATTTGTAACCCAAAATTTCTGCAAAATTCAATAAACAAATATCTCCCAAATAATTAAAATTCTTAACACAAATATCATAACATTTCCCGTAAGGTATTCCTTTCACTTGCACAAACTTATTAATCCTGATTCAATACAGTCCTTATTTCACTTTCACGTATCCCCGTATTATTTCTATACCTTGATTATTATATCAAAATATCAGTACCCAAAATCCAAGAAAATATTCCATATCTCAAATCCCGTCATCATCAAATCTTCCTTTTATCAAGAAAGTAAACGGCGCATAAACTCTTGTTCCCTCTTTTCCATTATTCTATTCCGCGCTTTCTTGCTAGAATCAATATCACGCGGATTCCCTCCGATCCTTAATGCTTTTAAATAGTTCATGCTGGGAAGAGGTTAGATCCATCAAAAACATGGATATCATTCTTACAAACATTCGCAAGTATTATTCCAGTCTTCCAATGAATGATCTGAGGAAAATTTATCGAATAAGACTCGAAAGATTGAGGTTGCTGATGGCTCATGGTGTTTCAGAAGATGTTCGCTGGTTGATCGAAGCAAAGGTTCGACTATCTGGTGAATTACCTATGACATTTCCAAAGCACATGCCTGGTTTAGGCAAAAGCACCTTCGCAAAGAAACGAAGAGCAAAAAGGCTGAATGGTTGCTACAAATGTGCTCGTTGGAACTGTGATACTCGTTGCAAAACAGTAGGATATTCTTCTACTAATCGGGATGATAAAATCAAATTCATAAAAGGTGGACTGAGTAAGGAGTCTTTGGATGATATTCGACTGACTCTTGAGACGCACCCAAGTGGTTATGTGCAACGTGAACTTCTCTCCTTATACGCTCAGTTTAACGAGGACAAAAATCGTTATAGTCTCCAAAATATAATAGCAAAAGATCCTGTTTGCCAGTCTGTTTTACAAAATGAGGCTTCTGGCAGTTCAACAATGATATAAGGTAAATCTCTTGATACACATTTAAAATATTTTGCTGTTTTCTTTCACGCGTTATGGAAATAAAATATATTTTCCTTTCTCGAGTTTTGATAAAGCTGGAAATAAATCACCGAAAGGTGATATCTTTGGTAAAACAGTCAAAAGTTGGCCGATTTTGTCAAAATTAAATCTTTACTTTTTCATAATCAATCAAAAACAGTAAATTTTTTCGACTTTAAATAGCCAAACATATTTCATAGTTCAGGCATCCCAAAATCACATCTTCTTCGTAAGTTTTCTCTTCTATACTATCAAAGATGGAAGCACCAAAACTTCGAAAGATCAAAACTATTTGTGTATTTTGTGGATAAAAAGTGGGGAAAGGCTTCAGTTATCTAGAAGCGGCCGTAGATCTTGGAAAGAAACTGGGGGAAAAAGGTATCACTCTTGTGTATGGGGGTGGTAGCAGTGGTCTAATGGGTTGTGTTTCCCAATCTGCTCTTGCAGAGAAATCAAAAGTAATCGGTGTCATACCTGTCCCTTTGGTAGATGTTGCAGGCAAAACACGAGGGCATGAAGTTCAAACCTTATCCATCCATGAACGCATAACTTGTATGCTATATGGTTCTGATGCCTTTATAGCCCTGCTCGGAGGTTTTGGTACCTTAGAAGAAATCTTTAACATTACCTCGTGGGCTCAACTAGATCTCCATACTAAGCCTATTGGGCTTCTGAATGTTAACAATTTCTTTGATGGTTTGTTAACCTTTCTTGATTATGCTGTGGAACAGGGATTCATCTCTCCATTTTCCAGAAGGCTTCTTATTTCTGCTCCTACTATTGATGAACTACTGGATAAGCTGCAGTCATATATCTCAATACAAGATCCAGCAGGGGTTAAGATAGATTGGTCGCAAGGAAGGGGAATCAAGCGAAAATGGAGTCCGGTTAATGTAAACTTAACTTTATGAATCTTAGAATAGGTGGGGGTAGAGTACGGAGTATTCTTACTCTCGAAACACACCTCTTTGAAGGTTTCTTTATTTCCTCAAAAGGTCAGAGGTGGTAGGATACGGCTACTCCGGAAACACATCTCTCAATTTGAGGAATTTCCCATGTTGCTTTCTTTTGATTTTGCGTGTTTCATGTATTTCTTTCCAATGTGACTCTTGTGTGTTCTCCTTACGAGAAAATAATAAATATCTCTGTTATCATCTACTAAATCTCGTTTGTGATGTAAATGAATTTGCATGTCTAACCTCAATTCTCTTAGTGATTGCATACCATACTATGCTCTTAATTCCAAACGATAAAATTCTAAGCAGAGTTTCCTTTGAAATTTGGACTTATTCAAACCGTAAGCATACTTCATAACTCACAATAATAAATAATTCCACAATTTCATCAAACTTCAATATCATAAAAAAAATATTCCAGAAAATCAATTCATAATTCCTCAACATAGAAATTTCAAATCATAGTCGTCAATATCACAATATCACTTCCTTCAATACCTTAATTGGCTCAAAAGATTACTCATACTTATATTTATAAGTCATAAATCATATTCCCAAAATTTAATCACAAGGCCAAAGTTCATAATAAATTTCTCTTCAATATAGAGGCATAATTCACTTACTCAACATAATATCCATTACTTAATTCCCAATAACCAAATCTTTAAATCTCTAACTTCATAATGCTTCTCATAAAAGTCTCATTAAAATCATATCACTTATAATCTTAACATCTCATAAAAATTCATAAAATTGGCTCGCTATTTCTCATTAAATCTAAATGATAGATAATCTGAACATATTTCTAATCATTTCTGTTGACTTCTCATACTTAATGCCATGTCTAAAATCAATTATGCAAAGTCCATTTAAGGTTTATCATTTCTAAACTCGAGGACAACAATTATTTTGAAAATCATTCTTAAGTCATATTATTCCCATTATGCTCAACACCCGTTCTCTTTCTTTCTTTTCTTTCCGAATTTTTTTTTTTTTTTTTTTCAGAATTGAAACTTGGAGAGTGGTACCAATAATCATCCACAGTTTTTCCTTGCTTTTAAGAAAAGGTAGTGATAAAGGGATAAATTATTGAACCGAAAATTGAAACTTGAAGAGGAAGTACTAATAACCATCCACAGTTTTTCCCTTGTTTTTACACAAAGGTAGTGATAAAGGGATAAATTATTGTACGAATTCATTATTAATTTTGTTTGTTTAATATATTATTCCATATATTTTGGGCAAAAGTTACAACCCAACTTAATTTCTAATTGAGTCAATCTTACTAAGCTTAATATGCACCAAAATTCATATAAATATCCTCTCTGTCTCATGATTCTACATTGAAAAGAATAAAAAAAATTGAGTCTTCTATCAATTTATATCATACTTGACATGTATATTATGTGTAACACATAAAGATTCATAACATATGAATATTTCATACTTAACATGCTTCAATATAATCATAAATGCCATGTAATTGCTATTATACATAACATACCTGGTTCGAAGAGTCAAAACGTGGAAGGTGGCGTAGCGGATTGATGAGTCAAAATTTTCATAATTAAATAATGGTCTATTTCTTAGAAAAAATTCATTAATTAGACCAAAATCTGATTCATAATAACAATTTGCTAATGATTTATTTAAATAATAATTTAGACAACTAAGAAAATTTTTCAAATACATAAAGTTAGGTCTAAAGTGATAAGAGACTTAAAAGTATATCCATTCATATTTCTCCATCACGACAAAATCAATAGTTAATTTTTTTTTTTTTTTTAAAATGATGAACAGTGACCGTCACGAGTACTGTTCATGTGAACAGTGTCCCCTACTGCTTTATTGTACATGCATAAACATTTTTTTTTCCAAGAGATGTAAAATATGAAGAAAATTAATTACTTTAACTGAAATTAAAAATAGATTAATTGCAATTTCTTGTAGAAATATTTTGAAATGATTTAAGGAGTCTACAGAAAAGTATAACTTGCTCTGACACCAACTGTGACGACCCGAATTCTCGACCATTCGAGTGCCACTAAAAGTGACTCATATCATATTATCGAGACTTAAATAGTAATGTAAAATTATTCAAAAGAATAATTATAATCCCATAATTTTATTTGTGAATAAAAATAGAACATAATTTTCTTACATAAAGTTCAACATAATTATCTCATCAATCTTAACCACTTTTGCCACTTCCATGTTGACCGCCTCGAACCTTCAATTATCTGAAAATGGTAAATATTGTGGAGTGAGATTTATAAAATCCCAGTAAGTATACCAAGCATAAATTTTCTTTTGAAAGCATATGGATCATTTTCATCATAACATAGGATAGGATCGAAATACTCATAAACATAGGGAGACACAAGAATTTTACCGAACTTAAATGGCAAGAATTCTTATGTGTAGCGCTACTAAACTCCGGTCCCCTTAACATAATCATAAACATATCATATGGAACCCATAACAATCTTGTGAGATTGATTTCATAGCAATGATCCAAACATTTTCATAAAAACATAAGATATACTTACTTGTCATAAAAACATACTTACTTTTCATAAAAACATAAGGTGTATTTACCTTTCATAAAAACATACTTACTTTTCATAAAAACATAAGATATACTTACTTGTCATAAAAACATACTTACTTTTCATAAAAACATAAGGTGTATTTACCTTTCATAAAAACATACTTACTTTTCATAAAAACATAAGATATACTTACTTGTCATAAAAACATACTTACTTTTCATAAAAACATAAGGTGTATTTACCTTTCATAAAAACATACTTACTTTTCATAAAAACATAAGATATACTTACTTGTCATAAAAACATACTTACTTTTCATAAAAACATAAGGTGTATTTACCTTTCATAAAAACATACTTACTTTTCATAAAAACATAAGATATACTTACCTTTTAAAAGATTAAAATGAAGTGTAGTAGTAAATGGACCAAAACTTTCTTGACCACCTTGAATTTCTCTTACTTGTGGATTTTGTCAAGAGATTGGAAATAAGTGTATATGTGTAGAGTTGTGTGTAAAAGAGATGGGTTTAAATAGATGTATAAAGTTGGCATATTGTAAACATAATCATTCAATTCTATTAATTTTAACACATCCTTTTCTTAAAGTAAAGCACCATTCATATACTTTTCCATATTTATACAAATAATATGCTCTTCATGATTATATATAATGGAGTCTTATCAATCATTCATATACTTTTCCATATTTATACAAATATTATGCTCTTCATGATTATATATAATGGAGTCTTATCAATCATTCATATACTTTTCCATATTTATACAAATATTATGCTCTTCATGATTATATATAATGGAGTATATAAATCATTCATATACTTTTCCATATTTATACAAATATTATGCTCTTCATGATTATATATAATGGAGTATATAAATCATTCATATACTTTTCCATATTTATACAAATATTATGCTCTTCATGATTATATATAATGGAACCTCTCATGCTTGCATATATTTTCTTAATTTAAATAATAAAAGTAATTTTTGTACAAATAAATATTGGGATAACATTGAATTAAGTACTTAGACTTAGTATACTTTAAATCAAGAGAATGGAGATATTTTTAGAAATTCGGAATTTAATTTAAAATCGAACGATCTCGATTATTTCTTGACTTGGCTATACGAATACGTCGCGGCGTTAACTTAATAAAAATGGGTGAAATAGTAGCGACACGATTTTCTATTAAAATAATTATTAATCGCGTAAAAATTCTTGGTCGCTACACCTACCTAGTTGCGATAATTGAAGTGTCTAAGGTGAATACTTCTCTCGAACAAATTTCAGTTATTCGAGAATGACTAAAGATTTCTCAGAAGATCTTTGTGATTTATCGCCTAAAAGAGAGATTGAATTCGTCATCGATTAAGTGCGCAACTCTAGTATCCAAGGTATAATATCGGATGGCTCCTTCGTAACTTAAAAGAGCTCAAAGTGCAACTATAGAATCTCGTGGACAAAAGTTTTATTCAACCTAGTTTTTTTCCATGGGATGCTCAGTAGCTATACCTGAAGAAGAAAGATGGTTTTATGAGACTTTGCAAAATCGATTTTAGACATGGCAAAACCAGTTTTATGAAGTTGTGATGAGATGTTGAGATTAGAAGTGATATGATTTTATTGAGACTTTTGTGAGAAGAACTATGAAATTAGAGGTTTAAAGATTTGATTCTTAATTATTGGGAATTAAGGAATGGATATTGTGTTTGAGTAAGTGAATTATTCCTCTATTTTGAGAGAAATTTATTATGTAGTTTGGTCTTGTGATTAAATTTTGGGAATATGATTTGTGGCATATATTTATAAGTATGAGTAGTCTTTTGAACCAACTAATGTATTGAAGGAAGTGAGATATTGATATTGGAAATTATGATTTGAAATTGTTATGTTGAGGAATTATGGATTGGTTTTCTGGGATATCAAGGTATACATGAAGTTATGTGATGATTTGATCCATACATTGGGAAATGATAAGTTATATTTTGAAAAGATGGGTGAAGACAAGTATTATGGCGTTATTGGGAAGAATCTTAATTATTCTTGGGAACGGATTGATCACTAGCAAGGAATGATCACTTGTATTGGAGAGTATTATAAATTATGAGGATATGAGATAATATTGTTGATTTATTTTGGAATTTGATCGGGAAGATATGTTAAAGATAAGCTGATGATATTATGTTGATTGTGAATAATATGTTATTGGATATACTACATAAAGAGAATATTCAGGTAATTTCTATCGTTTTAATTATTTTGGTGATATTTGGTGATAAAGAAGTTTTAGAGATGACAAATTATTATGGTTTGGTATGTTTTTTAAAGAAATATAAAGATTTATTGAAATTTGGAGAGAATTTTTCCATGGGCTTACAGAGATTAGTGAAGAGACGTGATGTCATTTGGGTTATTGAATAATGACTTAAGTAATCAACAAATATTTCTTTATACAGAGTTTAGAGGCTATGTTGAGAGCTTGCATTTTAGACCTTTGTGATGGTTAGGAAAACCATTTACCGTCTGTTGAATTTACATGTAATATGATTATTGGGATTAGTCAGTTACCATGAATGGGAGATATTGAAAATATTTTATGGTGAGATGTCTTAAAGGAGTAACCATTTATTCAAAGTGAGAAATTGGGGACATGCGATTGAATGTTTGGGATTATGTGAGATAATGATTGTCATAAGGTCCATTGTATATAAAACTTATAATAGATGATTGTAAGGAATAATGTGATGATGAGAACTGAAGGTGATAATATATTGAAATTATGAAATAAGTTGACCATCCATGAATAAGTTATGTTGTATTTGGTTCTAAGTGGAAATTCGAAGAATGATGAATCTCAGTCATGGAAAATGAATCAGGATTTCCTCATAATGTGAATGATTCACTGATGTACATTAAGTTTTCAATATTGATGAAAGAAACTTTATCAGGTCCTAGATTTGTACAAGTATTGCAGAAGTAATGCATCTGATCGGAGGAAGGTTTATGATAGTACATACCAGGAAATTGTGGAGATTATTATCGATGGCATCTTGATTTAAAAGTAAGAAATGAAATTTTAGGCAATTGTCCTTGTGGATAGGATTTGTGGAAAATGAGAATAAGACTTCACAATGGTTATTGTTATGGAGTAGTGTGCAGAAAGAGTGACAATGGCAGAGTCCAACATTTATTGAGTTTGAGAGATTGATATAAAATCTTAGTGAGTATATTGACGTAAAAGGTTCATGTGAAGGATATGATGGTTATTATGTTGTAATCTTAGAGAGATTGATATGATTATTTGAGGTCAGTTGTGTGACTTTTACTTATAATGGGATTGTATCCTTGGGTTAAGTAAACTTGATGAGGAATGCTATATGAATCACAAAAGTTTTATTCATTGGTGATAGGTCAATGATTTATTTATAAAATACTTGGTTAGAGTATTGTTACGATGATTTTGAAAGCATGGATTCTTAAATTAGTACCTTGGCTTTAGTTTTAAGATGAGTGAATACTTGATTACAATGTATAAGTATGGATTACAAGATTTAAGTTGATACTCCGATTTTAAAAGAAATGTCAGCATGTTCAGAAAGGATTTCGTTTGTAAATCTTTCCAGAAAGATTCTGTCAAAGTTTTTGTATTTCTACTGTATATTTTGGTATGGATCTGGATTATAAAGTTTTATTTTGGTCAATCTTCTTGATTTTAGTTTTAAGAATGTGATCAATCAATATATATATACTAAGTTTAGACGTTAGAATAGATCCTATGAAAGGCTGGAAATAGAAAGTTAGTGAATGAATTCATAAGTGGGATAATGTCGGTTGATGATCTCCTACAACAATAGCTATTAAACTTCGATCCGTATTGAGTACTATACGATAGGAAATGTAGGTTGCCAGTTCATTGGGATGAAGTAGGAGAAAGAAGATTATTGGGTCCAGAAATAGTACAGCAGACAACTGAAGTTGTTGAAAAGATTCGTCAACAAATGAAAATTGCATAGAGCAGACAGAAAAGCTATGTGGACAGAAGAAGGAAACTTTTGGAAATTACTATAGGTGATATGACTTTTTGGTAGCTCCTAGGAAAGGAGTTATGAGACTTGGGAAGAAAGGGAAGTTTTATCGGCCCTTTAAGATACTTGAAAGGGTGGATCTAGATTATCGGGTAGCATTGCAACCGGCACTATCAGGAGTACATAATGTTTTCATGCATCAATGTTGAGGAAGTATATTTTGGATTCCACCCATAGCCTCAGTTATGAGTCATTAGATCTTTGTGAGGATCTGAATTATGAGGAGTCACTTGTGAGAATCCTAATGAAAGTAAATAAGGAACTTAGAAGAAGGAAGATCACGTTAGTTAAGGTTCTTTGGAGGAATCATGCACTAGAAGGGGCTACTCGGGAACGTGAAGAGGAAATACGTACTAAGTATCCACAAGTTTTGGTAAATTTTAATTTCGAGGACGAAATTTCTTTTTAGGGGGTAAGGAATTGTAAGACCGCTTTTCATTTTTCGTGTATCCTTAAATTTCACGTAATAATTATGTTAATATTATAAATTTTAAATTTAATGATATTTTTAATGTCAATAATTTGAATTATTTTGCAGTGGAAGGACTTGGATGCCGTCTCGATCAATGTACCAATTAAAAGTTTCTAAATTGTTTATTTTAATAGTCTACGTGTAATTTATGTGATTAATTGTTTTACTTCCTAAACACGCTATTTTCTATTTTATTGCATTAAATTGAAGTTGAGAAAAGTTTAGTGACACTTTGGAAATTTATTTGAGGGTCGTGGACTTAAATTACCAATTTATGGGAGCTAAGGGACTGAATTGCATGGGAGGAGAATTGAGGGACCGAAGTGTAAATTTCAAAAGATTAGACCTAACCCTAACCTACTCCTCACTAACGCTCGCTCTCGGTCTCCCTCTTCTCCATCACACTCTCGTTTCCGCCTCCCTCTCCCTCGACTCAACTCTCACTCTCGGTCACCCTCTCTCTCTAACCCGATCGCGACGCCGACCACCACCACGGTAGTAGCCCTTCCCCTCTTCCCCCTTTTCCCTTTTCTCCTCACGCACACACACACACCCGCGAACCGCACACACACACACACACACACACGGTTCCACGAGATTTCACACACACACACGCCCATAATTCGATAAGTAAGATTTCCAAAAATTTTCCTTGAACTTAATTACTTCGAGTATGATATTATATGTAGTGTTAAATGTGTTTATTATATTATGAGTCACATGAAAGTCTCGACCTTATTTAAGAGTGTTAAACGTGGTTTTTCACTAAAAGTCATATTTTGTTAATGAATGGAAATTACTTAGGAAAAACGGTACATTGACGTCGCGGGCAACCAAGACTTCCACCTGCATATTAAACAGACTACTGAGGACTACAGGTAAGTAAACTTCCCCCTATCATAGAAGTTGAATGTAAATGTGAAAGTTATGTGTAAATGACTGTCGTGCAACTTACTTGCTTTGATGAATTGCATTCACATTATGAAAGCATATGTTATTGAGAAGAATGTTCAAACATGCACATTATCATGTCATTGCATCATTAAGCATGCATTGGCATCGAAATGAGAAAGTCAAATGTTTTAATGAAAGGAATGTGTCAAAGTGCAATTTTGTCAAAAATTATGTATCCCAAGTTTTTGAAAGAATGGGTGTACTTCTATGTCATGAAAGGTCCGAGTGGGAAATGGGGCGCGGGGGACCGGCGTACCCGAATGTAATGAGCCGCTTTGCGGTGGAATGAATGTAATGAGCCGCTTTGCGGTGGAAAGGAATGAATGAACCGCTTTGCGGTGGGAAAGTGAATGTTAAACCGCTTTGCGGTGGAAATGCGCATTTAATCTGGTTCCAAATAAGAATGGCCCACTGTTATCTGATTGACTAGAAGTTACACCAAGTGAGCTCACGATGGAATGAAGTGAAAGTTTTGAAATGTCAAGTGAAAGCTTGAAAAGTTTGAAAGTTTTGAAAGGTTAAAGTGAATGGGGATACATATTTCAAAGTTTAAAGCATTTCATGTCATAAGCATGCATTCATGCATAAAGTTTACTTACTGAGCTTTAGCTCACCCCAATCCCTCCCCAATATTTCAGGTGATGAAAGTTAGGTGATCCGAGGAGAGCACTTGGTGACAGACTCAGGCTACACCGCTTCAAGTTTTTAAAGAAAATAAAGTTAAATTTTGAAGTTAATTAAGTTTATAATTAATTATTTCTTAATTCATTCATTTTATGTTGATAATTGTTTGGTTGAGATTAGTTTTAAATTTGTTATGGAATTTCTAATATTGGTTATGTTATCACTTATTGCATTTAATTGAAGCTTATTGATACAAAATGTTGTGTAGAGGAGTTTGGGGATTGAGTTTGAAATAATGTGGTGATGTTGGAGTTTGAAGTAGAATTGGGGTGTATGTTGAATATTTGATTTCTCTTTGAGTTGAGTTTATGTTGTAAAATGGTTTTGATGTCCCTCTACAGGTTGGTTAAGTCCAATTTATAGAGGAGACTCTGTCGAAATTTCTATAAGATTTTAAAATAGAAAATGAAAAGGTTGAAGTCTTTAAATGATTTGTTTTCCGCATTTTAATGTTTAAACGTTTTAAATTCCGCATTTAATGTGAATGGAAGTTAACACGCCTAGGTTTAAGGTTTTGAAACTTGGGGTGTTACATTAATGGACTGTATAACCACCAAAAATCAATAAGTGGGACATCGTGGGGGATCATAGAAATAATGTACGACGAAAATAATAAGTTGCTTTCTATATTTATATATTTATTCCCTTGTTAATTGTTACTAGCACCCGTGCGATGCACGTGAATATGTTTGTGATAGTACAATAGCATTTAAGTACAAAATATTATTGAATTCAAAACTCAACAAAAAATGAAAGTACTCCAAATACGAAATGCAACATGTGCAAAACTAATCGAAATTAGAAATCCCGATCTTCATTGGATTTTTTTTCCTTTTCTTTTTTAAATTGTTTTTCTGTTAATAAAAAAAATTGTTTATTATTTATTTTTTGTTTAACTTACTTCTTCTAAATAAGTTATTATTATATTTCTTTATATGTTAAAAATATTTTTAAATAAAATGTAATATATAAAAAAAATTAACCATAAATCTATTTTTGTTTAGAATTGTTAATTTTGATATTAAAGAATATTGTTGGTACATAAGAACTAAAATTAACAACCAAAAAATTATTGTTTTCCTCCCTCGCACCACTTTAGGAAATGATCGACAAGAGGCTTATCCATGAGGGTAGCTTACAATCGGTTGTAGATTCAATCAGCAGAAAATCTCTGTTCCTCCCAATTAATTAGGTGCTTCGTACCTTTACTGTGTGATCACAGAGCATGATCCGGAGATTAAAAAAAAAAAAAACTATTTTTTATCCTTTTTTACGCAATTACTATTACATTCGTATAAATAGTGATTAGTGTTTCATTGTTAAATCTTAAAATATATAAATTGGAGCTCTATCTTTTTCACAATCAGACAACCTAAACAATTAGAGACATACTACGAGGCTGTCAACAAAACCTCGCCAACATCTTTACAGTAACAAATTTATTCAAGTGCTACATACCATAGCCTTCATAGCACCATTGCAAGACGCAAGGAAGGGAAATTTTGCTACCTATGCCTCGAATGAGCTCACGCTTATGGAGCTGGATACGTCCTTCGGGAGCATCGTGGCTAATGTAATGAATCTCATGAAGAGCCATTAACAAATGATTTCAGGGACCTTGAAGTTAAACTAGTGATTCTTGAGTTGGGTCCTTGAGAAGCCATAGTATAAGCGGTCAAAATATTATTTCTTCAAATCAGAGAGCTATTCAAGCTTAAAAAGTGAATCAAAAGCATAAATAAAAGTACGGATAAGAATGCACTAAATAGGTAACGTACCTTACAGCTCTTTGGCTATGTACGGATTTGGGGTAACAATGATGATCAAATATTCAAGAGCGAGTATGAATTACTATGATGAGAATTGGGCATATGAATATTTAATGGGTAAACTAATGGAGTTTATAACATACAAAAATCAAGAAGTGGACACATTGTGGAGGATGATAGATATATTGCACGACAAGAATAATAAGTCACTTTCTATATTTTTATATTTAATCCCTTCTTAATTGTTACTAGCACCCGTATGATGCACGTGAATATATTTGTGATTGTACAAGAGCATTTAAATACAAAATATTGTTGAATTTAAAACTTTTAAAAAAGACAAAAAAGTACTCAAAATATGAAATGCAACATGAGCAAAACTAATCAAAATTATGAAACCCAGATCTTTATAGGATTTTTTTAATTCTTTTTCTCTTTATAGTCGCAAGTCTTATTCATGTGCTACATACCACAGTCTGCACAACACTACTGAAACACGAATGGAAGATAAATTTCGTTGCCTGTGCCTCTAATGAGCTCACGGTTGGGGAGCAGGATATGTACCATAAGTTCATGCCTAATTCAATAAAGCTCATGACTATTGAGTCGGGTCTACGAGAAGCCATAGTACTAATCGTCAAAATATTATTTATTCAAATTAGAGATCTATTCCGGCTTAAAAAGCGAATCAAAAGATCGAATATAAAGTCCACATAAGAAAGCAAAAAATATGTAACGTACTTACCGCTCTTTGGCTATGTACGAATTCGGGTAACAATGATGATCAAAGATTTAAGAGCGAGTATAAATTTTTCTTATGGGAATTGGGCATATCAATACTTAATAGATAGATTAATGGAGTTTATAACCCCCAAAAATCAAGAAGTGGAACATTGTGGAGGATCATAGAAATATTGCACGACAAGAATATTAAGTTACTTTCGATATTTTTATATTATTCCCTTCTCAATTGTTACTAGCACCCGTACGATACACGTGAATATGTTTGTGATAGTACAATAACATTTAATTTTTGGGGGTTTTAAACTCCATTAATTTACCCATTAAATATTGACATGCCCAATTCCCGTCAAAGTAATTCATACTCGCGCCTGAATCTTTTATCATCATTGTTACCCCAAATCCATACATAGCCAAGGAGCGGTAAGGTATGCTACAAATTTAGTGCTTTCTTATCCAGACTTTGTATTCATGCTTTTGATTCACTTTTTATGCTAGAATAGCTCTCTGATTTGCAAAAATAATATTTTGACGCGTTGTACTATGGCCTCTTGTAGACCCAACTCCAGAGTCACTAGTTTCACTTAATGGTCGTTGAAATCATTTGTAACGGCTGTTCACAAGCTTCATTAAATTAACCATGACACTCACGAAGGACGTATCCTGCTCCCAAAGTGAGAGCTCATTTGTAATACCACTTTTCGTTTTGCGTGCTTTCTTGAATACCACCTAAATTTTTATGATGAATAATTTATTTGACAATTATTATTGATGATAAGTTGAATTATTTTGCAGTGGAAGGACTTGAACGCCGTCTCGATCAATGTACCAACTAGAAAGTTATTAGATTTTTACATACAATTTTATGTGATTAATTGTTTTACTCCCTAAACATACTATTTTCTATTTTATTGCACTAAATTGAAGTTGAGAAAAGTTTGGTGACACTTTGGAAATTTAGTTGAGGGTTGTGGACTTAAATTACCAATTTATGGGAGCTAAGGGACTGAATTGCAAAGGAGGGGACTTGAGGGACCAAATTGCAAATTTCAAAAGATTAAAATTAAACCTAAACCCTCATTATACCTCTCCCTCACTCACGACCCTCAGCGCTCTCTGTCTCTCCCTCGTCTCTCCGTCCCTCTCTCGACTTCGCCCTCTCTCTCTCGATTTCTCGCCGGCACACCACCGGCCAGATAGCAGGCGCACCACCGGCCGCCACCGTCACCCATGGTAGCACCTTTTTCTCCGACCCAAGACACACGCACACGCACACTGGTCCGAACGCGCACACACACACCCCTGCACACGATTTCGCACACCCACACACACCTCTGCACACGGTTTCGCGCACACATACACGGTATTACACATTCTTGGTATGTTTCATGTATTTTCAGATTTTAATTCTTGAAAATTTATGAATTTTGTGAGTATGTACATATAAATATTTGTATGTTAAATAGATATAAATTTATGTGTAATTGGGTTTTAGTATAAATGAGTATCTCGAGTTTTATATATATATATATATATATATATATTTGGAAATTTCTGATTTCGAAGATTTTAAATTAGTTGAACTGAGATTTTAAAATTTGGATTATTACAGGTTTCGAATTTTTAATTGAAAATCACATGTGTATGTTATATATGGGTAATTCTTGGATTTAAGATTTTTGGATTATGTTTGATTAGTTTTAAGTTTAATTGAAACCTTATTTTGAATATTTTCAGATTTTTAATAGTTGGAATTTTAATGGAACATTTTTCGTAAAGTTCGACTAAGATATAATTTAGTTTGTGATTTGAGTAAATGGATTAGTACAATTCGTAAGTTGCATGAAATTAAGTCCCGTATTTCAAATATGATTTTTGTGTGAACGTGAGTAATAATTGTAAGTCCTAGATTTTGGGAAAATTGTAAAGGCGTGTACATTTTTTCAAACTTTGGTTTTGATTTAAGTACCTTAATAGTTAAGCTTATAATGTTGTGTCGAATGGTTTAATCTTTTACTTTCGATTATGGTTTTATGTGTAATGGTTATTATGTAAAGTCACGTTTGGGTTAAATTGAAGTTTTAATCTCAGTCAATGTTTGATTAGTATTAAAATGAATAACGAATGTGTTTGTGAACTGAGAGTCATATTTATTGATGAATGTGAATAATTAGGACTTTTGGTACATTGACGACACCGGCAGTCGAAGCTCCTCCACTTGCAAATCAAGAAAACGGTAAATATTAAGGACGTCAAGTAAGTAAACTCCCCCTTATTTTCATCAAAGTTGAATGTAAATGTGAAAGTTATGTGTAAATGACTGTCGTGCAACTTACTTACTTTGATGAATTGTATTTACTTTATGAAAGCATATGTTATTGAGAAGAATGTTAAAGCATGCACGTTATTATGTCATTGCATCATTAGGCATGCACTGGCATCGAAATGGGAAAGTCAAATGTTTTAATGAAAGGAACGTGTCGAAGTGCAATCTTTTGTCAAAAATTATGTATCCCAAGTTTTTGAAAGAATTGGGTGTACTTCTATGTCATGAAAGATGCGAGTGGGAAATGGGGCGCGGGGGACCGGCGTACCCGAAGGTAATGAGCCGCTTTGCGGTGGAATGAATGTAATGAGCCGCTTTGCGGTGGAATGAATGTAATGAGCCGCTTTGCGGTGGAATGAAGTGAATGTTAAACCGCTTTGCGGTGGAAATGCGCATGTTAATCTGGTTCCAAATAAGAATTGCCCACTGTTATCTGATTGACTAGAAGATACACCAAGTGAGCTCACGATGGAAATGAAGTGAAAGTTTTGAAATGTTAAACGAAAGTTTGAAAAGTTAAATTTCCTGGAAGGTAAAGAGAAAGGGATACATATATGAAATTTTTAAAGCATTCATGTCATAAGCATGCATTCATGGATACAGTTTACTTACTGAGCTTTAGCTCACCCCAATCCCTTCCCAATATTTCAGGTGATGAAAGTTAGATGATCAGAGGAGAACACTTGGCGGCTGACTTCGACAGTACCCACCATCGCCTTAATTAATAAAGTTAAATTGATTCAAGTTGTCGTTTAAATTTATTCCTTCATTTATTGTTATTGATAATGTTTTGATTGAAGTTAGTCTTGATTACGTATGGGTGACGCATTTGAGATTAAATATCCCCTTAAATCCTTTTGTCAATGTCGTTTGATATTTTGAGAAATCTTGTGCTTGAGGAGTTTGGGGATTAAATGAATTGGTTTGGAGATGATGAATGATTGAGATGTGATGGATGTTTTAAATTTCAAAATGGTTTTTGATGTTCCTCTACAGGTTGGCTATGTCCAATTTATAGAGGAGACTCTGTCGAAATTTCTGTAAAATTTTATAATAGATAAATGAATATTTTAATTGTGCAAACGATTTAAATTCCGTATTTTAATGTTTAAACGATTTATTTCCGCATTAAAAGAAAAAGGGAAGTTAACACCTAGGTTTAGGGTTCTTGAACTTGGGGTGTTACATTTTTGGTATCAGAGCTAAGAGTTTTAAAAGCGATTCTGTAGACTTTTAAAATTATTTGAAATGGTTCGGGTACTGAGTCACGCCTCAAGTGCTTCTCCCTCGATCATCTGGTAAGTTAATTTTGTTTAAATTATGAAATGTTAATTGATATGACAATTATTGGAAATTCTTGCATGTTACTGTGTAATGTCGTAAAGTGAAAGGTTAAGAATGCTATTAGTGAATATGACATGTATACCTTGATTATGTAAATGAGGAAATGAGATGGTAATGATTTTTATAAAAATTTGGGTAATGTTCATAAGTCCCTATGTGAGAGATAAGAAGTGAATGGGAATAGTGCTTTGAGTCATGGAGACTACATCGGCAAGAATGTATATTATATCCAAGTCGGAAGTTGAGAAGTCATCGAACTTAGTATTAAGCACTTATCGTATTTGATATCGGGACTACCCACTCATTTAATAGTCCCACAATTATAGGAAAATTGATTTACCCATCTCAGTAGCTGGAGACCAAGTTTATATTGTCAACGCCATTTGAAGAATTGTTGAACTAAAGTTATGTGTTGAGAATCGTCCCAATCATGGTGAATGGGAAGGAGTAAATGATGAATTTCATAACACTGAATACCCACAAACTTGATGTCATACTAGGAGTTGAATGATTATTATAGTATAAGGCTTCAATCACTGGCTACGTTAAGTTGGTATTTGAACCTTCAAATGAAACCCTTTTTCGCCTTGTTGAGGTAAAGGTAAAACTTTTCATATCGATATTATCAGTGATGAAGGCTCGTCAATTGATGAATAAGAGTTATTAGGCCTACCTAGTTGCAATAATTGAAGTGTCTAAGGTGAATACTTCTCTCGAACAAATTTCAGTTATTCGAGAATGACTAAGGATGTTCTCAGAAAATCTTGGTGATTTACCGCCTAAAAGAGAAATTGAATTCGTCATCGATTAAGTGCGCAACTCTAATATCCAAGGTATAATATCGGATGGCTCCTTCGTAACTTAAAAGAGCTCAAAGTGCAACTATAGAATCTCATGGACAAAGGTTTTGTTCGACCTAGCTTTTTGCCATGGGGTGCTCAGGAGCTATACATGAAGTAGAAAGATGTTTTTTGAGACTTTGCATAATTGATTTTAGACATGGCAAAACCAGTTTTATGAAGATGTGATGAGATGTTGAGATTATGAGTGATATGATTTTATTGTGACTCTATGAGAAAAATTTTGAAATTTGAGATTTAAAGATTTGATTTTAAATTATTAGGAATTAAGGAATGGATATTGTGTTTGAGTAAGGGAATTATTTCTCTGTTTTGAGAGAAATTTATGATGTTGTTCGGTCTTGTAACTAAGAAATTTTGGGATTATGATTTGTGTCATATATTTATAAGTATGACTAATGGGTGGTCATTTGAGCCAATTAATGTATTAAAGGAAGTGAGATACTGATATTGGAAACTATGATTTGAAATTGTTATGTTGAGGAATTAAGAATTGATTTTCTGGGATATCAAGGTATACATGAAGTTATGTGATGATTTGATCCATACATTGGGAAATGATAAGTTATATTTTGAAAAGATGAGTGAAGACAAGTATTATGGCGTTATTGGGAAGAATCTTAATTATTCTTGGGAACGGATTGATCACTAGTAAGGAATGATCACTTGTATTGGAGAATATTATAAATTATGAGGATATGAGATAATACTGTTGATTTATTTTGGAATTTGATCGGGAAGATATGTTAAGGATAAGCTGATGATATTATGTTGATTTGTTAATAATATGTTATTGGATATACTACATAGAGAGAATATTCAGGTAATTTCTATCATTTTAATTATTTTGGTGATATTTGGTGATAAAGAAGTTTTAGAGATGACAAATTTTTATGGTTTGATATGTTTTTAAAGAAATAGTAAAGATTTATTGAAATTTGGAGAGAATTTTCCATGGGCTTACAGAGATTAGTGAAGAGACATGATGTCATTTGGGTTATTGAATAATGACTTAAGTAATCAGCAAATATTTCTTTATACAGAGTTTAGATGCTATGCTGAGAGCTTGCATTTTAGACCCTTGTGATGGTTAGGAAAACCATTTACCGTCTGTTGAATTTACATGGAATATGATTATTGGGATTAGTCAGTTATCATGAATGGGAGATATTGAAAATATTTTATGGTGAGATGCCTTAAAGGAGTAACCATTTATTCGAAATGAGAATTTGGGGACATATGATTGAAGGTTTGGGATTATGTGAGATAATGATGATTGTCATAAGGTCATTTGAAAAAAAAAAAAAAAAAAAAAAGGTACAATAGATAATTATAAGGAATAATGCGATTGCTCTTATAGTGAGAACTGAAGGTGACGATGTATTGAGATTATTATTGATGGTATTTTGATTCAAAAATAAGAAATGAAATTTTAGGCAATTGTCCTTGTGGATAGGATTTGTGGAAAATGAGAATAAGACTTCACAATGATTATTTATTATGGAGTAGTGGGCAGAAAGAGTGACAATGGCAGAGTCCAAGATTTATTGAGTTTGAGAGATTGATATAAAATCTTAGTGAGTATATTGACATAAAAGGTTCGTGTGAAGGATATGATGGTTATTATGTTGTAATCTTAGAGAGATTGATATGATTAATTGAGGTCAGCTGTGTGACTTTTACTTATAATGGGATTGCATATTTGGGTTAAGTAAACTTGATGAGGAATTCTATATGAATCACAAAAGTTTTATTCATTGGTGATAGGTCAATGATTTATTTATAAAATACTTGGTTAGAGTATTATTATGATGATTTTGAAAGAATGAATTTTTAAGTTAGCACCTTGGCTTTAGTTTTAAGATGAGTGTATGATGTTGAATACTTGATTGCAATATATAAGTATGGATTACAGGATTTAAGTTGATTCTTTGATTTTAAAAGAAATGTCAGCCTGTTCAGAAAGGATTTCGTTTGCAAATCTTTCCAGAAAGATTCTGTCAAAGTTTTAGTATTTCTACTGCATACTTTGGTATGGACGTCGAGTTTCATTAATTCTGGATTATAAAGTCTTATTTTGGTTAATCTTCTTGATTTTAGTTTTAAGAATGTGATCAATCAATATATATATTAAGGTTTAGACGTTAGAATAGATCGTATGAAAGGCTGGAAATGGAAAGTTAGTGAATGGATTCATAAGTGGGATAATGTCGGTTGATGGTCTCCTACAACAATAGCTATCAAACTTCGATCCGTATTGAGTACTATGCAATAGGAAGTGCAGATCGTCACTTCACGAAGGTGAGCAAGGAGAAAGAAACTATTGGGTCTAGAAATAGTACAATAGACAGCAGTAGTTGTTGAAAAGATTCGTCAACAAATGAAAATTGCACAGAGTTGACAGAAAAGCTATGCGAACAAAAGAAGGAAATGTTTGGAATTCGCCAAAGGCGATACGATCTTTTTGAAGGTAGCTCAAATGAAATGAGTTATGAGATTCGGGAAGGAAGGAAAGTTAAGTCCGTGATTTGTTGGTCCCTTTGAGATAATTGAATGGGTAGGTGACTTGACTTATCAGGTCGTATTGCCATCAGCAATATCGAGAGTGCACAATGTTTTTCATGTATCAATGTTGAGGAAGTGTATTTCGAATCCCTCTCATAGACTCAGTTATGAGTCATTGGATCTTTGTGAGGATCTAACTTATGAGGAAGCACCTATGAGAATCCTAATGAAAGCAGGCAAAGAACTTAGAAGGAAGAAGGTAACATTAATTATAGTCCTTTTGGAGGAATCATGTAGTGGAAGAGACTACTTGGGAACGCAAAGATGAAATGCGTGCCAAGTATCCACACTTTTTGGTAACTTTTAATTTCGAGGACGAAATTTCTTTTAGAGGGTAAGGAATTGTAATACCACTTTTCGTTTTGCGTGCTTTCTTGAATACCACCTAAATTTTTATGATGAATAATTTATTTGACAATTATTATTGATGATAAGTTGAATTATTTTGCAGTGGAAGGACTTGAACGCCGTCTCGATCAATGTACCAACTAGAAAGTTATTAGATTTTTACATACAATTTTATGTGATTAATTGTTTTACTCCCTAAACATACTATTTTCTATTTTATTGCACTAAATTGAAGTTGAGAAAAGTTTGGTGACACTTTGGAAATTTAGTTGAGGGTTGTGGACTTAAATTACCAATTTATGGGAGCTAAGGGACTGAATTGCAAAGGAGGGGACTTGAGGGACCAAATTGCAAATTTCAAAAGATTAAAATTAAACCTAAATCCTCATTATACCTCTCCCTCACTCACGACCCTCAGCGCTCTATGTCTCTCCCTCGTCTCTCCGTCCCTCTCTCGACTTCGCCCTCTCTCTCTCGATTTCTCGCCGGCACACCACCGGCCAGATAGCAGGCGCACCACCGGCCGCCACCGTCACCCATGGTAGCACCTTTTTCTCCGACCCAACACACACGCACACGCACACAGGTCCGAACGCGCACACACACACCCCTGCACACGATTTCGCACACCCACACACACCTCTGCACACGGTTTCGCGCACACATACACGGTATTACACATTCTTGGTATGTTTCATGTATTTTCAGATTTTAATTCTTGAAAATTTATGAATTTTGTGAGTATGTACATATAAATATTTGTATGTTAAATAGATATAAATTTATGTGTAATTGGGTTTTACTATAAATGAGTATCTCTAGTTTTATATATATATATATATATATATATATATATATATATATATTTGGAAATTTCTGATTTCGAAGATTTTAAATTAGTTGAACTGAGATTTCAAAATTTGGATTATTACAGGTTTCGAATTTTTAATTGAAAATCACATGTGTATGTTATATATGGGTAATTCTTGGATTTAAGATTTTTGGATTATGTTTGATTAGTTTTAAGTTTAATTGAAACCTTATTTTGAATATTTTCAGATTTTTAATAGTTGGAATTTTAATGGAACATTTTTCGTAAAGTTCGACTAAGATATAATTTAGTTTGTGATTTGAGTAAATGGATTAGTACAATTCGTAAGTTGCATGAAATTAAGTCCCGTATTTCAAATATGATTTTTGTGTGAACGTGAGTAATAATTGTAAGTCCTAGATTTTGGGAAAATTGTAAAGGCGTGTACATTTTTTCAAACTTTGGTTTTGATTTAAGTACCTTAATAGTTAAGCTTATAATGTTGTGTCGAATGGTTTAATCTTTTACTTTCGATTATGGTTTTATGTGTTATGGTTATTATGTAAAGTCACGTTTGGGTTAAATTGAAGTTTTAATCTCAGTCAATGTTTGATTAGTATTAAAATGAATAACGAATGTGTTTGTGAACTGAGAGTCATATTTATTGATGAATGTGAATAATTAGGACTTTTGGTACATTGACGACACGGGCATTCGAAGCTCCTCCACTTGCAAATCAAGAAAACGGTAAATATTAAGGACGTCAAGTAAGTAAACTCCCCCTTATTTTCATCAAAGTTGAATGTAAATGTGAAAGTTATGTGTAAATGACTGTCGTGCAACTTACTTACTTTGATGAATTGTATTTACTTTATGAAAGCATATGTTATTGAGAAGAATGTTAAAGCATGCACGTTATTATGTCATTGCATCATTAGGCATGCACTGGCATCGAAATGGGAAAGTCAAATGTTTTAATGAAAGGAACGTGTCGAAGTGCAATCTTTTGTCAAAAATTATGTATCCCAAGTTTTTGAAAGAATTGGGTGTACTTCTATGTCATGAAAGATGCGAGTGGGAAATGGGGCGCGGGGGACCGGCGTACCCGAAGGTAATGAGCCGCTTTGCGGTGGAATGAATGTAATGAGCCGCTTTGCGGTGGAATGAATGTAATGAGCCGCTTTGCGGTGGAATGAAGTGAATGTTAAACCGCTTTGCGGTGGAAATGCGCATGTTAATCTGGTTCCAAATAAGAATTGCCCACTGTTATCTGATTGACTAGAAGATACACCAAGTGAGCTCACGATGGAAATGAAGTGAAAGTTTTGAAATGTTAAACGAAAGTTTGAAAAGTTAAATTTCCTGGAAGGTAAAGAGAAAGGGATACATATATGAAATTTTTAAAGCATTCATGTCATAAGCATGCATTCATGGATACAGTTTACTTACTGAGCTTTAGCTCACCCCAATCCCTTCCCAATATTTCAGGTGATGAAAGTTAGATGATCAGAGGAGAACACTTGGCGGCTGACTTCGACAGTACCCACCATCGCCTTAATTAATAAAGTTAAATTGATTCAAGTTGTCGTTTAAATTTATTCCTTCATTTATTGTTATTGATAATGTTTTGATTGAAGTTAGTCTTGATTACGTATGGGTGACGCATTTGAGATTAAATATCCCCTTAAATCCTTTTGTCAATGTCGTTTGATATTTTGAGAAATCTTGTGCTTGAGGAGTTTGGGGATTAAATGAATTGGTTTGGAGATGATGAATGATTGAGATGTGATGGATGTTTTAAATTTCAAAATGGTTTTTGATGTTCCTCTACAGGTTGGCTATGTCCAATTTATAGAGGAGACTCTGTCGAAATTTCTGTAAAATTTTATAATAGATAAATGAATATTTTAATTGTGCAAACGATTTAAATTCCGTATTTTAATGTTTAAACGATTTATTTCCGCATTAAAAGAAAAAGGGAAGTTAACACCTAGGTTTAGGGTTCTTGAACTTGGGGTGTTACATCATTAGAGGCACCGGTAGCGAAATTTAATTTCTATGTGTCTTCTAGGGGTGTTGTGAAGTCTATGGTATGTAGCACTTGAATAGACTTGCGACTGTAAAGAGAGAGACAATTTTTTTTTTAAAAAAAAAAAAGAAAATAAAAAAAAAAACCTATAAAGATCTGAATTTCCTAATTTTTATTAGTTTTGCTCATGTTGCATTTCTTATTTTGAGTAGTTTTTGTCTTTTTTAATGGTTTGAGTTCAATAATATTTTGTATTAACATCTTATTTTAGCATCACAAACATATTCACGTGCATCACACGGGTGCTAGTAACAATTATGAAGGGAATAAATATAAAAATATAAAAAGTAACTAATTATTCTTGTTGTGCAATATTTCTGTGATCCTCTAGGATATTCCACTTCTTGATTTTGGTGGTTTTAAACTCCATTAATTTACCTATTAAATATTGACATGCCCAATTCCCGTCAGAGTAATTCACACTCACGCTTTAATCTTTGATCATCATTGTCACCCAAATCCGTACATAGCCAAAGATCGGTAAAGTATGTTACATATTTAGTGCATTCTTATCCGAACTTTGTATTCATGCTTTTTATTTGCTTCTTAAGCTGGAATAGCTCTATTATTTGAAGAAATATTATTTTGATGGCTTGTACTATGGCTTCTCGTAGACCCTACTCAAGAGTCACTAGTTTCACTTCAATGTTACTGAAATGCTTTGGTAATGCCTCTTCACAATCTTCATTAAATTATCCACAATGCTCACGTAGGATGTGTGATAACCCGTTTTTGCATTAGTAAAAAGTCGAGTAATTATTTAGTCAAAGTCAAATATTCAATTGGTCGAGTCAAATAAGGACTAAGTTGAATAAATGATTTTATTAGGACTAAGGTTGAGATTACAAAGGTTTGAGGGTTGAGATGATAGAAAAAGGAAATTTAGAGAGTTAGTTTGCAATTAAGGGAAGTTAAGGACTTAGTTCTATATCATATATGAAGATTGGGGACTTGAATTGCAAATAAGTTATTCCTTATCCACTTAAAGATAAGTGACCATTTTTCTCCCAATTTTGGAGCACAAAAAACGACAGAAGGCTGGGAATGAACAAAGAAGAAAAGGGAAAGAAAAGGGAAAGAAAGAAGAGGAAGGAAAAAGAAAGAGGGAAGAAAGGGTCGTCCGTGTAAGGATTTTAATCAATCGTGTGGGCTTATATGTGAATTATTGTGTATTGAATAAAAGGTTATCGATTTTGGTTAAGCCCATTTAATGTATGGGCTTTTATGTGTAGATACCAGGCCATTACCTAATTCATGATGGGCCGGATTAGGTTAATTGGAAATTCAGTATATAAAGTCGGTTATGGTCCTTGAATCCTACGTACTATTCATCTTGTCTGACATCCCATCATCAGAGAGAAAATAAGGACTACGTATCGATTTAGAAGATCCAAACACAACCGAATCGTTCATCGTGAATCATGTTTGATTAAGGTACGCTTCCGCTTCAGTTATTTAATTCTTGATAATCCAACATGATGATTATTCAGATTATAGATAAATTATTATCTGTAATAAATTTTCTAACAAGTGGTATCAGAGCCAACATCATGTTGAATTATTAGATCAATTTTGTACGTGTATATGAAAAACCTAATTGTCTGATTTCAAAACCAAAACTCTCTGTTTTCGAAATTATACACACAGCAAAATTGATTTCTGAATATGTATACTATATGCAAGATTTTCTCACTAAAATTTGTTGAAGCTCGAAAATCAGGGTGTGAATCTATATGTATATATTTTTTCGAAATAAGGTATGGATTTCTGTTGAGGTATGGCCGTGTATTGTGGTCAATCAATTTGGTTTTGGTTGGTTTGAATCTGATTTCTTGATGATGGGTATAGTTTTCGAATATGATTTGTGGTTTTGGTGTTGAATTTTTGGATGAAATCTGGTTTATGGAAATCATAATCGGGTTGGATTCCGTTGAGTTGGGGTTGCCGGACGTGGCTATGCTGGTGCGCGCAGAGCCGGGACTTGGCTGCGTGCGTTGGGTTGCAGCGTCGCGCACGGCGACGCTGTACATTTGGAGTGCAGCGCCGGTTATGGCGCTGCAGGAGGTTCCAATTTCCGGAGAAGGCGATGCTGCAGCACGAAGGGATTCAGCGCGACGGAGGGTCGCCCAGTTTGCGCTCCAGCCGGATTCGGTGGAGGCGGAGGTGGAAGCTAGGGTTACGAACCCTAGCATCTGCAATTTTTTTTTAATTTTTGGAAGAAGGGACTTTTGGCTGAAAATTAGAAGTCTTCAGGGTTCTTTTTGCAATTTTGGGTAATTATGTTAAATTGCACGTCTGGTCCTCCCTTTTATTTTGAATTAAATCTCAAACCCTACAGTTATGTAATTTATGATTTAAGCCCTTAAAGTTATAAATCATTTAAGTTGGGATTTTAAAGTTTTGAATTTACAACTTCAGCCCCTGAAGTTATAAATTTAGTTCAGTCAGGACCCTTCAAGTTATGGAATTTTATGATTCAGTCCCTAATGTTTGAGAATTTTCAAAATTGGTCCCTAAAGCTTGAAAATTCTCTAATTTGGTCCTTTAAGGTTTGAAAATTTTCATTTTCAGTCCCTAAAGTTTGAAAATTTTCTAATAAAGCACCTAAAGTTCTGAAATTCTTTAATTTGGTCCCTAAATTTTGAAAATTTTCTAATTCAGTCACTAAAGTTTGAAAAATTTCAAAATTGGTCCTTAAAGTTTGAATTTTTTTTTAAAATTAAGTCCCTAAAGTTTGGGAATTTTCTAAATTGGCTCCTATAGTTTGAAAATTTTCAAAATCAACCTTTAATGATTGAAAATTTCCTATTTTGGCCCTCTAAAGTTTGTTTTTCTTTCAAATTGGGACCTGAAGTTTGGAATTTATCTAAATTGGCCAATAAGGTTTTGGAAAATTGTAATTTAAACCCTTCAAGCTTAAAATTTTACAGAATTGGCTACCTAAAGTTTAAGAATATTGCAATTGACTCTTCTAACTTAAGGAATGCTTTATTCTAAAATTTTGAATTCTATAATTCAAATCCTAAAATCAAATATAGATGCAAATCAATGGATTTCATTTTCAAATCTTGGTACATCGGAATCTTTTGAGAGATATAATATTCGAAAGTAAGTTAGTTGAAGCATCATGTTGCCAAAGCAACCTCTCTTGTGGATATTAATTAACTTTGAATATTAGAAGGTATTTGTGTGTGTCATTCATTGCGGATATTGATCGGCCCAAAGGAAGGTCAATATTTGGCTCGAATTTCACATGCACCTGTTGTGATAAACACGTGGCAATTATTTGGTTTTACGTGTGATCAATAAATCGGTCCAAAGAAAGGTTTATTGGTTAACATGTCTTATTGCCAGTGTTTGATCACTGCACTAAGGGAAAATTAGGTGTTTGTGTGTTATTTCATGCGGATATTGATCGGCCCAAAGGAAGGTCAATATTTGGCCCGAATTTCACATGAACTTGTGGTGATAAATACGTGACAGTTATTTGGTTTTACGTGTGATCAATAAATCGGTCCAAAGAAAGGTTTATTGGTTGACATGTCTTACTGTCAGTGTTTGATTACTACACCAAGAGTACCACTTACAAGTCAATATTTCTGTCCAAAGACTAAATATTGATGTTGTGCTAGGTATCTTGTGATGGGCCCTACCATTATTTGAAAGTATGATTTGCATAATAAGGTATTTATGTGAGCTATTTTGTTTAAGTGTTCTCTATTCGGTTTCAAATTCTGCTAGTAGTATATCTACAAGCTCAAATTTAATCCCTATATTTATGGAACAAACTTCAAGGATCAAAACAACAACGTTAACTTTTCGTTGGCTGCATGGATCTAGACCGTGTACTAAGGATTGAGCAATCTGCTCCTCTTACGGATGAAAGTTCATCTAATCAAATGAGGAACTTTGAGAAGTGGGATTGCTTAAAATTACGTGAGTCTCATGATCATTTAAGTGCGGCATTCCGGAAGCCTTTAGTGGCATAGTATCTGAGGAGGTAAATGATGCCAATGAATTCCTTGCCGAAATTAAGAAACGTTTTGTGAAAAACGATAAGGCTAAAACAAGCACGCTTATGCAAAGCTTGATTTCAATAAAGTATAAAGGCAATGGCAAAATAAGGGAGTACATCATGTAGATGTCTCACACTTCTTCAAAACTTAAGGAACTAAAACTCGACTTGTCTAATGACTTGCTCGTGCATTTGGTATTGATATCGCTTCCTGCACAATATAGTTAATTTAAGGTCAGTTGTAACTATCAAAGGAAGAAATGAACTCTAAATGAGTTCATTCTATTTTGTGTGCAAGAGGAAGAAAAGTTGAAGCAGGACAGAACTGAAAGTGTTCACTTGGCAAACAACTCTAAAGATAAGGGCAAGAAAACAAATAAAGAAAATAAAGTCATTAAGGGGCTATTAATTTTATAATCCCACACTTAAGTCAATTTTTGAAACGGGAACTGCAACATTTTTGAGGATGTTGAGTTTGGGGGGAGAAATAAGGTTAGAGATATTGTCTTTAAGGAAGAAGTTGAGGAAGGATCGGTCTCGATTCCTATTATTGCTTTTGACAATGTGCAAGTTTTTATGCATGTTATTGATCAAGAAGCATATCCGGAACATCAACTAGACAATGTTGAAAAACCTCCCATCCAAAATAAGGTAAATTTCAGAAGTATAAACTCAACAACCTCAATAACTAAAGCCATTAAGGAGATCCACGAGAGAAAGGGAAAAAATGCTATTCTGGATAATTTAAATAGTATTTTTCCAAGAACATAAGGAAATAATGGAATGGTGGAAGATGGTACAATCAATTCCATCAGGCCATGCAGGGTTCTAATTCTCAAAAGTGGATTGATGTCGTAAATAAGGAGTATAAGCATATGCAAGACAATAAAGTTTTGGATCTTGTCCTATTACCAGAAGGTGCGAAGCCCATTGGTCTTAAATATAATTTTAAACCAAGAGGGATTCGATAGGTAATGTGGAAAGATATAAGGTTCGTCTTGTATCTAAGGGCTTTACACAGAATGATGGCATTGATTATAAAGAGACTTTCTCTTCGGTTTCAATGAAAGACTCTTTCAGAAAAGTTAGGTTGTTGCACATTTTGACCTCGAGTTACATCAAATGGATACTAAGGTAGCGTTTCTCAATGGTGACATTGATGTGACGATCTATTTGGTGCAATCAGAAAACTTTATGTCAGTAGACCCAAAGCTAATGGTTTGCAAATTAAAGAAATCCATTGTGTACTCAAGCCAGCTTCCCGTTAAGGGTAATACAAATTTCATCAAGCAATTATCTCATTTGGTCTTGAGATTAATGTTGTTGATGGTTGTGTGTATTACAAGTTCAGTGGGAGTAAGTATATTTTCCTGGTTTTATATGTTGATCATTGCTTGCCACTAATGATATAGGTATGTCACATAAAATTATGAGATTTTTTGTCAAGGAATTTTGAGATTAAAAATCTTGGTGACGTCTCTTTTGTATTAGGAATTCAGATACACCGGGATTGTTCTCGGGGTATTCTTGAATTGTCACAAAAGGGCTATATCGATAAAGTACTTAAGAGGTTTGGCATGCAAGACAGTAAATCAGGGGACAGCCCTATCACTAAGGGAGACAAATTTAGTCTCGACTAATGCCCGAAAAGTTATCTTGAAGTTAAAGAAATGCAGAGGATCACATATAGTTAAGCTATAGAAAGTCTGATGTATGCTCAAATTTGTATGCGTTCGGATATTGCATACATTATTAGGATACTAAGGAAATATTTAAGTAACCCTAGGATGGATCATTTGGAAAGCAGCCAAACATGGGTTATAAGGTATTTAAAGAGAACAAAAGATTACATGCTCATATACAGAAAATCGGATCAGTTGGAGATCATATGGTATTATGATTCCGATTTTTACTAGATGCCAAGAAAGTAAAAGATCCACATAAAGGCTACATTTATCTGCTGGTTGGAGGAGCTATTTCCGGATGGAGTGCTTAACAGACACTTTAGCTTCTTTCACTTGGCAGCAGAGTTGTAGCAATTTTGGGGGCATCTAATTATGGAATATAGCTGCAAAAATTTGTCACTGGGCTGCGTATTCTGTACGGTAAAGAAAGACCACTAAAGTTATATTGTGACAATAACTCAGCAGATTTATATTCCAGTAACAACAGGAGCTCAACTAAGTCAAAATACATTGGCATAAGTTCCTGGTTGTGAAGGATACAGTTCAGAGTGGACACGTGTTAATAAGAGCACATTGGGACAAACTCCATAATTGCGGATCCGCTTACTAAAGTATTACAACCCAAGGTCTTTCATGAGTACATTACTCATATGGGTGTTGTATTTCTTAAGGATATTCGGTTTCAGTGGGAGTTTGTATTTTGGGTGCATTAGACACATTTATTGTCCTTTTGGATACAGTTTAAAGTTAAAGTTATTTACAGCTGTAAGGTTTCAGGTTTATTATCTCTGAACCCGTTTGAGGATGATCTCACTAAAGTTTGGACCAGTTGGAAATAGGCATGTTGAAGATCACATTACATGTAATTTCCATGCTACACATCCATACTTGATCCATGTCATTCAGTTATGTCGATATACGTGACCATTGAAGGTTTAGTTACGATTAATGTAGCGAAAGCCGCTTTGATCCTATGTTGATATAATTGATGGACCGGATTGTTTGGGGATGTATTCAGTAATGATAGCAAAATTCTGAGTACTCATAAGGTTATGATTGATACACAATTGTAAGGTTACACATATAGCCCATCTAACACCCCAAGTTCAAAAATTTAAAACCTAGGCGTGTTAACTTCCATTCACATTATATGCGGAAATAAATCGTTAAAACATTAAAATGCGGAAACAAATCAGTTAAAAACTTCAACCTTTTCATTTTCTATTCTAAAATTTTATAGAAATTTCGGCAGAGTCTCCTCTATAACTTGGACATAACCAACCTGTAGAGGGACATCACACCTACAATAATTATGAAATTTTCAACCCATTCAAATCCAACATTCAACATTCAATCATAATTCCAAAATTCAACTTCAACATCAATTCCCCAAACTCCTCAACCAAAATAACTTGAAGTATAAATTTATAAACTCATGAAACATGATAAAAACTAATTACGGGGGAATACCATAACTTATTTTGACTAAGAACCGACAAACTAATTCAAAATGATTTATCAATTTAAAAGAATAACAACTAAAAACTTAAATTAAATCATTAAATTAAATTTTAAATAATTCAAGTCGGTACTGTCTGAGCCTGCCGCCACGTACTCTCCTCTAATCATTTAACTTTCATCACCTGAAATGTTGGGGAGGGATTGGGGTGAGCTAAAGCTCAGTAAGTAAACTTTATGCATGAATGCATGCTTATGACATGAATGCTTTTACTTTGAAATATGTATCCCCATTCGCTTTAACCTTTCAAAACTTTCAACATTTCGAACTTTCACTTAACATTTCAAAACTTTCACTTCATTTCCATCGTGAGCTCACTTGATGTAACTTCTAGTCAATCAGAATACAGTGGGCAATGACTTATTTGGAACCAGATTACATGCGCATTTCCACCGCAAAGCGGTTTAACATTCACTTTCCCACCGCAAAGCGGTTTAACATTCACTTTCCCACCGCAAAAGCGGTTTAACAGTCCACCGTAAACGGTTGAACATTCCGTCGCAAAGTGACTTAATTCCGGTACGCCGGTCCCCCGCGCCCCATTTCCCACTCGCAACTTTCATGAACTAGAAGTACACCCATTCATTCTTTCAAAAACTTGGGATACATAACTTTTGAACAAACTTGCACCTTGATACATTTCTTTCATTTAAAAACATTTGACTTCCCAATTTCGATGCCAATGCATGCTTCATGATGCAATGACATGATAATGTGCATGCTTGAACATTCTTCTCAATAACACATACTTTCATAACGTAAATGAAATTCATCAAGGCAAGTAGATTACAAGGCACTCATTTACACATTTCACATTTACATTCAACTTCTATAAAATAGGGGGAAGTTTACTTACTTGACGTCCTTAGCATTTACCGTTATCTGAATTTGCAAGTGGAGGAGCCTCGACTGCCCGTGTCGTCAATGTACCAAAATCCTAGTTGTACCCATTCATTAAGTGAAATATAATTTTAGTTCAAAATCACATTTCACACTTCTAAATAAGGTTGAGACTTTCATGTGACTCATAATATAACAAACACATTTAACGCCACGTATAATATCATATTCGAAGTAGTACATTCAGTTTAAGGACAAAAATTTGAAATCTTACTTATCAAATCATTCAAACATCAAAATTACTCAATATTATCAAAACTTAATTGTCACATGGACAATTTCAATTGCCGTTCTACTTACTCATGAATCTGAAAATGACAATGATAATAAAAATGTACATAAAATTCAGTTTAAACAACCTGATTATTTGAAATCCCCAAACTTGAAAACTTCCATTAAATTCAACATTGAACCAATAGAAAGTCAATTAATTACCATTATCATTTACAGTCTGAAACTTACATACATTCGATATCTATATTTATAGGTATCAGTCATCATCATAAAATTCCCAGATTTAAAATTAATACATAAGGATTGCATTTTCAGCTAGCAAATTTAAAATCTGGAAATTCTCACATACATAACATGAATACATACATAATAATATATACATTCATATACATAACATCATTAATTCCCCAAATTCGTGGTTAACTCGAAATTACACAAAATTAAAATCTGAAATCTGAAAATTGTGGTAAAAATACATACATACTTACATAAATTCTTATATACATACACTTAACATAAGAATTTGTGTATGTGTATGTGTGTGAGCGGGTGAGTGTGAAACCGTGTGTGTGGGGAAGGGGAAAAGGTTACGGTGGGAGGGAGGTGCGCGGTGGTTGTGGTGTTGGTGGCTGCAGCGCGCAAACGGAGCAGGAGGGGCGGCGGGCTGAGAGGCCGAGAGTGAGGGTGAGAGAAGAGAGCGAGGGATAGGCGAGAGTTGAGCGTGAGAGTGACCGAGAGAGAGGAGCGGTAGAGAGGGAGAGAGCGGGCGTGAGGTGTGCGAAGAGAGAGAGGCCGAGTTGTGCGTTTTATAAAATTAGGTCTAGGATTAAATTTTGTCACTTTGCAATTTGGTCCCTCTACTTTCAAAACGGGTAATTTAAGTGTAAATCCTTCACAAGTTTAACAAAGTGCCCTATTTACGAAATAATGCAATCTAGGCAATTTACAAATTGATAAAAATAGAAATTTGGTAAGTAACAATTCAAATAAACAATTAAGCATAAAATTGTATGAAAATATTTAATAACTTTCTAGTTGGTACATTGATCGAGATGGCGTCCAAGTCCTTCCACTGCAAAATGATTTAAATTATAGACATTAAAATTATCAATTTAAAATTTATAACAACATTAACATAAATATCACGTTGGATTTCAGAATTGCCCATAAAATGAAAAGCGGTCTTACAGCCCAAGTGGGAGATTGTAAGGATTTTAATCAATCATGTGGGCTTATATGTGAATTATTGTGTATTGAATAAAAGGCTATCGATTTTGGTTAAGCCCATTTAAAGTGATCTAATAAGGATTTAGTATATCGGGCTTAAATGCATCTAAAATAATGTATGGGCTTTTATGTGTAGATACCATGCCATTACCTAATTCATGATGGGCCGGATTAGGTTAATTGGAAACTCAGTATATAAAGTCGGTTATGGTCCCTGAATCCTACGTACTTTTCATCTTGTCTGACATCCCATCATCAGAGAGAAAATAAGGACTACGTATCGATTTAGAAGATCCACACAACCGAATCGTTCATCGTGAATCACGTTTGATTAAGGTACGCTTCCGCTTCAGTTATTTAATTCTTGATAATCCAACATGATGATTATTCAGATTATAGATAAATTATTATTTTTAATAAATTTTCTAACAGTCCGACTTTTTTTGTAGAAGGAAGATATACATATTTCTCAAACTTCGATTCTTGAACATCTTCTCCAATTTCAGAGGTAAGTAATGAAACTAATTATTGGTGATTTGTGCTTAAATTCTAAGATTTGAGATTTTCACTATTTGAATTTTAAGTGAGGGAAATCGTTGACATAAGGGAACAGCCCTCAAATCTTTAATTAATTTTTGAGCAATATTCTAAGATAGTGGAATGAACTTGAAATTAAGAATATGTTAGATTTGTTCAAGTTACTGTCGGTTATTAAAGAATTTGAAATCTATTATTAGAAGAAGAATTATAGGAGATAATTACTTGTGTGTTCTGGTGGATTAAGACAAGCAGGCAATGGATGATAAATTGGAATTAGTACAATATAAGAAAAGTGTGTTTATATTATAGTAGCAAGTAGTGACAGAATATTGATGGTGATGATGAGAACTAGAACTTGGAAAGGAGATAGCCAAATGGATAAGATAAGAAAGCAACAGAGCTTGAACATTCTGCCTCATGTTTAATTACAGAACACTAATTGTATTCAGTTTATGAAGTTTTGTAATTGGTTTGCCTATCGATTGTAGCAAATAAATACATCAAAGAAGGAAATGGGAAGGATAAAGTGGTGGTTATCTTAAGTCAGTAATTGGGAAATATAGAACAAAGAGTGATAGTGGAGATTTTAGGCGTATTATTTATTCGTCAAGGAATTGGACGAATTGATTTCTAATTTGACTAAATGCCTCGTTTTTCAGGAAATAACAAGGCGATTGGAGTGGCTTATCATTCGAGTCAATCTTCATCTATTAAAGTCCATTGAGTGGAAAAATCTAATTATTTTCAAATATTGATAATTGCTTATATAATTACGTTAAATGTGACTATGTGATTTATTTGTCCAATTACGTGATTGTTGTGAAATGTTATGAGAATATGAGATTTGTGGTTTTAGAAAGATTTTGAAACGATTATATGTTAAAAGAAATGAGAGACACGTGATATTGAAATTGACTAAAAACGTACCCATGATTATATATTTCTTCTAGTTCACTGAGGGGTTTTGACCGTGTTCTATACTGCACTGAGGGGTCTTGACCGGGTATGATATTATCCTGAGGTGGTCGACTGTGTATGATATAGTTCACTGAGGGGTCTTAGCCATGTTCTAGAATTGATTATCAGAGGTCTTTGAGACTAGCCTGAGAGGCAGTCTATATATGTATGACCAGATTATAGATGTTAATCAGAGGGTACATTTTTTGTTGATTTGTTAGGGTATGGCCATACCTAGAGATTACAGATTATATTGACATTAGACTATTGATATGATGTTATTATGCGAATCGTCAAGTGATATAAACTTGATTTTTGATAAAAACGTATAAATGAGAAAGTATGATTATTTTCGAAATTCTCTACTCACTGAGTTATCAACTCATTATTTTCCTACCATTTTTCTTAATAGGTAACAGTTGAGTCTTGGAAGCCCGAAGAGCCTGTTGATTCTGGAGCCACGTCAATAAGACGTGTGGGTTATTGTTTCATTCAAAATCGAACATTTAAATCTCAACTGGGCCCACATTATTTTCGAAATAAAAAGATTTTTCATTATTTAGTATATGATTGGTAGTAAATAGCTGTTAGCCTTAGTGGTGGGTCCGACGTCTAGCTGACATCCATCATTGGCGCAGACCATGTCTCGATTCCATTAGAGTGATTCGGGGCGGGTCGTGTCAGGATGTATCTTGCTCCCAAAATGTGAGCTCATTAGAGGAACAAGTAGCGAAATTTAGGTTCCATGCATCTTCTAGTGGTGTTGTGAAGTCTATGGTATGTGGCAATTGAATAGACTTACGAATGTAAAGAGAAAAACAATTTTTTAAAAAAAAAAAGAAAAGAAATACTATAAAGATCTGAATTTCCTAATTTTGATTTGTTTTGCTCGTGTTACATTTCGTATTTTGAGTAGTTAGTAAAAATTAAGAAGGGAATAAATATAAAAATATTAAAAGTAACTTATTATTCTTGTTTGCAATATTTCTATGATTCTCCGTGATATTCCACTTCTTGATTCTTTGTGGTTATAAACTCCATTAATTTACGTGGTAAATGTTGATATGCCCAATTTTCATCACAGTAATTCATACTCGCACTTGAATCTTTTGTCCTCATTGTTACCCTACAAATCCGTACATATAGCAAAAGAGCGGAAAGGTACATTACATATTTAGTGCATTCTTATCTGGACTTTGAATTCATGCTTTTGATTCACTTTTTAAACTGAAATAGCTCTCTTATTTGAAGAAATAGTATTTTGATGGCTTTTACTATGGCTTCTCGTAGACCCAACTCAAGAGTCAATAGTTTCACTTCAAGGTCGCTGAAATCATATGGTAATGGCTAGGGGTGGGCAAAAAAAATCGGAACCGATATAATCAAAACGAAACTGAACCCAAAAAATCGGAATCGTATATCTTTAAAAAAATAAAATAGGAAATCAGTTTTAGAACCGAGAACCGATTGGTTTTCAGTTCGGTTCTTGGTTCCATTTTTAGAACCAAAAACTTAAGTTAGAACCGTCTTTGATCCTTATTTTTTATGGTCTTAATTGGTTGTCCTAAAACTAAAAATCAAAAGAATTTGTAATCATTTTGGGTAAAGTGAAAATGATTAATTTCTTTTTATGAAATTTGTTACGTCTTTACCTCATTGTAACCTTTAACTTCACACTTGAGCTCAAATTCTTAGTAAATGAAAATCAAATGAGACTAACTTATTAATAAGCGAAGTTGTAAATGACCAAGATGGAGTTAATTAAATATTTAAGTACAAATATAAAACAATTAATAATAATACATTTAAAACTCATTATTCATCCCACAAGTTTACTATATTGCCATACTCAAAAAACGTTCTAGGTCATTTGTTTCCTATTTTGGTTTATGAATATCTTCTGTTTCATGGAGAATCCTATACTTCCTTTGGGGTGAAAGGATTTTCAAAATCCTTGATTTTGGTATATTCGGTAGAAGTTTATTTTAGGTTATTGGCTCACTTCTCGAGGGCTGATACTCCTCGATAAGGCTCCCAAAAAATAATTATTATTGTAGAACCGAAATCGAATCAAAACCGAATGTTTGGTTCTGGGAATTCAATGAAACCGAATTGTTCCATTTTACACAAACCGAAAAAGTATGGTTCAGCTCCGTTCTTGAGATACCCTAACTGAACCACCTGACGCCCACCCCTAGTAATGGCTCTTCACAACCTTCATTAAATTAGCCACGATGCTCGCAAAGGACGTATCCTGCTCCCCAAGTGTGAGCTCATTAGAGGCACAAGTAGCGGAATTTAGCTTCCATGCGACTTCTGGTGGTGTTGTGAAGGCTATGGTATATAGCACTTGAATAGACTTGCAACCGTAAAGCGAATAACAATTAAAAAAAAATCCCATAAAGATTTGAATTTCCTAATTTTGATTAGTTATGCTCATGTTGCATTTCGTATTTCGAGTAGTTTGTCGTTGTTAAAGTTTTGAATTCAATAATATTTTGTATATAAATGTTATTGTACTATCACCAACATATTCACGTGCATCGCACCTGTGCTAGTAACAATTATGAAGGGATTAAATATAAAAATATAGAAAGTGACTTATTATTCTTGTCGTACAATATTTTCTATGATCCTCCACGATGATTCCACTTCTTGATTTATCGTGGTTATAAACTCCCTTAATTTACCTATTCAATAGTGACCAGTTTTACTTAATTGTCGCTGAAATCATTTGGTAATGGTTCTTCACGAGCTTCAGTAAATTAGCCCCTATGCTCGTGAAGGAAACATCCTGCTCCGCAAGCATTAGGCACAAGTAGAGAAATTTATCTTCCGTGTTCCTTCCAGTGGTGTTGTGTTGAATAGACTTGCAACTCTAAAGAGAAAAACATTTTTTTTTAAAAAAAAAAAAAGAAAAAAATTCTAAAAAGACTTTGATTTCCTAATTTTGATTTGTTTTGCTAACGTTGCATTTCATATTTTGAGTAGTTTTTGTCTTTTTTAAAGTTTTGAATTCAATAATATTTTGTATTTAAATGTTATTGTACTATCATAAACATATTCACGTGCATCGCACGGGTTCTAGTAAAAATTATGAAGGTATTAAATATAAAAATATAGAAAGTGACTTACTATTCATGTCGTGCAACATTTCTATGATCCTCGACCATGTTCTACTTCTTGATTTTTTATGGTTATAAACTCCATTAATTTATCCATTAAATATTCATGTGCCTAATTCCCGTCAGAGTAATTCATACTCGCTCTTGAATCTTTAATCATCATTGTTACCCCAAATCAATACATAGCCAAAGAGCGGTAAAGTATGTTACCTATTTCGTTCATTCTTATCCGTACTTTTTATTCAAGCTTTGATTCGCTTTTTAAGCTGTTATAGCTCTCTGATTTGAAGAAATAATTTTTTGATGGCTTGTACTATGGCTTCTTGTAGACCCAACTCAAGAGTCAGTCCCTGAAATCATTTTGTATTGGCTCTTCATGAGCTTCATTAAATTAGCCATGATGCCTAAGAAGGACGTATCCAGCTGCCCAACCATGAGCTCATTAGAGGCACATGTAGAGAAATTTAGCTTCCATGCGTCTTCCATTGGTGTTGTGAAGGCAATGTTATGTAGCCCTTGAATAGACTTGTGACTGTAAAGAGAAAAAAAATAAAAAAAGAAAAGTAAAGAAAAATCGTATAAAGATCCAGATTTCCTAATTTTGATTAGTTTTGCTCGTGTGGGATTTCGGATTTTGAGTTGTTTTTGTCTTATAGAAGTTTTAATTGTTACTAGCCCCAGTGCGTAGCACGAGAATATGTTTGGGATAGTAAAATGACATTTTAATATAAAATATTATTGAACTCAAAACATTAATAAAGACAAAAACTTCTCAAAAAATGCAACATGAGCAAAAGTAATCAAAATTAGGACATTCAGATCTTTACAGGATTTTTTTCATATTTTTTAAAAATTGTTTTTCTCTTTACAGTCGCAAGTCTATTCAAGTGCTACATACCTATAGCCTTCATAAAACCACTGGAAATCGCATGGAAGCTAAATTTCGCTGATTGTGCCTCTAATGAGCTCAAGCTTGGGGAGCAGGATACGTCCTTCGTGAACATCATGGCTAAGTTAATTATGGAAGTGAAGAGCCATTACCAAATGAATTTAGTTACCTTGTCGTTCAACATGGACCGCGATTTCGTGCCCACGTATACCTTCCGACCCGGTAGTTGCAGGGGGGTCACCGGCCGGAGTGTGGCCGAAGCAGCATTGTCGTCGGACGAGAAACCTTGCCTTGGCTGGCCAGTGCTTGTCCCCAAGGCTACGAAGTTGGGAGGGACGCAGGTCGCCCGCAGGAACTTGCGTCTCCCCTCACTAGTGACTCTTGAGTGGGGTCTACAAGAAGCCATAGTAAAATCCATCAAAATATTATTTCTTCAAATCTGAGAGCTATTCCAGCTTAAAAAGCTGATAAAAAGCATGAATACAAAGTCCAGATAAGAATGCACTAAATATGTAATGTACCGTACCGATCATTGGCTGTGTACGGATTTGGGGAAACAATGATGATCAAAGATTCATGCGTGAGTATGAATTACTTTGACGGGAACTGGGCATGTCAATATTTAATGGGTAACTTAATGGAGTTTAAAACCACCAAAAATTAAGAAGTGAGGATCATAGAAATATTGCACGACAAGAATAATAAGTTACTTTTTTATTTTTATAATTATTCCCTTCTTAATTTTTACTAGCGCCCGTGCGATGCACGTGAATATGTTTGTGATAGTAAAATAACATTCCAATACAAAATATTATTGAACTCAAAACATTAAAAAAATAGAAGAACTACTCAAAATACAAAATGCAACATGAGCAAAACTAATCAAAATTAGGAAATTTATTTCTTTATAGGATTTTTATTTTTTTTTTGAATTGTTTTTCTCTTTACAGTCTCAAGTCTATTCAAGTGCTAAATACCATAGACTTCACAACACCACTAGAAGATGCATGGAAACTAAATTTCGCTACCTATACCTCTAATGAGCTCACGCTCTAGGAGCAGGATACTTCCTTCATGAGCGTCATGGCTAATTTAATGAAGCTTGTGAAGAGGCATTACCAAAGGATTTTAGCGACATTGAAGTTAAACTAGTGGCTCTTGAGTAAGGTCTACGAGAAGCCACAGTACAAGACGTCAAAATATTATTTCTTCAAATCAGAGAGCTATTCTAGCTTAAAAAGTGAATTAAAATCATGAACACAAAGTACAAATAAGAATGCACTAAAGATATTGTAGCATACCTTACCCCTCTTTGGCTATGTACGGATTTTGGTTAACAATTGTGATCAAAGATTCAAGTGTGAGTATGAATTACTCCGATGGGAATTGGGCATATCAATATTTATTACGTCAAGTAATGGAGTTTATGACCACCAAAAATCAAGAAGTGGAACATCGTGGAGGATCATAGAAATATTACACGACGAGAATAATAAGTCACTTTCTATATTTTTATATTTAATCCCTTCTTAATTATTATGAGCACCCGTGCGATGCACGTCAATACGTTTGTGATAGTACAATAACATTTAAATACAAAATTCAAAACTTTAAAAAAGACAAAACCCTCTCAAAATATGAAATGCAACATGAGAAAAACTAATCAAAATTAGGAAATCACGATCTTTATAGGAATTGTTTTTCTTTTTTAAATTGTTTTTCTTTTTACAGTCGCAAGTCTATTCAAGTGCTACATACCATAGACTTCCAAACACCACCTGATGATGCAAGGAAGCTAAATTTCGCTACCTGTGCCTCTAATGATCGAGCTCGCGCTTGGGGAGAAGGATACTACCTTCCTGAGCATCATGGCTAATTTAATGAAGCTCATGAAGAGCCATCAACAAATGATTTCAGGGACCTTGAAGTGAAACTACTGACTCTTGAGTTGGGTGTACGAGAAGTCGTAGTACAAGCTGTCGAAATGTTATTTCTTCAAATCAGAGAGCTATTCCGGTTTAAAAAGTGAATCAAAAGCATGAATACAAAGTCCAGATAAGAATGCACTAAATATGTAATGTACCTTTCCACCCTTTGGCTATGTACGGATTTGGGGTAACAATGATGATCAAATATTCAAGAGGGAGTATGAATTAATCTTATGGTAATTTGGCATATCGACATTTAATAGGTAAATTAATGGAGTTTACAACCGCAAAAATCAAGAAGTGGAACATCGTGGAGGATCATAGAAATATTGCACGGCAGGAACAATAAGTCACTTTCAATATTTTTATATTTATTCCCTTCTTAGCTGTTACTAGTACCCGTGCGATGCACGTCAATATGCGTGTGATGGTACAATAACAGTTAAATACAAAATATTATTGATTTTTGAACTTTGAAAAATACAAAAACTACTCAAAATACGAAATGCAACATGTGTACAACTAATCAAAATTAGGAAATCCTGATTTTTATAAGAATTTTTTCTTTTTTTTTTTAAAATTGTTTTTTTAATTTCAAAAAAAATTATTTATCATTTATTTTTTGTGGAACTATCTTCTTTCTAAATAAGTTATTGTTACCTAGTTTTTTTATATGTTAAAATATTTTAATAAAATGTAGTATGAAAAATAAAATTAAAAAACATAAATCTATACTTGTTTTGAATTGGTAATTTTGATATTAAAGATTATTGTCGTTATATAATAAATAAAATTAACTACAACAAAATTATTGTTTTCCTACCTCGCACCACTTTAGTAAATGATCGGAAACAGGTCGATCCATGAGGATAGCTTACAATAGGTTGTAGAATCAATCAGCAGAAAATCTCTATTCCTCCTAATTAGTTAGGTGTTTCATGCCTTTACTATGTGATCATAGAGCGCAATCTGGAGTTTAAAAAAACTATTTTTTTATCCTTTTTACGCAATTACTATTACATTCCTATAAAAAGTGATTAGTGTTTCGTTGTTTAACCATGAAATATATAAATTCAAGCTTTATCTTATTTCACAATCAGACAGCCTAAAAAACTAGAGCCATAATACGAGGCTATCAACCAAAACCTCGCCAACATCTTTACAGTTGCAAGTCTATTCGAAGTGCTACGTACCGTAACCTTCAAAACACCACTAGAAGACGTAAGTAAGCTAAATTTCACTACCTGTGCCTCTAATGAGCTAATGCTTGGGGAGTAGGATACATCCTTCTTTTGCATCATGGCTAATATAATGAAGCTCGTGAAGAGCCATTACCAAATGATTTCAGCGACCTTGAAGTGAAACTAGTGACTCTTGAGTTGGGTCTACAAGAAGCCATAGTGCAAGCCGTCAAAATATTATTTATACAAATGAAAGAGCTATTCCAGCTTAAAAAGCGAATCAAAAGCATGAATACAATGTCCGGATAAGAATGCACTAAATATGTGACATACCTTACCAATCTTTGGCTATGTACGGATTTGGGGTAACAATGATGATCAAAGATTAAAGAGCGAGTATGAATTACTCTTACGGTAATTTGGCATATCGACATTTAATAGGTAAATTAATGGAGTTTATAACCACAAAAATCTGGAAGTGGAACATCATGGAGGATCATGGAAATATTGCACGTCAGGAATAATAAGTCACTTTCTATATTTTTATATTTATTCCCTTCTTAGTTTTTACAAGTACCCGTACGATGCACGTCAATATGTTTGTGATGGTACAATTACAGTTAAATACAAAATATTATTGATTTAAGAACTTTGAAAAATACAAAAACTACTCAAAATACGAAATGCAACATGTGTAAAACTAATCAAAATTACGAAATCTTGATTTTCGTAGAAATTTTTAATTTGTAATTTTTTTTCTTTTTAAAAAAATTATTTATTATTTATTTTTTGTGGAACTATCTTCTTTCTAAATAAGTTATCTTTATCTATTTTTTATATGTTAAAATTTTTTTAAATAAAATGTAGTATAAAAAATAAAATTAACAAACATAAATCCATACTTGTTTTGAGTTGGTAATTTTGAAATTAAAGATTATTGTTGTTATATAATAAATAAAATTAACAACCACAAAATTATTGTTTTCCTACCTCGCACCACATTAGCAAATGATTGGCAAGAGGTTGATCCATGAGGGTAGCTTACTCAGCAGAAAATCTCTATTCCGATCCTAATTGGTTAGGTGCTTCGTGCCTTTACTCTGTGATCATAGAGCGTGATCTGGAGATTAAAAAAACTATTTTTTTATCCTTTTTTACGCAATTACAATTACATTCCTATAAAAAGTGATTAGTGTTTCGTTGTTTAACCATAAAATATATAAATTCAAGCTTTATCTTATTTCACAATCAGAAACCTAAACAACCAGAGCCATAACATGAGGCTATCAACCAAAACCTGGCCAAAATCTTTAAAGCTGCAAGTCTATTCAAAGTGCTACGTACCATACCCTTCAAAACACCACCAGAAGATATAAGTGAGCTAAATTTCGCTACATGTGCCTCTAATGAGCTAATGCTTGAGAAGTAGGATACATACTTCGTGAGCATCATGGCTAATATAATGGAGCTCATGACGAGCCATTACCAAATGATTTCAGCGACCTTGAAGTGAAACTAGTGACTCTTGAGTTGGGTCTACGAGAATCAATAGTACAAGCCGTCAAAATATTATTTATTCAAATGAAAGAGCTATTTCAGCTTAAAATGCGAATCAAAAGCGTGAATACAATGTCCGGACAAGAATGCACTAAATATGTAACATACCTTACCACTCTTTGGCTATGTATTGATTTGGGTAACAATGATGATCAAAGATTCAAGAGCGAGTATGAATTTCTTTGATGGGAATTGGGCATATAAATACTTAATACGTAGATTATGGAGTTTATAACCACCAAAAATCAAGAATTGGTACATCGTGGAGGATCATAGAAATATTGCATGACAAGAATAATAAGTTAGTTTCTATATTTTTATATTTATTCATTCATAATTGTTACTAGCACCAATGCAATCACTAGTACAAATTTGTCCAAAAAATAATAAAATATACGTTGGTTTTTAGAACAACTTACGCCTATAAAAGGGTGGTGGAATTTTTGTAAATAAATTTTAACTATATGCGTCGGTTCCTTCCTAAAAACTGACGTACAAAAAATGGACTTGAGAAAATGCGTTGGTTCTAAAATTAAAACCGATGTATATAATCTAATAAAAAGCGTCGGTTGTATCAAGAACCGATGCATAAGGTATAATAAAATTAAATCCTAGTCATCCCTTCCATATAACATTTCTCCCTCTCAATCTTTCATATCTCTCTACTTCCCCTGACCACTGCCGCCTCCCCCGTCTCAATCGCCGACTGTTGTGGTTAACACCAACACCAACACCAACACCAACTCCTCCTCAAGAAGCCCCAAAAGCGTTACACTTCTTGGACTGAAGAACACAATCTGGATAACCTCGCTTTGCTCGGTCCTCAATGGTGGGTTGTTAGAGTATCCAGAGTCTCGGGCCAAGAAACTACAGAACAAAATGGCTCGGACACTAGCCCGAAATTTCCCCAATCCTGATTTCAAGGTAACTTTGGTATCGGATATGGGTTTGGTGCAATCTTCTTATATTTTTCTATTAATTTATCTTGCAGCTTTTTGTTGGTTGGCATAATGGGATTTGTGTAGAATTGAGCTAGTTAGTGATGGATTCTGCAATAATTTTTCCAGATTTAAAACTATTTTATATTAAATGTTATGATAGGGTAATCGTGAAAATACAATATGTAATAATTCTCTGGCTTATTAATAAGATATGTGCTAGTCTAACAACTTGTAACTTCATTAAGACCTTAGAGCTAATTTAAAATATACTTTGATCAGTGATTATTTGGCATCCAAGCATTTTACATTATTCATAGCTTCTTAGTTCAGTGTTTAAGAAATATTCAGCTTTTGTTTCAACCTGGAGTTCAATGCTACTCGTAAAAGAAAATGAATAATATACCCTAATTATCGTGATTTTACGTTTGATTGCCTATTTTTCGATTTAAAGAATGTAATCTTGTAATTTGAACTTGATTTAGAGCTAATTGTTATGTCGGCATATTTTCCTATGTGTTTGTTCTGCACTATATTTTGTTATGATGATTTATAATTTAACTCGTTCATTGTATATAGGATATATGTTTAGATGCATGGCTAAACAATCTTCATGGTGAGGAAAAATGACTTGGTTTTTTTGTTAAATTATTACTTTAGATAGGACATTGAATCATGGGATTTGGCACCGTCAACTATCTGAAGATTAAATCTGGCAGCAGCAAATTCATGTTCACGATCTTAGCCTTTCAAGCTGCCTCCTCTAGGTACTTGATTCTCCTTCTATTCTTGTACTTGTTTCTTTGGATTTCTTAATTTCCTTAGAGATATCTGTTAATTTGGGTTTAATATTTTCAATATGTTCTACTGTATGTTAACTTGTGTGCTATTTTTTAGGCCCCCATGATGCTAGAATTATGATGAAAGCTGTGGGATCTGTGGAAGTGATGTTATAAAATTAGAGAGGTGCCAGTTATTAAGTCTACACTGTTGAAGGGAAAGTTAAGGGATCTATCAAGAAGAGCTTTAGGTGGCTCAAGGAGAGGTATACACAAATCTTATATGGGCATAGACGCTCTTTCTCATAGTATGACAAGTTGTTTTTATTGGGTTCAATGCATTAATTGAATAATTGATATAATTTGTTTACTATATATATGTGGTGTTCTTGAATATGAGTATAAAATTAAGTTTATTGTACTCTATACTCTAAGTAATCTGTTTGATATATTATCGAAGAAGAATTTTGCTCAAAGTGGGGTTCTTTTAGCAGAGGAATAATTGATTTCATTACTGTTATATATTGATGTGGTTTCTCACTCAATCTTGGGATGAACACTGGTTGATTAAAGCAATCTATGATTACTTATTCTTGTTTGTTTTTGTTGTTCATTCTTTAAGAAGTATTAGAAATGGCTGTGAATGATTTTCATTCAATGGCACATTGACACTGTGATCATGATTATGGCTTTCCTGTGAATTGTGGTCTTTATTTGAAAGAAAAATTGGGTTCCTTGTGAAGATCATATGTAGAATGTTTTGGCCCAATTTTTCTGCAGTGCTCAGCTTTAGGGGGATTTGCACAAACAAAGTGAGATTTCTTTCCCCTTATCCTGTCCAATTCAGTATAGAACATACCTGAATATCCTTACAACTCCTCCTATTACAAAGTTTGTGTGCTGTCAATTTTTTTTAGGCGTTATGTGTCGTTTTACAACCAACGCATGAAGTCTTGACTTTTTGCGTCTCAGCCAAACGAGTCACTTGTACAACCGACGCATTTTGTGTTTAACAACTGACGCAAATGACTCTTTTTGTAATAGTGAATGCAAATTAATATGTTTGTGATAGTACAATAACATTTAAATACAATGTATTATTGAATTCAAAACATTAAAAAGTAGAAAAACTACTCAAAATATGAAATGCAACAAGAGCAAAACTAATCAAAATTAAGATATCCTGATCTTTTTAGGATTTTTTTTCCTTCGTTTTAATTTTTTTCCTCTTCATCGTCGCAATTCTATTCAAGTGCAACATACCATGGCCTTCACAACACCACTGGAAGACACATGGAAGCAAAATTCGCTACCGATGCATCTAATGAGCTCACACTTGGGGAGAAGGATACGTCCTTCTTGAGCATCATGGCTAATTTAATGAAGCTTGGAAGAGCCACTACCAAATGATTTCAGCGACCTTGAAGTGAAACTAGTGACTCTTTTGTTGGGTCTACGCGAAGCCATAGTACGTGTCGTAAAAATAAATTTTTTTTTCAAATCAAATAGCTACTCCAGCTTGAAAAGCGAATCAAAAGCATGAATACAAAGTCCGGATAAGAATGCACTAAATATGTAATGTACCTTTCCGCTCTTTGTCTATGTACGGATTTGGGGTAATAATGATGATCAACGATTCAAGCACGAGTATAAATTACTCTAACGAGAATCGGGCTTATCAATATTTAATAAGTAAATATTGCAAGACAAGAATAATAAGTCACTTTCTATATTTTTATATTTATTCCGTTCTTAATTGTTAATAGCTCCCGTGCGATGCACATAAATATGTTTGTGTTAGTACAATGACATTTAAATAAAAAAATATTATTGAATTCAAGACTTTAAAAAAGACAAAAACTACTCAAAATACGTAATGCAACATGATCAAAACTAATCAAAATTATGAAATCAAGATCTTTGAAGGATTTTTTTTTAAAATTATTTTTCTCTTTACAGTCGCATGTCTATTCAAGTGCTGCATACCATAGCCTTCAAAACACCACCGGAAGATGCATGGAAGTTACATTTCGCTACCCGTGCCCCTAATAAGCTCACGCTAGGGGAGGAGGATACGTCCTTCGTGAGCAACATGGCTAATTTAATGATGCTTGGGAAGATCCGTTACCAAATAATTTCAGCGACCTTGAAGTGAAACTAGTGACTCTTGAGTTGGGTCTACGAAAATACATAGTATAAGTCATCAAAAGAAAATTTCTTCAAATCAAAGAGCTATTCCAGCTTAAAAAGCGAATCAAAAGTATGAATACAAAGTTCGGATAAGAATGCACTAAATATGTACATACCTTACCGCTCTTTGGCTATGTCCGGATTTGGGGTAACGATGATGATCAAAGATTCAAGAGCGAGTATGAATTATATTGACGAGAATTGGGAACAACAATAGATAATACATAAATTAGTGGAGTTTATGACCGCCAAAAATCAAGAAGTGGAGCATCGTGGAGGATCATAGAAATATTGCACGACAAGAGTAGTAAATAACTTTCTTTATTTTTATATTTATTCCCTTCATAATTGTTACCAGCACATGTTCGACGTACGTGAATATGTTTATGAGTTTTTTAAAAACATTTAGGTACAAAATATTATTGAATTCAAAACTTTTATAAAAATAAAAACTACACAAAATACAAAATGAAACATGAGCAAAACTAATCAAAATTAGAAAATCCTAATATTTATAGGATTTTTTCTTTTTCTTTTTTAAATTGTTTTTCACTTTACAGTCGCAAGTCTATTCAAGTGCTACATACCATGGCCTTCAAAACACCACTGGAAGATACATCGAAGCTAAATTTCGCTAGTTGTGCCCCTAATGAGTTCACACTTGGGGAGTAGGATATGTCCTTCGTGAGCATCATGGCTAATTTGATGAAGCTCGTGAAGATCCGTTACAAAATAATTTTAGCGACCTAGAAGTGAAACTAGTTTCTCTTTAGTTGGGTCTACGAGAATCCAATGTAAAAGTCGTCAAAAGAAAATTTCTTCAAATCAAAGAGCTATTCCAGATTAAAAAGCGAATGAAATGTATGAATACAAAGTCCGGATAAGAATGCACTAAATAGGTAACATACCTTACCGCTCTTTGGCTATGTCCGGATTTGGGGAAACGATGATGATCATAGATTCAAGAGCGAGTATGAATTATACTGATGAGAATTGGGCACAACAATATTTAATACATAAATTAATGGAGTTTATGACCACCAAAAATCAAGAAGTGGAGCATCATGGGGGATCATAGAAATATTGCAAGACAAGAGTGGTAAATCACTTTCTTTATTTTTATATTTATTCCCTTCATAATTGTTTCTAGCACACGTGCGATGTACATGAATATGTTTATGATTTTTTAAAAACATTTAGATACAAAATATTGTGAATTCAAAACTTTAATAAAGAACCGACGCCAATAACCCGGCCACTTAAGGGCGTCGGTTCTTACATAAGAACCGACGCCTTAAACCATCAAATAGGCGTCGGTTTTTTATAAGAACCGACGCCTTTACGTAGGCTATACTTTCGCGCCTTCAAGCAAATTTCACACATTTCCCCGGTTTCATCTCTAGCTCCACAACATTTTCAGTTCAACCTCATAGTCCTACATATTCACGCCGTCGCCACCGTGCAACCCTCCACCGGATGCTGTAGCACCCCACCGCCACCATCCACCTTAGCCTCGCGCCACCAACCCTTGGTTCCACAGCCACTGTACGCGCCACCAGCCTCGGCGACTCCTCCCCCGCTCGCCACAGAATCTGCGTGCCCGCCACCAACCCCGGCGCCACCGCCCTTGCGCGCCGCCACAACACCCCACCCGCGCCACCACCCACCCAAAACCCGCTCCCCACAGCCACCCGCACCAACACCCACCCAAAAACCAGCTCCCCACAGCCACCCGCACCAACACCCACCCAAAACACGCTCCCCACAGCCATACCCGCGCCACCACCTACCCAAATCTACGCTCCATCCCACTCTAGCCTCCACCACCCACCCCACAAGGTCCACTACTAAACGGTAATTTTTCATATTTTAAGTTAAACTATTTTGTTCATTTTGTTAGATTATAATTGAAGTTATCATTTTTATTTATTATGTTGGTTTATTTAAATGATCTTATTAGTTTAGTTTGAATTTCAAATTTAGATTATTGATTTTGTGTTAGTATCTAGTATACATTCAATTTTTAAAAATTGGAGTTTTATTCAAATTGTAGAATGTTAATTTTATTTGAGTTTTGAATTAGTTACGGATAAGTAATGATTGTGAGGTATTTATAAGTGAATTATTTGAGATGTTTTGTACTTTTTGGATGTTTTGATGAGTTGAGATGACTATGTTGTGATGATTTGGAGATATGAGCGTATATAGTGAATAATTAAGAGGCTAAAAATGTTTGAGTTTTTAACATGTTGAGGATGAATATTTTAGACTGGATGATAATGTTGAAATTTGATTGGAATTTTGTTTGAGTTTTGAATATGTTGAAGTTAAATATTTTAGTTTTATTGTGGCATTTTGATTCCCCCTGTAGGTTGGTTAAGTCCAATTTATAGGGGAGATTCTGTCAAAATTTTCGTAAGATTTATAAATAAAAATGTAAATAATAAGTTAAGGTGATTTCATTCGTTTTAACACGTGGTGAATATCTTGATATATGTGTTACTAGATATGGATTAGAGTTGGATGTATGGGAGACGTAATACACATGAATATGTGAAAGGAGTTGAAGAGTTTATGAAATGTGCTGAGGAAAACAAAATAAAAGAAGGTGAAGAAATGCTTTTGTGTCCTTGTTGTGATTGTAAGAATCTGATAAAGTTTCGTAGCTCTGAGCAAGTCAAGAGTCATTTGATTCGTCGTGGGTTTAAGGAAGGTTATGCACGGTGGATATGGCACGGTGAGAGTATACTTCCTAGGACGAGTACCGGTGATGATAAGGGTGATCAGGAGGAGAATAATGTGGACAATGATCAGAATGATGTGGATAGTGATCGGATAGATGAAATGATGGGTGACATACAAGAGGATTTCATCGAAAAGTCTCATATTTTCGATAGCCTGTTTAATGATTCTAAACAGCCTTTATTTTCTAGTTGTAAGAAATTCACAAAATTGTCTGCTGTGTTTAAGTTGTATAACTTGAAAGCGAAGAATAGGTGGAGTGATAGGAGTTTCACTAATTTATTGGAACTTTTACGAGATATGCTTCCAGAGGGTAACGAACTTCCTAGTTCAATTTACGAGACAAAGAAAATGTTGTGCCCGATGGGTATGGAGATCGAGAGGATACATGCATGTCCAAATGATTGTGTATTGTATCGAAAAGAGTATAAGGACTTGAACCTGTGTCCAAAGTGTGGAGCATCGAGGTATAAGCGAAAGGAAGGCCATGTTAATTGGGAGGATAAGAAAGGCTCTCCGGCAAAGGTGTTATGGTACCTACCTGTAATACCAAGATTTAAACGCTTATTTGCCAATGCAAAGGATGCGAAGAACATGCGTTGGCATGCCGATGGGAGGAAAGATGTAACACCCCAAATTTACGAGTCTAAAACCTAGGCGTGTTAACTTCCATTCACATTAAATGCGGAATTAAATCGTTTACACATCAAAATATTCATTTATCTATTATAAATTTCTTACAAAATTTTGGCAGAATCTCCTCTATAAATTGGACTTAACCAACCTGTAGAGGGACATCAAAACCATTTTACAAAATAAAACTCAACTCAAATAAAAATCCAATACTCAACATACAATCCAATTCTACTTCAAACTCCCACATCACCACACTATTTCAAATTCAATCCCCAAACTCCTCAACACAACATTTTTCATCAATAAGCTTCAATTAAATACAATAAGTGATAATATAACCAATATTAGAAATTCCATAACTAATTTAAACTAATCTCAACCAAACAGTTATCAAAATAATGAATTAATGAATAAATTCAAATGATAACTTTAATAAATTTAACTTTATTAAATAATGTCGACAGCGGGTACTGTCCGAGTCAACCGCCAAATGTTCTCCTCGGATCACCTAACTTTCATCACCTGAAATGTTGGGGAGGGATTGGGGTGAGCTAAAGCTCAATAAGTAAACTGTATGCATGAATGCATGCTTATGACATGAATGCTTTAACTTTGAAATATGTATCCCCATTCACTTTAACCTTTCAAAAACTTTCAACATTTCGAACTTTCACTTAACATTTCAAAACTTTCACTTCATTTCCATCGTGAGCTCACTTGATGTAACTTCTAGTCAATCAGAATACAGTGGGAAATTACTTATTTGGAACCAGATTAACATGCGCATTTCCACCGCAAAGCGGTTTAACATTCACTTTCCCACCGCAAAGCGGTGTAACATTCACTTTCCCACCGCAAAGCGGTTCATTACATTCGGGTACGCCGGTCCCCCGCGCCCCATTTCCCACTCGCATCTTTCATGAACTAGAAGCACACCCATTCATTCTTTAAAAACTTGGGATACATAACTTTTGAACAAACTTGCACTTTGACACATTTCTTTCATTTAAAACATTTGACTTCCAAATTTCGATGTCAATGCATGCTTGATGATGCAATGACATGATAATGTGGATGCTTAAACATTCTTCTCAATAACATATGCTTTCATAATGTAAATGCAATTCATCAAAGCAAGTAAGTTGAACGACAGTCATTTACACATAACTTTCACATTTACATTCAACTTCTATGAAAATAGGGGGAAGTTTACTTACATGACGTCCTTAGCATTTACCGTTTCTGAATTTGCAAGTGGAAAAGTCTCGGATGCCCGTGACGTCAATGTACCAAATATCCTAGTTGTTCACATTCATTAATAAGTATAACTTTTAATTCACAATGTGACCTTACGTTTAGATTAAAGCACATAAAACAAGAAAGAGTCTTTCATGCTTCCAATTCCCAAAACATTACATTAACATCCTATTCGAAACAAATAATAAATTTCGATGCACATTAGAAAGTCATTCCACCTTTTAATTCAAACTAAAATTCAAATTTACATAGCTTAACCTAACGTTATAAAATCACTCCCTTAAAGTCCCAACAAATTCACAAATCTTAAAATCAACATATATCCAAACTTTACCAACTAAACTTCAATTTTCATAAATCTCAAAAAAATTATAAATTTATATATACATACTTGAAATCAAAATTTTAACCATCATAATTCAATTTTAGCTACACAAAGTCAATTAAAGTGATTAATCTAAAATTTATAAAATCTGAAAGTTTACATCCACATGGAATATATATACTGTCATTATAAAATTGCAAATTTCAAAATTAACATTTAATATTTGAAATTTAACTAAAATTTGGAAATCGGAAATTTTACATGCATATACATACGAATCTGAAATTACATATGTGAACACATACAATTGATAGTATAACCATACTCATATGCACATTTTATATATATATATACACACACACACACACACACACACACATATATATATATATATATATATATATATCGAATTTAAAGGCCGATAAAAATCTGAAATGTTCATATAAATATATACATACAACATATATACATCAATACATATAAACCCGTTTGTGTGCATGTAAAAAGGTGTGTTGTGTGTGTAAAAATTGGGTTCGGTGTGTGCGCAGAAAGAGAAGGGGAAGACGGGGTTTTTACCGCCAGTGCAGCGGCGACCGGTGGCGGTCGAGGTCGTCAGTGCTGGTTCGAGTCGTCGGCGCTGGTTCGGGCGTTAGGCGAGAGAGAGGCAGGTGAGACTGAGAGAGCGACGAGAGGGAGTCGAGAGAGAGGCGGAGGGAGTGAGTCGCGAGTGATGAGAGGGAGTTGAGGGACGAGTACAGTCTTTTAGGTTAGAAATTTGGATTTTAATCTTTTGAATTTGCAATTCAGTCCCTCATATCTCCCCTCTTGTCTAATTAAGTCTATAAGTTCTATTTACCCTCAAAAAAATTTCAAATTGCCACTAAACCTTTCCCAATTTCAATTTATGAAATTTAGGTCATTTACTACTTAATACAAAAAAAAATAGAGATCGACAAGCTTCACAAATAAAATAAATAATTAGACATAGAATTGCATATAAACAATTTATAAACATTTTAATTGGCACATTGATCGAGACGGCGCCCAAGTCCTTCCACTGCAAAATAATTCAACTTATTATCAATAATAATTTTCAAATAAATAATTCTTCATAGTACCATCATAGAAATTGGGTTATATTCAAGAAAGCACGTAAAACAAAAAAAGTGGTATTACAATTCCTTACCCCCTAAAAGAAAATTTCGTCCTCGAAATTAAAAGTTACCAAAAAGTGTGGATACTTGGCACGCATTCCCTCTTTGCGTTCCCAAGTAGTCTCTTCTACTGCATGATTCCTCCAAAGAACCTTAACTAACGTAATCTTCTTTCTTCTAAGTTCCTTATTTACTTTCATTAGGATTTTCACAAGTGACTCCTCATAAGTCAGATCCTCACAAAAATCTAATGACTCATAGCTGAGATTATGAGAAGGATCCGAAATATATTTCCTCAACATCGACACGTGAAATACGTTATGAACTCCAGATAGTGCCGGTGGCAATGCAACCCGATAAGCTAGGTCATCCACCCTTTCAGTATCTTAAAGGGGCCAACAAATCGCGGACTAAACTTTCCTTTCTTCCAAATCTCATAACTCCTTTCATAGGAGCTACCTTAAAAAGATCATGTCACCTGCAACGAATTCCAATGGTTACCCTCTTCTGTCCACATAGCTTTTCTATCTACTTTGTGCCTTTTCTTTTTTTTTTCGCTGACGAATCGTTTCAAAAAACTTTTGCTGTTTGTTGTACTATTTCTTGACCCAATAACTTTCTTTCTCCTACTTCATCTCAATGAACTGGCAATCTACATTTCCTATCGTATAGTACTCAATACGGATCGAAGTTTGATAGCTATTGTTGTAGGAGACCGTCAACCGACATTATCCCACTTATGAATCCATTCACTTACTTTCTATTTCCAGTCTTTCATAGGTTCTATTCTAACGTCTAAACCTTTATATATATATATTGATTGATCACATTCTGAAAACTAAAATCAAGAAGATTGACCAAAATAAGACTTTTGTGATTCATATAGAATTCCTCATCAAGTTTACTTAACCCAAAGATACAATCCCATTATAAGTAAAAGTCACACAACTGACCTCAAATAATCATATCAATCTCTCAAACTCAATAAATCTTGGATTCTACTATTGTCACTCTTTCTGCACACTACTCCATAATAAATAATCATTGTGATGTCTTATTCTCATTTTCCACAAATCCTATCCACAAGGAAAATTGCCTAAAATTTCATTTCTTATTTTTTTGAATCAAGATACCATCAATAATAATCTCCACAATTTCATGGTATGTACTATCATAAACCTTCCTCCGATCAGATGCATTACTTCTGCAATACTTGTACAAATCTAGGACCTGATAAAGTTTCTTTCATCAATATTGAAAACTTAATGCACATCAGTGAATCATTCACATTATGAGGAAATCCTGATTTATTTTCCATGACTGAGATTCATCATTCTTTGAATTTCCACTTAGAACCAAATACAACATAACTTATTCATGGATGGTCAACTAATTTCATAATTTCAATACATTATAACCTTCAGTTCTCATCATCACATTTTTCCTTATAATCATCTATTATACCTTTTATATACAATTGACCTTATGACAATCATTATCTCACATAATCCCAAACATCATATTACATGTAAATTCAGCAGACGGTAAATGGTTTTCCTAACCATCACAAAGGTCTAAAATGCAAGCTCTCAACATAGCCTGTAAACTCTGTATAAAGAAATATTTGCTGACTACTTAAGTCATTATTCAATAACCCAAATGACATCACGTCTCTTCACTAATCTCTGTAAGCCCATGAAAAATTCTCTCCAAATTTCAATAAATCTTTACTATTTCTTTAAAAACATATCAAACCATAATAGTTTGTCATCTCTAAAACTTCTTTATCACCAAAATAATTAAAACGATAGAAATTACCTGAATATTCTCTCTATGTAGTATATCCAATAACATATTATTCACAAATCAACATAATATCATCAGCTTATCTTTAACATATCTTCCCGATCAAATTCCAAAATAAATCAACAGTATTATCTCATATCCTCATAATTTATAATATTCTCCAATACAAGTGATCATCCCTTACTAGTGATCAATCCGTTCCCAAGAATGATTAAGATTCTTCTCAATAACGCCATAATACTTGTCTTCACTCATCTGTTCAAAATATAACTTATCATTTCCCAATGTATGGATCAAATCATCACATAACTTCATGTATATCTTGATATCCCAGAAAACCAATCCATAATTCCTCAACATAACAATTTCAAATCATAATTTCCGATATCAATATCTCACTTCCTTCAATACATTAGTTGGCTCAAAAGACTACTCATACTTATAAATATATGCCACAAATCATATTCCCAAAATTTAATCACAAGACCAAACTACATAATAAATTTCTCTCAAAATAGAGGAATAATTCACTTACTCAACACAATATCCACTACTTAATTCCTAATAACTAAGAACCAAATCTTTAAACCTCTAATTTCATAGTTCTTCTCATAAAAGTCTCGATAAAATCATATCACTTATAATCTCAACATCTCTTCACAACTTCATAAAATTGGTTTTGCCATGTCTAAATTCAATTATGCAAAGTCTCATAAAACCATCTTTCTTCTTCATGTATAGCTCTTGAGCACCCCATGGCAAAAAGCTAGATCGAACAAAACCTTTGTCCATGGGATTCTATAGTTGTACTTTGAGCTATGTTAAGTTACGAAGGAGCCATCCGACATTATACCTTGGATACTAGAGTTGTGCACTTAATCAATGACAAATTCAATTTCTCTTTTAGGTCGTAAATCACAAAGATTTTCTGAGAACATCTTTAGTCATTCTCGAATAGCAGAAATTTATTCGAGAGAAGTATTCGCCTTAGACACTTCAATTATTGCAACCAGGTAGGCCTAATAACTCTTATTCATCAATTGACGAGCCTTCATCACTGATAATATCGAAATAGAAAGTTTCACCTTTACTTCAACAAAGCGAAAAGGGTTTCATTTGAAGGTTTAAATACCACCTTAACGTAGCCAGTGATTGAAACCTTATACCATAATAATCATTCCATTCCTAGTATGACATCAAGTTTGTGGGTATTCAGTGTTATGAAATCCATCATCTACTCCTTCCCATTCACCATGATTGGGACATTTCTCAACACATAACTTTAGTTCAATAATTCTTCAAATGGGGTTGACAATATAAACTTGGTTTTCAGCTACTGAGATGGGTAAATCAATTTTCCTATAATTGTGGGACTATCAAATGAGTGGGGAGTCCTGATATCAAACACGATAAGTGCTTAATACTAAGTTCGATGACTTCTCAACTTCCGACTTGGATATAATATACATTCTTGCCGATGTAGTCTCCATGACTCAAAGCATTATTCGCATTCACTTCATATCTTTCACATAATGAACTTATAAACACTACCCAATTTCATAATAATCATTACCAACTCATTTTCTCATTTACCTAATCAAGATATATTCATCATATTCACTAACAACATTCTTAACCTTTCACTTTCCGACGTTACCCATTAGTATGCAAGAATTTACTATAATTGGAACATTAAATAACATTTCATAATTTAAACAAAATTTAACTTACCAGATGATCGAGGAAGATGCACTTGAGGCGTGACTCAGTACCCGAACCAATTTCAAATAAATTTTAAAAGTCTACAGAATCGCTTTTAAAACTCTTATCTCTGATACCAAAAATGTAACACCCCAAATTTACGAGTCTAAAACCTAGGCGTGTTAACTTCCATTCACATTAAATGCGGAATTAAATCGTTTACACATCAAAATATTCATTTATCTATTATAAATTTCTTACAAAATTTCGGCAGAATCTCCTCTATAAATTGGACTTAACCAACCTGTAGAGGGACATCAAAACCATTTTACAAAATAAAACTCAACTCAAATAAAAATCCAATACTCAACATACAATCCAATTCTACTTCAAACTCCCACATCACCACACTATTTCAAATTCAATCCCCAAACTCCTCAACACAACATTTTTCATCAATAAGCTTCAATTAAATACAATAAGTGATAATATAACCAATATTAGAAATTCCATAACTAATTTAAACTAATCTCAACCAAACAGTTATCAAAATAATGAATTAATGAATAAATTCAAATGATAACTTTAATAAATTTAACTTTATTAAATAATGTCGACAGCGGGTACTGTCCGAGTCAGCCGCCAAATGTTCTCCTCGGATCACCTAACATTCATCACCTGAAATGTTGGGGAGGGATTGGGGTGAGCTAAAGCTCAGTAAGTAAACTGTATGCATGAATGCATGCTTATGACATGAATGCCTTAACTTTGAAATATGTATCCCCATTCACTTTAACCTTTCAAAAACTTTCAACATTTCGAACTTTCACTTAACATTTCAAAACTTTCACTTCATTTCCATCGTGAGCTCACTTGATGTAACTTCTAGTCAATCAGAATACAGTGGCCAATTACTTATTTGGAACCAGATTAACATGCGCATTTCCACCGCAAAGCGGTTTAACATTCACTTTCCCACCGCGAAGCGGTGTAACATTCACTTTCCCACCGCAAAGCGGTGTAACATTCACTTTCCCACCGCAAAGCGGTTCATTACATTCGGGTACGCCGGTCCCCCGCGCCCCATTTCCCACTCGCATCTTTCATGAACTAGAAGCACACCCATTCATTCTTTAAAAACTTGGGATACATAACTTTTGAACAAACTTGCACTTTGACACATTTCTTTCATTTAAAACATTTGACTTCCAAATTTCGATGTCAATGCATGCTTGATGATGCAATGACATGATAATGTGCATGCTTAAACATTCTTCTCAATAACATATGCTTTCATAATGTAAATGCAATTCATCAAAGCAAGTAAGTTGAACGACAGTCATTTACACATAACTTTCACATTTACATTCAACTTCTATGAAAATAGGGGGAAGTTTACTTACATGACGTCCTTAGCATTTACCGTTTCTGAATTTGCAAGTGGAAAAGTCTCGGATGCCCGTGACGTCAATGTACCAAATATCCTAGTTGTTCACATTCATTCATAAGTATAACTTTTAATTCACAATGTGACCTTACGTTTAGATTAAAGCACATAAAACAAGAAAGAGTCTTTCATGCTTCCAATTCCCAAAACATTACATTAACATCCTATTCGAAACAAATAATAAATTTCGATGCACATTAGAAAGTCATTCCACCTTTTAATTCAAACTAAAATTCAAATTTACATAGCTTAACCTAACGTTATAAAATCACTCCCTTAAAGTCCCAACAAATTTACAAATCTTAAAATCAACATATATCCAAACTTTACCAACTAAACTTCAATTTTCATAAATCTCAAAAAAATTGTAAATTTATATATACATACTTGAAATCAAAATTTTAACCATCACAATTCAATTTTAGCTACACAAAGTCAATTAAAGTGATTAATCTAAAATTTATAAAATCTGAAAGTTTACATCCACATGGAATATATATACTGTCATTATAAAATTGCAAATTTCAAAATTAACATTTAATATTTGAAATTTAACTAAAATTTGGAAATCGGAAATTTTACATGCATATACATACGAATCTGAAATTACATATGTGAACACATACAATTGATAGTATAACCATACTCATATGCACATTTTATATATATATATATATATACACACACACACACACACACACACATATATATATATATATCGAATTTAAAGGCCGATAAAAATCTGAAATGTTCATATAAATATATACATACAACATATATACATCAATACATATAAACCCGTTTGTGTGCGTGTAAAAAGGTGTGTTGTGTGTGTAAAAATTGGGTTCGGTGTGTGCGCAGAAAGAGAAGGGGAAGATGGGGTTTTTACCGCCGGTGCAGCGACGACCGGTGGCGGTCGAGGTCGTCAGTGCTGGTTCGAGTCGCCGGCGCTGGTTCGGGCGTTAGGCGAGAGAGAGGCAGGTGAGACTGAGAGAGGGACGAGAGGGAGTCGAGAGAGAGGCGGAGGGAGTGAGTCTCGAGTGATGAGAGGGAGTTGAGGGACGAGTACAGTCTTTTAGGTTAGAAATTTGGATTTTAATCTTTTGAATTTGCAATTCAGTCCCTCATATCTCCCCTCTTGTCTAATTAAGTCTATAAGTTCTATTTACCCTCAAAAAAATTTCAAATTGCCACTAAACCTTTCCCAATTTCAATTTATGAAATTTAGGTCATTTACTACTTAATAAAAAAAAAATAGAGATCGACAAGCTTCACAAATAAAATAAATAATTAGACATAGAATTGCATATAAACAATTTATAAACATTTTAATTGGCACATTGATCGAGACGGCGCCCAAGTCCTTCCACTGCAAAATAATTCAACTTATTATCAATAATAATTTTCAAATAAATAATTCTTCATAGTACCATCATAGAAATTGGGTTATATTCAAGAAAGCACGTAAAACAAAAAAAGTGGTATTACAAAAGAAGATGGAAAGCTAAGACACCCTGCTGATTCTCCTCAATGGAGGACCATTAATAGGATGTTCCCCGATTTTGGTGGAGAAGATAGGAATTTTAGGCTTGGACTATGTACAAATGGGATGAACCCGCATGGTAATATGAGTAGTCGACATAGCACTTGGCCGGTTCTCTTGGTGAATTACAATCTTCCTCCTTGGTTATGTATGAAGCGCAAGTACATCATGTTGTCGTTGCTAATATCAGGGCCTAAACAACCAGGAAATGACATAGATGTTTACCTAGCGCCACTAATTGAAGATTTAAAACTATTGTGGAATGAAGGTGTGTTAGCATTTGATGCACATAGTCAAATGAATTTCACGTTACGTGCTATGATATTTTGCACCATAAATGATTTTCCAGCTTATGGTAACTTGTCGGGGTATACTAATAAAGGAGCTAAAGCATGTCCCATTTGTGAAGAAGATACGGTTGATCTTTGGTTGAAAAACTGTAAGAAAAATGTGTTTATGAGTCATCGTATATTTCTCCCTGTTCACCACCCTTATCGAAAGAAGAAAAATCTCTTCAATGGAAAAGTCGAGACTCGAGTTTCTCGCTTACCATTAACAGGAAATGAGGTTTATGAACGAGTTAAAAATATTGATGTTATGTTTGGAAAACCTTTTAAACCTCCTCAGAAGAGTCTTTGGAAGAAGAGATCCATATTTTGGGATCTACCCTACTAGGAACACTTACAGGTAAGGCATTGTCTTGATGTAATGTATGTGGAGAAAAATGTATGTGATAGTGTCATCGGGACATTATTGAGCATTCAAGGAAAGACAAAAGATGGTATCAAAGTCAGAAAAGACATGGTAGAAATGGAGATACGAGATAAGTTAGCACCGCAAGAGTTGGAAAAGTGTACCTATTTACCCCCAGCTTGCTACACTTTGTCTAGAAAGGAGAAAACAAGTTTTTGTGAGTGCCTAAATTCTGTTAAGGTTCCATCTGGATACTCATCGAACATCAAAAGTCTTGTGTCGATGAAGGACTTGAAATTGGTTGGTATGAAGTCTCATGACTGTCATGTCTTAATGCAACACTTGTTACCAGTTGCAGTTCGTGGCATACTCCCAAAACATGTTAGAAATGTCATTATAAAACTTTGCTTCTTTTTAATTGCAATTTGTAGTAAAGTTGTTGATCCGGATGCGCTGGATGATTTGCAAGGTATATGACATTATAACTCCTACTCTCTTGTGTGATGATTCTTAATTATTTTTTATTATTGAGTTGAAAACTAATGAATGTGATGTTTTATTTTTCAAGGAAAAAAGCAAGAAGGCCAGGGACAGCCAGTTGCACAACGAGCATCCACATTTTTTGGGCTCTGCTGGTTATGCCGGGATGAGGCCACAGTGACTTTTGTCAGACCCACTACTGTCTTCTGTATCTTCATGCGCGTCACTTAGCTCGTCCATGTTAAGTGATGATCGCAGCTTAGATTGGATTCGAGCTAGATCAAAGAAGAAAGAAGACGGATCTTATTACATCCCCAACGAGAAAACGAGGGGGGTGTACGGAAAAATTGTAAGCATAGGCTATCATTTTTTCATAATATGATGAAATTTCGCCTAAACACTAATATGTAGTTTTCATTATTTTTTTTTTTTTTTTTTTGAGAACAGATTGAAAAATCTGAGGAAGCAACTTAAGGGACATTTGTCCTAAGGAGACACCACGACATCTTATCGGAAGCTCTTGGTAAGGAGGATCATCCTGGTCGGGTTAGGGGATATGGTGTATACATCACGGTGAGGGATGTTTATGGCAGACCTGATTCGGCCAGCAGACGATCGAGAGGGGTTGTGTCGGTAGATGATATTAAAGATATTATCATGAAGGATTTGGAGGTTGGTATCACCGAACGTGTCAGGAAAGAGTATGCAGCAGAGGTACAGAGTAAGATTGATAGTATGCAGCAGAAATACGAAGCTATCTTTCAGGGCATGGGCTTAAATGTTGATGCCGAAGTGGACATAACTCCACAACCCCGACCACCAACTCGCAGTAGTTGCTACTCAGTTAATCCTGATCCATTTGATGACCTTCAGGTATTTACTCTTAAAATATTTTGTTTTTCAATATTATATTGATTATATTTCAATTGTAAGGGCTATAACATTGAATATTATTGAACAACAGAAACCGATTCCTTGTCGTCTCGCTATAAGTTGTAATGGTGAGCACCAAATAGTGGCTAGAGGAATGGTTTTTCCATCCGAACTTGAGACTATTGTGCACCATCAACAACTCTTGACCGATCATGTGAAAGTGTCGGTTGATGATGTTATACAAGGTGCTGAAGCGTCACTTCTTCCAGTACCATCTCCATACTACACCGTAGTGGGGGAAGCTGTTGGAAGTTTCTGTCAATGGCCCAAAGATTTGGTAATTTTTGGAGAGGTAATAATTTTTATATTTATAAAAAACTTCTTTCGAGTTTTAATTACTTTTAAAATTATATTAGAAATGTTATGATGACAAAAAACATGTAATTACAGGAAGAGTTGACAAAACAGGCAAAACAAATTGAAAAAATTAAAAAATCCCAGAGTTTTGATATGTCATCTACCAGACGATCACCACTCATTGATGATGAAAAATTACAACGTCTGGGTAATGATTGTAAGATGTTACACTCTCTGGTCCTTACACTTCCTGCTGGTACAGACTACATCCAAGTGCCTCTAGACGCGACTGTGTTTCATCACACGGAAGGTGAAAGTTTTTATGTTACGATTGACGACATCACCGACTTGCTCTCAATGAAATGGCTGAATGTATCTATCTTGCAAGTATTCATAATGTAAGATTGCTGAACACGCATTTATGTCTTTCATTTAAATTTTCGTTTTTATTTTTTATTCATTGGTTGTTTTTGCAATATGTTGTGAAGCCAATACTGTCTACTTCATAGATTCAGCACAATCATGTAGGCGTAACATAGAAATCAAGTCGTCATTGAATGTGTAAGTAATTATTGCATTGTTCAAACTTTTGTGTTTAGTGCATTCATATAGATAAGTTGGGTTACTTTCATGGAATAATCGTAGAAAGTTTGAGGTGAAATTGATGTGTTTGTGTTGTGATTATGGTAGTTGTTAGGATAATTTTCAATAAATAGGTCTCTATACAGGTTGGATGCGTTCAATTTATAGGGGAGACTCTGGCAAAATTTACGTAAGAATTTTGAGTTTTATTATTATTTTTATGACTTAGTCATATTTACTGAAACTTTAGGGCATTTCGAGCTTTTTGGTCATTAGGAGGCAAGAGAGCAACATCCAATGTAAATTGGAAAAAGATCTCGGTATGAAAACTAGAATTTTATAAATTGCTACAAATTCTCATATTAGTTTAATATATATTCACTTTCATTCGATTATTAATAAATGTTTTAATTTTAAATATTCAAATTTCAGTGTCCTCAGCAACCTGGAGGAGATGAGTGTGGCTATTATGTTATGAGAAACATGTTCCAAATAGTCACAGCCTATTCTCAACTTACTTCTCTACACGAGGTATAAGTTATTGAAGATAATTGTTTAATTACGATTTATATGTAATTAACATAATAATTATTAATTCTTATTAATTACTTTTAGGCATTTCAAGAGATTTACTCAACAGAGGAAATTGACGAGGTTCGAAATTTATGGGCCAAATACTTCGTCGAAGAGTGTATGTAAACTTGGCCCATTTTATGTTTAACATGTACAAATTTTTAAACAATATTATTGTGAATACAAGATTAATTAATTCGAAATTCTGTTTATTGAATTATTAAGTTTTGTTCTGCATTCCTCGATTATATATATTTGTTGAAGATAATTTTTTAATGTGTACATGATTTTTATAGTTTATATAGGTATATAAGGGAAATAAAAATAAATGAAAAAAAAAAAAAAAATTTAAAAGGCGTCGGTTATTAAACAACAACCGATGCCTTTAATCAACTAAAGGCATCGGTTGTTACTTAACAACCGACGCTTTTTATCAACTAAAGGCATCGGTTTTTACTTAACAAGCGACGCCTTTAGTTGATAAAAAGCGTCGGTTGTTATTAAAGGCGTCGGTTTACAACCGACGCCTTAAGTATGCACTTTTAGCGTCTCTACTAAAGGCGTCGCCTGTACAATCGACGCCTTTTCCGCTTTACAACAGACGCCTTTGACTCTTAATGTACTAGTGATACCGTGGCCTTGAAAACCCAAGCGGAAGATGCTTGGAAGCTAAATTTCGCTACCTGTGCCCCTAATGAGTTCACACTTAGGGAGCACGATACGTCCTTAGTGAGCATCATGCCTAATTTAATGATGCTAGTGAAGATCCGTTACCAAATCGTTTTAGCGACCTTGAAGTGAAACTAGTGACTCTTGAGTTGGGTATACGAGAATCCATAGTACAAGTCGTCCAAAGAAAATTTCTTGAAATCAAAGAGCTATTCCAGCTTAAAAAGCGAAGCAAAAGCATGAATACAAACTCAGGATAAGAATGCACTAAATATGTAACATACCTTACTGCTCTTTGGCTATGTACGGATTTGGGGTAACGATGATGGTCAAAGATTCGTGAGCGAGTATGAATTATACTGACGAGAATTGGGCACATCAATATTTGATACATAAATTAATGGAGTTTATGACCACCAAAAATCAAGAAGTGGAGCATCACAGAAATTTTACACGAAAAGAGTAGTAAATCACCTTTTGTATTTTTAAAAACATTTAAATACAAAACATTATTGAATTGAAAACTTTGAGAAAGACAAAAAGTACTCAAAATATGAAATCCGACATGAGCCAAAAACTACTAAAAATTAGGAAATCCTTATCCGTATAGGTTTTTTTTTTTTTTTTCTTTTTCTTTTTCAAATTGTTTTCCTCTTTACAGTCGAAAGTCTATTCAAGTGCGACATACCATGGCCTTCAAAGCACAACTGTGAGATGCATGGAAGCTAAATTTCGCTACCAGTGCCCCTAATGAGTTCATGCTAATTTAATGTTGCTCTTGAAGATCCATTACAAAATAATTTCAGCGGCCTAGAAGTGAAACTAGTGACTCTTCAGTTGGGTCTTCGAGAATCCATAGTACAAGTCGTCAGAAGAAAATTTCTTCAAATTAAAGAGCTATTCCAGCTTTAAAAGCGAATGAAAAGCATGAATACAAAGTCCGGATAAGAATGCACTAAATATGTAACATACCTTACCGCTATTTGGCTATGTCTGGATTTGGGGTAACGATGGTTATCAAAGATTCAAGAGCGAGTATGAATTATACTAATGAAAATTGGGCACAGCAATATTTAATACATAAATTAATGGAGTTTATGACCACCAAAAATCAAGAAGTGGAGCATCGTGGAGGATCATAGAAATATTGCACGAATAGAGTAGTAAATCACTTTCTTTATTTTTATATTTATTCCCTTCATAATTGTTACAGGCACAAGTGCGATGTACGTGAATATTTTTATGATTTTTTAAAAACATTTAGATACAAAATATTATGAATTCGAAACTTTAATAAAGACAAAAACTACTCAAAATACAATATGAAACATGACAAAATTAATCAAAATTAGGAAATCCTGATCATTATAGGATTTTTTTTTTCTTTTTCCTTTTTAAATTGTTTTTCTCTTTATAGTCGCAAGTCTATTCAAGTGCTACATACCATTTCCTTCAAAACACCGTTGGAAGATGCATGGAAGCTAAATTTTGCTACCTGTTCCCCTAATGAGCTCACGCTTGGGGAGCAGGATACGTCCTTCGTGAGCATCATGGCTAATTTAATGATGCGCGTGAAGATCCATTACAAAATCGTTTCAGCGACCTTGATGTGAAACTAGTGACTCTTGAGTTGGGTCTATGAGTGTAATGCCGCATTTCGATTTACGTGCTTTCTTGATTTTCACGTAAAGTTTATATTAATATCATTATAAATGATTTAACTAATATTATGATTATTATGGTTTTATTTGAATACTTGCAGTGGAAGGGCTTGGACGCCGTCACGATCAATGTGCCAATTAAAATGTTGATATATTGTTATGTACAATTCTATGTCTAATTGTTTGTTTTATTTGTCAAACTTGTTGATTTCTACTGGTATTAGGTGGTGAGCGACTTAGATTTCATAAATTGAAGGTGGAAAAAGTTTGGTAACACTTACGAAATTTTATTTGAGGGTCGTGGACTTAAATTACCAATTTATGAGAGTTGAGGGACCAAATTACAAATTTCCAAATTTTAAACATTTAAACCTAACCTAATTTCTCAAACAATCATCCCTCTCTCTAGCTCACGCCCCTCACTCTCTCGCTCTACCTCACTCTTCCGCTCGCCTCCGTCTCACTCTCTCGCCTCTCACTCATAAGCCGCCTCTCCTTCACACCGGCACTTCGAGCCAGTCACCGGCCACCACCAGTAAGGCACCTTCCCCGTCACTTTCTGCGCACACAGTGACTCGAGCGCACCACACTCACACACAGGAAACGACACACACACGCACGAACACACACTTGAACATAGAGATGTTATTGCATATATGTATGTATGTATTAATATTAAATATGTGAAGTTTCCAGATTTCAGTTGTTAGATTTAAACTGCGATTTTTATATATATATTTCGAAATTGAGAATTTTGATGATGATGCTAGTATCTATGTCTAGCTATTGAATGTATGTAATTTTCAGATTTTAACAAATGAGGGTATTTAATTGACTTTCTATTGGCTTATGGTTGTTTTAAATAGAAATTTTAAAATTTGGGATTTCAAATAATAAGATTGTTTAAATTGAATTTTTAGTGTACATTTTAAATTATAGTTCCTATTTTTTTAGATTTATTAATTTATATGCAATAATTTCACATTTCCAAAATTTTGAACTTGTTAATTCAATTGAAAGGTTTACTGTCATTTTTGAGAATTTAGAGATTTCGAATAGTTAGCATGCTAATTGGAATTGTCTTTGTGAAATTCAAGTTGTGATGAAGATTCCATAACTTTAACCTTTGTGTAATTTGATTAGTTAGATTTCCATTATTGAATTGAAAACTATGAGAAACACAAAAACTACTCAAAATATGAAATCCAACACGAGCCCAAAACTAAGAATTAGGAAATCCTGATTCGTATAGGATTTTTTTTATTTTTCTTTTTTGAATTGTTTTTCTCTTAACAGTCGCAAGTCTACTCAAGTGCTACATACAATGGTCTTCAAAACACCACTGGAAGATGCATGGAAGCTAAATTTCGCTGCTTGTGCCCCTAATGTGCTAACGCTTGGGGAGCAGGATACGTCCTTCGTGAGCATCATGGCTAATTTAATGATGCTCGTACGTTCCGTTACCAAATCATTTCAGCGAAATCTAATTTATAATAGTGACTCTTGAGTTGGGTCTACGAGAATCCATTGTACAAGTGGTCAAAAGAAAATTTCTTCAAATTAAAGATCTATACCAACTTAAAAAGCGAATCAAAAGCATGAATACAACGTCTGGATAAGAATGCAGTAAATATGTAACAAATCTTACCGCTATTTGGCTATGTACGGATTTGGGGTAACGATGATGATCAAAGATTGGTGAGCGAGTATGAGTAATAGTGAAGAGCATTGGGCATATCAATATTTAATACATAAGTTAATGGAGTTTATGACCACCAAAAATCAAAAAGTGGTGCATTGCGGAGGGTCATAGAAATATTGGACGACAAGAGTGGTAAATCACTTTCTGTATTTTTATATTTATTCCCTTCGTAATTGTAACTAGCACACGTGCGATGTACGTGAATATGTGATGTGTTCAAGACCCTCGACAACCGGAGTCATAGCAGGCTTTACGGAAAAAGTTAAATATTCAAGCCAAATAAAAGTGCAATCCAGTCAACCATGTCGGAATTAGATGCATAATATGTGTTTTTCGAGTAGAAATGGGCTACTAAGCAAAACTCATGGGCTAAAGCCCTTGAGACGACTAATTTTATGGCCAAATTCCATCATTTGGGGCTTCAAAATAGCAAGTCAATTATGCAGACGGAAATTAGGGTTTTTGCGTATTTTTAGGTTAAATTTTGTTTTTAATTAATTGTTTGCCTATTTTAGTATTCTAGTTAAATTAGAATTCTACTTTTAGTAAATTAGCGACTAGGTTATTTTGCTTATTTATATTCTTTTCCATTCATTGTAAAGAACAGAAGTTTGATTTTGAGATTAATAAAGTTGAGAGAGTTTTCTCCAATTAAAAGGTTGAGGAGTCCCTTTTGTGTTCTTCGAGAACAAATCGAACTTATCAAATATTGTGAATTATTTGTCGCGTTGAACTTATCAAATATTCGCGAGAATATTTGTGGCGTTTCCAATTTAGAATCTTATCAAGGAAATTGACAAGTCCTTGTGGTGTTTCGAAAACCTTGGATCTCGATTCCGCATCGTCAATTAATTGCGTCGTGAATCTTGGGTCAAGGTCCTATCGTCAATTTTATCTTTTCAGTATTTTAATTCTTGTTATTTTCCTGTCAGATCTGATTTAGATCTTTGCTAGATTTTAATTATCGTTATTCCGCGTGTTCGACGAGATTCCCCGACCGGGATCGCGTCAATATGTCTATGATTTTTTAAAAACATTTAAATACAAAAAATTATTGAATTGAAAACCTTGAGAAAAACAAAAACTACTCAAAATACGAAATCCAACCCGAGCCCAAAACTAAGAATTAGGAAATCCTGATTCGTATAGGATTTTTTTTTATTTTTCTTTTTTATGAACTGTTTTTCTCTTTACAGTCGCAAGTCTACTCAAGTGCTACATACAATGGTCTTCAAAACACCACTGGAAGATGCATGGAATCTAAATTTCGCTGCTTGTGCCCCTAATGTGCTAACGCTTGGGGAGCAGGATACGTCCTTCGTGAGCATCATGGCTAATTTAATGATGCTCGTACGTTCCGTTACCAAATCATTTCAGCGACATCTAATTTATAATAGTGACTCTTGAGTTGGGTCTACGAGAATCCATTGTACAAGTTGTCAAAAGAAAATTTCTTCAAATTAAAGATCTATACCAACTTAAAAAGCGAATCAAAAGCATGAATACAACGTCTGGATAAGAATGCCGTAAATATGTAACAAATCTTACCGCTATTTGGCTATGTACGGATTTGGGGTAACGACGATGATCAAAGATTAGCGAGTATGAATTATAGTGAAGAGCATTGGGCGTATCAATATTTAATACATAAGTTAATGGAGTTTATGACCACCAAAAATCAAAAAATGGAGCATCCCGGAGGATCATAGAAATATTGCACTACAAGAGTAGTAAATAACTTTCTGTATTTTTATATTTATTCCCTTCATAATTGTAACTAGTACACGTACGATGTACGTGAATATGTCTATGATTTTTTAAAAACATTTAAATACAAAACATTATTGAATTGAAAACTTTTAGAAACACAAAAACTACTCAAAATATGAAATCCAACACGAGCCCAAAACTAAGAATTAGGAAATCCAGATCCGTATATGATATTTAATTTTTATTTTTCTTTTTTGAATTTTTTTTCTCTTTACAGTCGCAAGTCTACTAAAGTGCTACATACAAAGGTCTTCAAAACACCATTGGAAGATGCATGGAAGCCAAATTTCGCTGCTTGTGCCCCTAATGTGCTAACGCTTGGGGAGCAGGATACGTCCTTCGTGAGCATCATGGCTAATTTAATGATGCTCGTACGTTCCATTACCTAATCATTTCAGCGACATCGAATTTATAGTAGTGACTCTTGTGTTGGGTCCACGAGAATCCATAGTACAAGTGGTCAAAAGAAAATTTCTTCAAATCAAGGAGCTATTCCAACTTAAAAAACAAATCAGAATCATGAATACAAAGTCGAGATAAGAATGAACTAAATATGTAACAAATCTTACCGCTATTTGGCTATGTATGGATTTGGGGTAACGATGATGATCAAAGATTGGTGAGCGAGTATGAGTTATAGTGAAGAGGATTGGGCATATCAATATTTAATACATAAGTTAATGGAGTTTATGACCACCAAAAATCAAAAAGTGGTGCATCGCGGAGGGTCATAGAAATATTGCACGACAAGAGTGGTAAATCACTTTCTGTATTTTTATATTTATTCCCTTCATAATTGTAACTAGTACACGTGCGATGTACGTGAATGTGTCTATGATTTTTTAAAAACATTTAAATACAAAACATTATTGAATTGAAAACTTTGAGAAACACAAAAACTACTCAAAATAGGAAATCCAGCACAAACCCAAAACTAAGAATTAAGAAATCCTGATTCGTATAGGATTTTTTTTAATTTTTCTTTTTTGAATTGTTTTTCTCTTTACAGTCGCAAGTCTACTCAAGTGCTACATACAATGGTCTTCAAAACACCACTGGAAGATGCATGGAAGCTAAATTTCGCTGCTTGTGCCCCTAATGTGCTAACGCTTGGGGAGCAGGATACGTCCTTCGTGAGCATCATGGCTAATTTAATGATGCTCGTACGTTCCGTTACCAAATCATTTCAGCGACATCTAATTTATAATAGTGACTCTTGAGTTGGGTCTACGAGAACCCATTGTACAAAAGAAAATTTCTTCAAATTAAAGATCTATACCAACTTAAAAAGCGAATCAAAAGCATGAATACAACGTCTGGATAAGAATGCAGTAAATATGTAACAAATCTTACCGCTATTTGGCTATGTACGGATTTGGGGTAACGATGATGATCAAAGATTGGTGAGCGAGTATGAGTAATAGTGAAGAGCATTGGGCATATCAATATTTAATACATAAGTTAATGGAGTTTATGACCACCAAAAATCAAAAAGTGGTGCATCGCGGAGGGTCATAGAAATATTGGACGACAAGAGTGGTAAATCACTTTATGTATTTTTATATTTATTCCCTTCATAATTGTAACTAGCACACATGCGATGTACGTGAATATGTGATGTGTTCCAGACCCTCGACAACCGGAGTCATAACAGGCTTTACGGAAAAAGTTAAATATTCAAGCCAAATAAAAGTGCAATCCAGTCAACCATGTCGGAATTAGATGCATAATATGTGTTTTTCGAGTAGAAATGGGCTAGCTAAAGCCCTTGAGCCGACTAATTTTATGGCCAAATTCCATCATTTGGGGCTTCAAAATAGCAAGTCAATTATGCAGACGGAAATTAGGGTTTTTGCGTATTTTTAGGTTAAATTTTGTTTTTAATTAATTGTTTGCCTATTTTAGTATTCTAGTTTAATTAGAATTCTATTTTTAGTAAATTAGCGACTAGGTTATTTTGCTTATTTATATTCTTTTCCATTCATTGTAAAGAACAGAAGTTTGATTTTGAGATTAATAAAGTTGAGAGAGTTTTCTCCAATTAAAAGGTTGAGGAGTCCCTTTTGTGTTCTTCGAGAACAAATCCAACTTATCAAATATTGTGAATTATTTGTCGCGTTGAACTTATCAAATATTCGCGAGAATATTTGTGGCGTTTCCAATTTAGAATCTTATCAAGGAAATTGACAAGTCCTTGTGGTGTTTCGAAAACCTTGGATCTCGATTCCGCATCGTCAATTAATTGCGTCGTGAATCTTGGGTCAAGGTCCTATCGTCAATTTTATCTTTCCAGTATTTTAATTCTTATTATTTTCCTGTCAGATCTGATTTAGATCTTTGCTAGGTTTTAATTATCGTTATTCCGCGTGTTCGACGAGATTCCCCGACTGGGATCGCGTCAATATGTCTATGATTTTTTAAAAACATTTAAATACAAAAAATTATTGAATTGAAAACCTTGAGAAAAACAAAAACTACTCAAAATACGAAATCCAACCCGAGCCCAAAACTAAGAATTAGGAAATCCTGATTCGTATAGGATTTTTTTTTATTTTTCTTTTTTATGAACTGTTTTTCTCTTTACAGTCGCAAGTCTACTCAAGTGCTACATACAATGGTCTTCAAAACACCACTGGAAGATGCATGGAAGCTAAATTTCGCTGCTTGTGCCCCTAATGTGCTAACGCTTGGGGAGCAGGATACGTCCTTCGTGAGCATCATGGCTAATTTAATGATGCTCGTACGTTCCGTTACCAAATCATTTCAGCGACATCTAATTCATCATAGTGACTCTTGAGTTGGGTTCACGAGAATCCATAGTACAAGTCGTCAAAAGAAAACTTATTCAAATCAAGGAGCTATTTCAACTTAAAAAACAAATCAATATCATGAATACAAAGTCTGGATAAGAATGCACTAAATATGTAACAAGTCTTACCGCTATTTGGCTATGTACGGATTTGGGGTAACGATGATGATCAAAGATTGGTGAGCGAGTATGAGTTATAGTGAAGAGCATTGGGCGTATCAATATTTAATACATAAGTTAATGGAGTTTATGACCACCAAAAATCAAAAAATGGAGCATCCCAGAGGATCATAGAAATATTGCACTACAAGAGTAGTAAATAACTTTCTGTATTTTTATATTTATTCCCTTCACAATTGTAACTAGTACACGTGCGATGTACGTGAATGTGTCTATGATTTTTTAAAAACATTTAAATACAAAACATTATTGAATTGAAAACTTTTAGAAACACAAAAACTACTCAAAATAGGAAATCCAGCACGAGCCCAAAACTAAGAATTAGGAAATCCTGATTCGTATAGGATTTTTAGTTTTTATTTTTCTTTTTTGAATTTTTTTTCTCTTTACAGTCGCAAGTCTACTCAAGTGCTACATACAATGGTCTTCAAAACACAACTGGAAGATGCATGGAAGCTAAATTTCGCTGCTTGTGCCCCTAATGTGCTAACGCTTGGGGAGCAGGATACGTCCTTTGTGAGCATCATGGCTAATTTAATGATGCTCGTACGTTCCGTTACCAAATCATTTCAGCGACATCGAATTTATACTAGTGACTCTTGAGTTGGGTCCATGAGAATCCATAGTACAAGTCGTCAAAAGAAAATTCTTCAAATCAAGGAGCTATTCCAATTTAAAAAACAAATCGAAATCAAGAATACAAAGTCTAGATAAGAATGAACTAAATATGTAACAAATCTTACCGCTATTTGGCTATCTACGGATTTGGGGTAACGATGATGATCAAAGATTGGTGAGCGAGTATGAGTAATAGTGAAGAGCATTGGGCATATCAATATTCACTAGTAGAAAAACGCGAAAAAAAAAGGGTTTAGGCGTCGGTTCTCGACGAACCGACGCCTAAACCTAATATATTTAATTCAGATTTTCGCGCGATTTAACTTATTCCGCGCATATCTCTCTCTCACTCTCTCTCAACACTTCAACATCGAGCCATCACCACCACCGTGCCTCCACCAACACCGCGACGCCACCAACACCGCGACGCCACCACGAACCCGCCTCCATCTCGTAAGAAATTTACTCTTATATGTGTGTGTGCGTGTATGTATATATATATATGTGTGTTTGTGCGTGTGTATCTATATATATGTGTGTGTGTGTGTGTGTGTGTGTGTGTGCATGTATGTATATATATATGTGTGTGTATATATATATATATATGTATATATCAGTGTGTATATATATGTATATGTGTGTTTATATATATATATATATATATATATATATATTAATAATATATATATATATATGTGAATTATTATATATATATGTATATATATATTTGGATGTATAAAAATGTGAATTATTATGTATATATATATATATGTTATAATTTTGGTATTGCAAATAGTTAATTGATATAATTTGAATTATTGGAATTATATTGAAATTATGCATGAAATGTTAGGTTATGAAATCATGCTTTGAGCATTTTAGGAATTAAGAATTGATTTTGGATTAATTTTGGAGTGGTTGATGATGTTGAAGTTTGATTTATTGTGTTTGAGTAGTGAATATGTGGAGGTTGAACATTTTTGTTGTATTGTGGCATTTTGATTACAGGTTGGGTAAGTCCAACTTATAGGGGAGACTCTGCCGAAATTACTCTATGTCAATTTGAAATGTATTTCCCAACCTATGTCACTCTATGTCAATTTGAAATGTATTTCCTGCCATCATTTTTTGACGTTATGGTTCACTTACTTGTTCACTTGGTAAGAGAAATTAAGATATGTGGTCCGGTGTTCTTGCGGTATATGTATCCATTTGAGAGATACATGGGTATTTTGAAAGGATATGTCAGAAATCGATTTCGACCCGAAGGTAGTATCATTGAAGGTTATGCCGCTGAGGAGGCTATTGAATTTTGTACTGACTACCTTGATGACGTTGAGACTATTGGTGTTCCTAAATCTCGTCACGAGGGAAGACTCGAAGGTAAAGGGACGATTGGATGCAAATCAATTGTCCCTAGTGTTGAATTGCGAGATAAAGCACACCTCCTAGTATTACAACACCTTTCTCAAGTTCATCCGTATTTGGACGAGCACATGTCCATCCTAAGGCAGCAGAATCCTTCTAAAGGTGAAAGGTGGGTAACTAATCAACACAATCGTTTATTTGCAAAATGGTTCAAAGATAGAGTCATGAAAGAGTTTTCACAAACGTTGAATACCATTGTTGAAACGGTAAAGTGGTTAGCGTATGGTCCTAGCACGATTGTGAGATCTTATGAAGCATATGACATTAATGGGTATACGTTTTACACTAAACGTCAAGATGATAAGAGTGCGGTGCAAAACAGTGGAGTGACACAAGTAGCACTATCAAGAGATTTTTCAAGTGCTAAAGATACAATGCCAATAGATGCCTCGATGTCCTATTATGGTGTCATTGAAGAAATTTGGGAACTTGATTACAGGGAGTTCAAGTTTCCTCTCTTCCAATGTAAATGGGTTGATAATCGACGGGGTGTTCGAGTGGATGAATTACGTTTCACTTTGGTGGATTTTGGACGGTTGGGTTATCTTGGCGAGCCATTCATACTTGCATCACAAGCCAAGCAGGTATTTTATGTTCTTGATCCTGCTGACACTAAGTGGTCAGTGGTCCTTCAAGGCAAGAGACGCATTGTTGGCATTGGTGATGTAGTAGATGAAGAAGATTATGATCACTTTGATGAAACTCCTCCATTTTCTATTGGTATACAAGGGAGTGCAACTTTAGAGGAAGATAACATTGAATCCACTTACATGCGTTGGGATCATGAAGAGGATTATGGATTGACCGTCGTTCGTGATTATTCATTGTGTGAGTTCATTTATACATTCTCGCATGCATATAACTCTCTTTTGTTCTTTATATATGCTCTATACGTTGTTCATACTTTAGAGGAAGATAACATTGAATCCACTTACATGCGTTGGGATCATGAAGAAGGATTATGGATTGACCGTCGTTCGTGATTATTCATTGTGTGAGTTCATTTATACATTCTCGCATGCATATAACTCTCTTTTGTTCTTTATATATGCTCTATACGTTGTTCATATTAATTGTGTGAGTTCATTTACATATTCTTGCATATAACTTTCTTGTGTTTTTTATATATGCTCTATACGTTGTTAATAATCATTTATTTATATGTGCAGGTACGTAGACAATTTTCCCAATATAATGGCCGAGTCTTCACATTCTTCAGATGATCATAGTACTGCCCAAAAAAAAGGACAAGAGGGCCAACTATGTGCAAAAACATGAAGAAAGCGGGCCAACAAGTGAATATAATTGAGTTCGATGACAAACATAGGCCGATCGGACCAGGCACGAAGAACTTCAAACATTTTGTCGGATCTTTAGCCCGCATTCATGTTGACATAAACATCAGTGATTGGCACAAAGTCGATCAAGGCCTGAAGGACATGATGTGGGAAGAGATAAAGGTACTATCACTTGATACATGGTAAATAATTGAATAGTGAATGTAATTTCTTTATAACACCACATGTTATCATTGTCTTTCAGAGGGAATTCAACATTCTCGATGACCGTCCAAAAAAAAGTGTTATGCGGGTTGCGGGGATGAGATGGAAAGATTTCAAGACAAGGCTGGTTCATAATTTCATTACACATGACCACCCAAAATATACATCTCCTACCCAGCTTTATGATTTCTTGACCGAAGAGCAATGGGAGTTGTTTAAAAAAGAACGACAGACGGAAACATTTCAGGTATATTTAAATGTACGCATGTGTCTTGTTGAGTGAAAACTAAAAACCTGTAATTTATTTCAGGAGAAAAGTAAGAAGGCGAGGGATAGTCAAATGCGGAACAAGCATCCTCATTATTTGGGCTCAGCCGGATATGCGGCGATGAAGCCACATTGGCTAGTAAGTGACCCGCTATCTTCTAGCTCTTCATGTGACATGATTAGCTCCTCAATTATAAGCGAGGATCGCAGCCTCGATTGGGTTCGAGCTAGATCGAAGAAGAAAGAAGATGGAACGTATTACATCCCCAACGAGAAAACGAGGGGGGTGTTTGATAAAATTGTAAGTATATCTTATCGATTTCTCATATATTCAATTGAAACTTACTTCAATTCTTATATTCAGTTTTCAATTTTTTTAACAGGTAGAAAAAGCTGAGCAAGCCACGCAGGGGACATTTGTGTCGAGTAGACAATATGATATTCTGAGTGAAGCCCTTGGTAAAGAGGATCACTCTGGTAGGGTGAGGGGATATGACGTGTATGTCACCACGCGGGATGTTTACGGCCGGCCCGATGACTACCTTAGACGATCGTGTGGGGTCGTGTCAGTAGACGACATTAAAGATATCATCAGGAAGGAGATGGAGGATAGCATCACAGAGCGGGTCAGGCATCAAACCATGTCGGAGATGCAAAGTAAATTTGACAGTATGCAGAGCCCGTACCAAAGTATGCAGAGTAAATATGATGCCATCCTCCAGCGCTTGGGCCTCAATGTTGATGCCGAGGTGGAGGTAACTGCACAGCCCCGACCACCAACTCGAAGTAGTTGCCACTCTGTGAATCCAGACCCATTTGATGGTCTTCAGGTACTTACCCATAAAGTATTTAGTTTTTATAGTATTGCTTTTTTTTTTTTAAATGGAAAGGCCTGACATATATGTTGAAAAATAGAAGCCGATTCCCTGTCGTCTCGCCGTATTTGTTGATGGTGACAAGCAAATAGTGGCCAGCGGGATGGTTTATCCGTCCGGACCCGAGACTGTGGTGCATCATCAACCACTCTGGCTTGATCATGTGAAGGTGTCCGTTGACCATGTTATAGATGGTGCAGAAGAGTTCTATCTTCCAGCGCCATCTCAGCACCACACCACGGTGGGGGAAGCTATTGGAAGTTTTTTCCAATGGCCTAAGGAGTTGGTGATTTTTGGAGAGGTAATAAAATCGAGTTATATAAAAGTTTATGTCAATATTAATTTCTTTTAAATTTGTATCAGACGTGTTATAATGACAAAAATTGTCTTATTGCAGGAAGAGGCCCCAAAAAAGATCGTAAAAAAATCTAATAAAGGGAAAAGGCCTTAGAGTTTTGAATTGTCATCTACCCAGCGACCTGCGATAGTCGACGATGAGACTTTACTACGTCTGGGTGATATATGCAAAATGTTAAACACCCTGGTCCTTCAATTTCCTGTTGGTGATGACTTCTATCAGGTGCCCGTAGATGCCTCCATCTTCAATTGTACGTTCGAGGATGGTATTTTTGTTACAGTCGCAGACATTACCGATCTGCTTAAAATGCAATGGTTGGATACATCTATCCTACAAATATTTGCATTGTAAGACTTCTGATCACAAATTACAACTTCAATTTATATCATTGTTCGATCTCTATTTATTGGTGTCATTATTATTAGGTACCTTCATGAGTTATGTCAGGATTACGGTATTGATTCAATTGGATTCATGTCTCCATCACACATTGCGTCAGTGTCGGTAAGAACAAATGCCAATGGTGTTGTAAATTATATGGACGAGACCATGAGGGCAATGCAAACAAAGAAATTCATTCTAGCACCGTATTTTCAGGAGTAAGACCATTCTCTCTTGTTAATAGTTAATTTTTTTTTTTTTTTTTTGTAATTTGAAAAGCACATGTTTGAATTTGTATTTACATGTTCATAATACGTAGGAACCACTAGATGTTGCTAGTGATTTCTCCTCAGAAGAGTACGGTGTACTTATTGGATTCAGCTAGTGCATTTAAGCGTGACTTAGATATCAAGCCGCTATTGAATACGTAAGTTATGATAATTTTCATGAAATAATTGTGGAGTTGTGGTGAAATTGATTGTGGAGTTGTGGTTTCACTTTGATGAATATATGTTGTGATTGTTGAGAAGTTGTGATAGATTCTATAGCAACGCGTCTATTTACAGGTTGGATAAGTTCAATTTATAGGGGAGACTCTGCCAAAATTTTTATGGAAATCTTAGTTTTTGTATTTATTTATTTTGTAACTGGTTCGAATAATTTAATTCAATTTTAGGGCTTTCAAACTATACTGGACACAAGGAGGCATTAGGACAAGAGCCAATACAACGTGGCTAAAAATAAAGGTATGAAAACACATATTTAAAATATATTACAAATCTTTGAATTATTTTCATATTCTATTTAGTGTGATTATTAATGTTTGTTTTCATTGTGAAAATTTCAGTGTCCTCAACAGCCCGGAGGTTCTGAGTGTGGCTACTACGTTATGAAAAATATGTATGAGATAGTCACTGAACACTTTCAGCGTCCGTCGTTGGAAATGGTATAAGTTATTGAACATGATAATTTTTAATTATTCCTTCATATTTTATTACAAAATAACTGATAATTCATTTTGATTATTTGTAGGCATTTAAAGAGTATTACTCAACGGAGGAAATTGCTGAAATTCAAAACTTATGGGCTAAATACTTCGTCGATAGGTGTGTGTAAATCGACGTGTATTCAAACTTCTATTTACTCAATTACATGTGACATTAACAATCTTGTAAATATAATTATTTCTCATTTATTTAACATTATTTTAATTATGTCGATTATATACATATTTGATGATGTGCATGTGGAAAATGTTCAGTCCACGTTTAGGTGATTGCAGGTCATGATCGACCTGCAGTGATCTGGATCATTGCAGGTGACGTCCAGGTCATTGCAGGTGACATCTGGGTCATTGCAGGTCATGACCTGCAGTGGCCTGGGTCATTGCAGGTGACGTCCAGGCCAATACAGGCCATGGCCTGCAGTGGCCTGGGTCATTGTATTTTACTCTATAGGCAAATGAATTTCGTGAAAAAAAAAAAAAAAAAAATTTAGGCGTCGGTTGTAATGAAACTTTAGGCGTCGGTTTTCATTACAACCGACGCCTAAAATGTACTTTAGGCGTCGTTTGTAATCCAAAACCGACGCCTTATAGGCGTCGGTTTTGGATTACAACCGACGCCTAAAAAAATATATATATATATTTTTTTTTTCAACTTTACGCGTCGGTTTATCAACAACCGACGCGTAAAGATAGCATTTACGCGTCGTTTTACAACCGACGCGTAAAGTCTTTACTTTACGCGTCTACTTCATACGCGTCGCCACAAAAACCGATGCCTAATCTCTTAAATAACCGACGCGAAAGACTGTTTCTGTACTAGTGATTTAATACATAAGTTAATGGAGTTTATGACCACCAAAAATCAAAAAGTGGTGCATCGCGGAGGGTCATAGAAATATTGGACGACAAGAGTGGTAAATCACTTTCTGTATTTTTATATTTATTCCCTTCGTAATTGTAACTAGCACACGTGCGATGTACGTGAATATGTGATGTGTTCCAGACCCTCGACAATCGGAGTCATAGCAGGCTTTACGGAAAAAGTTAAATATTCAAGCCAAATAAAAGTGCAATCCAGTCAACCATGTCGGAATTAGATGCATAATATGTGTTTTTCGAGTAGAAATGGGCCACTAAGCAAAACTCATGGGCAAAAGCCCTTGAGCCGACTAATTTTATGGCCAAATTCCATCATTTGGGCTTCAAAATAGCAAGTCAATTATGCAGACGGAAATTTGGGTTTTTGCGTATTTTTAGGTTAAATTTTGTTTTTAATTAATTGTTTGCCTATTTTAGTATTCTAGTTTAATTAGAATTCTATTTTTAGTAAATTAGCGACTAGGTTATTTTGCTTATTTATATTCTTTTCCATTCATTGTAAACAACAGAAGTTTGATTTTGAGATTAATAAAGTTGAGAGAGTTTTCTCCAATTAAAAGGTTGAGGAGTCCCTTTTGTGTTCTTCGAGAACAAATCCAACTTATCAAATATTGTGAATTATTTGTGGCGTTGAACTTATCAAATATTCGCGAGAATATTTGTGGCGTTTCCAATTTAGAATCTTATCAAGGAAATTGACAAGTCCTTGTGGTGTTTCGAAAACCTTGGATCTAGATTCCGCATCGTCAATTAATTGCGTCGTGAATCTTGGGTCAAGGTCCTATCGTCAATTTTATCTTTCCAGTATTTTAATTCTTGTTATTTTCCTGTCAGATCTGATTTAGATCTTTGCTAGGTTTTAATTATCGTTATTCCGCGTGTTCGACGAGATTCCCCGACTGGGATCGCGTCAATATGTCTATGATTTTTTAAGAACATTTAAATACAAAAAAATATTGAATTGAAAACCTTGAGAAAAACAAAAACTACTCAAAATACGAAATCAAACCCGAGCCCAAAACTAAGAATTAGGAAATCCTGATTCGTATAGGATTTTTTTTTAATTTTTCTTTTTTGAATTGTTTTTCTCTTTACAGTCGCAAGTCTACTCAAGTGCTACATACAATGGTCTTCAAAACACCACTGGAAGATGCATGGAAGCTAAATTTCACTGCTTGTGCCCCTAATGTGCTAACGCTTGGGGAGCAGGATACGTCCTTCGTGAGCATCATGGCTAATTTAATGATGCTCGTACGTTCCGTTACCAAATAATTTCAGTGACATCGAATTTATACTATTGACTTTTGAGTTGGGTCCACGAGAATCCATAGTACAAGTCGTCAAAAGAAAATTTCTTCAAATCAAGGAGCTTTTCCAACTTAAAAAACAAATCAAAAGCATGAATACAAAGTCTAGATAAGAAAGAACTAAATATGTAACAAATCTTACCGCTATTTGGCTATGTACGAATTTGGGGTAACGATGATTATCAAAGATTGGTGAGAGAGTATGAGTTATAGTGAAGAGCATTGGGCATATCAATATTTAATATATAAGTTAATGGAGTTTGTTACCACCAAAAATCAAAAAGTGGTGCATCGCGGAGGGTCATAGAAATAGTGCACGACAAGAGTGGTAAATCACTTTCTGTATTTTTATATTTATTCCCTTCGTAATTGTAACTAGCACACGTGGGATGTACGTGAATATGTCTATGATTTTTTAAAAACATTTAAATAAAAAAAATTATTGAATTGAAAACCTTGAGAAACACAAAAACTACTCAAAAAATGAAATCCAACACGAGCCCAAAACTAAGAATTAGGAAATCCTGTTCCGTATAGGATTTTTAGTTTTTATTTTTCTTTTTTGAATTTTTTTTCTCTTTACAGTCAAAAGTCTACTCAAGTGCTACATACAAAGGTCTTCAAAACACCACTGGAAGATGCATGGAAGCTAAATTTCGCTGCTTGTGCCCCTAATGTGCTAACGCTTGGGGAGCAGGATACGTCCTTCGTGAGCATCATGTCTAATTTAATGATGCTCATACGTTCTGTTACCAAATCATTTCAGCAACATCGAATTTATACTAGTGACTCTTGAGTTGGGTGTTGGGAACCTGGGTTGCTCTACTCACAAAAATTGATTTCTTGTGATAGATCATCCCGTTACAGGATTTTCTGTTCTATGTATTCAACTTTGAATAAATAATTTCGTGCACACAAAAGGAAAGAGATATTACCCTTGTAGCGTGCTTTACAATAATCTCTTTTCGCTGCTTCTTGATTTCACCAAAGCTTCAAACCCTCAAGCTTTCCTCGGTGTTCTCCAATGGCAGTTGTACAGGTGTGTGGTCACCTTTCTCAAGATCTAGGTTAAACTAGGATTAGGGTTTTTTTGTAAAGAGGAAACACACACTACACACTTTAGTGTGTGTTTCGCCACTTTGCCAATTAGGTTAAGAAAAATAGTCTTGGGAGACTATTTGTAATATCCTTACACTCCAAAACCCTACCAGGCCTAGTACCATAACCCAGGCCCATTTCTGCACAACCCAATACAGGTAATTAGCCTGTATAAACCCATTATAGTGAAGTCACAGAGGGAACCTGATCGGACCCAATTAAACTAAGCTCCAATAAATTAATTATGACCCGATCAACTCTTGATCAGTCAAAATTAATTTATTAATCACGTTCTATTCCACTAAAAGAACGAGACTGCACTCTTAGTAAAATTGAAATTACTGAAACAATTAATCAATAATTATATCCTCTGACTTATCGTTCTTACATGTTACCCCCGTCGATCAACTCGAATATTCGGAGCAAGTTAAAATGACCAAAATGCCCTTCTTTGAATATTCATAAATTCTCAACTCTCATCTTCTATCTGACAGTTCGATGTGATCCCATCACATCATAGAATTCAACAGTCACTGTCGAATTACTGAGCTCAGATTCAATTGTCCACTAGAAGAACCAGTGAGATTATGATCATACCTAAAAGGTGACGGATTCCATAATACGAATATATGTTCCTCGTTAGTTCACTTTAATTCCCAAAGTACCGAGATATTGATCAGCAATTTGATCTCACCCATTGATACCTCAAAGAACTTCAAGTTAGTAATCGAATTCCATTATCCGATTAGGATTAAGGTCCCACGTACGATAATCAAGTGAAATTAAATTTGTACGGTCAATATTACAAATTAATTTCACGTGGTCCCGTCCAATACGTTCCAAACGTACTCTCAATTTTATTACCAAAGTCAAAGATAGACTTTAATAAAATCAAGACGATCTTATCAAAATAAATTGTCCATATTTATTTACTGATCGTGAACGTTAATTTTAGATCGAATCACAAATTGAATCTTTCCGTGTTTAACAACTTAAACACTCAATTTGTAATATCAAATCGACCCGTGGACAAACACAACATCATATTAATACAATCAATTAATATTTTACTTTTAAATGTCGTGACTTATACTCTATGGGCATATATAATTCCAACATTGGGTCCACGAGAATCCATAGTACAAGTCGTCAAAAGAAAATTTCTTAAAATTAAGGAGCTATTCCAACTTAAAAAACAAATCAAAAGCATGAATACAAAGTCTAGATAAGAATGAACTAAATATGTAACAAATCTTACCGCTATTTGGCTATGTACGGATTTGGGGTAACGATGGTGATCAAAGATTGGTGAGCGAGTATGAGTTATAGTGAAGAGCATTGGGTGTATCAATAATTAATACATAAGTTAATGGAGTTTATGACCACCAAAAATCAAAAAGTGGTGCATCGCGGAGGGTCATAGAAATATTGCACGACAAGAGTGGTAAATCACTTTCTGTATTTTTATATTTATTCCCTTCGTAATTGTAACTAGCACACGTGCGATGTACGTGAATATGTCTATGATTTTTTAAAAACATTTAAATACAAAAAAATTATTGAATTGAAAACCTTGAGAAACACAAAAACTACTCAAAATATGAAATCCAACCCGAGCCTAAAACTAAGAATTAGGAAATCCTGATTCGTAAAGGATTTTTTTTTTTCCTTTTTTGATTTGTTTTTCTCTTTACAGTCGCAAGTCTACTCAAGTCCTACATACAATGGTCTTCAAAACACCACTGGAAGATGCATGGAAGCTAAATTTTGCTGCTTGTGCCCCTAATGTGCTAACGCTTGGGGAGCAGGATACGTCCTTCGTGAGCATCATGGCTAATTTAATGATGCTCATACGTTCCGTTACCAAATCATATCAGCGACATCGAATTTATACTAGTGACTCTTGAGTTGGGTCCATGAGAATCCATAGTACAAGTCGTCAAAAGAAAATTTCTTCATATCAAGGAGCTATTCCAACTTAAAAAACAAATCAAAATCATGAATACAAAGTCTAGATAAGAATGCACTAAATATGTAACAAATCTTACCGCTATTTGGCTATGTACTGATTTGGGGTAACGATGACGATCAAAGATTGGTGAGCGAGTATGAATTATAGTGAAGAGCATTTGGCGTATCAATATTTAATACATAAGTTAATGGAGTTTATGACCACCAAAAATCAAAAAGTGGTGCATCGCGGAGGGTCTTAGAAATATTGCACGACAAGAGTGGTAAATCACTTTCTGTATTTTTATATTTATTCCCTTCATAATTGTAACTAGCACACGTGCGATGTACGTAAATATGTCTATGATTTTTTAAAAACATTTAAATACAAAAAAATTATTGAATTGAAAACCTTGAGAAACACGAAAAATACTCAAAATATGAAATCCAACCCGAGCCCAAAATTAAGAATTAGAAAATCCTGATTCGTATAGGATTTTATTTTTATTTTTCTTTTTTGATTTGTTTTTCTCTTTACAGTCGCAAGTCTACTCTAGTGCTACACACAATGGTCTTCAAAACACCACTGGAAGATGCATGGAAGCTAAATATCGCTTCTTGTGCCCCAAATGTGCTAACGCTTGGGGAGCAGGATACGTCCTTCGTGAGCATCATGGCTAATTTAATGATGCTCGTACGTTCCGTTACCAAATCATTTCAGCGACGCCTAATTTATAATAGTGACTCTTGAGTTGGGTCCACGAGAATCCATAGTACAAGTCGTCAAAAGAAAATTTCTTAAAATTAAGGAGCTATTCCAACTTAAAAAAAAAATCAAAAGCATGAATACAAAGTCTAGATAAGAATGAACTAAATATGTAACAAATCTTACCGCTATTTGGCTATGTACGGATTTGGGGTAACGATGGTGATCAAAGATTGGTGAGCGAGTATGAGTTATAGTGAAGAGCATTGGGCGTATCAATATTTAATACATAAGTTAATGGAGTTTATGACCACCAAAAATCAAAAAGTGGTGCATCGCGGAGGGTCATAGAAATATTGCACGACAAGAGTGGTAAATCACTTTCTGTATTTTTATATTTATTCCCTTCATAATTGTAACTAGCACACGTGCGATGTACGTGAATATGTCTATGATTTTTTAAAAACATTTAAATACAAAAAAATTATTGAATTGAAAACCTTGAGAAACACAAAAACTACTCAAAATATGAAATCCAACCCGAGCCTAAAACTAAGAATTAGGAAATCCTGATTCGTATAGGATTTTTTTTTTCCTTTTTTGATTTGTTTTTCTCTTTACAGTCGCAAGTCTACTCAAGTGCTACATACAATGGTCTTCAAAACACCACTGGAAGATGCATGGAAGCTAAATTTTGCTGCTTGTGCCCCTAATGTGCTAACGCTTGGGGAGCAGGATACGTCCTTCGTGAGCATCATGGCTAATTTAATGATGCTCATACGTTCCGTTACCAAATCATATCAGCGACATCGAATTTATACTAGTGAATCTTGAGTTGGGTCCATGAGAATCCATAGTACAAGTCGTCAAAAGAAGATTTCTTCATATCAAGGAGCTATTCCAACTTAAAAACAAATCAAAATCATGAATACAAAGTCTAGATAAGAATGCACTAAATATGTAACAAATCTTACCGCTATTTGGCTATGTACTGATTTGGGGTAACGATGACGATCAAAGATTGGTGAGCGAGTATGAATTATAGTGAAGAGCATTTGGCGTATCAATATTTAATACATAAGTTAATGGAGTTTATGACCACCAAAAATCAAAAAGTGGTGCATCGCGGAGGGTCTTAGAAATATTGCACGACAAGAGTGGTAAATCACTTTCTGTATTTTTATATTTATTCCCTTCATAATTGTAACTAGCACACGTGCGATGTACGTGAATATGTCTATGATTTTTTAAAAACATTTAAATACAAAAAAATTATTGAATTGAAAACCTTGAGAAACACGAAAAATACTCAAAATATGAAATCCAACCCGAGCCCAAAATTAAGAATTAGAAAATCCTGATTCTTATAGGATTTTATTTTTATTTTTCTTTTTTGATTTGTTTTTCTCTTTACAGTCGCAAGTCTACTCTAGTGCTACACACAATGGTCTTCAAAACACCACTGGAAGATGCATGGAAGCTAAATATCGCTTCTTGTGCCCCAAATGTGCTAACGCTTGGGGAGCAGGATACGTCCTTCGTGAGCATCATGGCTAATTTAATGATGCTCGTACGTTCCGTTACCAAATCATTTCAGCGACGTCTAATTTATAATAGTGACTCTTGAGTTGGGTCCACGAGAATCCATAGTACAAGTCGTCAAAAGAAAATTCCTTAAAATTAAGGAGCTATTCCAACTTAAAAAAAAAATCAAAAGCATGAATACAAAGTCTAGATAAGAATGAACTAAATATGTAACAAATCTTACCGCTATTTGGCTATGTACGGATTTGGGGTAACGATGGTGATCAAAGATTGGTGAGCGAGTATGAGTTATAGTGAAGAGCATTGGGCGTATCAATATTTAATACATAATTTAATGGAGTTTATGACCACCAAAAATCAAAAAGTGGTGCATCGCGGAGGGTCATAGAAATATTGCACGACAAGAGTGGTAAATCACTTTCTGTATTTTTATATTTATTCCCTTCATAATTGTAACTAGCACACGTGCGATGTACGTGAATATGTCTATGATTTTTTAAAAACATTTAAATACAAAAAAATTATTGAATTGAAAACCTTGAGAAACACAAAAACTACTCAAAATATGAAATCCAACCCGAGCCTAAAACTAAGAATTAGGAAATCCTGATTCGTATAGGATTTTTTTTTTTCCTTTTTTGATTTGTTTTTCTCTTTACAGTCGCAAGTCTACTCAAGTGCTACATACAATGGTCTTCAAAACACCACTGGAAGATGCATGGAAGCTAAATTTTGCTGCTTGTGCCCCTAATGTGCTAACGCTTGGGGAGCAGGATACGTCCTTCGTGAGCATCATGGCTAATTTAATGATGCTCATACGTTCCGTTACCAAATCATATCAGCGACATCGAATTTATACTAGTGAATCTTGAGTTGGGTCCATGAGAATCCATAGTACAAGTCGTCAAAAGAAAATTTCTTCATATCAAGGAGCTATTCCAACTTAAAAAACAAATCAAAATCATGAATACAAAGTCTAGATAAGAATGCACTAAATATGTAACAAATCTTACCGCTATTTGGCTATGTACTGATTTGGGGTAACGATGACGATCAAAGATTGGTGAGCGAGTATGAATTATAGTGAAGAGCATTTGGCGTATCAATATTTAATACATAAGTTAATGGAGTTTATGACCACCAAAAATCAAAAAGTGGTGCATCGCGGAGGGTCTTAGAAATATTGCACGACAAGAGTGGTAAATCACTTTCTGTATTTTTATATTTATTCCCTTCATAATTGTAACTAGCACACGTGCGATGTACGTAAATATGTCTATGATTTTTTAAAAACATTTAAATACAAAAAAATTATTGAATTGAAAACCTTGAGAAACACGAAAAATACTCAAAATATGAAATCCAACCCGAGCCCAAAATTAAGAATTAGAAAATCCTGATTCGTATAGGATTTTATTTTTATTTTTCTTTTTTGATTTGTTTTTCTCTTTACAGTCGCAAGTCTACTCTAGTGCTACACACAATGGTCTTCAAAACACCACTGGAAGATGCATGGAAGCTAAATATCGCTTCTTGTGCCCCTGATGTGCTAACGCTTGGGGAGCAGGATACGTCCTTCGTGAGCATCATGGCTAATTTAATGATGCTCGTACGTTCCGTTACCAAATCATTTCAGCGACGCCTAATTTATAATAGTGACTCTTGAGTTGGGTCCACGAGAATCCATAGTACAAGTCGTCAAAAGAAAATTTCTTAAAATTAAGGAGCTATTCCAACTTAAAAAAAAAATCAAAAGCATGAATACAAAGTCTAGATAAGAATGAACTAAATATGTAACAAATCTTACCGCTATTTGGCTATGTACGGATTTGGGGTAACGATGGTGATCAAAGATTGGTGAGCGAGTATGAGTTATAGTGAAGAGCATTGGGCGTATCAATATTTAATACATAAGTTAATGGAGTTTATGACCACCAAAAATCAAAAAGTGGTGCATCGCGGAGGGTCATAGAAATATTGCACGACAAGAGTGGTAAATCACTTTCTGTATTTTTATATTTATTCCCTTCATAATTGTAACTAGCACACGTGCGATGTACGTGAATATGTCTATGATTTTTTAAAAACATTTAAATACAAAAAAATTATTGAATTGAAAACCTTGAGAAACACGAAAAATACTCAAAATATGAAATCCAACCCGAGCCCAAAATTAAGAATTAGAAAATCCTGATTCTTATAGGATTTTTTTTTTATTTTTCTTTTTTGATTTGTTTTTCTCTTTACAGTCGCAAGTCTACTCTAGTGCTACACACAATGGTCTTCAAAACACCACTGGAAGATGCATGGAAGCTAAATATCGCTTCTTGTGCCCCTAATGTGCTAACGCTTGGGGAGCAGGATACGTCCTTTGGAGCATCATGGCTAATTTAATGATGCTCGTACGTTCCGTTACCAAATCATTTCAGCGACGTCTAATTTATAATAGTGACTCTTGAGTTGGGTCCACGAGAATCCATAGTACAAGTCGTCAAAAGAAAATTCCTTAAAATTAAGGAGCTATTCCAACTTAAAAAAAAATCAAAAGCATGAATACAAAGTCTAGATAAGAATGAACTAAATATGTAACAAATCTTACCGCTATTTGGCTATGTACGGATTTGGGGTAACGATGGTGATCAAAGATTGGTGAGCGAGTATGAGTTATAGTGAAGAGCATTGGGCGTATCAATATTTAATACTTAAGTTAATGGAGTTTATGACCACCAAAAATCAAAAAGTGGTGCATCGCGGAGGGTCATAGAAATATTGCACGACAAGAGTGGTAAATCACTTTCTGTATTTTTATATTTATTCCCTTCATAATTGTAACTAGCACACGTGCGATGTACGTGAATATGTCTATGATTTTTTAAAAACATTTAAATACAAAAAAATTATTGAATTGAAAACCTTGAGAAACACGAAAAATACTCAAAATATGAAATCCAACCCGAGCCCAAAATTAAGAATTAGAAAATCCTGATTCTTATAGGATTTTATTTTTATTTTTCTTTTTTGATTTGTTTTTCTCTTTACAGTCGCAAGTCTACTCTAGTGCTACACACAATGGTCTTCAAAACACCACTGGAAGATGCATGGAAGCTAAATATCGCTTCTTGTGCCCCTAATGTGCTAACGCTTGGGGAGCAGGATACGTCCTTTGGAGCATCATGGCTAATTTAATGATGCTCGTACGTTCCGTTACCAAATCATTTCAGCGACGTCTAATTTATAATAGTGACTCTTGAGTTGGGTCCACGAGAATCCATAGTACAAGTCGTCAAAAGAAAATTCCTTAAAATTAAGGAGCTATTCCAACTTAAAAAAAAATCAAAAGCATGAATACAAAGTCTAGATAAGAATGAACTAAATATGTAACAAATCTTACCGCTATTTGGCTATGTACGGATTTGGGGTAACGATGGTGATCAAAGATTGGTGAGCGAGTATGAGTTATAGTGAAGAGCATTGGGCGTATCAATATTTAATACTTAAGTTAATGGAGTTTATGACCACCAAAAATCAAAAAGTGGTGCATCGCGGAGGGTCATAGAAATATTGCACGACAAGAGTGGTAAATCACTTTCTGTATTTTTATATTTATTCCCTTCATAATTGTAACTAGCACACGTGCGATGTACGTGAATATGTCTATGATTTTTTAAAAACATTTAAATACAAAAAAATTATTGAATTGAAAACCTTGAGAAACACAAAAACTACTCAAAATATGAAATCCAACCCGAGCCTAAAACTAAGAATTAGGAAATCCTGATTCGTATAGGATTTTTTTTTTCCTTTTTTGATTTGTTTTTCTCTTTACAGTCGCAAGTCTACTCTAGTGCTACACACAATGGTCTTCAAAACACCACTGGAAGATGCATGGAAGCTAAATTTCGCTGCTTGTGCCCCTAATGTGCTAACGCTTGGGGAGCAGGATACGTCCTTCGTGAGCATCATGGCTCATTTAATGATGCTCGTACGTTCCGTTATCAAATCATTTCAGCGACATCGAATTTATACTAGTGACTCTTGAGTTGGGTCCACGAGAATCCCTAGTACAAGTCGTCAAAAGAAAATTTCTTCAAATTCAAGGAGCTATTCCAACTTAAAAAACAAATCAAAATCATGAATACAAAGTCTAGATAAGAATGAACTAAATATGTAACAAATCTTACCTCTATTTGGCTATGTACGGATTTGGGGTAACGATGGTGATCAAAGATTGGTGAGCGAGTATGAGTTATAGTGAAGAGCATTGGGCATATCAATATTTAATACATAAGTTAATGGAGTTTATGACCACCAAAAATCAAAAAGTGGTGCATCGCGGAGGGTCTTAGAAATATTGCACGACAAGAGTGGTAAATCACTTTCTGTATTTTTATATTTATTCCCTTCATAATTGTAACTAGCACACGTGCGATGTACGTGAATATGTCTATGATTTTTTAAAAACATTTAAATACAAAAAAATTATTGAATTGAAAACCTTGAGAAACACGAAAAATACTCAAAATATGAAATCCAACCCGAGCCCAAAATTAAGAATTAGAAAATCCTGATTCTTATAGGATTTTATTTTTATTTTTCTTTTTTGATTTGTTTTTCTCTTTACAGTCGCAAGTCTACTCTAGTGCTACACACAATGGTCTTCAAAACACCACTGGAAGATGCATGGAAGCTAAATATCGCTTCTTGTGCCCCTAATGTGCTAACGCTTGGGGAGCAGGATACGTCCTTCGTGAGCATCATGGCTAATTTAATGATGCTCGTACGTTCCGTTACCAAATCATTTCAGCGACGTCTAATTTATAATAGTGACTCTTGAGTTGGGTCCACGAGAATCCATAGTACAAGTCGTCAAAAGAAAATTTCTTAAAATTAAGGAGCTATTCCAACTTAAAAAACAAATCAAAAGCATGAATACAAAGTCTAGATAAGAATGAACTAAATATGTAACAAATCTTACCTCTATTTGGCTATGTACTGATTTGGGGTAACGATGACGATCAAAGATTGGTGAGCGAGTATGAATTATAGAGAAGAGCATTGGGCGTATCAATATTTAATACATAAGTTAATGGAGTTTATGACCACCAAAAATCAAAAAGTGGAGCATACCGGAGGATCATAGAAATATTGCACGACAAGAGTAGTAAATCACTTTCTGTATTTTTATATTTATTCCCTTCATAATTGTAACTAGTACACGTGCGATGTACGTGAATATGTCTATGATTTTTTGAAATCATTTAAATACAAAAAAATTATTAAATTGAAAACCTTGAGAAACACAAAAACTACTCAAAATATGAAATCCAACCCGAGCCTAAAACTAAGAATTAGGAAATCCTGATTCGTATAAGATTTTTTTATTTTTTTATTTTTTGATTTGATTTTCTCTTTACAGTCGCAAGTCTACTAAAGTGCTACATACAATGGTCTTCAAAACACCACTGGAACAGGCATGGAAGCTAAATTTCGCTGCTTGTGCCCCTAATGTGCCATCGCTTGGGCAGCAGGATACGTCCTTCGTGAGCATCCTGGCTAATTTAATGATGCTCGTACGTTCCGATACCAAATCATTTCAGCGACATCTAATTTATACTAGTGACTGTTGAGTTGGGTCCACGAGAATCCATAGTACAAGTCGTCAAAATAAAATTTCTTCAAATCAAGGAGCTATTCTAACTTAAAAAACAAATCAAAATCATGAATACAAAGTCTAGATAAGAATGAACTAAATATGTTACAAATCTTACCGCTATTTGGCTATGTACGGATTTGGGGTAACGATGGTGATCAATGATTGGTGAGCGAGTATGAGTTATAGTGAAGAGCATTGGGCATATCAATATTTAATACATAAGTTAATGGAGTTTATGACCCCAAAATCAAAATGTGGTGCATCGTGGAGGGCCAGAGAAATATTGCACGAAAAGGGTGGTAAATCACTTTATGTATTTTTATATTTATTCCCTTCATAATTGTAACTAGCACACGTGCGATGTACGTGAATATGTCTATGATTTTTTAAAAACATTTAAATACAAAAAAATTATTGAATTGAAAACCTTGAGAAACACAAAAAATACTCAAAATATGAAATCCAACCCGAGCCCAAAATTAAGAATTAGAAAATCCTGATTCGTATAGGATTTTATTTTTATTTTTGTTTTTTGATTTGTTTTTCTCTTTACAGTCGCAAGTCTACTCTAGTGCTACACACAATGGTCTTCAAAACACCACTGGAAGATGCATGGAAGCTAAATTTCGCTTCTTGTGCCCCTAATGTGCTAACGCTTGGGGAGCAGGATACGTCCTTCGTGAGCGTCATGGCTAATTTAATGATGCTCGTACGTTCCGTTACCAAATCATTTCAGCGACGCCTAATTTATAATAGTGACTCTTGAGTTGGGTCCACGAGAATCCATAGTACAAGTCGTCAAAAGAAAATTTCTTTAAATCAAGGAGCTATTCCAACTTAAAAAACAAATCAAAAGCATGAATACAAAGTCTAGATAAGAATGAACTAAATATGTAACAAATCTTACCGCTATTTGGCTATGTACGGATTTGGGGTAACGATTGTGATCAAAGATTGGTGAGCGAGTATGAGTTATAGTGAAGAGCATTGGGCGTATCAATATTTAATACATAAGTTAATGGAGTTTATGACCACCAAAAATCAAAAAGTGGTGCATCGTGGAGGGTCATAGAAATATTGCACGACAAGAGTGGTAAATCACTTTCTGTATTTTTATATTTATTCCCTTCATAATTGTAACTAGCACACGTGCGATGTACGTGAATATGTCTATGATTTTTTAAAAACATTTAAATACAAAAAAATTATTGAATTGAAAACCTTGAGAAACACAAAAACTACTGAAAATATGAAATCCAACCCGAGCCCAAAACTAAGAATTAGGAAATCCTGATTCGTATAGGATTTTTATTTTATTTTTCTTTTTTGAATTGTTTTTCTATCTACAGTCACAAGTCTACTCAAGTGCTACATACAACGGTCTTCAAAACACCACTGGAAAATGCATGGAAGCTAAATTTCGCTACTTGTGCCCCTAATGTGCTAACGCTTGGGGAGAAGGATACGTCCTTCGTGAGCATCGTGGTTAATTTAATCATGCTCGTACGTTCCGTTACCAAATCATTTCAACGACATCTAATTTACAATAGTGACTCTTGAGTTGGGTCTACGAGAATCCATTGTACAAGTCGTCAAAAGAAAATTTCTTCAAATTAAATATCTATTCCAACTTAGAAAGCGAATCAAAAGCATGAATACAACGTCTCGATAAGAATGCACTAAATGTGTAACTAATCTTACCGCTATTTGGCTATGTACGGATTTGGGGTAACGATGATGATCAAAGATTGGTGAGCGAGTATGAGTTATAGTGAAGAGCATTGGGCATATCAATATTTAATACATAAGTTAATGGAGTTTATGACCACAAAATCAAAAAGTGGTGCATCGCGGAGGGCCATAGAAATATTGCACGAAAAGGGTGGCAAATCACTTTATGTATTTTTATATTTATTCCCTTCGTAATTGTAACTAGCACACGTGCGATGTACGTGAATATGTCTATGATTTTTTAAAAACATTTAAATACAAAAAATTATTGAATTGAAAACCTTGGGAAACACAAAAACTACTGAAAATATGAAATCCAACCCGAGCACAAAACTAAGAATTAGGAAATCCTGATTCGTATAGGATTTTTTTTTTATTTTTCTTTTTTGAATTGTTTTTCTATCTACAGTCGCAAGTCTACTCAAGTGCTACATACAATGGTCTTCAAAACACCACTGGAAGATGCATGGAAGCTAAATTTTGCTGCTTGTGCCCCTAATGTTCTAACGCTTGGGGAGAAGGATACGTCCTTCGTGAGCATCGTGGCTAATTTAATCATGCTCGTACGTTCCGTTACCAAATCATTTCAGCGACGCCTAATTTATAATAGTGACTCTTGAGTTGGGTCCACGAGAATCCATAGTACAAGTCGTCAAAAGAAAATTTCTTTAAATCAAGGAGCTATTCCAACTTAAAAAACAAATCAAAAGCATGAATACAAAGTCTAGATAAGAATGAACTAAATATGTAACAAATCTTACCGCTATTTGGCTATGTACGGATTTGGGGTAACGATGGTGATCAAAGATTGGTGAGCGAGTATGAGTTATAGTGAAGAGCATTGGGCATATCAATATTTAATACATAAGTTAATGGAGTTTATGACCAAAAAATCAAAAAGTGGTGCATCGCGGAGGGTCATAGAAATATTGCACGACAAGAGTGGTAAATCACTTTCTGTATTTTTATATGTATTCCCTCCATAATTGTAACTAGCACACGTGCGATGTACGTGAATATGTCTATGATTTTTTAAAAACATTTAAATACAAAAAAATTATTGAATTGAAAACCTTGAGAAACACAAAAACTACTCAAAATACGAAATCCAACCCGAGCCCAAAACTAAGAATTAGGAAATCCAGATTCGTATAGGATTTTCTTTTTATTTTTCTTTTTTGATTTGTTTTTCTCTTTACAGTCGCAAGTCTACTCAAGTGCTACATACAATGGTCTTCAAAACACCACTGGAAGATGCATGGAAGCTAAATTTTGCTGCTTGTGCCCCTAATGTTCTAACGCTTGGGGAGAAGGATACGTCCTTCGTGAGCATCGTGGCTAATTTAATCATGCTCGTACGTTCCGTTACCAAATCATTTCAGCGACGCCTAATTTATAATAGTGACTCTTGAGTTGGGTCCACGAGAATCCATAGTACAAGTCGTCAAAATAAAATTTCTTCAAATCAAGGAGCTATTCCAACTTAAAAAACAAATCAAAAGCATGAATACAAAGTCTAGATAAGAATGAACTAAATATGTAACAAATCTTACCGCTATTTGGCTATGTACGGATTTGGGGTAACGATGGTGATCAAAGATTGGTGAGCGAGTATGAGTTATAGTGAAGAGCATTGGGCATATCAATATTTAATACATAAGTTAATGGAGTTTATGACCAAAAAATCAAAAAGTGGTGCATCGCGGAGGGTCATAGAAATATTGCACGACAAGAGTGGTAAATCACTTTCTGTATTTTTATATGTATTCCCTCCATAATTGTAACTAGCACACGTGCGATGTACGTGAATATGTCTATGATTTTTTAAAAACATTTAAATACAAAAAAATTATTGAATTGAAAACCTTGAGAAACACAAAAACTACTCAAAATACGAAATCCAACCCGAGCCCAAAACTAAGAATTAGGAAATCCAGATTCGTATAGGATTTTCTTTTTATTTTTCTTTTTTGATTTGTTTTTCTCTTTACAGTCGCAAGTCTACTCAAGTGCTACATACAATGGTCTTCAAAACACCACTGGAAGATGCATGGAACCTAAATTTCGCTGCTTGTGCCCCTAATGTGCTAACGCTTCGGGAGCAGGATACGTCCTTCGTGAGCATCATAGCTAATTTAATGATGCTCGTACTTTCCGTTACCAAATCATTTCAGCGACATCGAATTTATACTAGTGACTCTTGAGTTGGGTCCACGAGAATCTATAGTACAAGTCGTCAAAGGAAAATTTCTTCATATCAAGGAGCTATTCCAACTTAAAAAACAAATCAAAATCATGAATACAAAGTCTAGATAAGAATGCACTAAATATGTAACAAATCTTACCGCTATTTGGCTATGTACTGATTTGGGGTAACGATGACGATCAAAGATTGGTGAGCGAGTATGAATTATAGAGAAGAGCATTGGGCGTATCAATATTTAATACATAAGTTAATGGAGTTTATGACCACCAAAAATCAAAAAGTGGAGCATACCGGAGGATCATAGAAATATTGCACGACAAGAGTAGTAAATCACTTTCTGTATTTTTATATGTATTCCCTTCATAATTGTAACTAGCACACGTGCGATGTACGTGAATATGTCTATGATTTTTTAAAAACATTTAAATACAAAAAATTATTGAATTGAAAACCTTGAGAAACACAAAAACTACTGAAAATATGAAATCCAACCCGAGCCCAAAACTAAGAATTAGGAAATCCTGATTCGTATAGGATTTTTTTTTTATTTTTCTTTTTTGAATTGTTTTTCTATCTACAGTCGCAAGTCTACTCAAGTGCTACATACAATGGTCTTCAAAACACCACTGGAAGATGCATGGAAGCTAAATTTTGCTGCTTGTGCCCCTAATGTTCTAACGCTTGGGGAGAAGGATACGTCCTTCGTGAGCATCGTGGCTAATTTAATCATGCTCGTACGTTCCGTTACCAAATCATTTCAGCGACGCCTAATTTATAATAGTGACTCTTGAGTTGGGTCCACGAGAATCCATAGTACAAGTCGTCAAAATAAAATTTCTTCAAATCAAGGAGCTATTCCAACTTAAAAAACAAATCAAAAGCATGAATACAAAGTCTAGATAAGAATGAACTAAATATGTAACAAATCTTACCGCTATTTGGCTATGTACGGATTTGGGGTAACGATGGTGATCAAAGATTGGTGAGCGAGTATGAGTTATAGTGAAGAGCATTGGGCATATCAATATTTAATACATAAGTTAATGGAGTTTATGACCAAAAAATCAAAAAGTGGTGCATCGCGGAGGGTCATAGAAATATTGCACGACAAGAGTGGTAAATCACTTTCTGTATTTTTATATGTATTCCCTCCATAATTGTAACTAGCACACGTGCGATGTACGTGAATATGTCTATGATTTTTTAAAAACATTTAAATACAAAAAAATTATTGAATTGAAAACCTTGAGAAACACAAAAACTACTCAAAATACGAAATCCAACCCGAGCCCAAAACTAAGAATTAGGAAATCCAGATTCGTATAGGATTTTCTTTTTATTTTTCTTTTTTGATTTGTTTTTCTCTTTACAGTCGCAAGTCTACTCAAGTGCTACATACAATGGTCTTCAAAACACCACTGGAAGATGCATGGAACCTAAATTTCGCTGCTTGTGCCCCTAATGTGCTAACGCTTCGGGAGCAGGATACGTCCTTCGTGAGCATCATAGCTAATTTAATGATGCTCGTACTTTCCGTTACCAAATCATTTCAGCGACATCGAATTTATACTAGTGACTCTTGAGTTGGGTCCACGAGAATCTATAGTACAAGTCGTCAAAGGAAAATTTCTTCATATCAAGGAGCTATTCCAACTTAAAAAACAAATCAAAATCATGAATACAAAGTCTAGATAAGAATGCACTAAATATGTAACAAATCTTACCGCTATTTGGCTATGTACTGATTTGGGGTAACGATGACGATCAAAGATTGGTGAGCGAGTATGAATTATAGAGAAGAGCATTGGGCGTATCAATATTTAATACATAAGTTAATGGAGTTTATGACCACCAAAAATCAAAAAGTGGAGCATACCGGAGGATCATAGAAATATTGCACGACAAGAGTAGTAAATCACTTTCTGTATTTTTATATGTATTCCCTTCATAATTGTAACTAGCACACGTGCGATGTACGTGAATATGTCTATGATTTTTTAAAAACATTTAAATACAAAAAATTATTGAATTGAAAACCTTGAGAAACACAAAAACTACTGAAAATATGAAATCCAACCCGAGCCCAAAACTAAGAATTAGGAAATCCTGATTCGTATAGGATTTTTTTTTTATTTTTCTTTTTTGAATTGTTTTTCTATCTACAGTCGCAAGTCTACTCAAGTGCTACATACAATGGTCTTCAAAACACCACTGGAAAATGCATGGAAGCTAAATTTCGCTGCTTGTGCCCCTAATGTTCTAACGCTTGGGGAGAAGGATACGTCCTTCGTGAGCATCGTGGCTAATTTAATCATGCTCGTACGTTCCGTTACCAAATCATTTCAGCGACGCCTAATTTATAATAGTGACTCTTGAGTTGGGTCCACGAGAATCCATAGTACAAGTCGTAAAAAGAAAATTTCTTTAAATCAAGGAGCTATTCCAACTTAAAAAACAAATCAAAAGCATGAATACAAAGTCTAGATAAGAATGAACTAAATATGTAACAAATCTTACCGCTATTTGGCTATGTACGGATTTGGGGTAACGATGGTGATCAAAGATTGGTGAGCGAGTATGAGTTATAGTGAAGAGCATTGGGCATATCAATATTTAATACATAAGTTAATGGAGTTTATGACCACAAAATCAAAAAGTGGTGCATCGCGGAGGATCATAGAAATATTGCACGACAAGAGTAGTAAATCACTTTCTGTATTTTTATATTTATTCCCTTCATAATTGTAACTAGTACACGTGCGATGTACGTGAATATGTCTATGATTTTTTGAAATCATTTAAATACAAAAAAATTATTGAATTGAAAACCTTGAGAAACACAAAAACTACTCAAAGTACGAAATCCAACCCGAGCCCAAAACTAAGAATTAGGAAATCCTGATTCGTATAGGATTTTCTTTTTATTTTTCTTTTTTGATTTGTTTTTCTCTTTACAGTCGCAAGTCTACTCAAGTGCTACATACAATGGTCTTCAAAACACCACTGGAAGATGCATGGAACCTAAATTTCGCTGCTTGTGCCCCTAATGTGCTAACGCTTCGGGAGCAGGATACGTCCTTCGTGAGCATCATAGCTAATTTAATGATGCTCGTACTTTCCGTTACCAAATCATTTCAGCGACATCGAATTTATACTAGTGACTCTTGAGTTGGGTCCACGAGAATCTATAGTACAAGTCGTCAAAGGAAAATTTCTTCATATCAAGGAGCTATTCCAACTTAAAAAACAAATCAAAATCATGAATACAAAGTCTAGATAAGAATGCACTAAATATGTAACAAATCTTACCGCTATTTGGCTATGTACTGATTTGGGGTAACGATGACGATCAAAGATTGGTGAGCGAGTATGAATTATAGAGAAGAGCATTGGGCGTATCAATATTTAATACATAAGTTAATGGAGTTTATGACCACCAAAAATCAAAAAGTGGAGCATACCGGAGGATCATAGAAATATTGCACGACAAGAGTAGTAAATCACTTTCTGTATTTTTATATGTATTCCCTTCATAATTGTAACTAGCACACGTGCGACGTTCGTGAATATGTCTATGTTTTTTTAAAAACATTTAAATACAAAAAAATTATTGAATTGAAAACCTTGAGAAACACAAAAACTACTCAAAATACGAAATCCAACCCGAGCCCAAAACTAAGAATTAGGAAATCCAGATTCGTATAGGATTTTCTTTTTATTTTTATTTTTTGATTTGTTTTTCTCTTTACAGTCGCAAGTCTACTCAAGTGCTACATACAATGGTCTTCAAAACACCACTGGAAGATGCATGGAACCTAAATTTCGCTGCTTGTGCCCCTAATGTGCTAACGCTTCGGGAGCAGGATACGTCCTTCGTGAGCATCATAGCTAATTTAATGATGCTCGTACTTTCCGTTACCAAATCATTTCAGCGACATCGAATTTATACTAGTGACTCTTGAGTTGGGTCCACGAGAATCTATAGTACAAGTCGTCAAAGGAAAATTTCTTCATATCAAGGAGCTATTCCAACTTAAAAAACAAATCAAAATCATGAATACAAAGTCTAGATAAGAATGCACTAAATATGTAACAAATCTTACCGCTATTTGGCTATGTACTGATTTGGGGTAACGATGACGATCAAAGATTGGTGAGCGAGTATGAATTATAGAGAAGAGCATTGGGCGTATCAATATTTAATACATAAGTTAATGGAGTTTATGACCACCAAAAATCAAAAAGTGGAGCATACCGGAGGATCATAGAAATATTGCACGACAAGAGTAGTAAATCACTTTCTGTATTTTTATATGTATTCCCTTCATAATTGTAACTAGCACACGTGCGATGTTCGTGAATATGTCTATGTTTTTTTAAAAACATTTAAATACAAAAAAATTATTGAATTGAAAACCTTGAGAAACACAAAAACTACTCAAAATACGAAATCCAACCCGAGCCCAGAACTAAGAATTAGGAAATCCAGATTCGTATAGGATTTTCTTTTTATTTTTCTTTTTTGATTTGTTTTTCTCTTTACAGTCGTAAGTCTACTAAAGTGCTACATACAATGGTCTTCAAAACACCACTGGAAGATGCATGGAAGCTAAATTTCGCTGCTTGTGCCCCTAATGTGCCATCGCTTGGGCAGCAGGATACGTCCTTCGTGAGCATCCTGGCTAATTTAATCATGCTCGTACGTTCCGATACCAAATCATTTCAGCGACATCTAATTTATACTAGTGACTCTTGAGTTGGGACCACGAGAATCCATAGTACAAGTCGTCAAAATAAAATTTCTTCAAATCAAGGAGCTATTCCAACTTAACAAACAAATCAAAATCATGAATACAAAGTCTAGATAAGAATGAACTAAATATGTTACAAATCTTACCGCTATTTGGCTATGTACGGATTTGGGGTAACGATGATGATCAAAGATTGGTGAGCGAGTATGAGTTATAGTGAAGAGCATTGGGCATATCAATATTTAATACATAAGTTAATGGAGTTTATGACCACAAAATCAAAAAGTGGTGCATCGCGGAGGATCATAGAAATATTGCACGACAAGAGTAGTAAATCACTTTCTGTATTTTTATATTTATTCCCTTCATAATTGTAACTAGTACACGTGCGATGTACGTGAATATGTCTATGATTTTTTGAAATCATTTAAATACAAAAAAATTATTGAATTGAAAACCTTGAGAAACACAAAAACTACTCAAAGTACGAAATCCAACCCGAGCCCAAAACTAAGAATTAGGAAATCCTGATTCGTATAGGATTTTCTTTTTATTTTTATTTTTTGATTTGTTTTTCTCTTTACAGTCGCAAGTCTACTCAAGTGCTACATACAATGGTCTTCAAAACACCACTGGAAGATGCATGGAAGCTAAATTTCGCTGCTTGTGCCCCTAATGTGCCATCGCTTGGGCAGCAGGATACGTCCTTCGTGAGCATCCTGGCTAATTTAATCATGCTCGTACGTTCCGATACCAAATCATTTCAGCGACATCTAATTTATACTAGTGACTCTTGAGTTGGGACCACGAGAATCCATAGTACAAGTCGTCAAAATAAAATTTCTTCAAATCAAGGAGCTATTCCAACTTAACAAACAAATCAAAATCATGAATACAAAGTCTAGATAAGAATGCACTAAATATGTAACAAATCTTACCGCTATTTGGCTATGTACTGATTTGGGGTAACGATGACGATCAAAGATTGGTGAGCGAGTATGAATTATAGAGAAGAGCATTGGGCGTATCAATATTTAATACATAAGTTAATGGAGTTTATGACCACCAAAAATCAAAAAGTGGAGCATACCGGAGGATCATAGAAATATTGCACGACAAGAGTAGTAAATCACTTTCTGTATTTTTATATGTATTCCCTTCATAATTGTAACTAGCACACGTGCGATGTTCGTGAATATGTCTATGTTTTTTTAAAAACATTTAAATACAAAAAAATTATTGAATTGAAAACCTTGAGAAACACAAAAACTACTCAAAATACGAAATCCAACCCGAGCCCAGAACTAAGAATTAGGAAATCCAGATTCGTATAGGATTTTCTTTTTATTTTTCTTTTTTGATTTGTTTTTCTCTTTACAGTCGCAAGTCTACTAAAGTGCTACATACAATGGTCTTCAAAACACCACTGGAAGATGCATGGAAGCTAAATTTCGCTGCTTGTGCCCCTAATGTGCCATCGCTTGGGCAGCAGGATACGTCCTTCGTGAGCATCCTGGCTAATTTAATCATGCTCGTACGTTCCGATACCAAATCATTTCAGCGACATCTAATTTATACTAGTGACTCTTGAGTTGGGACCACGAGAATCCATAGTACAAGTCGTCAAAATAAAATTTCTTCAAATCAAGGAGCTATTCCAACTTAACAAACAAATCAAAATCATGAATACAAAGTCTAGATAAGAATGAACTAAATATGTTACAAATCTTACCGCTATTTGGCTATGTACGGATTTGGGGTAACGATGATGATCAAAGATTGGTGAGCGAGTATGAGTTATAGTGAAGAGCATTGGGCATATCAATATTTAATACATAAGTTAATGGAGTTTATGACCACAAAATCAAAAAGTGGTGCATCGCGGAGGATCATAGAAATATTGCACGACAAGAGTAGTAAATCACTTTCTGTATTTTTATATTTATTCCCTTCATAATTGTAACTAGTACACGTGCGATGTACGTGAATATGTCTATGATTTTTTGAAATCATTTAAATACAAAAAAATTATTGAATTGAAAACCTTGAGAAACACAAAAACTACTCAAAGTACGAAATCCAACCCGAGCCCAAAACTAAGAATTAGGAAATCCTGATTCGTATAGGATTTTCTTTTTCTTTTTATTTTTTGATTTGTTTTTCTCTTTACAGTCGCAAGTCTACTCAAGTGCTACATACAATGGTCTTCAAAACACCACTGGAAGATGCATGGAAGCTAAATTTCGCTGCTTGTGCCCCTAATGTGCCATCGCTTGGGGAGCAGGATACGTCCTTCGTGAGCATCATGGATAATTTAATGGTGCTCGTACGTTCCGTTATCAAATCATTTCAGCGACATCGAATTTATACTAGTGACTCTTGAGTTGGGTCCACGAGAATCCATAGTACAAGTCGTCAAAATAAAATTTCTTCAAATCAAGGAGCTATTCCAACTTAAAAAACAAATCAAAATCATGAATACAAAGTCTAGATAAGAATGAACTAAATATGTTACAAATCTTACCGCTATTTGGCTATGTACGGATTTTGGGTAACGATGATGATCAAAGATTGGTGAGCGAGTATGAGTTATAGTGAAGAGCATTGGGCATATCAATATTTAATACATAAGTGAATGGAGTTTATGACCACCAAAAATCAAAAAGGGGTGCATCGCTGAGGGTCAAAGAAATATTGCACGACAAGAGTAGTAAATCACTTTCTGTATTTTTATATTTATTCCCTTCATAATTGTAACTAGTACACGTGCGATGTACGTGAATATTACTAAGATTTTTTAAAAACATTTAAATACAAAACATTATTGAATTGAAAACTTTGAGAAACACAAAAACTACTCAAAATATGAAATCCAACACGAGCCCAAAACTAAGAATTAGGAAATCCTGATCCGTATAGGATTTTTAGTTTTTATTTTTCTTTTTTGAATTTTTTTTCTCTTTACAGTCACTAGTCTACTCAAGGGCTACATACAAAGGTCTTCAAAACACCACTGGAAGATGCATGGAAGCTAAATTTCGCTGCTTTTGCCCCTAATGTGCTAACGCTTGGGGAGCAGGATAAGTCCTTCGTGAGCGTCATGGCTAATTTAATGATGCTCGTACGTTCCGTTATCAAATCATTTCATCGACATCGAATTTATATTAGTGACTCTTGAGTTGGGACCACGAGAATCCATAGTACAAGTCGTCAAAAGAAAATTTCTTCAAATTCAAGGAGCTATTCCAACTTAAAAAACAAATCAAAATCATGAATACAAAGTCTAGATAAGAATGAACTAAATATGTAACAAATCTTACCTCTATTTGGCTATGTACGGATTTGGGGTAACGATGGTGATAAAAGATTGGTGAGCGAGTATGAGTTATAGTGAAGAGCATTGGGCATATCAATATTTAATACATAAGTTAATGGAGTTTATGACCACAAAATCAAAAAGTGGTGCATCGCGGAGGGTCATAGAAATATTGCACGACAAGAGTGGTAAATCACTTTCTGTATTTTTATATTTATTCCCTTCATAATTGTAACTAGCACACGTGCTATGTACGTGAATATGTCTATGATTTTTTAAAAACATTTAAATACAAAAAAATTATTGAATTGAAAACCCTGAGAAACACAAAAACTACTCAAAATACGAAATCCAACCCGAGCCCAAAACTAAGAATAAGGAAATCCTGATTCGTATAGGATTTTCTTTTTATTTTTCTTTTTTGATTTGTTTTTCTCTTTACAGTCGCAAGTCTACTCAAGTGCTACATACAATGGTCTTCAAAACACCACTGGAAGATGCATGGAAGCTAAATTTCGCTGCTTGTGCCCCTAATGTGCCATCGCTTGGGGAGCAGGATACGTCCTTCGTGAGCATCATGGCTAATTTAATGGTGCTCGTACGTTCCGATACCAAATCATTTCAGCGACATCGAATTTATACTAGTGACTCTTGAGTTGGGTCCACGAGAATCCATAGTACAAGTCGTCAAAATAAAATTTCTTCAAATCAAGGAGCTATTCCAACTTAAAAAACAAATCAAAATCATGAATACAAAGTCTAGATAAGAATGAACTAAATATGTTACAAATCTTACCGCTATTTGGCTATGTACGGATTTGGGGTAACGATGATGATCAAAGATTGGTGAGCGAGTATGAGTTATAGTGAAGAGCATTGGGCATATCAATATTTAATACATAAGTGAATGGAGTTTATGACCACCAAAAATCAAAAAGGGGTGCATCGCGGAGGGTCAAAGAAATATTGCACGACAAGAGTAGTAAATCACTTTTTGTATTTTTATATTTATTCCCTTCATAATTGTAACTAGTACACGTGTGATGTACGTGAATATTACAAAGATTTTTTAAAAACATTTAAATACAAAACATTATTGAATTGAAAACTTTGAGAAACACAAAAACTACTCAAAATATGAAATCCAACACGAGCCCAAAACTAAGAATTAGGAAATCCTGATCCGTATAGGATTTTTAATTTTATTTTTCTTTTTTGAATTTTTTTTCTATTTACAGTCACTAGTCTACTCAAGGGCTACATACAAAGGTCTTCAAAACACCACTGGAAGATGCATGGAAGCTAAATTTCGCTGCTTTTGCCCCTAATGTGCTAACGCTTGGGGAGCAGGATACGTCCTTCGTGAGCATCATGGCTAATTTAATGATGCTCGTACGTTCCGTTATCAAATCATGTAGCGCCCCGAGTTCCGTATACCCGATTCACTACGTCATTTTCTGTCTAAATTTTTCGAATAATATTTTTGCGGAAGAAATAATTGAAATTCATTTTTGGCAACATTAAATAAACTGTAATGGCCGATAAAATTGAAACATTTATGAAACTATTTGAAATAGTAAATCGAACCATTAATTTTGTAAAGAAATTGACAATGTCATAATTTCTCAAATAAATGAACTTCTCTAAATTATTCGATTGTTTGGAAAAATACGGAAATCATTAACGTCAAACTTTCACCCGTTTAACGATTATTGCCACCATCATTCATCGCTCGCCACCGTCTCTGAAATCTGCAAAACTGTTAAAAAGTAGGGTGAGTATTTCATGGGGGAAATACTCAGTAGACTCATCGCAAATTAATTTAATTTATAAGATGATTAAACACATAAATCCCGGCTCTTTATAAAACGGGCATTGATAGAGCTTCTTTATAAAACGGCTCTTGATAAAACTCATATTGTGCATTACAGCACGGGACATATTTTGCAAATCATAGGCTCTTTGAAAATAGCTCTTTGAAAACCATATACTTATAAAAAATATTTTAATTATGCCAAGCATAATTTCTTTTGAAAGCATAACATAAGATAGGATTGAAATCCTCATAAACATAAGAAGACACAAGAACTTTACCGAACTTAGGTGGCAAGAATTCTTATGCAGTAAGATCATAATAACAGTAAGATCATAATAACAGTAAGTATACCAAAACATAATTCATGAAATTCATAGGGATCATTTCCATCATAACATAAGATAGGATCGAAATCCTCATAAACATATGCGACAGGAATTTTACCGAACTTAGGTGGTAAATCCTCATAAACATATGGAAAGACAGGAATTTTACCGAACTTAGGTGGTAAATCCTCATAAACTTATGGAGACACAAGAATTTTACCGAACTTAGGTGGTAAGAATTCTTATGTGCATAGCAATGATCCAAAACATATAAAACATTATCGTAAAAACATAGGGTATACTTACTTTTCATAAAAACATAAGGTATATTTACCTTTCATATAACATACTTAATTTTCTTGAAAATTGACTTTCACAAGTCACATGACATTTATATGAAATCATAATTTAAATCAATTAATAAGTGCGAGTCTACCTCAAATCCGACGAGTGCAAAGTTGAGCGGGAATGACTTCAATTTCTTTAAATTCTCCGTACGCTTCGTCTTAGCCAATAAGCCACTTTAGTCTATCGAATATATAGTTCAAAATGATAAATTATAATTTGAAGACTAAAATTGATGTTTTGAAAGTTGAGGGACTAAAATGAATACTTTTGAAAGTTCAGGGACTAAAATAGATATTTTGAAAGTTGAGTCGGAAACTCAAAACAATAGGGTTGAAATAATATATTTTAAAACAATAGGGGCTGATTAAAACTCATTTAAAACTTTGGGGCTGAAATGGATAACTTTAAAACTAAAAGGACTGAATGGAAACAAATTAAAATGTCAGGGACTTGATTTGAAATTTCTGGAAGTTAACATATTAAAATCAAAATATATATTTCAGATCATCATACGCTCTCTCTCTCTCAAAAGACTCAGGCGACGGAGGTGCGATCGACCAAAATCAGTCAAGACTGCCGGTGGTTCGATGGTCGCAAGGAGGCTGGAGTAGCGGTCAAGGTGGGTTCAAGCTTGAGGGGTTTAGATGCGCGATTTGGTGCAAGAAGATCGCGATTTGGCTGCGAGAATCCGACGATACAATCTGCTGAAATCAGACTATAGAGGGTTCGAGATTAGGTAAGGTTCTGGGTTTCTTCTATTTCTTGGTTTGGGTTTTGATTTTGAGTTTTGGGTGAGGATTTGGATTCGAACTGAAGTTGATTGTGGAAAGTGATGATGATTTGGTTTCTGCAACTGATCTGGGGTGCAGGCTGCGTTGGTGGTGGTCTGATGTTCGACGATGGGTGATGACTCTGGTTGGGTTAAATTCCGGTGATGATGAAAATGGATGATAATTGGTGGTGCTGCAGGGGTGGTGACGGTTGAACTGTGGTTTTATGAATTGGCTGTGAATTGATTATGGTGAGGCGATGCTGATAGTTAGGATTTTGGTTGCAGAGAATTGGTTTCGACAGTGGCGATTGAGGTGGGGATAAAATGGTTTGTATATTGCAGTGGGGTGATGTTGAAATGGTTGATTCATGGTGATGAAGGTGGAGCTTATGCAGTTGGAAATCATACTGTTGAATTGGCTATGGTGTTGCAGTTGGGATTGTGGTTTAGGTGGTTGCTGTGGTGATGATAATAGTGGCCGGTTTTTTGTAGTTGAGGCTGTACTGATGATGCTGGTTGATGCAGTGTGGATCATTGGTGATTGGCTACTGGTTGGCAAATTTGTGAATTGGAGCTCGCAGGCAGTAGAGATGGTATTTGAATACGGCAGTGAAGGTGGTTGGTTCAACAATGATTGCAGCTGGTTGATGAGTTGGAATAAAGTGGAAAAATTGGTGTGTGAATCATTATGTCTTTGAGACATAATTATGATGAAACTTGTGGAGAGAATAGAAAGAAACTTGGTTGGCCGAATTCTTGATGGAAATGGTGATAAAGATATGATAATTGATTAGGTATAATAGAATAGGTTAGTGGAAAATTAGATGGAATATGAAATGAACAATTGTGTAAGATTCTTTATAAAAATGATGATGTTTTGGTGTAAAGAAGAAAACATGGATGACATTAGGTTTAGGATAATTAACTAAAAATTTGACTACTTTGATTTGAAAATGTATTTAAAACTGATATATTTTGGACTGAGAAATACATTTGAGAATAAACAAATTTTGAAATAAAATTGAAATACGTATTTGGACTTGAAATAATTTGAATAAGGATCATTGGGATATTTTAATAAATTTGGAATTCAAATAATACTTTGAATAAATAATTAAAATAACATAATTTTAGAAATTCGGATTTTAATTTAAAATCGAACAAATTCGATATTTCTTGACTTGGCTAGACGAATCCGTCGCGGCATTAATTTCAAAACAATAGCGACACAATTTTCTAAATATTAAAATAATTATTAATTGCATAAAAATTCTGGGTCGCTATAATCTTACCCCCTTAAAATAATTTCGTCCTCGAAATTAAACTTACTTAATCTTATGATTTCTGAATACTTAATCAGAATCTCTTCTTTCTCTTATGTAGCATCATCGCTACCATATTTAACCCAACCATATTTAACCCACTGGACTTTGACTAAATGCATCAATTTGTTTTCTTAAGACATGGACTTTTCTATCAATAATAGACATATGTCTACTCATAAATTCTTCTGAATCAAAATGAAAATTACCAATCGTATGTGATATTTCATCATATCTTGTAGTATTCATGTAACTTGTCACTTATCATCGTATCATGTGACCTCAGATATTCGTATATATCTCTAAAATTTCAACAAATCTTTACTGATATATCATATCATAAAAATTTTTCCTTTCTTCTTATCATCGAATATTTCCAAAATAATCAAAGAATTACCTGAATATTCTCTCTACGTAATATTCCCAATAACATATCAACATAATATCATCAACTTATCATTCCAATATTTGTAACCCAAAAATTCATTAAACAAATATCTCCCAAACTAAGATTCTTTACTTAATTATCATCACATTTCCTGCAAAGTATTTCTTTCACTTGTATATACGTATGAATTCTGATTCAATACGGTACTCATTTTACTTTCCACGTATTATCACACTATACCATGATTATTATTATTAAAACAAAATATCAGTACTCATAATCCAAGAAAATATTCCATATCTCAAATCTTATCATCAAATCTTCCTTTATCAATAAAGTAAACGGCGCATAAACTCTGTCTCCTCTTTTCATTAAAATAATCCTGCGCTTTCTTGCTGGACACAACATCACGCGGATTCACTCAGATCCTTTACGCTTTTAAATAGTTCATGCTGGGAAGAGGTTGAATCATCAAACAATGGATATCATCCTTACAAACATTCGCAAGTATTATTCTAATCTTCCTATGAATGATCTGAAAAAGATCTATAGAATAAGGCTCGAAAGATTGAGGTTGCTGATGGCTCATGATATTCCAGAAGATGTTCGTTGGTTGATAGAAGCAAAGGTTCGACTATCTGGTGAATTACCATCAACATTTCCAAAACATATGCCTGGTTTAGGCAAAAGCACGTTTGCAAAGAAACGAAGAGCAAAAAGACTGGGTGGTTGCTACAAATGTGCTCGTTGGAACTGTAATACTCGTTGCAAATCAGTAGGATATTCTTCTACTAATCGGGATGATAAAATCGAATTCATAAAGGGTGGACTGAGTAAGGAGTCTTTGGATGATATTCGACTGACTCTTGAGACGCACCCAAGTGGTTATGTGCAACATGAACTTCTCTCCTTATACGCTCAGTTTAACGAGGACAAAAATCGTTATAGTCTCCAAAATATAATAGCAAAAGATCCTGTTTGCCAGTCTGTTTTACAAAATGAGGCTTCTGGAAGTTCAGCAATGATATAAGGTAAATCTTTTAAAATATTTTGCTGCTTTCTTTCACGCGTTTTGAAAATAAAATATATTTTCCTTTCTCGAGGTTTGATAAAGCTGGAAATAAAATATTAAATCGCCGAAAGGTGACAGCCTCGATACGATAAAAATATTCAAAAGTGGGCTGATTTTGTCAAAAGTAAATCTTTACCTTTTCAGAATCAATCAAAAACAGTAAATTTTTCCCGGCTTTAAATAGCCAAACATATTTCATAGTTCAGGCATCCCAAAATCACATCTTCTTCGTAAGTTTTCCCTTCTTTACTATCAAAGATGGAAGCACCAAAACTTCGACAGATCAAAACTATTTGTGTATTTTGTGGATCAAAAGTGGGGAAAGGCTTCGGTTATCTAGAAGCGGCTGTAGATCTTGGAAAGATACTGGGGGAAAAAGGTATCACTCTTGTATATGGGGGTGGTAGCAGTGGTCTAATGGGTTGTGTTTCCCAATCTGCTCTTGCAGAGAAATCAAAAGTAATCGGTGTCATACCTGTCCCTTTGGTAGATGTTGCAGGCAAAACACGAGGGCATGAAGTTCAAACCTTATCCATCCATGAACGCATAACTTGTATGCTATATGGTTCTGATGCCTTTATAGCCCTGCCCGGAGGTTTTGGTACCTTAGAAGAAATCTTTAACATTACCTCGTGGGCTCAACTAGATCTCCATACTAAGCCTATTGGGCTTCTGAATGTTAACAATTTCTTTGATGGTTTGTTAACCTTTCTTGATTATGCTGTGGAACAGGGACTCATCTCTCCATTTTCCAGAAGGCTTCTTATTTCTGCTCCTACTATTGATGAACTACTGGATAAGCTGCAGTCATATATCTCAATACAAGATCCAGCAGGAGTTAAGATAGATTGGTCGCAAGGAAGGGGAATCAAGCGAAAATGGAGTCCGGTTAATGTAAACTTAACTCTGTGAATCTTAGAATAGGTGGGGGTAGAGTACGGAGTATTCTTACTCTCGAGACACCCCTCCATTTACTAGGATTTCCTTAATGTTTAAATCTTGTGTGTACCTCAAAGGTTCCAGGTGGTAGATTACGGAGTATTCTTACTCTCGAAACACACCTCTTTGAAGGTTTCTTTATTTCCTCAAAAGATCAGAGGTGGTAGGATACGGCTACTCCGGAAACACATCTCTCATTCTGAGGATCTTTCCATGTTTTTCTCTTATGTTTTCGTTTGTTTCATGTATTTCCTTTCCAGTGTGACTCTTGTGTGTTCTTCTTATGAGAAAATAATAAAATCTCTGCTATCATCTACTAAATCTCGTTTGTGATGTAAATGAACTTGCATGTCTAAACTTAATTCCTTTAGTAGATGCTTATCATATTATGCTCTTAATTCCAAATGATAAAATTCTAGGTAGAGTTTCCTTTGAAATTTGGACTTATCCAAATCGTAAGTATACTTCATACTAACAATAACATATAACTCCACATTTAATCCCAACGATCTAAAAATATTGAAAACGATTCCAACACTTCAATATCATCAAAAATATCTCATAATTCAATTCATAATTCCTCAACATAACAATTTCAAATCATATTTTTCAATATCACAATATCAAGTCCTTAATTCTCAATAATATCATATTACTTATAATCTCAACATCATAACTTCATAAACTGGCTTTCTATTTCTCGTTTAATCTAAACGATAGATAATCTGAACATATAATCAAATCCTTTCCGTTGACTTCTCATACTTAGTGCCATGTCTAAAATCAATTATGCAAAGTCCATCCAGGGTTCTAACTCGAGGACAAAAATTATTTAAAAATCATTCTTAAATCATATTATTCCCATTATGCTCAACACTCGTTTTCTTTCTTAAAAATTTTCTCATAATCATACATTAAAGCATATAAGTTATGACAAAGCATAACAACATCATTATTTTCGAAGAAATACATTCTTATTTCTCATAAATCATAAGTATCCGAAATACTCTTCATTCTTTCTCATAAATCAGTAAAATGAGTATTCGAAATACTGAAATAACTTTAAACATCATAAACTTCTTTACCTCGGAGTTGGTGGAACGAAATGATGGCAGTGGCAATCTTCATCAATAAAACTCTTATAATGGAAAATATTTCTTGAAAATTCTTTTTGAAAATTTTACCAGTCTACAGAAACGCAGACTAGCTCTGATACCAACTTGTAGCACCCCGAGTTCCGTATACCCGATTCACTACGTCATTTTCTGTCTAAATTTTTCGAATAATATTTTTTGCGGAAGAAATAATTGAAATTCATTTTTGGCAACATTAAATAAACTGTAATGGCCGATAAAATTGAAACATTTATGAAACCATTTGAAATAGTAAATCGAACCATTAATTTTGTAAAGAAATTGACAATGTCATAATTTCTCAAATAAATGAACTTCTCTAAATTATTCGATTGTTTGGAAAAATACGGAAATCATTAACGTCAAACTTTCACCCGTTTAACGATTATTGCCACCATCATTCATCGCTCGCCACCGTCTCCGAAATCTGCAAAACTGTTAAAAAGTAGGGTGAGTATTTCATGGGGGAAATACTCAGTAGACTCATCGCAAATTAATTTAATTTATAAGATGATTAAACACATAAATCCCGGCTCTTTATAAAACGGGCATTGATAGAGCTTCTTTATAAAACGGCTCTTGATAAAACTCATATTGTGCATTACAGCACGGGACATATTTTGCAAATCATAGGCTCTTTGAAAATAGCTCTTTGAAAACCATATACTTATAAAAAACATTTTAATTATGCCAAGCATAATTTCTTTTGAAAGCATAACATAAGATAGGATTGAAATCCTCATAAACATAAGAAGACACAAGAACTTTACCGAACTTAGGTGGCAAGAATTCTTATGCAGTAAGATCATAATAACAGTAAGATCATAATAACAGTAAGTATACCAAAACATAATTCATGAAATTCATAGGGATCATTTCCATCATAACATAAGATAGGATCGAAATCCTCATAAACATATGCGACAGGAATTTTACCGAACTTAGGTGGTAAATCCTCATAAACATATGGAAAGACAGGAATTTTACCGAACTTAGGTGGTAAATCCTCATAAACTTATGGAGACACAAGAATTTTACCGAACTTAGGTGGTAAGAATTCTTATGTGCATAGCAATGATCCAAAACATATAAAACATTATCGTAAAAACATAGGGTATACTTACTTTTCATAAAAACATAAGGTATATTTACCTTTCATATAACATACTTAATTTTCTTGAAAATTGACTTTCACAAGTCACATGACATTTATATGAAATCATAATTTAAATCAATTAATAAGTGCGAGTCTACCTCGAATCCGACGAGTGCAAAGTTGAGCGGGAATGACTTCAATTTCTTTAAATTCTCCGTACGCTTCGTCTTAGCCAATAAGCCACTTTAGTCTATCGAATATATAGTTCAAAATGATAAATTATAATTTGAAGACTAAAATTGATGTTTTGAAAGTTGAGGGACTAAAATGAATACTTTTGAAAGTTTAGGGACTAAAATAGATATTTTGAAAGTTGAGTCGGAAACTCAAAACAATAGGGTTGAAATAATATATTTTAAAACAATAGGGGCTGATTAAAACTCATTTAAAACTTTGGGGCTGAAATGGATAACTTTAAAACTAAAAGGACTGAATGGAAACAAATTAAAATGTCAGGGACTTGATTTGAAATTTCTGGAAGTTAACATATTAAAATCAAAATATATATTTCAGATCATCATACGCTCTCTCTCTCTCAAAAGACTCAGGCGACGGAGGTGCGATCGACCAAAATCAGTCAAGACTGCCGGTGGTTCGATGGTCGCAAGGAGGCTGGAGTAGCGGTCAAGGTGGGTTCAAGCTTGAGGGGTTTAGATGCGCGATTTGGTGCAAGAAGATCGCGATTTGGCTGCGAGAATCCGACGATACAATCTGCTGAAATCAGACTATAGAGGGTTCGAGATTAGGTAAGGTTCTGGGTTTCTTCTATTTCTTGGTTTGGGTTTTGATTTTGAGTTTTGGGTGAGGATTTGGATTCGAACTGAAGTTGATTGTGGAAAGTGATGATGATTTGGTTTCTGCAACTGATCTGGGGTGCAGGCTGCGTTGGTGGTGGTCTGATGTTCGACGATGGGTGATGACTCTGGTTGGGTTAAATTCCGGTGATGATGAAAATGGATGATAATTGGTGGTGCTGCAGGGGTGGTGACGGTTGAACTGTGGTTTTATGAATTGGCTGTGAATTGATTATGGTGAGGCGATGCTGATAGTTAGGATTTTGGTTGCAGAGAATTGGTTTCGACAGTGGCGATTGAGGTGGGGATAAAATGGTTTGTATATTGCAGTGGGGTGATGTTGAAATGGTTGATTCATGGTGATGAAGGTGGAGCTTATGCAGTTGGAAATCATACTGTTGAATTGGCTATGGTGTTGCAGTTGGGATTGTGGTTTAGGTGGTTGCTGTGGTGATGATAATAGTGGCCGGTTTTTTGTAGTTGAGGCTGTACTGATGATGCTGGTTGATGCAGTGTGGATCATTGGTGATTGGCTACTGGTTGGCAAATTTGTGAATTGGAGCTCGCAGGCAGTAGAGATGGTATTTGAATACGGCAGTGAAGGTGGTTGGTTCAACAATGATTGCAGCTGGTTGATGAGTTGGAATAAAGTGGAAAAATTGGTGTGTGAATCATTATGTCTTTGAGACATAATTATGATGAAACTTGTGGAGAGAATAGAAAGAAACTTGGTTGGCCGAATTCTTGATGGAAATGGTGATAAAGATATGATAATTGATTAGGTATAATAGAATAGGTTAGTGGAAAATTAGATGGAATATGAAATGAACAATTGTGTAAGATTCTTTATAAAAATGATGATGTTTTGGTGTAAAGAAGAAAACATGGATGAAATTAGGTTTAGGATAATTAACTAAAAATTTGACTACTTTGATTTGAAAATGTATTTAAAACTGATATATTTTGGACTGAGAAATACATTTGAGAATAAACAAATTTTGAAATAAAATTGAAATACGTATTTGGACTTGAAATAATTTGAATAAGGATCATTGGGATATTTTAATAAATTTGGAATTCAAAATGATTTTGAAAATAATACTTTGAATAAATAATTAAAATAACATAATTTTAGAAATTCGGATTTTAATTTAAAATCGAACAAATTCGATATTTCTTGACTTGGCTAGACGAATCCGTCGCGGCATTAATTTCAAAACAATAGCGACACAATTTTCTAAATATTAAAATAATTATTAATTGCATAAAAATTCTGGGTCGCTATAATCTTACCCCCTTAAAATAATTTCGTCCTCGAAATTAAACTTACTTAATCTTATGATTTCTGAATACTTAATCAGAATCTCTTCTTTCTCTTATGTAGCATCATCGCTACCATATTTAACCCAACCATATTTAACCCACTGGACTTTGACTAAATGCATCAATTTGTTTTCTTAAGACATGGACTTTTCTATCAATAATAGACATATGTCTACTCATAAATTCTTCTGAATCAAAATGAAAATTCCCAATCGTATGTGATATTTCATCATATCTTGTAGTATTCATGTAACTTGTCACTTATCATCGTATCATGTGACCTCAGATATTCGTATATATCTCTAAAATTTCAACAAATCTTTACTGATATATCATATCATAAAAATTTTTCCTTTCTTCTTATCATCGAATATTTCCAAAATAATCAAAGAATTACCTGAATATTCTCTCTACGTAATATTCCCAATAACATATCAACATAATATCATCAACTTATCATTCCAATATTTGTAACCCAAAAATTCATTAAACAAATATCTCCCAAACTAAGATTCTTTACTTAATTATCATCACATTTCCTGCAAAGTATTTCTTTCACTTGTATATACGTATGAATTCTGATTCAATACGGTACTCATTTTACTTTCCACGTATTATCACACTATACCATGATTATTATTATTAAAACAAAATATCAGTACTCATAATCCAAGAAAATATTCCATATCTCAAATCTTATCATCAAATCTTCCTTTATCAATAAAGTAAACGGCGCATAAACTCTGTCTCCTCTTTTCATTAAAATAATCCTGCGCTTTCTTGCTGGACACAACATCACGCGGATTCACTCAGATCCTTTACGCTTTTAAATAGTTCATGCTGGGAAGAGGTTGAATCATCAAACAATGGATATCATCCTTACAAACATTCGCAAGTATTATTCTAATCTTCCTATGAATGATCTGAAAAAGATCTATAGAATAAGGCTCGAAAGATTGAGGTTGCTGATGGCTCATGATATTCCAGAAGATGTTCGTTGGTTGATAGAAGCAAAGGTTCGACTATCTGGTGAATTACCATCAACATTTCCAAAACATATGCCTGGTTTAGGCAAAAGCACGTTTGCAAAGAAACGAAGAGCAAAAAGACTGGGTGGTTGCTACAAATGTGCTCGTTGGAACTGTAATACTCGTTGCAAATCAGTAGGATATTCTTCTACTAATCGGGATGATAAAATCGAATTCATAAAGGGTGGACTGAGTAAGGAGTCTTTGGATGATATTCGACTGACTCTTGAGACGCACCCAAGTGGTTATGTGCAACGTGAACTTCTCTCCTTATACGCTCAGTTTAACGAGGACAAAAATCGTTATAGTCTCCAAAATATAATAGCAAAAGATCCTGTTTGCCAGTCTGTTTTACAAAATGAGGCTTCTGGCAGTTCAGCAATGATATAAGGTAAATCTTTTAAAATATTTTGCTGCTTTCTTTCACGCGTTTTGAAAATAAAATATATTTTCCTTTCTCGAGGTTTGATAAAGCTGGAAATAAAATATTAAATCGCCGAAAGGTGACAGCCTCGATACGATAAAAATATTCAAAAGTGGGCTGATTTTGTCAAAAGTAAATCTTTACTTTTTCAGAATCAATCAAAAACAGTAAATTTTTCCCGGCTTTAAATAGCCAAACATATTTCATAGTTCAGGCATCCCAAAATCACATCTTCTTCGTAAGTTTTCCCTTCTTTACTATCAAAGATGGAAGCACCAAAACTTCGACAGATCAAAACTATTTGTGTATTTTGTGGATCAAAAGTGGGGAAAGGCTTCGGTTATCTAGAAGCGGCTGTAGATCTTGGAAAGAAACTGGGGGAAAAAGGTATCACTCTTGTATATGGGGGTGGTAGCAGTGGTCTAATGGGTTGTGTTTCCCAATCTGCTCTTGCAGAGAAATCAAAAGTAATCGGTGTCATACCTGTCCCTTTGGTAGATGTTGCAGGCAAAACACGAGGGCATGAAGTTCAAACCTTATCCATCCATGAACGCATAACTTGTATGCTATATGGTTCTGATGCCTTTATAGCCCTGCCCGGAGGTTTTGGTACCTTAGAAGAAATCTTTAACATTACCTCGTGGGCTCAACTAGATCTCCATACTAAGCCTATTGGGCTTCTGAATGTTAACAATTTCTTTGATGGTTTGTTAACCTTTCTTGATTATGCTGTGGAACAGGGACTCATCTCTCCATTTTCCAGAAGGCTTCTTATTTCTGCTCCTACTATTGATGAACTACTGGATAAGCTGCAGTCATATATCTCAATACAAGATCCAGCAGGAGTTAAGATAGATTGGTCGCAAGGAAGGGGAATCAAGCGAAAATGGAGTCCGGTTAATGTAAACTTAACTCTGTGAATCTTAGAATAGGTGGGGGTAGAGTACGGAGTATTCTTACTCTCGAGACACCCCTCCATTTACTAGGATTTCCTTAATGTTTAAATCTTGTGTGTACCTCAAAGGTTCCAGGTGGTAGATTACGGAGTATTATATACTCCATTATATGTAATCATGAAGAGCATAATATTTGTATAAATATGGAAAAGTATATGAATGAATTATATACTCCATTATATGTAATCATGAAGAGCATAATATTTGTATAAATATGGAAAAGTATATGAATGAATTATAGACTCCATTATATGTGTAGCGACCAAGAATTTTTACGCGATTAATAATTATTTTAATAGAAAATCGTGTCGCTACTATTTCACCCATTTTTATTAAGTTAACGCCACGACGTATTCGTATAGCCAAGTCAAGAAATAATCGAGATCGTTCGATTTTAAATTAAATTCCGAATTTCTAAAAATATCTCCATTCTCTTGATTTAAAGTATATTAAGTCCAAGTACTTAATTCAATGTTATCCCAATATTTATTTATACAAAAATTATTTTTATTATTGAAATTAAGAAAATATATGCAAGCATGAGAGGTTCCATTATATATAATAATTATGAGAATCTTAATTTAATAAATATGGAAAAGTATATGAATGAATTATAGACTCCATTATATGTAATCATGAAGAGCATAATATTTGTATAAATATGGAAAAGTATATGAATGGTTGATAAGATTCCATTATATGTAATCATGAAGAGCATAATATTTGTATAAATATGGAAAAGTATATGAATGGTTGATAAGACTCCATTATATGTAATCATGAAGAGCATAATATTTGTATAAATATGGAAAAGTATATGAATGGTTGATAAGACTCCATTATATGTAATCATGAAGAGCATAATATTTGTATAAATATGGAAAAGTATATGAATGGTGCTTTACTTTAAGAAAAGGATGTGTTAAAATTAATAGAATTGAATGATTATGTTTACAATATGCCAACTTTATACATCTATTTAAACCCATCTCTTTTACACACAACTCTACACATATACACTTATTTCCAATCTCTTGACAAAATCCACAAGTAAGAGAAATTCAAGGTGGTCAAGAAAGTTTTGGTCCATTTACTACTACACTTCATTTTAATCTTTTAAAAGGTAAGTATATCTTATGTTTTTATGAAAATTAAGTATGTTGTTATGAAATGTAAGTATATCTTATGTTTTTATGAAAATTAAGTATGTTGTTATGAAATGTAAGTATATCTTATGTTTTTATGAAAATTAAGTATGTTGTTATGAAATGTAAGTATATCTTATGTTTTTATGAAAATTAAGTATGTTGTTATGAAATGTAAGTATATCTTATGTTTTTATGAAAATTAAGTATGTTGTTATGAAATGTAAGTATATCTTATGTTTTTATGAAAATTAAGTATGTTTTTATGAAATGTAAGTATATCTTATGTTTTTATGAAAAGTAAGTATGTTTTTATGACAAGTAAGTATATCTTATGTTTTTATGAAAAGTAAGTATGTTTTTATGAAAGGTAAATACACCTTATGTTTTTATGAAAAGTAAGTATGTTTTTATGACAAGTAAGTATATCTTATGTTTTTATGAAAATGTTTGGATCATTGCTATGAAATCAATCTCACAAGATTGTTATGGGTTCCATATGATATGTTTATGATTATGCTAAGGGGACCGGAGTTTAGTAGCGCTACACATAAGAATTCTTGCCATTTAAGTTCGGTAAAATTCTTGTGTCTCCCTATGTTTATGAGTATTTCGATCCTATCCTATGTTATGATGAAAATGATCCATATGCTTTCAAAAGAAAATTTATGCTTGGTATACTTACTGAGATTTTATAAATCTCACTCCACGATATTTACCATTTTCAGATAATTGAAAGTTCGAGGCGGTCAACATGGAAGTGGCAAAAGTGGTTAAGATTGATGAGATAATTATGTTGAACTTTATGTAAGAAAATTATGTTCTATTTTTATTCACAAATAAAATTATGGGATTCTAATTATTCTATTGAATAATTTTACATTTCTATTTAAGTCTCGATAATATGATATGAGTCACTTTTAGTGGCACTCGAATGGTCGAGAATTCGGGTCGTCACAGTTGGTATCAGAGCAAAGAGTTTTAAAAACGATTATGTAGATTTTGAAATTTAAAAAAAAAAAAAAAAAAAAAAAAAATCACTATTCACATGAACAGTAAAACGACGTGCTATTCATGATGAACAGTGAACGAAATCACTATTCATTATAAAAAAAAAAAATTTGAATTTTCACATGTCAAGTATGGTTATGATTTTGAAAAGTATGATGAAATTTGATGTGCGAATTTCAAGGACAAAATTCATTTTAAGCAAGGGAGTTTGTAATGTTCTGAAGATTTTATGGAATATAATTAGTTAGTGATATGATGTTTATATTGATGTCTTTGATAAATTTCTAGAAGTTCGGGGACTAAAGGAAAATAAGATTTGACGATAAAATTTTATTTGGGTTAATTAGGCCCAATCTTATGTAAAGATGCGAAATGATTAATAATAATTTTTTTTTAAAAATATTTTAACTCATCACTCTACTATGTCACTCTCCACGTATTGACTCCTCGAACCAGGTATGTTATATGCTTTGCAAGTCATTTACGATTTTATTAAGACATGTTAAGTATGAAATATTCATATGTTATGAATCTTTAAGTGAAATATACATGTTGAGTATGATATGAATTGATAGAAGCCTAAATTTTAATTTATTCATTTTAATGTAGAATCATGAGACATAGAGGATATTGATATGAATTTTGGTTCATATTAAGCTTAGTAAGATTGACTCAATTAGAAATTAAGTTGGGTTGTAACTTTGGCCCAAAATATATGGAATAATATATTAAACAAACAAAATTGATAATGAATTGTACAATAATTTATCCCTTTATCACTACCTTTGTGTAAAAACAAGGAAAAAACTTGGATGGTTATTAGTACTTCCTCTTCAAGTTTCAATTTTCGGTTCAATAATTTATCCCTTTATCACTACCTTTGCTTAAAAGCAAGGAAAAACTGTGGATGATTATTGGTACCACTCTTCAAGTTTCAATTTTCGGTTCAATAATTTATCCCTTTATCACTACCTTTGCTTAAAAGCAAGGAAAAACTGTGGATGATTATTGGTACCACTCTTCAAGTTTCAATTTTGAAAAAAAAAAAAAAAAAATATGATTTACGAATGATTTTCAAAATAATCTTTGTCGTCAAGTTTAGAAATGATGAGCCCTAAATGGACTTTGCATAATTGATTTTAGACATGGCACTAAGTATGAGAAGTCAACAGAAAGGACTAGATAATATTTTCGAATTATTCATCGTTTAGATTAAACGAGAAATAGAAAGTCAGTTTTATGAAGTTATGATGAGATGTTGAGATTATGAGTGATATGATTTTATTGAGATTTTTATGAGAAGAATTATGAAGTTGGAGATTTAAAGTTTAGGCTCTTAATTATTGAGAAATAAGGACTTGATATGGTGATATTAGAAATTATGATTTGAAATTTCTATGTTGAGGAATTATGAATTGATTTTCTGGAATATTTATGATGATATTGAAGTTTGATGAAATTGTGATCAAATGTACAATTAGTTATTATTGTGAGTTATGAAGTATGCTTACGATTTGGATAAGTCCAAATTTCAAAGGAAAACTCTGCCTAGAATTTTATCGTTTGGAGTTAAGAGCATAGTATGGTATGCAATCACTAAGAGAATTGAAGTTAGACATACAAGTTCATTTACATCACAAACGAGATTTAGTAGATGATAACAGAGATATTATTATTTTCTCATAAGGAGAACACACAAGAGTCACCCTAGAAAGGAAATACATGAAAACACGCAAAAGCAAAAGAAAGCAACATGGGAAATTCCTCAAATTGAGAGATGTGTTTCCGGAGTAGCCGTATCCTACCACCTCTGACCTTTTGAGGAAATAAAGAAACCTTCAAAAAGGTGTGTTTCGAGAGTAAGAATACTCCGTAATCTACCACATGGAACCTTTGAGGTACACACAAGATTTAAACATTAAGGAAAATCCTAGGAAATTAGAGGGGTGTCTCGAGAGTAAGAATACTCCGTACTCTACCCCCACCTATTCTAAGATTCATAAAGTTAAGTTTACATTAACCGGACTCCATTTTCGCTTGATTCCCCTTCCTTGCGACCAATCTATCTTAACCCCTGCTGGATCTTGTATTGAGATATATGACTGCATCTTATCCAGTAGTTCATCAATAGTAGGAGCAGAAATAAGGAGCCTTCTGGAAAATGGAGAGATGAATCCCTGTTCCACAGCATAATCAAGAAAGGTTAACAAGCCATCAAAGAAATTGTTAACATTCAGAAGCCCAATAGGCTTAGTATGGAGATCTAGTTGAGCCCACGAGGTAATGTTAAAGATTTCTTCTAAGGTACCAAAACCTCCGGGCAGGGCTATAAAGGCATCAGAACCATATAGCATACAAGTTATGCGTTCATGGATGGATAAGGTTTGAACTTCATGCCCTCGTGTTTTTCCTGCAACATCTACCAAAGGGACAGGTATGACACCGATTACTTTTGATTTCTCTGCAAGAGTAGATTGGGAAACACAACCCATTAGACCACTGCTACCACCCCCATACACAAGAGTGATACCTTTTTCCCCCAGTTTCTTTCCAAGATCTACGGCCGCTTCTAGATAACTGAAACCTTTCCCCACTTTTGATCCACAAAATACACAAATAGTTTTGATCTGTCGAAGTTTTGGTGTTTCCATCTTTGATAGTATAGAAGAGAAAACTTACGAAGAAGATGTGATTTTGGGATGCCTGAACTATGAAATATGTTTGGCTATTTAAAGCCGGAAAAACTTACTGTTTTTCATTGATTCTGAAAAAGTAAAGATTTACTTTTGACAAAATCGGCCAACTTTTGACTGTTTTACCAAAGATATCACCTTTCGGTGATTTATTTCCAGCTTTATCAAACCTCGAGAAAGGAAAATATATTTATTTCCAGCTTTATCAAAACTCGAGAAAGGAAAATATATTTTATTTCCAAAACGCGTGAAAGAAAACAGCAAAATATTTTAAATGTGTATCAAGAGATTTACCTTATATCATTGATGAACTGCCAGAAGCCTCATTTTGTAAAACAGACTGGCAAACAGGATCTTTTGCTATTATATTTTGGAGACTATAACGATTTTTGTCCCCGTTAAACTGAGCGTATAAGGAGAAAAGTTCACGTTGCACATAACCACTTGGGTGCGTCTCAAGAGTCAGTCGAATATCATCCAAAGACTCCTTACTCAGTCCACCCTTTATGAATTTGATTTTATCATCCCGATTAGTAGAAGAATATCCTACTGTTTTGCAATGAGTATCACAGTTCCAACGAGCACATTTGTAGCAACCATTCAGCCTTTTTGCTCTTCGTTTCTTTGCGAAGGTGCTTTTGCCTAAACCAGGCATGTGCTTTGGAAATGTCATAGGTAATTCACCAGATAGTCGAACCTTTGCTTCGATCAACCAGCGAACATCTTCTGAAACACCATGAGCCATCAGCAACCTCAATCTTTCGAGTCTTATTCGATAAATTTTCCTCAGATCATTCATTGGAAGACTGGAATAATACTTGCGAATGTTTGTAAGAATGATATCCATGTTTTGATGGATCTAACCTCTTCCCAGCATGAACTATTTAAAAGCATTAAGGATCGGAGGAAATCCGCGTGATATTGATTCCAGCAAGAAAGCGCGGAATAGAATAATGGAAAAGAGGGAACAAGAGTTATGCGCCGTTTACTATCTTGATAAAAGGAAGATTTGATGATGACGGGATTTGAGATATGGAATATTTTCTTGGATTTTGGGTACTGATATTTTGATATAATAATCAAGGTATAGAAATAATACGGGGATACGTGAAAGTGAAATAAGGACTGTATTGAATCAGGATTAATAAGTTTGTGCAAGTGAAAGGAATACCTTACGGGAAATGTTATGATATTTGAGTTAAGAATTTTAATTATTTGGGAGATATTTGTTTATTGAATTTTGCAGAAATTTTGGGTTACAAATATTGGAAAGATAAACTGATGATTATGTTGATATGTGAATAACATGTTTGGGTATATTACATAGAGAATATTCAGGTAATCGTTTTAATTATTTTGGGATATTTGGTGATAAGAAGAAATGACAAATTATTATGGTATGATATGTTAGTAAAGATTTATTGAAATTTTAGAGATATTAATACGAATATTTGAGGTTACATGATACGATGATAAGTGACAGGTTACATGAGTACTACAAGATATGATGAAATATCACATACGATTGGGAATTTTCATTTTGATTCAGAAGAATTTATGAGTAGACATATGTCTATTATTGATAGAAAAGTTCATGTCTTAAGAAAACAAATTGATGCATTTAGTCAAAGTCCAGTGGGTTAAATATGGTTGGGTTAAATATGGTAGCGATGATGCTACATAAGAAGAAGAAGAAGAAGAGATTCTGATTAAGTGTTCAGAAATCATAAGATCAAGTAAGTTTAATTTCGAGGACGAAATTATTTTAAGGGGGTAAGTTTGTAGCGACCAAGAATTTTTACGCGATTAATAATTATTTTAATAGAAAATCGTGTCGCTACTATTTCACCCATTTTTATTAAGTTAACGCCACGACGTATTCGTATAGCCAAGTCAAGAAATAATCGAGATCGTTCGATTTTAAATTAAATTCCGAATTTCTAAAAATATCTCCATTCTCTTGATTTAAAGTATATTAAGTCCAAGTACTTAATTCAATGTTATCCCAATATTTATTTACACAAAAATTATTTTTATTATTGAAATTAAGAAAATATATGCAAGCATGAGAGGTTCCATTATATATAATAATTATGAGAATCTTAATTTAATAAATATGGAAAAGTATATGAATGAATTATAGACTCCATTATATGTAATCATGAAGAGCATAATATTTGTATAAATATGGAAAAGTATATGAATGGTTGATAAGATTCCATTATATGTAATCATGAAGAGCATAATATTTGTATAAATATGGAAAAGTATATGAATGGTTGATAAGACTCCATTATATGTAATCATGAAGAGCATAATATTTGTATAAATATGGAAAAGTATATGAATGGTTGATAAGACTCCATTATATGTAATCATGAAGAGCATAATATTTGTATAAATATGGAAAAGTATATGAATGGTGCTTTACTTTAAGAAAAGGATGTGTTAAAATTAATAGAATTGAATGATTATGTTTACAATATGCCAACTTTATACATCTATTTAAACCCATCTCTTTTACACACAACTCTACACATATACACTTATTTCCAATCTCTTGACAAAATCCACAAGTAAGAGAAATTCAAGGTGGTCAAGAAAGTTTTGGTCCATTTACTACTACACTTCATTTTAATCTTTTAAAAGGTAAGTATATCTTATGTTTTTATGAAAATTAAGTATGTTGTTATGAAATGTAAGTATATCTTATGTTTTTATGAAAATTAAGTATGTTGTTATGAAATGTAAGTATATCTTATGTTTTTATGAAAATTAAGTATGTTGTTATGAAATGTAAGTATATCTTATGTTTTTATGAAAATTAAGTATGTTGTTATGAAATGTAAGTATATCTTATGTTTTTATGAAAATTAAGTATGTTGTTATGAAATGTAAGTATATCTTATGTTTTTATGAAAATTAAGTATGTTGTTATGAAATGTAAGTATATCTTATATTTTTATGAAAAGTAAGTATGTTTTTATGACAAGTAAGTATATCTTATGTTTTTATGAAAAGTAAGTATGTTTTTATGAAAGGTAAATACACCTTATGTTTTTATGAAAAGTAAGTATATCTTATGTTTTTATGAAAATGTTTGGATCATTGCTATGAAATCAATCTCACAAGATTGTTATGGGTTCCATATGATATGTTTATGATTATGCTAAGGGGACCGGAGTTTAGTAGCGCTACACATAAGAATTCTTGCCATTTAAGTTCGGTAAAATTCTTGTGTCTCCCTATGTTTATGAGTATTTCGATCCTATCCTATGTTATGATGAAAATGATCCATATGCTTTCAAAAGAAAATTTATGCTTGGTATACTTACTGAGATTTTATAAATCTCACTCCACGATATTTACCATTTTCAGATAATTGAAAGTTCGAGGCGGTCAACATGGAAGTGGCAAAAGTGGTTAAGATTGATGAGATAATTATGTTGAACTTTATGTAAGAAAATTATGTTCTATTTTTATTCACAAATAAAATTATGGGATTCTAATTATTCTATTGAATAATTTTACATTTCTATTTAAGTCTCGATAATATGATATGAGTCACTTTTAGTGGCACTCGAATGGTCGAGAATTCGGGTCGTCACAATATGTAATCATGAAGAGCATAATATTTGTATAAATATGGAAAAGTATATGAATGGTTGATAAGATTCCATTATATGTAATCATGAAGAGCATAATATTTGTATAAATATGGAAAAGTATATGAATGGTTGATAAGACTCCATTATATGTAATCATGAAGAGCATAATATTTGTATAAATATGGAAAAGTATATGAATGGTTGATAAGACTCCATTATATGTAATCATGAAGAGCATAATATTTGCATAAATATGGAAAAGTATATGAATGGTGCTTTACTTTAAGAAAAGGATGTGTTAAAATTAATAGAATTGAATGATTATGTTTACAATATGCCAACTTTATACATCTATTTAAACCCATCTCTTTTACACACAACTCTACACATATACACTTATTTCCAATCTCTTGACAAAATCCACAAGTAAGAGAAATTCAAGGTGGTCAAGAAAGTTTTGGTCCATTTACTACTACACTTCATTTTAATCTTTTAAAAGGTAAGTATATCTTATGTTTTTATGAAAAGTAAGTATGTTTTTATGAAAGGTAAATACACCTTATGTTTTTATGAAAAGTAAGTATGTTTTTATGACAAGTAAGTATATCTTATGTTTTTATGAAAAGTAAGTATGTTTTTATGAAAGGTAAATACACCTTATGTTTTTATGAAAAGTAAGTATGTTTTTATGACAAGTAAGTATATCTTATGTTTTTATGAAAAGTAAGTATGTTTTTATGACAAGTAAGTATATCTTATGTTTTTATGAAAAGTAAGTATGTTTTTATGAAAGGTAAATACACCTTATGTTTTTATGAAAAGTAAGTATGTTTTTATGACAAGTAAGTATATCTTATGTTTTTATGAAAAGTAAGTATGTTTTTATGAAAGGTAAATACACCTTATGTTTTTATGAAAAGTAAGTATGTTTTTATGACAGGTAAGTATATCTTATGTTTTTATGAAAAGTAAGTATGTTTTTATGAAAGGTAAATACACCTTATGTTTTTATGAAAAGTAAGTATGTTTTTATGACAAGTAAATATATCTTATGTTTTTATGAAAAGTAAGTATGTTTTTATGAAAGGTAAATACACCTTATGTTTTTATGACAAGTAAGTATATCTTATGTTTTTATGAAAAGTAAGTATGTTTTTATGAAAGGTAAATACACCTTATGTTTTTATGAAAAGTAAGTATGTTTTTATGACAAGTAAATATATCTTATGTTTTTATGAAAAGTAAGTATGTTTTTATGAAAGGTAAATACACCTTATGTTTTTATGAAAAGTAAGTATATCTTATGTTTTTATGAAAATGTTTGGATAATTGCTATGAAATCAATCTCACAAGATTGTTATGGGTTCCATATGATATGTTTATGATTATGCTAAGGGGACCGGAGTTTAGTAGCGCTACACATAAGAATTCTTGCCATTTAAGTTCGGTAAAATTCTTGTGTCTCCCTATGTTTATGAGTATTTCGATCCTATCCTATGTTATGATGAAAATGATCCATATGCTTTCAAAAGAAAATTTATGCTTGGTATACTTACTGAGATTTTATAAATCTCACTCCACGATATTTACCATTTTCAGATAATTGAAGGTTCGAGGCGGTCAACATGGAAGTGGCAAAAGTGGTTAAGATTGATGAGATAATTATGTTGAACTTTATGTAAGAAAATTATGTTCTATTTTTATTCACAAATAAAATTATGGGATTCTAATTATTATTTTGAATAATTTTACATTTCTATTTAAGTCTCGATAATATGATATGAGTCACTTTTAGTGGCACTCGAATGTTCGAGAATTCGGGTCGTCACAGTTGGTATCAGAGACAAGAGTTTTAAAAACGATTCTGTAGATTTTTGAAATTTTATTTCTTAAAAAAAAAAAAAAAACACTATTCACGTGAACAGTAAAACGACGTGCTATTCATGATGAACAGTGAACGAAATCACTATTCAATTAAAAAAAATTTGAATTTTCACATGTCAAGTATGGTTATGATTTTGAAAAGTATGATGAAATTTGATGTGCGAATTTCAAGGACAAAATTCATTTTAAGCAAGGGAGTTTGTAATGTTCTGAAAATTTTATGGAATATAATTAGTTAGTGATATGATTTTTATATTGATGTCTTTGATAAATTTCTAGAAGTTCGGGGACTAAAGGAAAATAAGATTTGACGATAAACTTTTATTTGGGTTAATTAGGCCCAATCTTATGTAAAGATGCGAAATGATTAATAATAATTTTTTTTTTAAATATTTTAACTCATCACTCTACTATGTCACTCTCCACGTATTGACTCCTCGAACCAGGTATGTTATATGCTTTGCAAGTCATTTACGATTTTATTAAGACATGTTAAGTATGAAATATTCATATGTTATGAATCTTTAAGTGAAATATACATGTTGAGTATGATATGAATTGATAGAAGCCTAAATTTTAATTTATTCATTTTAATGTAGAATCATGAGACATAGAGGATATTGATATGAATTTTGGTTCATATTAAGCTTAGTAAGATTGACTCAATTAGAAATTAAGTTGGGTTGTAACTTTGGCCCAAAATATATGGAATAATATATTAAACAAACAAAATTGATAATGAATTGTACAATAATTTATCCCTTTATCACTACCTTCGTGTAAAAACAAGGGAAAAACTGTGGATGGTTATTAGTACTTCCTCTTCAAGTTTCAATTTTCGGTTCAATAATTTATCCCTTTATCACTACCTTTGCTTAAAAGCAAGGAAAAACTGTGGATGATTATTGGTACCACTCTTCAAGTTTCAATTTTGAAAAAAAAAAAAAAAAAAAAAATATGATTTACGAATGATTTTCAAAATAATCTTTGTCGTCAAGTTTAGAAATGATGAGCCCTAAATGGACTTTGCATAATTGATTTTAGACATGGCACTAAGTATGAGAAGTCAACAGAAAGGACTAGATAATATTTTCGAATTATTCATCGTTTAGATTAAACGAGAAATAGAAAGTCAGTTTTATGAAGTTATGATGAGATGTTGAGATTATAAGTGATATGATTTTATTGAGATTTTTATGAGAAGAATTATGAAGTTGGAGATTTAAAGTTTAGGCTCTTAATTATTGAGAAATAAGGACTTGATATGGTGATATTAGAAATTATGATTTGAAATTTCTATGTTGAGGAATTATGAATTGATTTTCTGGAATATTTATGATGATATTGAAGTTTGATGAAATTGTGATCAAATGTACAATTAGTTATTATTGTGAGTTATGAAGTATGCTTACGATTTGGATAAGTCCAAATTTCAAAGCAAAACTCTGCCTAGAATTTTATCGTTTGGAGTTAAGAGCATAGTATGGTATGCAATCACTAAGAGAATTGAAGTTAGACATACAAGTTCATTTACATCACAAACGAGATTTAGTAGATGATAACAGAGATATTATTATTTTCTCATAAGGAGAACACACAAGAGTCACCCTAGAAAGGAAATACATGAAAACACGCAAAAGCAAAAGAAAGCAACATGGGAAATTCCTCAAATTGAGAGATGTGTTTCCGGAGTAGCCGTATCCTACCACCTCTGACCTTTTGAGGAAATAAAGAAACCTTCAAAAAGGTGTGTTTCGAGAGTAAGAATACTCCGTAATCTACCACCTGGAACCTTTGAGGTACACACAAGATTTAAACATTAAGGAAAATCCTAGGAAATTAGAGGGGTGTCTCGAGAGTAAGAATACTCCGTACTCTACCCCCACCTATTCTAAGATTCATAAAGTTAAGTTTACATTAACCGGACTCCATTTTCGCTTGATTCCCCTTCCTTGCGACCAATCTATCTTAACCCCTGCTGGATCTTGTATTGAGATATATGACTGCAGCTTATCCAGTAGTTCATCAATAGTAGGAGCAGAAATAAGGAGTCTTCTGGAAAATGGAGAGATGAATCCCTGTTCCACAGCATAATCAAGAAAGGTTAACAAGCCATCAAAGAAATTGTTAACATTCAGAAGCCCAATAGGCTTAGTATGGAGATCTAGTTGAGCCCACGAGGTAATGTTAAAGATTTCTTCTAAGGTACCAAAACCTCCGGGCAGGGCTATAAAGGCATCAGAACCATATAGCATACAAGTTATGCGTTCATGGATGGATAAGGTTTGAACTTCATGCCCTCGTTTTTTTCCTGCAACATCTACCAAAGGGACAGGTATGACACCGATTACTTTTGATTTCTCTGCAAGAGCAGATTGGGAAACACAACCCATTAGACCACTGCTACCACCCCCATACACAAGAGTGATACCTTTTTCCCCCAGTTTCTTTCCAAGATCTACGGCCGCTTCTAGATAACTGAAGCCTTTCCCCACTTTTGATCCACAAAATACACAAATAGTTTTGATCTGTCGAAGTTTTGGTGCTTCCATCTTTGATAGTATAGAAGAGAAAACTTACGAAGAAGATGTGATTTTGGGATGCCTGAACTATGAAATATGTTTGGCTATTTAAAGCCGGAAAAACTTACTGTTTTTCATTGATTCTGAAAAAGTAAAGATTTACTTTTGACAAAATCGGCCAACTTTTGACTGTTTTACCAAAGATATCACCTTTCGGTGATTTATTTCCAGCTTTATCAAACCTCGAGAAAGGAAAATATATTTATTTCCAGCTTTATCAAAACTCGAGAAAGGAAAATATATTTTATTTCCAAAACGCGTGAAAGAAAACAGCAAAATATTTTAAATGTGTATCAAGAGATTTACCTTATATCATTGATGAACTGCCAGAAGCCTCATTTTGTAAAACAGACTGGCAAACAGGATCTTTTGCTATTATATTTTGGAGACTATAACGATTTTTGTCCCCGTTAAACTGAGCGTATAAGGAGAAAAGTTCACGTTGCACATAACCACTTGGGTGCGTCTCAAGAGTCGGTCGAATATCATCCAAAGACTCCTTACTCAGTCCACCCTTTATGAATTTGATTTTGTCATCCCGATTAGTAGAAGAATATCCTACTGTTTTGCAACGAGTATCACAGTTCCAACGAGCACATTTGTAGCAACCATTCAGCCTTTTTGCTCTTCGTTTCTTTGCGAAGGTGCTTTTGCCTAAACCAGGCATGTGCTTTGGAAATGTCATAGGTAATTCACCAGATAGTCGAACCTTTGCTTCGATCAACCAGCGAACATCTTCTGAAACACCATGAGCCATCAGCAACCTCAATCTTTCGAGTCTTATTCGATAAATTTTCCTCAGATCATTCATTGGAAGACTGGAATAATACTTGCGAATGTTTGTAAGAATGATATCCATGTTTTGATGGATCTAACCTCTTCCCAGCATGAACTATTTAAAAGCATTAAGGATCGGAGGAAATCCGCGTGATATTGATTCCAGCAAGAAAGCGCGGAATAGAATAATGGAAAAGAGGGAACAAGAGTTATGCGCCGTTTACTATCTTGATAAAAGGAAGATTTGATGATGACGGGATTTGAGATATGGAATATTTTCTTGGATTTTGGGTACTGATATTTTGATATAATAATCAAGGTATAGAAATAATACGGGGATACGTGAAAGTGAAATAAGGACTGTATTGAATCAGGATTAATAAGTTTGTGCAAGTGAAAGGAATACCTTACGGGAAATGTTATGATATTTGAGTTAAGAATTTTAATTATTTGGGAGATATTTGTTTATTGAATTTTGCAGAAATTTTGGGTTACAAATATTGGAAAGATAAACTGATGATTATGTTGATATGTGAATAACATGTTTGGGTATATTACATAGAGAATATTCAGGTAATCGTTTTAATTATTTTGGGATATTTGGTGATAAGAAGAAATGACAAATTATTATGGTATGATATGTTAGTAAAGATTTATTGAAATTTTAGAGATATTAATACGAATATTTGAGGTTACATGATACGATGATAAGTGACAGGTTACATGAGTACTACAAGATATGATGAAATATCACATACGATTGGGAATTTTCATTTTGATTCAGAAGAATTTATGAGTAGACATATGTCCATTATTGATAGAAAAGTTCATGTCTTAAGAAAACAAATTGATGCATTTAGTCAAAGTCCAGTGGGTTAAATATGGTTGGGTTAAATATGGTAGCGATGATGCTACATAAGAAGAAGAAGAAGAGATTCTGATTAAGTGTTCAGAAATCATAAGATCAAGTAAGTTTAATTTCGAGGACGAAATTATTTTAAGGGGGTAAGTTTGTAGCGACCAAGAATTTTTACGCGATTAATAATTATTTTAATAGAAAATCGTGTCGCTACTATTTCACCCATTTTTATTAAGTTAACGCCACGACGTATTCGTATAGCCAAGTCAAGAAATAATCGAGATCGTTCGATTTTAAATTAAATTCCGAATTTCTAAAAATATCTCCATTCTCTTGATTTAAAGTATATTAAGTCCAAGTACTTAATTCAATGTTATCCCAATATTTATTTATACAAAAATTATTTTTATTATTAAAATTAAGAAAATATATGCAAGCATGAGAGGTTCTATTATATATAATAATTATGAGAATCTTAATTTAATAAATATGGAAAAGTATATGAATGAATTATATACTCCATTATATGTAATCATGAAGAGCATAATATTTGTATAAATATGGAAAAGTATATGAATGAATTATATACTCCATTATATGTAATCATGAAGAGCATAATATTTGTATAAATATGGAAAAGTATATGAATGAATTATAGACTCCATTATATGTAATCATGAAGAGCATAATATTTGTATAAATATGGAAAAGTATATGAATGGTTGATAAGATTCCATTATATGTAATCATGAAGAGCATAATATTTGTATAAATATGGAAAAGTATATGAATGGTTGATAAGACTCCATTATATGTAATCATGAAGAGCATAATATTTGTATAAATATGGAAAAGTATATGAATGGTTGATAAGACTCCATTATATGTAATCATGAAGAGCATAATATTTGCATAAATATGGAAAAGTATATGAATGGTGCTTTACTTTAAGAAAAGGATGTGTTAAAATTAATAGAATTGAATGATTATGTTTACAATATGCCAACTTTATACATCTATTTAAACCCATCTCTTTTACACACAACTCTACACATATACACTTATTTGCAATCTCTTGACAAAATCCACAAGTAAGAGAAATTCAAGGTGGTCAAGAAAGTTTTGGTCCATTTACTACTACACTTCATTTTAATCTTTTAAAAGGTAAGTATATCTTATGTTTTTATGAAAAGTAAGTATGTTTTTATGAAAGGTAAATACACCTTATGTTTTTATGAAAAGTAAGTATGTTTTTATGACAAGTAAGTATATCTTATGTTTTTATGAAAAGTAAGTATGTTTTTATGAAAAGTAAATACACCTTATGTTTTTATGAAAAGTAAGTATGTTTTTATGACAAGTAAGTATATCTTATGTTTTTATGAAAAGTAAGTATGTTTTTATGAAAGGTAAATACACCTTATGTTTTTATGAAAAGTAAGTATGTTTTTATGACAAGTAAGTATATCTTATGTTTTTATGAAAAGTAAGTATGTTTTTATGAAAGGTAAATACACCTTATGTTTTTATGAAAAGTAAGTATGTTTTTATGACAAGTAAGTATATCTTATGTTTTTATGAAAAGTAAGTATGTTTTTATGAAAGGTAAATACACCTTATGTTTTTATGAAAAGTAAGTAAGTTTTTATGACAAGTAAGTATATCTTATGTTTTTATGAAAAGTAAGTATGTTTTTATGAAAGGTAAATACACCTTATGTTTTTATGAAAAGTAAGTATGTTTTTATGACAAGTAAATATATCTTATGTTTTTATGAAAAGTAAGTATGTTTTTATGAAAGGTAAATACACCTTATGTTTTTATGACAAGTAAGTATATCTTATGTTTTTATGAAAAGTAAGTATGTTTTTATGAAAGGTAAATACACCTTATGTTTTTATGAAAAGTAAGTATGTTTTTATGACAAGTAAATATATCTTATGTTTTTATGAAAAGTAAGTATGTTTTTATGAAAGGTAAATACACCTTATGTTTTTATGAAAAGTAAGTATATCTTATGTTTTTATGAAAATGTTTGGATCATTGCTATGAAATCAATCTCACAAGATTGTTATGGGTTCCATATGATATGTTTATGATTATGCTAAGGGGACCGGAGTTTAGTAGCGCTACACATAAGAATTCTTGCCATTTAAGTTCGGTAAAATTCTTGTGTCTCCCTATGTTTATGAGTATTTCGATCTTATCCTATGTTATGATGAAAATGATCCATATGCTTTCAAAAGAAAATTTATGCTTGGTATACTTACTGAGATTTTATAAATCTCACTCCACGATATTTACCATTTTCAGATAATTGAAGGTTCGAGGCGGTCAACATGGAAGTGGCAAAAGTGGTTAAGATTGATGAGATAATTATGTTGAACTTTATGTAAGAAAATTATGTTATATTTTTATTCACAAATAAAATTATGGGATTCTAATTATTCTTTTGAATAATTTTACATTTCTATTTAAGTCTCGATAATATGATATGAGTCACTTTTAGTGGCACTCGAATGTTCGAGAATTCGGGTCGTCACATTAACATTACCTCGTGGGCTCAACTAGATCTCCATACTAAGCCTATTGGGCTTCTGAATGTTAACAATTTCTTTGATGGTTTGTTAACCTTTCTTGATTATGTTGTGGAACAGGGATTCATCTCTCCATTTTCCAGAAGGCTTCTTATTTCTGCTCCTACTATTGATGACCTACTGGATAAGCTGCAGTCATATATCTCAATACAAGATCCAGCAGGAGTTAAGATAGATTGGTCGCAAGGAAGGGGAATCAAGCGAAAATGGAGTCCGGTTAATGTAAACTTAACTCTGTGAATCTTAGAATAGGTGGGGGTAGAGTACGGAGTATTCTTACTCTCGAGACACCCCTCCATTTACTAGGATTTCCTTAATGTTTAAATCTTGTGTGTACCTCAAAGGTTCCAGGTGGTAGATTACGGAGTATTCTTACTCTCGAAACACACCTCTTTGAAGGTTTCTTTATTTCCTCAAAAGATCAGAGGTGGTAGGATACGGCTACTCCGGAAACACATCTCTCATTCTGAGGATCTTTCCATGTTTTTCTCTTATGTTTTCGTGTGTTTCATGTATTTCCTTTCCAGTGTGACTCTTGTGTGTTCTTCTTATGAGAAAATAATAAAATCTCTGCTATCATCTACTAAATCTCGTTTGTGATGTAAATGAACTTGCATGTCTAAACTTAATTCCTTTAGTAGATGCTTATCATATTATGCTCTTAATTCCAAATGATAAAATTCTAGGTAGAGTTTCCTTTGAAATTTGGACTTATCCAAATCGTAAGTATACTTCATACTAACAATAACATATAACTCCACATTTAATCCCAACGATCTAAAAATATTGAAAACGATTCCAACACTTCAATATCATCAAAAATATCCCATAATTCAATTCATAATTCCTCAACATAACAATTTCAAATCATATTTTTCAATATCACAATATCAAGTCCTTAATTCTCAATAATATCATATTACTTATAATCTCAACATCATAACTTCATAAACTGGCTTTCTATTTCTCGTTTAATCTAAACGATAGATAATCTGAACATATAATCAAATCCTTTCCGTTGACTTCTCATACTTAGTGCCATGTCTAAAATCAATCATGGCTAATTTAATGGTGCTCGTACGTTCCGATACCAAATCATTTCAGCGACATCGAATTTATACTAGTGACTCTTGAGTTGGGTCCACGAGAATCCATAGTACAAGTCGTCAAAATAAAATTTCTTCAAATCAAGGAGCTATTCCAACTTAAAAAACAAATCAAAATCATGAATACAAAGTCTAGATAAGAATGAACTAAATATGTTACAAATCTTACCGCTATTTGGCTATGTACGGATTTGGGGTAACGATGATGATCAAAGATTGGTGAGCGAGTATGAGTTATAGTGAAGAGCATTGGGCATATCAATATTTAATACATAAGTGAATGGAGTTTATGACCACCAAAAATCAAAAAGGGGTGCATCGCGGAGGGTCAAAGAAATATTGCACGACAATAGTAGTAAATCACTTTCTGTATTTTTATATTTATTCCCTTCATAATTGTAACTAGTACACGTGCGATGTACGTGAATATTACTAAGATTTTTTAAAAACATTTAAATACAAAACATTATTGAATTGAAAACTTTGAGAAACACAAAAACTACTCAAAATATGAAATCCAACACGAGCCCAAAACTAAGAATTAGGAAATCCTGATCCGTATAGGATTTTTAGTTTTTATTTTTCTTTTTTGAATTTTTTTTCTATTTACAGTCACTAGTCTACTCAAGGGCTACATACAAAGGTCTTCAAAACACCACTGGAAGATGCATGGAAGCTAAATTTCGCTGCTTTTGCCCCTAATGTGCTAACGCTTGGGGAGCAGGATACGTCCTTCGTGAGCATCATGGCTAATTTAATGATGCTCGTACGTTCCGTTATCAAATCATTTCAGCGACATCGAATTTATACTAGTGACTCTTGAGTTGGGTCCACGAGAATCCATAGTACAAGTCGTCAAAAGAAAATTTCTTCAAATTCAAGGAGCTATTCTAACTTAAAAAAAAAATCAAAATCATGAATACAAAGTCTAGATAAGAATGAACTAAATATGTAACAAATCTTACCTCTATTTGGCTATGTACGGATTTGGGGTAACGATGGTGATCAAAGATTGGTGAGCGAGTATGAGTTATAGTGAAGAGCATTGGGCATATCAATATTTAATACATAAGTTAATGGAGTTTATGACCACCAAAAATCAAAAAGTGGTGCATCGCGGAGGGTCATAGAAATATTGCACGACAAGAGTGGTAAATCACTTTCTATATTTTTATATTTATTCCCTTCATAATTGTAACTAGCTCACGTACGATGTACGTGAATATGTCTATGATTTTTTAAAAACATTTAAATACAAAAAATTATTGAATTGAAAACCTTGAGAAACACAAAAACTACTGAAAATATGAAATCCAACCCGAGCCCAAAACTAAGAATTAGGAAATCCTGATTCGTATAGGATTTTTTTTTTTTTCTTTTTTGAATTGTTTTTCTATCTACAGTCGCAAGTCTACTCAAGTGCTACATACAATGGTCTTCAAAACACCACTGGAAAATGCATGGAAGCTAAATTTCGCTGCTTGTGCCCCTAATGGGCTAACGCTTGGGGAGAAGGATACGTCCTTCGTGAGCATCGTGGCTAATTTAATCATGCTCGTACGTTCCGTTACCAAATCATTTCAACGACATCTAATGGTCTTTAAAACACCACTGGAAGATGCATGGAACCTAAATTTCGCTGCTTGTGCCCCTAATGTGCTAACGCTTGGGGTGCAGGATACGTCCTTCGTGAGCATCATGGCTAATTTAATGATGCTCGTACGTTCCGTTACCAAATCATTTCAGCGACATCTAATTTACAATAGTGACTCTTGAGTTGGGTCTACGAGAATCCATTGTACAAGTCGTCAAAGGAAAATTTCTTCAAATTAAAGATCTATTCCAACTTAGAAAGCGAATCAAAAGCAGGAATACAACGTCTGGATAAGAATGCACTAAATATGTAACAAATCTTACCGCTATTTGACTATGTACGGATTTGGGGTAACGATGATGATCAAAGATTGGTGAGCGAGTATGAGTTATAGTGAAGAGCATTGGGCATATCAATATTTAATACATAAGTTAATGGAGTTTATGACCACCAAAAATCAAAAAGTGGTGCATCGCGGAGGGTCATAGAAATATTGCACGACAAGAGTGGTAAATCACTTTCTGTATTTTTATATTTATTCCCTTCGTAATTGTAACTAGCCCACGTGCGATGTACGTGAATATGTCTATGATTTTTAAAAAACATTTAAATAAAAAACATTATTGAATTGAAAACCTTGAGAAACACAAAAACTACTCAAAATATGAAATCCAACCCGAGCCCAAAACTAAGAATCAGGAATTCCTGATTCGTATAGGATTTTTTTTTATTTTTCTTTTTTGAATTTTTTTTCTATTTACAGTCACTAGTCTACTCAAGGGCTACATACAAAGGTCTTCAAAACACCACTGGAAGATGCATGGAAGCTAAATTTCGCTGCTTTTGCCCCTAATGTGCTAACGCTTGGGGAGCAGGATACGTCCTTCGTGAGCATCATGGCTAATTTAATGATGCTCGTACGTTCCGTTATCAAATCATTTCAGCGACATCGAATTTATACTAGTGACTCTTGAGTTGGGTCCACGAGAATCCATAGTACAAGTCGTCAAAAGAAAATTTCTTCAAATTCAAGGAGCTATTCTAACTTAAAAAAAAAATCAAAATCATGAATACAAAGTCTAGATAAGAATGAACTAAATATGTAACAAATCTTACCTCTATTTGGCTATGTACGGATTTGGGGTAACGATGGTGATCAAAGATTGGTGAGCGAGTATGAGTTATAGTGAAGAGCATTGGGCATATCAATATTTAATACATAAGTTAATGGAGTTTATGACCACCAAAAATCAAAAATTGGTGCATCGCGGAGGGTCATAGAAATATTGCACGACAAGAGTGGTAAATCACTTTCTATATTTTTATATTTATTCCCTTCATAATTGTAACTAGCTCACGTACGATGTACGTGAATATGTCTATGATTTTTTAAAAACATTTAAATACAAAAAATTATTGAATTGAAAACCTTGAGAAACACAAAAACTACTGAAAATATGAAATCCAACCCGAGCCCAAAACTAAGAATTAGGAAATCCTGATTCGTATAGGATTTTTTTTTTTTTTTCTTTTTTGAATTGTTTTTCTATCTACAGTCGCAAGTCTACTCAAGTGCTACATACAATGGTCTTCAAAACACCACTGGAAAATGCATGGAAGCTAAATTTCGCTGCTTGTGCCCCTAATGGGCTAACGCTTGGGGAGAAGGATACGTCCTTCGTGAGCATCGTGGCTAATTTAATCATGCTCGTACGTTCCGTTACCAAATCATTTCAACGACATCTAATGGTCTTTAAAACACCACTGGAAGATGCATGGAACCTAAATTTCGCTGCTTGTGCCCCTAATGTGCTAACGCTTGGGGTGCAGGATACGTCCTTCGTGAGCATCATGGCTAATTTAATGATGCTCGTACGTTCCGTTACCAAATCATTTCAGCGACATCTAATTTACAATAGTGACTCTTGAGTTGGGTCTACGAGAATCCATTGTACAAGTCGTCAAAGGAAAATTTCTTCAAATTAAAGATCTATTCCAACTTAGAAAGCGAATCAAAAGCAGGAATACAACGTCTGGATAAGAATGCACTAAATATGTAACAAATCTTACCGCTATTTGACTATGTACGGATTTGGGGTAACGATGATGATCAAAGATTGGTGAGCGAGTATGAGTTATAGTGAAGAGCATTGGGCATATCAATATTTAATACATAAGTTAATGGAGTTTATGACCACCAAAAATCAAAAAGTGGTGCATCGCGGAGGGTCATAGAAATATTGCACGACAAGAGTGGTAAATCACTTTCTGTATTTTTATATTTATTCCCTTCGTAATTGTAACTAGCCCACGTGCGATGTACGTGAATATGTCTATGATTTTTAAAAAACATTTAAATAAAAAACATTATTGAATTGAAAACCTTGAGAAACACAAAAACTACTCAAAATATGAAATCCAACCCGAGCCCAAAACTAAGAATCAGGAATTCCTGATTCGTATAGGATTTTTTTTTTATTTTTCTTTTTTGAATTGTTCTTCTCTTTGCAGTCACAAGTCTACTCAAGTGCTACATACAATGGTCTTTAAAACACCACTGGAAGATGCATGGAACCTAAATTTCGCTGCTTGTGCCCCTAATGTGCTAACGCTTGGGGTGCAGGATACGTCCTTCGTGAGCATCATGGCTAATTTAATGATGCTCGTACGTTCCGTTATCAAATCATTTCAGCGACATCTAATTTACAATAGTGACTCTTGAGTTGGGTCTACGAGAATCCATTGTACAAGTCGTCAAAAGAAAATTTCTTCAAATTAAAGATCTATTCCAACTTAGAAAGCGAATCAAAAGCAGGAATACAACGTCTGGATAAGAATGCACTAATTATGTAACAAATCTTACCGCTATTTGGCTATGTACGGATTTGGGGTAACGATGATGATCAAAGATTGGTGAGCGAGTATGAGTTATAGTGAAGAGCATTGGGCATATCAATATTTAATAAATAAGTTAATGGAGTTTATGACCACAAAATCAAAAAGTGGTGCATCGCGGAGGGTCATAGAAATATTGCACGACAAGAGTGGTAAATCACTTTCTGTATTTTTATATTTATTCCCTTCATAATTGTAACTAGCACACATGCGATGTGCGTGAATATGTCTATGATTTTTAAAAAACATTTAAATGAAAAACATTATTGAATTGAAAACCTTGAGAAACACAAAAACTACTCAAAATATGAAATCCAACCCGAGCCCAAAACTAAGAATCAGGAAATCCTGATTCGTATAGGATTTTTTTTTTATTTTTCTTTTTTGAATTGTTCTTCTCTCTGCAGTCGCAAGTCTACTCAAGTGCTACATACAATGGTCTTCAAAACACCATTGGAAGATGCATGGAAGCTAAATTTCACTGCTTGTGCCCCTAATGTGCTAACGCTTGGGGAGCAGGATACGTCCTTCGTGAGCATCATGGCTAATTTAATGATGCTCGTACGTTCCGTTACCAAATCATTTCAGCGACATCTAATTTATAATAGTGACTCATGAGTTGGGTCTACGAAAATCCATTGTACAAGTCGTCAAAGGAAAATTTCTTCAAATTAAAGATTTATTCCAACTTAAAAAGCGAATCAAAATCAGGAATACAACGTCTGGATAAGAATGCACTAAATATGTAACAAATCTTACCGCTATTTGGCTATGTACGGATTTGGGGTAACGATGATGATCAAAGATTGGTGAGCGAGTATGAGTTATAGTGAAGAGCATTGGGCATATCAATATTTAATACATAAGTTAATGGAGTTTGTGACCACAAAATCAAAAAGTGGTGCATCGCGGAGGGTCATAGAAATATTGCACGACAAGAGTGGTAAATCACTTTCTGTATTTTTATATTTATTCCCTTCATAATTGTAACTAGCACACGTGCGATGTACGTGAATATGTCTATGATTTTTTAAAAACATTTAAATACAAAAAAATTATTGAATTGAAAACCTGGAGAAACACAAAAACTACTCAAAATACGAAATCCAACCCGAGCCCAAAACTAAGAATTAGGAAATCCTGATTCGTATAGGATTTTCTTTTTATTTTTCTTTTTTGATTTGTTTTTCTCTTTACAGTCGCAAGTCTACTCAAGTGCTACATACAATGGTCTTCAAAACACCACTGGAAGATGCATGGAAGCTAAATTTCGCTGCTTGTGCCCCTAATGTGCCATCGCTTGGGGAGCAGGATACGTCCTTCGTGAGCATCATGGCTAATTTAATGGTGCTCGTACGTTCCGTTATCAAATCATTTCAGCGACATCGAATTTATACTAGTGACTCTTGAGTTGGGTCCACGAGAATCCATAGTACAAGTCGTCAAAATAAAATTTCTTCAAATCAAGGAGCTATTCCAACTTAAAGAACAAATCAAAATCATGAATACAAAGTCTCATAGAAATCTCAATAAAATCATATCACTCATAATCTCAACATCTCATCACAACTTCATAAAACTGGTTTTGCCATGTCTAAAATCAATTGTGCAAAGTCTCATAAAACCATCTTTCTTCTTCATGTATAGCTCCTGAGTACCCCATGGCAAAAAGCTAGGTCGAACAAAACCTTTGTCCATGAGATTCTATAGTTGCACTTTGAGTTCTTTTAAGTTACAAAGGAGCCATCCGATATTATACCTTGGATACTAGAGTTGTGCACTTAATCGATGACGAATTCAATCTCTCCTTTAGGCGGTAAATCACAAGGATCTTCTGAGAACATCTTTAGTCATTCTCGAATAACAGAAATTTGTTCGAAAGAAGTATTCACCTTAAACACTTCAATTATTGTAACTAGGTAGGCTTAATAACTCTTATTCATCAATTGACGAGCCTTCACCACTGATAATATCGATATGAAAAGTTCTACCTTTACTTCAACAAAGCGACAAGGTTTTCATTTGAAGGTTTAAATACCACCTTAACGTAGCCAATGATTGAAACCTTATACCGTAATAATCATTCCATTCCTAGTATGACATCAAGTTTGTGGGTATTCAGTGTTATGAGATCTATCATCTAATCCTTCCCATTCACCATGGTTGGGAAAATTTCTCAACGCATAATTTTAGTTCAACAATTCTTCAAATGGCGTTGACAATATAAACTTGGTCTCCAGCTACTCAGATGGGTAAATCAATTTTCCTATAACTGCTGGACTATCAAATGAGTGGGTAGTCCCGAGATTAAACACGATAAGTGCTTAATACTAAGTTCGATGACTTCTCAACTTCTCGTTTGGACATTGTATACTCTCGATCCGATATACCATTCATCTCCATTTCTTATTTCACAAAAAGATCTAATAAACGGCACCCAAACTTTTAATAACCATTACTTTCTCACTTCCTCATTTACATAACCAAGATATAACTGTCATAATCACTGACAACATTCTTAACCTTTCACTTTACGACATTACACATCAACATGCAAGAAATTGCGATAATTGGAACATCATATAACATTTCATAATTTAAACAAAATTAACTTACCAGATGATCGAGGGAGAAGCACTTGAGGCGTGACTCAGTACCCGAATCATTTTCAAATAAATTTTAAAAGTCTACAGAATCGCTTTTAAAACTCTTAGCTCTGATACCAAAAATGTAACACCCCAAGTTCAAGAATCTCAAACCTAGGTGTTAACTTCCCTTTTTCTTTTAATGCGGAAATAAATCATTTAAAACCATGCGGAATTTAAAACGTTTACACATTTAAACGTTCCATTTTTCTATTATAAAATTTTAGCAGAAATTTCGACAGAGTCTCCTCTGTAAATTGGACTTAACCAACCTGTAGAGGGACTTCAAAACCATTTTTAAAGCATACATCTCAACTCATTCAATCCCATAATCATCAAAACCATTCAATAAGTCCCAAACTCCTCAACGATACATTTCCAAGTAAATAAACTTAGCAAATGAAACAAGAGGTGATTTAACCTCAATAATACATGAATTAAAGAATAAATAGTGAGAAATTGAAATAAATTCTAATTTAACTTTATTTTTAAAAGGTTGAAGCGGGTATAGCCTGAGTCAGCTGCCGAGTGCTCTCCTCGGATCACCTAACTTTCATCACCTGAAATGTTGGGGAGGGATTGGGGTGAGCTAAAGCTCAGTAAGTAAACTGTATGCATGAATGCATGCTTATGACATGAATGCTTTTTCAAAAATTCCATGTATGTATCCCCATTTACTTTACTTTCCAAAACTTTCAAACTTTTCGAACTTTCACTTAACATTTCAAAACTTCACTTCATTCCATCGTGAGCTCACTTGATGTAACTTCTAGTCAATCAGATAACAGTGGGCCATTCTTATTTGGAACCAGATTAACATGCGCATTTCCACCGAAAAGCGGTTTAACATTCACTTTCCCACCGCAAAGCGGCTCATTACATTCATTCCACCGCAAAGCGGCTCATTCACTTCATTCCACCGCAAAGCGGCTCATTACATTCGGGTACGCCGGTCCCCCGCGCCCCATTTCCCACTCGCATCTTTCATGACATAGAAGTACACCCATTCTTTCAAAAACTTGGGATACACAATTTTTGACAAAAATTGCACTTTGACACATTCCTTTCATTAAAACATTTGACTTTCCCATTTCGATGCCAATGCATGCTTGATGATGCAATGACATGTAACGTGCATGCTTGAACATTTCCTTAACTACACATAATTGCATATGGTAGACCAAAAGCATTAAAATTCCGTAATTAACACGAATGCCAATTAAGCACATTAATTCCACATTAACATTCAACTTTGATGAAAGTAGGGGGAAGTTTACTTACCTGACGTCCTTAGGATTTACCGTCTTAAATTGTGTGGAAGTATCTTGGTTGCCCGTAACGTCAATGTACCAAAAGTCCTAATTATTTCCATTCGTCAAAACGTGTAACTTTCAGTTCACCAACACATTCATCATTCATTTTAATAATAATCCAACATTAACCGAGATTAAAACTTCAATTTAACCCAAGCGTGACTTTACATAATAACCAAAACACATGAAACCATGTTCGAAAATAAGAGATAAATTTTAATCCACGTTAGAAACTCTCATCTTTTAATTCAAACTCAAACTAAAATATTTAATTTAACTCAAACTTTACCCAATATCAATTTACCAATTTAAACATTATAAAATCTGAAGTTGATATACACATTCACAAAATTTTCCCTCAATTTCGAAAATCACCGTTTCTAAATCAAAATGAAACTAAACATTTCAATTACACTAATTAATTCATAAATTTAAATACAAATTCAATTTAAACTAATAAATTCCTAAATTTCTAAAATCTGAAAATATTATCACTAAAATTCAGAATTTAACCAAGCAGTTAACTAAGCCACAAAATTATCATTCTATTCATACATACATATATATATATATATATATATATACACACACACACATACATGTATGAACATTACTCAAATCTCAAAAATTAACCCTTAAAATTCGAAATCAATATAATTTGAAATCTGAAAATTTGAAAATCTTAACATTTATACATATACATCAACAAATACATACAATTCCACATATACATACACCAATTACGTGTGTGTTATGTGTCTGCATTCGGCAATGGTGGAGTGCGGTCGGTGTGTGCGCAGAAAGAGAAGGGGAAGGGGGAAAGTAATCTACCGTGTGTGGAGATCGGCGAAGTGGTGGCTGGTGCTACTACCGATGGTGTGCAGCTGCGATTGAGGGGAAAAAGTCGAGGTGGGAGAGATGGAGAGAAGCCGAGTGTGCGTGAGGGAGAGGCAGAGACACAGAGGGTTCAAGCGAGAGAGTGAGACCGAGGGTGAGGATAGGTTTAGGTATAAACTATTGGTAATTTACAAGTTGGTCCCTCGTTTCTCTCTATGTACATAATTTAGTCCCTAAGTTCTATTTACTCTCCAATCACCACCAAACTACCCCCAACTTTCGACGTAACCCAACAAAATTAGGAAATTAGCATGTTTAGGAAATAGGACAATTAATCACATAAAATTGCACATAACAATTTATGAACTTTCTAATTGGTACATTAATCGAAACGACGTCCATGTCCTTCCACTGCAAAATAATTCAAATAATAAACATAAAAATTATCAAATTTAAAATTGCACGTAAAAATGGAAAAGCGGTCTTACAGTACGGATTTGGGGTAACGATGGTGATCAAAGATTGGTGAGCGAGTATGAGTTATAGTGAAGAGCATTGGGCATATCAATATTTAATACATAAGTTAATGGAGTTTATGACCACCAAAAATCAAAAAGTGGTGCATCGCGGAGGGTCATAGAAATATTGCACGACAAGAGTGGTAAATCACTTTCTGTATTTTTATATTTATTCCCTTCGTAATTGTAACTAGCCCACGTGCGATGTACGTGAATATGTCTATGATTTTTAAAAAACATTTAAATAAAAAACATTATTGAATTGAAAACCTTGAGAAACACAAAAACTACTCAAAATATGAAATCCAACCCGAGCCCAAAACTAAGAATCAGGAATTCCTGATTCGTATAGGATTTTTTTTTATTTTTCTTTTTTGAATTGTTCTTCTCTTTGCAGTCGCAAGTCTACTCAAGTGCTACATACAATGGTCTTCAAAACACCACTGGAAGATGCATGGAAGCTAAATTTCGCTGCTTGTGCCCCTAATTTGCTAACGCTTGGGGTGCAGGATACGTCCTTCGTGAGCATCATGGCTAATTTAATGATGCTCGTACGTTCCGTTACCAAATCATTTCAGCGACATCTAATTTACAATAGTGACTCTTGAGTTGGGTCTACGAGAATCCATTGTACAAGTCGTCAAAAGAAAATTTCTTCAAATTAAAGATCTATTCCAACTTAGAAAGCGAATCAAAAGCAGGAATACAACGTCTGGATAAGAATGCACTAAATATGTAACAAATCTTACCGCTATTTGGCTATGTACGGCTTTGGGGTAACGATGATGATCAAAGATTGGTGAGCGAGTATGAGTTATAGTGAAGAGCATTGGGCATATCAATATTTAATACATAAGTTAATGGAGTTTATGACCACAAAATCAAAAAGTGGTGCATCGTGGAGGGTCATAGAAATATTGCACGACAAGAGTGGTAAATCACTTTCTGTATTTTTATATTTATTCCCTTCATAATTGTAACTAGCACACGTGCGATGTACGTGAATATGTCTATGATTTTTTAAAAACATTTAAATACAAAAAAATTATTGAATTGAAAACCTTGAGAAACACAAAAACTACTCAAAATACGAAATCCAACCCGAGCCCAAAACTAAGAATCAGGAAATCCTGATTCGTATAGGATTTTCTTTTTATTTTTCTTTTTTGATTTGTTTTTCTCTTTACAGTCGCAAGTCTACTCAAGTGCTACATACAATGGTCTTCAAAACACCACTGGAAGATGCATGGAAGCTAAATTTCGCTGCTTGTGCCCCTAATGTGCCATCGCTTGGGGAGCAGGATACGTCCTTCGTGAGCATCATGGATAATTTAATGGTGCTCGTACGTTCCGTTATCAAATCATTTCAGCGACATCGAATTTATACTAGTGACTCTTGAGTTGGGTCCACGAGAATCCATAGTACAAGTCGTCAAAATAAAATTTCTTCAAATCAAGGAGCTATTCCAACTTAAAAAACAAATCAAAATCATGAATACAAAGTCTAGATAAGAATGAACTAAATATGTTACAAATCTTACCGCTATTTGGCTATGTACGGATTTTGGGTAACGATGATGATCAAAGATTGGTGAGCGAGTATGAGTTATAGTGAAGAGCATTGGGCATATCAATATTTAATACATAAGTGAATGGAGTTTATGACCACCAAAAATCAAAAAGGGGTGCATCGCGGAGGGTCAAAGAAATATTGCACGACAAGAGTAGTAAATCACTTTCTGTATTTTTATATTTATTCCCTTCATAATTGTAACTAGTACACATGCGATGTACGTGAATATTACTAAGATTTTTTAAAAACATTTAAATACAAAACATTATTGAATTGAAAACTTTGAGAAACACAAAAACTACTCAAAATATGAAATCCAACCCGAGCCCAAAACTAAGAATCAGGAAATCCTGATTCGTATAGGATTTTTTTTTATTTTTCTTTTTTGAATTGTTCTTCTCTTTGCAGTCGCAAGTCTACTCAAGTGCTACATACAATGGTCTTCAAAACACCACTGGAAGATGCATGGAAGCTAAATTTCGCTGCTTGTGCCCCTAATTTGCTAACGCTTGGGGTGCAGGATACGTCCTTCGTGAGCATCATGGCTAATTTAATGATGCTCGTACGTTCCGTTACCAAATCATTTCAGCGACATCTAATTTACAATAGTGACTCTTGAGTTGGGTCTACGAGAATCCATTGTACAAGTCGTCAAAAGAAAATTTCTTCAAATTAAAGATCTATTCCAACTTAGAAAGCGAATCAAAAGCAGGAATACAACGTCTGGATAAGAATGCACTAAATATGTAACAAATCTTACCGCTATTTGGCTATGTACGGCTTTGGGGTAACGATGATGATCAAAGATTGGTGAGCGAGTATGAGTTATAGTGAAGAGCATTGGGCATATCAATATTTAATACATAAGTTAATGGAGTTTATGACCACAAAATCAAAAAGTGGTGCATCGTGGAGGGTCATAGAAATATTGCACGACAAGAGTGGTAAATCACTTTCTGTATTTTTATATTTATTCCCTTCATAATTGTAACTAGCACACGTGCGATGTACGTGAATATGTCTATGATTTTTTAAAAACATTTAAATACAAAAAAATTATTGAATTGAAAACCTTGAGAAACACAAAAACTACTCAAAATACGAAATCCAACCCGAGCCCAAAACTAAGAATCAGGAAATCCTGATTCGTATAGGATTTTCTTTTTATTTTTCTTTTTTGATTTGTTTTTCTCTTTACAGTCGCAAGTCTACTCAAGTGCTACATACAATGGTCTTCAAAACACCACTGGAAGATGCATGGAAGCTAAATTTCGCTGCTTGTGCCCCTAATGTGCCATCGCTTGGGGAGCAGGATACGTCCTTCGTGAGCATCATGGATAATTTAATGGTGCTCGTACGTTCCGTTATCAAATCATTTCAGCGACATCGAATTTATACTAGTGACTCTTGAGTTGGGTCCACGAGAATCCATAGTACAAGTCGTCAAAATAAAATTTCTTCAAATCAAGGAGCTATTCCAACTTTAAAAACAAATCAAAATCATGAATACAAAGTCTAGATAAGAATGAACTAAATATGTTACAAATCTTACCGCTATTTGGCTATGTACGGATTTTGGGTAACGATGATGATCAAAGATTGGTGAGCGAGTATGAGTTATAGTGAAGAGCATTGGGCATATCAATATTTAATACATAAGTGAATGGAGTTTATGACCACCAAAAATCAAAAAGGGGTGCATCGCGGAGGGTCAAAGAAATATTGCACGACAAGAGTAGTAAATCACTTTCTGTATTTTTATATTTATTCCCTTCATAATTGTAACTAGTACACATGCGATGTACGTGAATATTACTAAGATTTTTTAAAAACATTTAAATACAAAACATTATTGAATTGAAAACTTTGAGAAACACAAAAACTACTCAAAATATGAAATCCAACCCGAGCCCAAAACTAAGAATCAGGAAATCCTGATTCGTATAGGATTTTTTTTTATTTTTCTTTTTTGAATTGTTCTTCTCTTTGCAGTCGCAAGTCTACTCAAGTGCTACATACAATGGTCTTCAAAACACCACTGGAAGATGCATGGAAGCTAAATTTCGCTGCTTGTGCCCCTAATGTGCTAACGCTTGGGGAGCAGGATACGTCCTTCGTGAGCATCATGGCTCATTTAATGATGCTCGTACGTTCCGTTATCAAATCATTTCAGCGACATCGAATTTATACTAGTGACTCTTGAGTTGGGTCCACGAGAATCCCTAGTACAAGTCGTCAAAAGAAAATTTCTTCAAATTCAAGGAGCTATTCCAACTTAAAAAACAAATCAAAATCATGAATACAAAGTCTAGATAAGAATGAACTAAATATGTAACAAATCTTACCTCTATTTGGCTATGTACGGATTTGGGGTAACGATGGTGATCAAAGATTGGTGAGCGAGTATGAGTTATAGTGAAGAGCATTGGGCATATCAATATTTAATACATAAGTTAATGGAGTTTATGACCACCAAAAATCAAAAAGTGGTGCATCGCGGAGGGTCATAGAAATATTGCACGACAAGGGTGGTAAATCACTTTCTATATTTTTATATTTATTCCCTTCATAATTGTAACTAGCTCACGTACGATGTACGTGAATATGTCTATGATTTTTTAAAAACATTTAAATACAAAAAATTATTGAATTGAAAACCTTGAGAAACACAAAAACTACTGAAAATATGAAATCCAACCCGAGCCAAAAACTAAGAATTAGGAAATCCTGATTCGTATAGGATTTTTTTTTTATTTTTCTTTTTTGAATTGTTTTTCTATCTACAGTCGCAATACTACTCAAGTGCTACATACAATGGTCTTCAAAACACCACTGGAAAATGCATGGAAGCTAAATTTCGCTGCTTGTGCCCCTAATTTGCTAACGCTTGGGGTGCAGGATACGTCCTTCGTGAGCATCGTGGCTAATTTAATCATGCTCGTACGTTCCGTTACCAAATTATTTCAACGACATCTAATTTACAATAGTGACTCTTGAGTTGGGTCTACGAGAATCCATTGTACAAGTCGTCAAAAGAAAATTTCTTCAAATTAAAGATCTATTCCAACTTAGAAAGCGAATCAAAAGCAGGAATACAACGTCTGGATAAGAATGCACTAAATATGTAACAAATCTTACCGCTATTTGGCTATGTACGGCTTTGGGGTAACGATGATGATCAAAGATTGGTGAGCGAGTATGAGTTATAGTGAAGAGCATTGGGCATATCAATATTTAATACATAAGTTAATGGAGTTTATGACCACAAAATCAAAAAGTGGTGCATCGTGGAGGGTCATAGAAATATTGCACGACAAGAGTGGTAAATCACTTTCTGTATTTTTATATTTATTCCCTTCATAATTGTAACTAGCACACGTGCGATGTACGTGAATATGTCTATGATTTTTTAAAAACATTTAAATACAAAAAAATTATTGAATTGAAAACCTTGAGAAACACAAAAACTACTCAAAATACGAAATCCAACCCGAGCCCAAAACTAAGAATCAGGAAATCCTGATTCGTATAGGATTTTCTTTTTATTTTTCTTTTTTGATTTGTTTTTCTCTTTACAGTCGCAAGTCTACTCAAGTGCTACATACAATGGTCTTCAAAACACCACTGGAAGATGCATGGAAGCTAAATTTCGCTGCTTGTGCCCCTAATGTGCCATCGCTTGGGGAGCAGGATACGTCCTTCGTGAGCATCATGGATAATTTAATGGTGCTCGTACGTTCCGTTATCAAATCATTTCAGCGACATCGAATTTATACTAGTGACTCTTGAGTTGGGTCCACGAGAATCCATAGTACAAGTCGTCAAAATAAAATTTCTTCAAATCAAGGAGCTATTCCAACTTTAAAAACAAATCAAAATCATGAATACAAAGTCTAGATAAGAATGAACTAAATATGTTACAAATCTTACCGCTATTTGGCTATGTACGGATTTTGGGTAACGATGATGATCAAAGATTGGTGAGCGAGTATGAGTTATAGTGAAGAGCATTGGGCATATCAATATTTAATACATAAGTGAATGGAGTTTATGACCACCAAAAATCAAAAAGGGGTGCATCGCGGAGGGTCAAAGAAATATTGCACGACAAGAGTAGTAAATCACTTTCTGTATTTTTATATTTATTCCCTTCATAATTGTAACTAGTACACATGCGATGTACGTGAATATTACTAAGATTTTTTAAAAACATTTAAATACAAAACATTATTGAATTGAAAACTTTGAGAAACACAAAAACTACTCAAAATATGAAATCCAACCCGAGCCCAAAACTAAGAATCAGGAAATCCTGATTCGTATAGGATTTTTTTTTATTTTTCTTTTTTGAATTGTTCTTCTCTTTGCAGTCGCAAGTCTACTCAAGTGCTACATACAATGGTCTTCAAAACACCACTGGAAGATGCATGGAAGCTAAATTTCGCTGCTTGTGCCCCTAATGTGCTAACGCTTGGGGAGCAGGATACGTCCTTCGTGAGCATCATGGCTCATTTAATGATGCTCGTACGTTCCGTTATCAAATCATTTCAGCGACATCGAATTTATACTAGTGACTCTTGAGTTGGGTCCACGAGAATCCCTAGTACAAGTCGTCAAAAGAAAATTTCTTCAAATTCAAGGAGCTATTCCAACTTAAAAAACAAATCAAAATCATGAATACAAAGTCTAGATAAGAATGAACTAAATATGTAACAAATCTTACCTCTATTTGGCTATGTACGGATTTGGGGTAACGATGGTGATCAAAGATTGGTGAGCGAGTATGAGTTATAGTGAAGAGCATTGGGCATATCAATATTTAATACATAAGTTAATGGAGTTTATGACCACCAAAAATCAAAAAGTGGTGCATCGCGGAGGGTCATAGAAATATTGCACGACAAGGGTGGTAAATCACTTTCTATATTTTTATATTTATTCCCTTCATAATTGTAACTAGCTCACGTACGATGTACGTGAATATGTCTATGATTTTTTAAAAACATTTAAATACAAAAAATTATTGAATTGAAAACCTTGAGAAACACAAAAACTACTGAAAATATGAAATCCAACCCGAGCCAAAAACTAAGAATTAGGAAATCCTGATTCGTATAGGATTTTTTTTTTATTTTTCTTTTTTGAATTGTTTTTCTATCTACAGTCGCAATACTACTCAAGTGCTACATACAATGGTCTTCAAAACACCACTGGAAAATGCATGGAAGCTAAATTTCGCTGCTTGTGCCCCTAATGTGCTAACGCTTGGGGAGAAGGGTACGTCCTTCGTGAGCATCGTGGCTAATTTAATCATGCTCGTACGTTCCGTTACCAAATTATTTCAACGACATCTAATTTACAATAGTGACTCTTGAGTTGGGTCTACGAGAATCCATTGTACAAGTCGTCAAAAGAAAATTTCTTCAAATTAAATATCTATTCCAACTTAGAAAGCGAATCAAAAGCATGAATACAACGTCTCGATAAGAATGCACTAAATATGTAACAAATCTTACCGCTATTTGGCTATGTACGGATTTGGGGTAACGATGATGATCAAAGATTGGTGAGCGAGTATGAGTTATAGTGAAGAGCATTGGGCATATCAATATTTAATACATAAGTTAATGGAGTTTATGACCACAAAATCAAAAAGTGGTGCATCGCGGAGGCTCATAGAAATATTGCACGACAAGAGTGGTAAATCACTTTCTGTATTTTTATATTTATTCCCTTCGTAATTGTAACTAGCCCACGTGCGATGTACGTGAATATGTCTATGATTTTTAAAAAACATTTAAATAAAAAACATTATTGAATTGAAAACCTTGAGAAACACAAAAACTACTCAAAATATGAAATCCAATCCGAGCCCAAAACTAAGAATCTGGAATTCCTGATTCGTATAGGATTTTTTTTTATTTTTCTTTTTTGAATTGTTCTTCTCTTTGCAGTCGCAAGTCTACTCAAGTGCTACATACAATGGTCTTCAAAACACCACTGGAAGATGCATGGAAGCTAAATTTCGCTGCTTGTGCCCCTAATGTGCCATCGCTTGGGGAGCAGGATACGTCCTTCGTGAGCATCATGGCTAATTTAATGATGCTCGTACGTTCCGTTACCAAATCATTTCAACGACATCTAATTTACAATAGTGACTCTTGAGTTGGGTCTACGAGAATCCATTGTACAAGTCGTCAAAAGAAAATTTCTTCAAATTAAATATCTATTCCAACTTAGAAAGCGAATCAAAAGAATGAATACAACGTCTCGATAAGAATGCACTAAATATGTAACAAATCTTACCGCTATTTGGCTATGTACGGATTTGGGGTAACGATGATGATCAAAGATTGGTGAGCGAGTATGAGTTATAGTGAAGAGCATTGGGCATATCAATATTTAATACATAAGTTAATGGAGTTTATGACCACAAAATCAAAAAGTGGTGCATCGCGGAGGGTCATAGAAATATTGCACGACAAGAGTGGTAAATCACTTTCTGTATTTTTATATTTATTCCCTTCATAATTGTAACTAGCACACGTGCGATGTACGTGAATATGTCTATGATTTTTTAAAAACATATAAATACAAAAAAATTATTGAATTGAAAACCTCGAGAAACACAAAAACTACTCAAAATACGAAATCCAACCCGAGCCCAAAACTAAGAATTAGGAAATCCTGATTCGTATAGGATTTTCTTTTTATTTTTCTTTTTTGATTTGTTTTTCTCTTTACAGTCGCAAGTCTACTCAAGTGCTACATACAATGGTCTTCAAAACACCACTGGAAGATGCATGGAAGCTAAATTTCGCTGCTTGTGCCCCTAATGGGCCATCGCTTGGGGAGCAAGATACGTCCTTCGTGAGCATCATGGCTAATTTAATGGTGCTCGTACGGTCCGTTATCAAATCATTTCAGCGACATCGAATTTATACTAGTGACTCTTGAGTTTGGTCCACGAGAATCCATAGTACAAGTCGTCAAAATAAAATTTCTTCAAATCAAGGAGCTATTCCAACTTAAAAAACAAATCAAAATCATGAATACAAAGTCTAGATAAGAATGAACTAAATATGTAACAAATCTTACCTCTATTTGGCTATGTACGGATTTGGGGCAACGATGGTGATCAAAGATTGGTGAGCGAGTATGAGTTATAGTGAAGAGCATTGGGCATATCAATATTTAATACATAAGTTAATGGAGTTTATGACCACCAAAAATCAAAAAGTGGTGCATCGCGGAGGGTCATAGAAATATTGCACGACAAGAGTGGTAAATCACTTTCTATATTTTTATATTTATTCCCTTCATAATTGTAACTAGCTCACGTACGATGTACGTGAATATGTCTATGATTTTTTAAAAACATTTAAATACAAAAAATTATTGAATTGAAAACCTTGAGAAACACAAAAACTACTGAAAATATGAAATCCAACCCGAGCCCAAAACTAAGAATTAGGAAATCCTGATTCGTATAGGATTATTTTTTTTTTTTTTCTTTTTTGAATTGTTTTTCTATCTACAGTCGCAAGTCTACTCAAGTGCTACATACAATGGTCTTCAAAACACCACTGGAAAATGCATGGAAGCTAAATTTCGCTGCTTGTGCCCCTAATGTGCTAACGCTTGGGGAGAAGGATACGTCCTTCGTGAGCATCGTGGCTAAATTAATCATGCTCGTACGTTCCGTTACCAAATCATTTCAACGACATCTAATTTACAATAGTGACTCTTGAGTTGGGTCTACGAGAATCCATTGTACAAGTCGTCAAAAGGAAATTTCTTCAAATTAAAGATCTATTCCAACTTAGAAAGCGAATCAAAAGCATGAATACAACGTCTGGATAAGAATGCACTAAATATGTAACAAATCTTACCGCTATTTGGCTATGTACGGATTTGGGGTAACGATGATGATCAAAGATTGGTGAGCGAGTATGAGTTATAGTGAAGAGCATTGGGCATATCAATATTTAATACATAAGTTAATGGAGTTTATGACCACAAAATCAAAAAGTGGTGCATCGCGGAGGGTCATAGAAATATTGCACGACAAGAGTGGTAAATCACTTTCTGTATTTTTATATTTATTCCCTTCATAATTGTAACTAGCACACGTGCGATGTACGTGAATATGTCTATGATTTTTTAAAAACATATAAATACAAAAAAATTATTGAATTGAAAACCTCGAGAAACACAAAAACTACTCAAAATACGAAATCCAACCCGAGCCCAAAACTAAGAATTAGGAAATCCTGATTCGTATAGGATTTTCTTTTTATTTTTCTTTTTTGATTTGTTTTTCTCTTTACAGTCGCAAGTCTACTCAAGTGCTACATACAATGGTCTTCAAAACACCACTGGAAGATGCATGGAAGCTAAATTTCGCTGCTTGTGCCCCTAATGGGCCATCGCTTGGGGAGCAAGATACGTCCTTCGTGAGCATCATGGCTAATTTAATGGTGCTCGTACGTTCCGTTATCAAATCATTTCAGCGACATCGAATTTATACTAGTGACTCTTGAGTTGGGTCCACGAGAATCCATAGTACAAGTCGTCAAAATAAAATTTCTTCAAATCAAGGAGCTATTCCAACTTAAAAAACAAATCAAAATCATGAATACAAAGTCTAGATAAGAATGAACTAAATATGTAACAAATCTTACCTCTATTTGGCTATGTACGGATTTGGGGCAACGATGGTGATCAAAGATTGGTGAGCGAGTATGAGTTATAGTGAAGAGCATTGGGCATATCAATATTTAATACATAAGTTAATGGAGTTTATGACCACAAAATCAAAAAGTGGTGCATCGCGGAGGGTCATAGAAATATTGCACGACAAGAGTGGTAAATCACTTTCTGTATTTTTATATTTATTCCCTTCATAATTGTAACTAGCACACGTGCGATGTACGTGAATATGTCTATGATTTTTTAAAAACATATAAATACAAAAAAATTATTGAATTGAAAACCTTGAGAAACACAAAAACTACTCAAAATACGAAATCCAACCCGAGCCCAAAACTAAGAATTAGGAAATCCTGATTCGTATAGGATTTTTTTTTTATTTTTCTTTTTTGAATTGTTTTTCTATCTACAGTCGCAAGTCTACTCAAGTGCTACATACAATGGTCTTCAAAACACCACTGGAAAATGCATGGAAGCTAAATTTCGCTGCTTGTGCCCCTAATGTGCTAACGCTTGGGGAGAGGGATACGTCCTTCGTGAGCATCGTGGCTAATTTAATCATGCTCGTACGTTCCGTTACCAAATCATTTCAACGACATCTAATTTACAATAGTGACTCTTGAGTTGAGTCTACGAGAATCCATTGTACAAGTCGTCAAAAGAAAATTTCTTCAAATTAAAGATCTATTCCAACTTAGAAAGCGAATCAAAAGCAGGAATACAACGTCTGGATAAGAATGCACTAAATATGTAACAAATCTTACCGCTATTTGGCTATGTACGGATTTGGGGTAACGATGATGATCAAAGATTGGTGAGCGAGTATGAGTTATAGTGAAGAGCATTGGGCATATCAATATTTAATACATAAGTTAATGGAGTTTATGACCACAAAATCAAAAAGTGGTGCATCGCGGAGGGTCATAGAAATATTGCACGACAAGAGTGGTAAATCACTTTCTGTATTTTTATATTTATTCCCTTCATAATTGTAACTAGCACACGTGCGATGTACGTGAATATGTCTATGATTTTTTAAAAACATATAAATACAAAAAAATTATTGAATTGAAAACCTCGAGAAACACAAAAACTACTCAAAATACGAAATCCAACCCGAGCCCAAAACTAAGAATTAGGAAATCCTGATTCGTATAGGATTTTCTTTTTATTTTTCTTTTTTGATTTGTTTTTCTCTTTACAGTCGCAAGTCTACTCAAGTGCTACATACAATGGTCTTCAAAACACCACTGGAAGATGCATGGAAGCTAAATTTCGCTGCTTGTGCCCCTAATGGGCCATCGCTTGGGGAGCAAGATACGTCCTTCGTGAGCATCATGGCTAATTTAATGGTGCTCGTACGTTCCGTTATCAAATCATTTCAGCGACATCGAATTTATACTAGTGACTCTTGAGTTGGGTCCACGAGAATCCATAGTACAAGTCGTCAAAATAAAATTTCTTCAAATCAAGGAGCTATTCCAACTTAAAAAACAAATCAAAATCATGAATACAAAGTCTAGATAAGAATGAACTAAATATGTAACAAATCTTACCTCTATTTGGCTATGTACGGATTTGGGGTAACGATGGTGATCAAAGATTGGTGAGCGAGTATGAGTTATAGTGAAGAGCATTGGGCATATCAATATTTAATACATAAGTTAATGGAGTTTATGACCACCAAAAATCAAAAAGTGGTGCATCGCGGAGGGTCATAGAAATATTGCACGACAAGAGTGGTAAATCACTTTCTATATTTTTATATTTATTCCCTTCATAATTGTAACTAGCTCACGTACGATGTACGTGAGTATGTCTATGATTTTTTAAAAACATTTAAATAAAAAACATTATTGAATTGAAAACCTTGAGAAACACAAAAACTACTCAAAATATGAAATCCAATCCGAGCCCAAAACTAAGAATCTGGAATTCCTGATTCGTATAGGATTTTTTTTTATTTTTCTTTTTTGAATTGTTCTTCTCTTTGCAGTCGCAAGTCTACTCAAGTGCTACATACAATGGTCTTCAAAACACCACTGGAAGATGCATGGAAGCTAAATTTCGCTGCTTGTGCCCCTAATGGGCCATCGCTTGGGGAGCAAGATACGTCCTTCGTGAGCATCATGGCTAATTTAATGGTGCTCGTACGTTCCGTTATCAAATCATTTCAGCGACATCGAATTTATACTAGTGACTCTTGAGTTGGGTCCACGAGAATCCATAGTACAAGTCGTCAAAATAAAATTTCTTCAAATCAAGGAGCTATTCCAACTTAAAAAACAAATCAAAATCATGAATACAAAGTCTAGATAAGAATGAACTAAATATGTAACAAATCTTACCTCTATTTGGCTATGTACGGATTTGGGGTAACGATGGTGATCAAAGATTGGTGAGCGAGTATGAGTTATAGTGAAGAGCATTGGGCATATCAATATTTAATACATAAGTTAATGGAGTTTATGACCACCAAAAATCAAAAAGTGGTGCATCGCGGAGGGTCATAGAAATATTGCACGACAAGAGTGGTAAATCACTTTCTATATTTTTATATTTATTCCCTTCATAATTGTAACTAGCTCACGTACGATGTACGTGAGTATGTCTATGATTTTTTAAAAACATTTAAATAAAAAACATTATTGAATTGAAAACCTTGAGAAACACAAAAACTACTCAAAATATGAAATCCAATCCGAGCCCAAAACTAAGAATCTGGAATTCCTGATTCGTATAGGATTTTTTTTTATTTTTCTTTTTTGAATTGTTCTTCTCTTTGCAGTCGCAAGTCTACTCAAGTGCTACATACAATGGTCTTCAAAACACCACTGGAAGATGCATGGAAGCTAAATTTCGCTGCTTGTGCCCCTAATGTGCCATCGCTTGGGGAGCAGGATACGTCCTTCGTGAGCATCATGGCTAATTTAATGATGCTCGTACGTTCCGTTACCAAATCATTTCAACGACATCTAATTTACAATAGTGACTCTTGAGTTGGGTCTACGAGAATCCATTGTACAAGTCGTCCAAAGAAAATTTCTTCAAATTAAATATCTATTCCAACTTAGAAAGCGAATCAAAAGAATGAATACAACGTCTCGATAAGAATGCACTAAATATGTAACAAATCTTACCGCTATTTGGCTATGTACGGATTTGGGGTAACGATGATGATCAAAGATTGGTGAGCGAGTATGAGTTATAGTGAAGAGCATTGGGCATATCAATATTTAATACATAAGTTAATGGAGTTTATGACCACAAAATCAAAAAGTGGTGCATCGCGGAGGGTCATAGAAATATTGCACGACAAGAGTGGTAAATCACTTTCTGTATTTTTATATTTATTCCCTTCATAATTGTAACTAGCACACGTGCGATGTACGTGAATATGTCTATGATTTTTTAAAAACATATAAATACAAAAAAATTATTGAATTGAAAACCTCGAGAAACACAAAAACTACTCAAAATACGAAATCCAACCCGAGCCCAAAACTAAGAATTAGGAAATCCTGATTCGTATAGGATTTTCTTTTTATTTTTCTTTTTTGATTTGTTTTTCTCTTTACAGTCGCAAGTCTACTCAAGTGCTACATACAATGGTCTTCAAAACACCACTGGAAGATGCATGGAAGCTAAATTTCGCTGCTTGTGCCCCTAATGGGCCATCGCTTGGGGAGCAAGATACGTCCTTCGTGAGCATCATGGCTAATTTAATGGTGCTCGTACGTTCCGTTATCAAATCATTTCAGCGACATCGAATTTATACTAGTGACTCTTGAGTTGGGTCCACGAGAATCCATAGTACAAGTCGTCAAAATAAAATTTCTTCAAATCAAGGAGCTATTCCAACTTAAAAAACAAATCAAAATCATGAATACAAAGTCTAGATAAGAATGAACTAAATATGTAACAAATCTTACCTCTATTTGGCTATGTACGGATTTGGGGCAACGATGGTGATCAAAGATTGGTGAGCGAGTATGAGTTATAGTGAAGAGCATTGGGCATATCAATATTTAATACATAAGTTAATGGAGTTTATGACCACCAAAAATCAAAAAGTGGTGCATCGCGGAGGGTCATAGAAATATTGCACGACAAGAGTGGTAAATCACTTTCTATATTTTTATATTTATTCCCTTCATAATTGTAACTAGCTCACGTACGATGTACGTGAGTATGTCTATGATTTTTTAAAAACATTTAAATAAAAAACATTATTGAATTGAAAACCTTGAGAAACACAAAAACTACTCAAAATATGAAATCCAATCCGAGCCCAAAACTAAGAATCTGGAATTCCTGATTCGTATAGGATTTTTTTTTATTTTTCTTTTTTGAATTGTTCTTCTCTTTGCAGTCGCAAGTCTACTCAAGTGCTACATACAATGGTCTTCAAAACACCACTGGAAGATGCATGGAAGCTAAATTTCGCTGCTTGTGCCCCTAATGGGCCATCGCTTGGGGAGCAAGATACGTCCTTCGTGAGCATCATGGCTAATTTAATGGTGCTCGTACGTTCCGTTATCAAATCATTTCAGCGACATCGAATTTATACTAGTGACTCTTGAGTTGGGTCCACGAGAATCCATAGTACAAGTCGTCAAAATAAAATTTCTTCAAATCAAGGAGCTATTCCAACTTAAAAAACAAATCAAAATCATGAATACAAAGTCTAGATAAGAATGAACTAAATATGTAACAAATCTTACCTCTATTTGGCTATGTACGGATTTGGGGTAACGATGGTGATCAAAGATTGGTGAGCGAGTATGAGTTATAGTGAAGAGCATTGGGCATATCAATATTTAATACATAAGTTAATGGAGTTTATGACCACAAAATCAAAAAGTGGTGCATCGCGGAGGGTCATAGAAATATTGCACGACAAGAGTGGTAAATCACTTTCTGTATTTTTATATTTATTCCCTTCATAATTGTAACTAGCACACGTGCGATGTACGTGAATATGTCTATGATTTTTTAAAAACATATAAATACAAAAAAATTATTGAATTGAAAACCTCGAGAAACACAAAAACTACTCAAAATACGAAATCCAACCCGAGCCCAAAACTAAGAATTAGGAAATCCTGATTCGTATAGGATTTTCTTTTTATTTTTCTTTTTTGATTTGTTTTTCTCTTTACAGTCGCAAGTCTACTCAAGTGCTACATACAATGGTCTTCAAAACACCACTGGAAGATGCATGGAAGCTAAATTTCGCTGCTTGTGCCCCTAATGGGCCATCGCTTGGGGAGCAAGATACGTCCTTCGTGAGCATCATGGCTAATTTAATGGTGCTCGTACGTTCCGTTATCAAATCATTTCAGCGACATCGAATTTATACTAGTGACTCTTGAGTTGGGTCCACGAGAATCCATAGTACAAGTCGTCAAAATAAAATTTCTTCAAATCAAGGAGCTATTCCAACTTAAAAAACAAATCAAAATCATGAATACAAAGTCTAGATAAGAATGAACTAAATATGTAACAAATCTTACCTCTATTTGGCTATGTACGGATTTGGGGCAACGATGGTGATCAAAGATTGGTGAGCGAGTATGAGTTATAGTGAAGAGCATTGGGCATATCAATATTTAATACATAAGTTAATGGAGTTTATGACCACCAAAAATCAAAAAGTGGTGCATCGCGGAGGGTCATAGAAATATTGCACGACAAGAGTGGTAAATCACTTTCTATATTTTTATATTTATTCCCTTCATAATTGTAACTAGCTCACGTACGATGTACGTGAATATGTCTATGATTTTTTAAAAACATTTAAATACAAAAAATTATTGAATTGAAAACCTTGAGAAACACAAAAACTACTGAAAATATGAAATCCAACCCGAGCCCAAAACTAAGAATTAGGAAATCCTGATTCGTATAGGATTTTTTTTTTTTATTTTTCTTTTTTGAATTGTTTTTCTATCTACAGTCGCAAGTCTACTCAAGTGCTACATACAATGGTCTTCAAAACACCACTGGAAAATGCATGGAAGCTAAATTTCGCTGCTTGTGCCCCTAATGTGCTAACGCTTGGGGAGAAGGATACGTCCTTCGTGAGCATCGTGGCTAAATTAATCATGCTCGTACGTTCCGTTACCAAATCATTTCAACGACATCTAATTTACAATAGTGACTCTTGAGTTGGGTCTACGAGAATCCATTGTACAAGTCGTCAAAAGGAAATTTCTTCAAATTAAAGATCTATTCCAACTTAGAAAGCGAATCAAAAGCATGAATACAACGTCTGGATAAGAATGCACTAAATATGTAACAAATCTTACCGCTATTTGGCTATGTACGGATTTGGGGTAACGATGATGATCAAAGATTGGTGAGCGAGTATGAGTTATAGTGAAGAGCATTGGGCATATCAATATTTAATACATAAGTTAATGGAGTTTATGACCACAAAATCAAAAAGTGGTGCATCGCGGAGGGTCATAGAAATATTGCACGACAAGAGTGGTAAATCACTTTCTGTATTTTTATATTTATTCCCTTCATAATTGTAACTAGCACACGTGCGATGTACGTGAATATGTCTATGATTTTTTAAAAACATATAAATACAAAAAAATTATTGAATTGAAAACCTCGAGAAACACAAAAACTACTCAAAATACGAAATCCAACCCGAGCCCAAAACTAAGAATTAGGAAATCCTGATTCGTATAGGATTTTCTTTTTATTTTTCTTTTTTGATTTGTTTTTCTCTTTACAGTCGCAAGTCTACTCAAGTGCTACATACAATGGTCTTCAAAACACCACTGGAAGATGCATGGAAGCTAAATTTCGCTGCTTGTGCCCCTAATGGGCCATCGCTTGGGGAGCAAGATACGTCCTTCGTGAGCATCATGGCTAATTTAATGGTGCTCGTACGTTCCGTTATCAAATCATTTCAGCGACATCGAATTTATACTAGTGACTCTTGAGTTGGGTCCACGAGAATCCATAGTACAAGTCGTCAAAATAAAATTTCTTCAAATCAAGGAGCTATTCCAACTTAAAAAACAAATCAAAATCATGAATACAAAGTCTAGATAAGAATGAACTAAATATGTAACAAATCTTACCTCTATTTGGCTATGTACGGATTTGGGGCAACGATGGTGATCAAAGATTGGTGAGCGAGTATGAGTTATAGTGAAGAGCATTGGGCATATCAATATTTAATACATAAGTTAATGGAGTTTATGACCACCAAAAATCAAAAAGTGGTGCATCGCGGAGGGTCATAGAAATATTGCACGACAAGAGTGGTAAATCACTTTCTATATTTTTATATTTATTCCCTTCATAATTGTAACTAGCTCACGTACGATGTACGTGAATATGTCTATGATTTTTTAAAAACATTTAAATACAAAAAATTATTGAATTGAAAACCTTGAGAAACACAAAAACTACTGAAAATATGAAATCCAACCCGAGCCCAAAACTAAGAATTAGGAAATCCTGATTCGTATAGGATTTTTTTTTTTTTTTTTTCTTTTTTGAATTGTTTTTCTATCTACAGTCGCAAGTCTACTCAAGTGCTACATACAATGGTCTTCAAAACACCACTGGAAAATGCATGGAAGCTAAATTTCGCTGCTTGTGCCCCTAATGTGCTAACGCTTGGGGAGAAGGATACGTCCTTCGTGAGCATCGTGGCTAAATTAATCATGCTCGTACGTTCCGTTACCAAATCATTTCAACGACATCTAATTTACAATAGTGACTCTTGAGTTGGGTCTACGAGAATCCATTGTACAAGTCGTCAAAAGGAAATTTCTTCAAATTAAAGATCTATTCCAACTTAGAAAGCGAATCAAAAGCATGAATACAACGTCTGGATAAGAATGCACTAAATATGTAACAAATCTTACCGCTATTTGGCTATGTACGGATTTGGGGTAACGATGATGATCAAAGATTGGTGAGCGAGTATGAGTTATAGTGAAGAGCATTGGGCATATCAATATTTAATACATAAGTTAATGGAGTTTATGACCACAAAATCAAAAAGTGGTGCATCGCGGAGGGTCATAGAAATATTGCACGACAAGAGTGGTAAATCACTTTCTGTATTTTTATATTTATTCCCTTCATAATTGTAACTAGCACACGTGCGATGTACGTGAATATGTCTATGATTTTTTAAAAACATATAAATACAAAAAAATTATTGAATTGAAAACCTTGAGAAACACAAAAACTACTCAAAATACGAAATCCAACCCGAGCCCAAAACTAAGAATTAGGAAATCCTGATTCGTATAGGATTTTTTTTTTATTTTTCTTTTTTGAATTGTTTTTCTATCTACAGTCGCAAGTCTACTCAAGTGCTACATACAATGGTCTTCAAAACACCACTGGAAAATGCATGGAAGCTAAATTTCGCTGCTTGTGCCCCTAATGTGCTAACGCTTGGGGAGAGGGATACGTCCTTCGTGAGCATCGTGGCTAATTTAATCATGCTCGTACGTTCCGTTACCAAATCATTTCAACGACATCTAATTTACAATAGTGACTCTTGAGTTGAGTCTACGAGAATCCATTGTACAAGTCGTCAAAAGAAAATTTCTTCAAATTAAAGATCTATTCCAACTTAGAAAGCGAATCAAAAGCAGGAATACAACGTCTGGATAAGAATGCACTAAATATGTAACAAATCTTACCGCTATTTGGCTATGTACGGATTTGGGGTAACGATGATGATCAAAGATTGGTGAGCGAGTATGAGTTATAGTGAAGAGCATTGGGCATATCAATATTTAATACATAAGTTAATGGAGTTTATGACCACAAAATCAAAAATTGGTGCATCGCGGAGGGTCATAGAAATATTGCACGACAAGAGTGGTAAATCACTTTCTGTATTTTTATATTTATTCCCTTCATAATTGTAACTAGCACACGTGCGATGTACGTGAATATGTCTATGATTTTTTAAAAACATATAAATACAAAAAAATTATTGAATTGAAAACCTCGAGAAACACAAAAACTACTCAAAATACGAAATCCAACCCGAGCCCAAAACTAAGAATTAGGAAATCCTGATTCGTATAGGATTTTCTTTTTATTTTTCTTTTTTGATTTGTTTTTCTCTTTACAGTCGCAAGTCTACTCAAGTGCTACATACAATGGTCTTCAAAACACCACTGGAAGATGCATGGAAGCTAAATTTCGCTGCTTGTGCCCCTAATGGGCCATCGCTTGGGGAGCAAGATACGTCCTTCGTGAGCATCATGGCTAATTTAATGGTGCTCGTACGTTCCGTTATCAAATCATTTCAGCGACATCGAATTTATACTAGTGACTCTTGAGTTGGGTCCACGAGAACCCATAGTACAAGTCGTCAAAATAAAATTTCTTCAAATCAAAGAGCTATTCCAACTTAAAAAACAAATCAAAATCATGAATACAAAGTCTAGATAAGAATGAACTAAATATGTAACAAATCTTACCTCTATTTGGCTATGTACGGATTTGGGGTAACGATGGTGATCAAAGATTGGTGAGCGAGTATGAGTTATAGTGAAGAGCATTGGGCATATCAATATTTAATACATAAGTTAATGGAGTTTATGACCACCAAAAATCAAAAAGTGGTGCATCGCGGAGGGTCATAGAAATATTGCACGACAAGAGTGGTAAATCACTTTCTATATTTTTATATTTATTCCCTTCATAATTGTAACTAGCTCACGTACGATGTACGTGAGTATGTCTATGATTTTTTAAAAACATTTAAATAAAAAACATTATTGAATTGAAAACCTTGAGAAACACAAAAACTACTCAAAATATGAAATCCAATCCGAGCCCAAAACTAAGAATCTGGAATTCCTGATTCGTATAGGATTTTTTTTTATTTTTCTTTTTTGAATTGTTCTTCTCTTTGCAGTCGCAAGTCTACTCAAGTGCTACATACAATGGTCTTCAAAACACCACTGGAAGATGCATGGAAGCTAAATTTCGCTGCTTGTGCCCCTAATGTGCCATCGCTTGGGGAGCAGGATACGTCCTTCGTGAGCATCATGGCTAATTTAATGATGCTCGTACGTTCCGTTACCAAATCATTTCAACGACATCTAATTTACAATAGTGACTCTTGAGTTGGGTCTACGAGAATCCATTGTACAAGTCGTCAAAAGAAAATTTCTTCAAATTAAATATCTATTCCAACTTAGAAAGCGAATCAAAAGAATGAATACAACGTCTCGATAAGAATGCACTAAATATGTAACAAATCTTACCGCTATTTGGCTATGTACGGATTTGGGGTAACGATGATGATCAAAGATTGGTGAGCGAGTATGAGTTATAGTGAAGAGCATTGGGCATATCAATATTTAATACATAAGTTAATGGAGTTTATGACCACAAAATCAAAAAGTGGTGCATCGCGGAGGGTCATAGAAATATTGCACGACAAGAGTGGTAAATCACTTTCTGTATTTTTATATTTATTCCCTTCATAATTGTAACTAGCACACGTGCGATGTACGTGAATATGTCTATGATTTTTTAAAAACATATAAATACAAAAAAATTATTGAATTGAAAACCTCGAGAAACACAAAAACTACTCAAAATACGAAATCCAACCCGAGCCCAAAACTAAGAATTAGGAAATCCTGATTCGTATAGGATTTTCTTTTTATTTTTCTTTTTTGATTTGTTTTTCTCTTTACAGTCGCAAGTCTACTCAAGTGCTACATACAATGGTCTTCAAAACACCACTGGAAGATGCATGGAAGCTAAATTTCGCTGCTTGTGCCCCTAATGGGCCATCGCTTGGGGAGCAAGATACGTCCTTCGTGAGCATCATGGCTAATTTAATGGTGCTCGTACGTTCCGTTATCAAATCATTTCAGCGACATCGAATTTATACTAGTGACTCTTGAGTTGGGTCCACGAGAATCCATAGTACAAGTCGTCAAAATAAAATTTCTTCAAATCAAGGAGCTATTCCAACTTAAAAAACAAATCAAAATCATGAATACAAAGTCTAGATAAGAATGAACTAAATATGTAACAAATCTTACCTCTATTTGGCTATGTACGGATTTGGGGCAACGATGGTGATCAAAGATTGGTGAGCGAGTATGAGTTATAGTGAAGAGCATTGGGCATATCAATATTTAATACATAAGTTAATGGAGTTTATGACCACCAAAAATCAAAAAGTGGTGCATCGCGGAGGGTCATAGAAATATTGCACGACAAGAGTGGTAAATCACTTTCTATATTTTTATATTTATTCCCTTCATAATTGTAACTAGCTCACGTACGATGTACGTGAATATGTCTATGATTTTTTAAAAACATTTAAATACAAAAAATTATTGAATTGAAAACCTTGAGAAACACAAAAACTACTGAAAATATGAAATCCAACCCGAGCCCAAAACTAAGAATTAGGAAATCCTGATTCGTATAGGATTTTTTTTTTTTTTTTTTCTTTTTTGAATTGTTTTTCTATCTACAGTCGCAAGTCTACTCAAGTGCTACATACAATGGTCTTCAAAACACCACTGGAAAATGCATGGAAGCTAAATTTCGCTGCTTGTGCCCCTAATGTGCTAACGCTTGGGGAGAAGGATACGTCCTTCGTGAGCATCGTGGCTAAATTAATCATGCTCGTACGTTCCGTTACCAAATCATTTCAACGACATCTAATTTACAATAGTGACTCTTGAGTTGGGTCTACGAGAATCCATTGTACAAGTCGTCAAAAGGAAATTTCTTCAAATTAAAGATCTATTCCAACTTAGAAAGCGAATCAAAAGCATGAATACAACGTCTGGATAAGAATGCACTAAATATGTAACAAATCTTACCGCTATTTGGCTATGTACGGATTTGGGGTAACGATGATGATCAAAGATTGGTGAGCGAGTATGAGTTATAGTGAAGAGCATTGGGCATATCAATATTTAATACATAAGTTAATGGAGTTTATGACCACAAAATCAAAAAGTGGTGCATCGCGGAGGGTCATAGAAATATTGCACGACAAGAGTGGTAAATCACTTTCTGTATTTTTATATTTATTCCCTTCATAATTGTAACTAGCACACGTGCGATGTACGTGAATATGTCTATGATTTTTTAAAAACATATAAATACAAAAAAATTATTGAATTGAAAACCTTGAGAAACACAAAAACTACTCAAAATACGAAATCCAACCCGAGCCCAAAACTAAGAATTAGGAAATCCTGATTCGTATAGGATTTTTTTTTTATTTTTCTTTTTTGAATTGTTTTTCTATCTACAGTCGCAAGTCTACTCAAGTGCTACATACAATGGTCTTCAAAACACCACTGGAAAATGCATGGAAGCTAAATTTCGCTGCTTGTGCCCCTAATGTGCTAACGCTTGGGGAGAGGGATACGTCCTTCGTGAGCATCGTGGCTAATTTAATCATGCTCGTACGTTCCGTTACCAAATCATTTCAACGACATCTAATTTACAATAGTGACTCTTGAGTTGAGTCTACGAGAATCCATTGTACAAGTCGTCAAAAGAAAATTTCTTCAAATTAAAGATCTATTCCAACTTAGAAAGCGAATCAAAAGCAGGAATACAACGTCTGGATAAGAATGCACTAAATATGTAACAAATCTTACCGCTATTTGGCTATGTACGGATTTGGGGTAACGATGATGATCAAAGATTGGTGAGCGAGTATGAGTTATAGTGAAGAGCATTGGGCATATCAATATTTAATACATAAGTTAATGGAGTTTATGACCACAAAATCAAAAATTGGTGCATCGCGGAGGGTCATAGAAATATTGCACGACAAGAGTGGTAAATCACTTTCTGTATTTTTATATTTATTCCCTTCATAATTGTAACTAGCACACGTGCGATGTACGTGAATATGTCTATGATTTTTTAAAAACATATAAATACAAAAAAATTATTGAATTGAAAACCTCGAGAAACACAAAAACTACTCAAAATACGAAATCCAACCCGAGCCCAAAACTAAGAATTAGGAAATCCTGATTCGTATAGGATTTTCTTTTTATTTTTCTTTTTTGATTTGTTTTTCTCTTTACAGTCGCAAGTCTACTCAAGTGCTACATACAATGGTCTTCAAAACACCACTGGAAGATGCATGGAAGCTAAATTTCGCTGCTTGTGCCCCTAATGGGCCATCGCTTGGGGAGCAAGATACGTCCTTCGTGAGCATCATGGCTAATTTAATGGTGCTCGTACGTTCCGTTATCAAATCATTTCAGCGACATCGAATTTATACTAGTGACTCTTGAGTTGGGTCCACGAGAACCCATAGTACAAGTCGTCAAAATAAAATTTCTTCAAATCAAAGAGCTATTCCAACTTAAAAAACAAATCAAAATCATGAATACAAAGTCTAGATAAGAATGAACTAAATATGTAACAAATCTTACCTCTATTTGGCTATGTACGGATTTGGGGTAACGATGGTGATCAAAGATTGGTGAGCGAGTATGAGTTATAGTGAAGAGCATTGGGCATATCAATATTTAATACATAAGTTAATGGAGTTTATGACCACCAAAAATCAAAAAGTGGTGCATCGCGGAGGGTCATAGAAATATTGCACGACAAGAGTGGTAAATCACTTTCTATATTTTTATATTTATTCCCTTCATAATTGTAACTAGCTCACGTACGATGTACGTGAGTATGTCTATGATTTTTTAAAAACATTTAAATAAAAAACATTATTGAATTGAAAACCTTGAGAAACACAAAAACTACTCAAAATATGAAATCCAATCCGAGCCCAAAACTAAGAATCTGGAATTCCTGATTCGTATAGGATTTTTTTTTATTTTTCTTTTTTGAATTGTTCTTCTCTTTGCAGTCGCAAGTCTACTCAAGTGCTACATACAATGGTCTTCAAAACACCACTGGAAGATGCATGGAAGCTAAATTTCGCTGCTTGTGCCCCTAATGTGCCATCGCTTGGGGAGCAGGATACGTCCTTCGTGAGCATCATGGCTAATTTAATGATGCTCGTACGTTCCGTTACCAAATCATTTCAACGACATCTAATTTACAATAGTGACTCTTGAGTTGGGTCTACGAGAATCCATTGTACAAGTCGTCAAAAGAAAATTTCTTCAAATTAAATATCTATTCCAACTTAGAAAGCGAATCAAAAGAATGAATACAACGTCTCGATAAGAATGCACTAAATATGTAACAAATCTTACCGCTATTTGGCTATGTACGGATTTGGGGTAACGATGATGATCAAAGATTGGTGAGCGAGTATGAGTTATAGTGAAGAGCATTGGGCATATCAATATTTAATACATAAGTTAATGGAGTTTATGACCACAAAATCAAAAAGTGGTGCATCGCGGAGGGTCATAGAAATATTGCACGACAAGAGTGGTAAATCACTTTCTGTATTTTTATATTTATTCCCTTCATAATTGTAACTAGCACACGTGCGATGTACGTGAATATGTCTATGATTTTTTAAAAACATATAAATACAAAAAAATTATTGAATTGAAAACCTCGAGAAACACAAAAACTACTCAAAATACGAAATCCAACCCGAGCCCAAAACTAAGAATTAGGAAATCCTGATTCGTATAGGATTTTCTTTTTATTTTTCTTTTTTGATTTGTTTTTCTCTTTACAGTCGCAAGTCTACTCAAGTGCTACATACAATGGTCTTCAAAACACCACTGGAAGATGCATGGAAGCTAAATTTCGCTGCTTGTGCCCCTAATGGGCCATCGCTTGGGGAGCAAGATACGTCCTTCGTGAGCATCATGGCTAATTTAATGGTGCTCGTACGTTCCGTTATCAAATCATTTCAGCGACATCGAATTTATACTAGTGACTCTTGAGTTGGGTCCACGAGAATCCATAGTACAAGTCGTCAAAATAAAATTTCTTCAAATCAAGGAGCTATTCCAACTTAAAAAACAAATCAAAATCATGAATACAAAGTCTAGATAAGAATGAACTAAATATGTAACAAATCTTACCTCTATTTGGCTATGTACGGATTTGGGGCAACGATGGTGATCAAAGATTGGTGAGCGAGTATGAGTTATAGTGAAGAGCATTGGGCATATCAATATTTAATACATAAGTTAATGGAGTTTATGACCACCAAAAATCAAAAAGTGGTGCATCGCGGAGGGTCATAGAAATATTGCACGACAAGAGTGGTAAATCACTTTCTATATTTTTATATTTATTCCCTTCATAATTGTAACTAGCTCACGTACGATGTACGTGAATATGTCTATGATTTTTTAAAAACATTTAAATACAAAAAATTATTGAATTGAAAACCTTGAGAAACACAAAAACTACTGAAAATATGAAATCCAACCCGAGCCCAAAACTAAGAATTAGGAAATCCTGATTCGTATAGGATTTTTTTTTTTTTTTTTTCTTTTTTGAATTGTTTTTCTATCTACAGTCGCAAGTCTACTCAAGTGCTACATACAATGGTCTTCAAAACACCACTGGAAAATGCATGGAAGCTAAATTTCGCTGCTTGTGCCCCTAATGTGCTAACGCTTGGGGAGAAGGATACGTCCTTCGTGAGCATCGTGGCTAAATTAATCATGCTCGTACGTTCCGTTACCAAATCATTTCAACGACATCTAATTTACAATAGTGACTCTTGAGTTGGGTCTACGAGAATCCATTGTACAAGTCGTCAAAAGGAAATTTCTTCAAATTAAAGATCTATTCCAACTTAGAAAGCGAATCAAAAGCATGAATACAACGTCTGGATAAGAATGCACTAAATATGTAACAAATCTTACCGCTATTTGGCTATGTACGGATTTGGGGTAACGATGATGATCAAAGATTGGTGAGCGAGTATGAGTTATAGTGAAGAGCATTGGGCATATCAATATTTAATACATAAGTTAATGGAGTTTATGACCACAAAATCAAAAAGTGGTGCATCGCGGAGGGTCATAGAAATATTGCACGACAAGAGTGGTAAATCACTTTCTGTATTTTTATATTTATTCCCTTCATAATTGTAACTAGCACACGTGCGATGTACGTGAATATGTCTATGATTTTTTAAAAACATATAAATACAAAAAAATTATTGAATTGAAAACCTTGAGAAACACAAAAACTACTCAAAATACGAAATCCAACCCGAGCCCAAAACTAAGAATTAGGAAATCCTGATTCGTATAGGATTTTTTTTTTATTTTTCTTTTTTGAATTGTTTTTCTATCTACAGTCGCAAGTCTACTCAAGTGCTACATACAATGGTCTTCAAAACACCACTGGAAAATGCATGGAAGCTAAATTTCGCTGCTTGTGCCCCTAATGTGCTAACGCTTGGGGAGAGGGATACGTCCTTCGTGAGCATCGTGGCTAATTTAATCATGCTCGTACGTTCCGTTACCAAATCATTTCAACGACATCTAATTTACAATAGTGACTCTTGAGTTGAGTCTACGAGAATCCATTGTACAAGTCGTCAAAAGAAAATTTCTTCAAATTAAAGATCTATTCCAACTTAGAAAGCGAATCAAAAGCAGGAATACAACGTCTGGATAAGAATGCACTAAATATGTAACAAATCTTACCGCTATTTGGCTATGTACGGATTTGGGGTAACGATGATGATCAAAGATTGGTGAGCGAGTATGAGTTATAGTGAAGAGCATTGGGCATATCAATATTTAATACATAAGTTAATGGAGTTTATGACCACAAAATCAAAAATTGGTGCATCGCGGAGGGTCATAGAAATATTGCACGACAAGAGTGGTAAATCACTTTCTGTATTTTTATATTTATTCCCTTCATAATTGTAACTAGCACACGTGCGATGTACGTGAATATGTCTATGATTTTTTAAAAACATATAAATACAAAAAAATTATTGAATTGAAAACCTCGAGAAACACAAAAACTACTCAAAATACGAAATCCAACCCGAGCCCAAAACTAAGAATTAGGAAATCCTGATTCGTATAGGATTTTCTTTTTATTTTTCTTTTTTGATTTGTTTTTCTCTTTACAGTCGCAAGTCTACTCAAGTGCTACATACAATGGTCTTCAAAACACCACTGGAAGATGCATGGAAGCTAAATTTCGCTGCTTGTGCCCCTAATGGGCCATCGCTTGGGGAGCAAGATACGTCCTTCGTGAGCATCATGGCTAATTTAATGGTGCTCGTACGTTCCGTTATCAAATCATTTCAGCGACATCGAATTTATACTAGTGACTCTTGAGTTGGGTCCACGAGAACCCATAGTACAAGTCGTCAAAATAAAATTTCTTCAAATCAAAGAGCTATTCCAACTTAAAAAACAAATCAAAATCATGAATACAAAGTCTAGATAAGAATGAACTAAATATGTAACAAATCTTACCTCTATTTGGCTATGTACGGATTTGGGGTAACGATGGTGATCAAAGATTGGTGAGCGAGTATGAGTTATAGTGAAGAGCATTGGGCATATCAATATTTAATACATAAGTTAATGGAGTTTATGACCACCAAAAATCAAAAAGTGGTGCATCGCGGAGGGTCATAGAAATATTGCACGACAAGAGTGGTAAATCACTTTCTATATTTTTATATTTATTCCCTTCATAATTGTAACTAGCTCACGTACGATGTACGTGAGTATGTCTATGATTTTTTAAAAACATTTAAATAAAAAACATTATTGAATTGAAAACCTTGAGAAACACAAAAACTACTCAAAATATGAAATCCAATCCGAGCCCAAAACTAAGAATCTGGAATTCCTGATTCGTATAGGATTTTTTTTTATTTTTCTTTTTTGAATTGTTCTTCTCTTTGCAGTCGCAAGTCTACTCAAGTGCTACATACAATGGTCTTCAAAACACCACTGGAAGATGCATGGAAGCTAAATTTCGCTGCTTGTGCCCCTAATGTGCCATCGCTTGGGGAGCAGGATACGTCCTTCGTGAGCATCATGGCTAATTTAATGATGCTCGTACGTTCCGTTACCAAATCATTTCAACGACATCTAATTTACAATAGTGACTCTTGAGTTGGGTCTACGAGAATCCATTGTACAAGTCGTCAAAAGAAAATTTCTTCAAATTAAATATCTATTCCAACTTAGAAAGCGAATCAAAAGAATGAATACAACGTCTCGATAAGAATGCACTAAATATGTAACAAATCTTACCGCTATTTGGCTATGTACGGATTTGGGGTAACGATGATGATCAAAGATTGGTGAGCGAGTATGAGTTATAGTGAAGAGCATTGGGCATATCAATATTTAATACATAAGTTAATGGAGTTTATGACCACAAAATCAAAAAGTGGTGCATCGCGGAGGGTCATAGAAATATTGCACGACAAGAGTGGTAAATCACTTTCTGTATTTTTATATTTATTCCCTTCATAATTGTAACTAGCACACGTGCGATGTACGTGAATATGTCTATGATTTTTTAAAAACATATAAATACAAAAAAATTATTGAATTGAAAACCTTGAGAAACACAAAAACTACTCAAAATACGAAATCCAACCCGAGCCCAAAACTAAGAATTAGGAAATCCTGATTCGTATAGGATTTTTTTTTATTTTTCTTTTTTGAATTGTTTTTCTATCTACAGTCGCAAGTCTACTCAAGTGCTACATACAATGGTCTTCAAAACACCACTGGAAAATGCATGGAAGCTAAATTTCGCTGCTTGTGCCCCTAATGTGCTAACGCTTGGGGAGAGGGATACGTCCTTCGTGAGCATCGTGGCTAATTTAATCATGCTCGTACGTTCCGTTACCAAATCATTTCAACGACATCTAATTTACAATAGTGACTCTTGAGTTGAGTCTACGAGAATCCATTGTACAAGTCGTCAAAAGAAAATTTCTTCAAATTAAAGATCTATTCCAACTTAGAAAGCGAATCAAAAGCAGGAATACAACGTCTGGATAAGAATGCACTAAATATGTAACAAATCTTACCGCTATTTGGCTATGTACGGATTTGGGGTAACGATGATGATCAAAGATTGGTGAGCGAGTATGAGTTATAGTGAAGAGCATTGGGCATATCAATATTTAATACATAAGTTAATGGAGTTTATGACCACAAAATCAAAAAGTGGTGCATCGCGGAGGGTCATAGAAATATTGCACGACAAGAGTGGTAAATCACTTTCTGTATTTTTATATTTATTCCCTTCATAATTGTAACTAGCACACGTGCGATGTACGTGAATATGTCTATGATTTTTTAAAAACATATAAATACAAAAAAATTATTGAATTGAAAACCTTGAGAAACACAAAAACTACTCAAAATACGAAATCCAACCCGAGCCCAAAACTAAGAATTAGGAAATCCTGATTCGTATAGGATTTTCTTTTTATTTTTCTTTTTTGATTTGTTTTTTTCTTTACAGTCGCAAGTCTATTCAAGTGCTACATACAATGGTCTTCAAAACACCACTGGAAGATGCATGGAAGCTAAATTTCGCTGCTTGTGCCCCTAATGGGCCATCGCTTGGGGAGCAGGATACGTCCTTCGTGAGCATCATGGCTAATTTAATGGTGCTCGTACGTTCCGTTATCAAATCATTTCAGCGACATCGAATTTATACTAGTGACTCTTGAGTTGGGTCCACGAGAATCCATAGTACAAGTCGTCAAAATAAAATTTCTTCAAATCAAGGAGCTATTCCAACTTAAAAAACAAATCAAAATCATGAATACAAAGTCTAGATAAGAATGAACTAAATATGTAACAAATCTTACCTCTATTTGGCTATGTACGGATTTGGGGTAACGATGGTGATCAAAGATTGGTGAGCGAGTATGAGTTATAGTGAAGAGCATTGGGCATATCAATATTTAATACATAAGTTAATGGAGTTTATGACCACCAAAAATCAAAAAGTGGTGCATCGCGGAGGGTCATAGAAATATTGCACGACAAGAGTGGTAAATCACTTTCTATATTTTTATATTTATTCCCTTCATAATTGTAACTAGCTCACGTACGATGTACGTGAGTATGTCTATGATTTTTTAAAAACATTTAAATAAAAAACATTATTGAATTGAAAACCTTGAGAAACACAAAAACTACTCAAAATATGAAATCCAATCCGAGCCCAAAACTAAGAATCTGGAATTCCTGATTCGTATAGGATTTTTTTTTATTTTTCTTTTTTGAATTGTTCTTCTCTTTGCAGTCGCAAGTCTACTCAAGTGCTACATACAATGGTCTTCAAAACACCACTGGAAGATGCATGGAAGCTAAATTTCGCTGCTTGTGCCCCTAATGTGCCATCGCTTGGGGAGCAGGATACGTCCTTCGTGAGCATCATGGCTAATTTAATGATGCTCGTACGTTCCGTTACCAAATCATTTCAACGACATCTAATTTACAATAGTGACTCTTGAGTTGGGTCTACGAGAATCCATTGTACAAGTCGTCAAAAGAAAATTTCTTCAAATTAAATATCTATTCCAACTTAGAAAGCGAATCAAAAGAATGAATACAACGTCTCGATAAGAATGCACTAAATATGTAACAAATCTTACCGCTATTTGGCTATGTACGGATTTGGGGTAACGATGATGATCAAAGATTGGTGAGCGAGTATGAGTTATAGTGAAGAGCATTGGGCATATCAATATTTAATACATAAGTTAATGGAGTTTATGACCACAAAATCAAAAAGTGGTGCATCGCGGAGGGTCATAGAAATATTGCACGACAAGAGTGGTAAATCACTTTCTGTATTTTTATATTTATTCCCTTCATAATTGTAACTAGCACACGTGTGATGTACGTGAATATGTCTATGATTTTTTAAAAACATATAAATACAAAAAAATTATTGAATTGAAAACCTTGAGAAACACAAAAACTACTCAAAATACGAAATCCAACCCGAGCCCAAAACTAAGAATTAGGAAATCCTGATTCGTATAGGATTTTTTTTTTATTTTTCTTTTTTGAATTGTTTTTCTATCTACAGTCGCAAGTCTACTCAAGTGCTACATACAATGGTCTTCAAAACACCACTGGAAAATGCATGGAAGCTAAATTTCGCTGCTTGTGCCCCTAATGTGCTAACGCTTGGGGAGAGGGATACGTCCTTCGTGAGCATCGTGGCTAATTTAATCATGCTCGTACGTTCCGTTACCAAATCATTTCAACGACATCTAATTTACAATAGTGACTCTTGAGTTGAGTCTACGAGAATCCATTGTACAAGTCGTCAAAAGAAAATTTCTTCAAATTAAAGATCTATTCCAACTTAGAAAGCGAATCAAAAGCAGGAATACAACGTCTGGATAAGAATGCACTAAATATGTAACAAATCTTACCGCTATTTGGCTATGTACGGATTTGGGGTAACGATGTTGATCAAAGATTGGTGAGCGAGTATGAGTTATAGTGAAGAGCATTGGGCATATCAATATTTAATACATAAGTTAATGGAGTTTATGACCACAAAATCAAAAAGTGGTGCATCGCGGAGGGTCATAGAAATATTGCACGACAAGAGTGGTAAATCACTTTCTGTATTTTTATATTTATTCCCTTCATAATTGTAACTAGCACACGTGCGATGTACGTGAATATGTCTATGATTTTTTAAAAACATATAAATACAAAAAAATTATTGAATTGAAAACCTTGAGAAACACAAAAACTACTCAAAATACGAAATCCAACCCGAGCCCAAAACTAAGAATTAGGAAATCCTGATTCGTATAGGATTTTCTTTTTATTTTTCTTTTTTGATTTGTTTTTTTCTTTACAGTCGCAAGTCTACTCAAGTGCTACATACAATGGTCTTCAAAACACCACTGGAAGATGCATGGAAGCTAAATTTCGCTGCTTGTGCCCCTAATGGGCCATCGCTTGGGGAGCAGGATACGTCCTTCGTGAGCATCATGGCTAATTTAATGGTGCTCGTACGTTCCGTTATCAAATCATTTCAGCGACATCGAATTTATACTAGTGACTCTTGAGTTGGGTCCACGAGAATCCATAGTACAAGTCGTCAAAATAAAATTTCTTCAAATCAAGGAGCTATTCCAACTTAAAAAACAAATCAAAATCATGAATACAAAGTCTAGATAAGAATGAACTAAATATGTAACAAATCTTACCTCTATTTGGCTATGTACGGATTTGGGGTAACGATGGTGATCAAAGATTGGTGAGCGAGTATGAGTTATAGTGAAGAGCATTGGGCATATCAATATTTAATACATAAGTTAATGGAGTTTATGACCACCAAAAATCAAAAAGTGGTGCATCGCGGAGGGTCATAGAAATATTGCACGACAAGAGTGGTAAATCACTTTCTATATTTTTATATTTATTCCCTTCATAATTGTAACTAGCTCACGTACGATGTACGTGAGTATGTCTATGATTTTTTAAAAACATTTAAATAAAAAACATTATTGAATTGAAAACCTTGAGAAACACAAAAACTACTCAAAATATGAAATCCAATCCGAGCCCAAAACTAAGAATCTGGAATTCCTGATTCGTATAGGATTTTTTTTTATTTTTCTTTTTTGAATTGTTCTTCTCTTTGCAGTCGCAAGTCTACTCAAGTGCTACATACAATGGTCTTCAAAACACCACTGGAAGATGCATGGAAGCTAAATTTCGCTGCTTGTGCCCCTAATGTGCCATCGCTTGGGGAGCAGGATACGTCCTTCGTGAGCATCATGGCTAATTTAATGATGCTCGTACGTTCCGTTACCAAATCATTTCAACGACATCTAATTTACAATAGTGACTCTTGAGTTGGGTCTACGAGAATCCATTGTACAAGTCGTCAAAAGAAAATTTCTTCAAATTAAATATCTATTCCAACTTAGAAAGCGAATCAAAAGAATGAATACAACGTCTCGATAAGAATGCACTAAATATGTAACAAATCTTACCGCTATTTGGCTATGTACGGATCTGGGGTAACGATGATGATCAAAGATTGGTGAGCGAGTATGAGTTATAGTGAAGAGCATTGGGCATATCAATATTTAATACATAAGTTAATGGAGTTTATGACCACAAAATCAAAAAGTGGTGCATCGCGGAGGGTCATAGAAATATTGCACGACAAGAGTGGTAAATCACTTTCTGTATTTTTATATTTATTCCCTTCATAATTGTAACTATCTCACGTACGATGTACGTGAATATGTCTATGATTTTTTAAAAACATTTAAATAAAAAAAATTATTGAATTGAAAACCTTGAGAAACACAAAAACTACTGAAAATATGAAATCCAACACGAGCCCAAAACTAAGAATTAGGAAATCCTGATTCGTATAGGATTTTTTTTTTTTATTTTTCTTTTTTGAATTGTTTTTCTATCTACAGTCGCAAGTCTACTCAAGTGCTACATACAATGGTCTTCAAAACACCACTGGAAAATGCATGGAAGCTAAATTTCGCTGCTTCTGCCCCTAATGTGCTAACGCTTGGGGAGAAGGATACGTCCTTCGTGAGCATCGTGGCTAATTTAATCACGCTCGTACGTTCCGTTACCAAATCATTTCAACGACATCTAATTTACAATAGTGACTCTTGAGTTGAGTCTACGAGAATCCATTGTACAAGTCGTCAAAAGAAAATTTCTTCAAATTAAAGATCTATTCCAACTTAGAAAGCGAATCAAAAGCATGAATACAACGTCTCGATAAGAATGCACTAAATATGTAACAAATCTTACCGCTATTTGGCTATGTACGGATTTGGGGTAACGATGATGATCAAAGATTGGTGAGCGAGTATGAGTTATAGTGAAGAGCATTGGGCATATCAATATTTAATACATAAGTTAATGGAGTTTATGACCACAAAATCAAAAAGTGGTGCATCGCGGAGGGTCATAGAAATATTGCACGACAAGAGTGGTAAATCACTTTCTGTATTTTTATATTTATTCCCTTCATAATTGTAACTAGCTCACGTACGATGTACGTGAATATGTCTATGATTTTTTAAAAACATTTAAATACAAAAAATTATTGAATTGAAAACCTTGAGAAACACAAAAACTACTGAAAATATGAAATCCAACACGAGCCCAAAACTAAGAATTAGGAAATCCTGATTCGTATAGGATTTTTTTTTTTATTTTTCTTTTTTGAATTGTTTTTCTATCTACAGTCGCAAGTCTACTCAAGTGCTACATACAATGGTCTTCAAAACACCACTGGAAAATGCATGGAAGCTAAATTTCGCTGCTTCTGCCCCTAATGTGCTAACGCTTGGGGAGAAGGATACGTCCTTCGTGAGCATCGTGGCTAATTTAATCACGCTCGTACGTTCCGTTACCAAATCATTTCAACGACATCTAATTTACAATAGTGACTCTTGAGTTGAGTCTACGAGAATCCATTGTACAAGTCGTCAAAAGAAAATTTCTTCAAATTAAAGAACTATTCCAACTTAGAAAGCGAATCAAAAGCAGGAATACAACGTCTGGATAAGAATGCACTAAATATGTAACAAATCTTACCGCTATTTGGCTATGTACGGATTTGGGGTAACGATGATGATCAAAGATTGGTGAGCGAGTATGAGTTATAGTGAAGAGCATTGGGCATATCAATATTTAATACATAAGTTAATGGAGTTTATGACCACAAAATTAAAAAGTGGTGCATCGCGGAGGGTCATAGAAATATTGCACGACAAGAGTGGTAAATCACTTTCTGTATTTTTATATTTATTCCCTTCATAATTGTAACTAGCACACGTGCGATGTACGTGAATATGTCTATGATTTTTTAAAAACATATAAATACAAAAAAATTATTGAATTGAAAACCTTGAGAAACACAAAAACTACTCAAAATACGAAATCCAACCCGAGCCCAAAACTAAGAATTAGGAAATCCTGATTCGTATAGGATTTTCTTTTTATTTTTCTTTTTTGATTTGTTTTTCTCTTTACAGTCGCAAGTCTACTCAAGTGCTACATACAATGGTCTTCAAAACACCACTGGAAGATGCATGGAAGCTAAATTTCGCTGCTTGTGCCCCTAATGGGCCATCGCTTGGGGAGCAGGATACGTCCTTCGTGAGCATCATGGCTAATTTAATGGTGCTCGTACGTTCCGTTATCAAATCATTTCAGCGACATCGAATTTATACTAGTGACTCTTGAGTTGGGTCCACGAGAATCCATAGTACAAGTCGTCAAAATAAAATTTCTTCAAATCAAGGAGGTATTCCAACTTAAAAAACAAATCAAAATCATGAATACAAAGTCTAGATAAGAATGAACTAAATATGTAACAAATCTTACCTCTATTTGGCTATGTACGGATTTGGGGCAACGATGGTGATCAAAGATTGGTGAGCGAGTATGAGTTATAGTGAAGAGCATTGGGCATATCAATATTTAATACATAAGTTAATGGAGTTTATGACCACCAAAAATCAAAAAGTGGTGCATCGCGGAGGGTCATAGAAATATTGCACGACAAGAGTGGTAAATCACTTTCTGTATTTTTATATTTATTCCCTTCATAATTGTAACTAGCACACGTGCGATGTACGTGAATATGTCTATGATTTTTTAAAAACATATAAATACAAAAAAATTATTGAATTGAAAACCTTGAGAAACACAAAAACTACTCAAAATACGAAATCCAACCCGAGCCCAAAACTAAGAATTAGGAAATCCTGATTCGTATAGGATTTTTGTTTTATTTTTCTTTTTTGAATTGTTTTTCTAACTACAGTCGCAAGTCTACTCAAGTGCTACATACAATGGTCTTCAAAACACCACTGGAAAATGCATGGAAGCTAAATTTCGCTGCTTGTGCCCCTAATGTGCTAACGCTTGGGGAGAAGGATACGTCCTTCGTGAGCATCGTGGCTAATTTAATCACGCTCGTACGTTCCGTTACCAAATCATTTCAACGACATCTAATTTACAATAGTGACTCTTGAGTTGAGTCTACGAGAATCCATTGTACAAGTCGTCAAAAGAAAATTTCTTCAAATTAAAGATCTATTCCAACTTAGAAAGCGAATCAAAAGCAGGAATACAACGTCTGGATAAGAATGCACTAAATATGTAACAAATCTTACCGCTATTTGGCTATGTACGGATTTGGGGTAACGATGATGATCAAAGATTGGTGAGCGAGTATGAGTTATATTGAAGAGCATTGGGCATATCAATATTTAATACATAAGTTAATGGAGTTTATGACCACAAAATCAAAAAGTGGTGCATCGCGGAGGGTCATAGAAATATTGCACGACAAGAGTGGTAAATCACTTTCTGTATTTTTATATTTATTCCCTTCATAATTGTAACTAGCACACGTGCGATGTACGTGAATATGTCTATGATTTTTTAAAAACATATAAATACAAAAAAATTATTGAATTGAAAACCTTGAGAAATACAAAAACTACTCAAAATACGAAATCCAACCCGAGCCCAAAACTAAGAATTAGGAAATCCTGATTCGTATAGGATTTTTGTTTTATTTTTCTTTTTTGAATTGTTTTTCTATCTACAGTCGCAAGTCTACTCAAGTGCTACATACAATGGTCTTCAAAACACCACTGGAAAATGCATGGAAGCTAAATTTCGCTGCTTGTGCCCCTAATGTGCTAACGCTTGGGGAGAAGGATACGTCCTTCGTGAGCATCGTGGCTAATTTAATCACGCTCGTACGTTCCGTTACCAAATCATTTCAACGACATCTAATTTACAATAGTGACTCTTGAGTTGAGTCTACGAGAATCCATTGTACAAGTCGTCAAAAGAAAATTTCTTCAAATTAAAGAACTATTCCAACTTAGAAAGCGAATTAAAAGCAGGAATACAACGTCTGGATAAGAATGCACTAAATATGTAACAAATCTTACCGCTATTTGGCTATGTACGGATTTGGGGTAACGATGATGATCAAAGATTGGTGAGCGAGTATGAGTTATAGTAAAGAGCATTGGGCATATCAATATTTAATACATAAGTTAATGGAGTTTATGACCACAAAATTAAAAAGTGGTGCATCGCGGAGGGTCATAGAAATATTGCACGACAAGAGTGGTAAATCACTTTCTGTATTTTTATATTTATTCCCTTCATAATTGTAACTAGCACACGTGCGATGTACGTGAATATGTCTATGATTTTTTAAAAACATATAAATACAAAAAAATTATTGAATTGAAAACCTTGAGAAACACAAAAACTACTCAAAATACGAAATCCAACCCGAGCCCAAAACTAAGAATTAGGAAATCCTGATTCGTATAGGATTTTCTTTTTATTTTTCTTTTTTGATTTGTTTTTCTCTTTACAGTCGCAAGTCTACTCAAGTGCTACATACAATGGTCTTCAAAACACCACTGGAAGATGCATGGAAGCTAAATTTCGCTGCTTGTGCCCCTAATGGGCCATCGCTTGGGGAGCAGGATACGTCCTTCGTGAGCATCATGGCTAATTTAATGGTGCTCGTACGTTCCGTTATCAAATCATTTCAGCGACATCGAATTTATACTAGTGACTCTTGAGTTGGGTCCACGAGAATCCATAGTACAAGTCGTCAAAATAAAATTTCTTCAAATCAAGGAGGTATTCCAACTTAAAAAACAAATCAAAATCATGAATACAAAGTCTAGATAAGAATGAACTAAATATGTAACAAATCTTACCTCTATTTGGCTATGTACGGATTTGGGGCAACGATGGTGATCAAAGATTGGTGAGCGAGTATGAGTTATAGTGAAGAGCATTGGGCATATCAATATTTAATACATAGGTTAATGGAGTTTATGACCACCAAAAATCAAAAAGTGGTGCATCGCGGAGGGTCATAGAAATATTGCACGACAAGAGTGGTAAATCACTTTCTGTATTTTTATATTTATTCCCTTCATAATTGTAACTAGCACACGTGCGATGTACGTGAATATGTCTATGATTTTTTAAAAACATATAAATACAAAAAAATTATTGAATTGAAAACCTTGAGAAACACAAAAACTACTCAAAATACGAAATCCAACCCGAGCCCAAAACTAAGAATTAGGAAATCCTGATTCGTATAGGATTTTTGTTTTATTTTTCTTTTTTGAATTGTTTTTCTATCTACAGTCGCAAGTCTACTCAAGTGCTACATACAATGGTCTTCAAAACACCACTGGAAAATGCATGGAAGCTAAATTTCGCTGCTTGTGCCCCTAATGTGCTAACGCTTGGGGAGAAGGATACGTCCTTCGTGAGCATCGTGGCTAATTTAATCACGCTCGTACGTTCCGTTACCAAATCATTTCAACGACATCTAATTTACAATAGTGACTCTTGAGTTGAGTCTACGAGAATCCATTGTACAAGTCGTCAAAAGAAAATTTCTTCAAATTAAAGATCTATTCCAACTTAGAAAGCGAATCAAAAGCAGGAATACAACGTCTGGATAAGAATGCACTAAATATGTAACAAATCTTACCGCTATTTGGCTATGTACGGATTTGGGGTAACGATGATGATCAAAGATTGGTGAGCGAGTATGAGTTATATTGAAGAGCATTGGGCATATCAATATTTAATACATAAGTTAATGGAGTTTATGACCACAAAATTAAAAAGTGGTGCATCGCGGAGGGTCATAGAAATATTGCACGACAAGAGTGGTAAATCACTTTCTGTATTTTTATATTTATTCCCTTCATAATTGTAACTAGCACACGTGCGATGTAGGTGAATATGTCTATGATTTTTTAAAAACATATAAATACAAAAAAATTATTGAATTGAAAACCTTGAGAAACACAAAAACTACTCAAAATACGAAATCCAACCCGAGCCCAAAACTAAGAATTAGGAAATCCTGATTCGTATAGGATTTTCTTTTTATTTTTCTTTTTTGATTTGTTTTTCTCTTTACAGTCGCAAGTCTACTCAAGTGCTACATACAATGGTCTTCAAAACACCACTGGAAGATGCATGGAAGCTAAATTTCGCTGCTTGTGCCCCTAATGGGCCATCGCTTGGGGAGCAGGATACGTCCTTCGTGAGCATCATGGCTAATTTAATGGTGCTCGTACGTTCCGTTATCAAATCATTTCAGCGACATCGAATTTATACTAGTGACTCTTGAGTTGGGTCCACGAGAATCCATAGTACAAGTCGTCAAAATAAAATTTCTTCAAATCAAGGAGGTATTCCAACTTAAAAAACAAATCAAAATCATGAATACAAAGTCTAGATAAGAATGAACTAAATATGTAACAAATCTTACCTCTATTTGGCTATGTACGGATTTGGGGCAACGATGGTGATCAAAGATTGGTGAGCGAGTATGAGTTATATTGAAGAGCATTGGGCATATCAATATTTAATACATAAGTTAATGGAGTTTATGACCACAAAATTAAAAAGTGGTGCATCGCGGAGGGTCATAGAAATATTGCACGACAAGAGTGGTAAATCACTTTCTGTATTTTTATATTTATTCCCTTCATAATTGTAACTAGCACACGTGCGATGTACGTGAATATGTCTATGATTTTTTAAAAACATATAAATACAAAAAAATTATTGAATTGAAAACCTTGAGAAACACAAAAACTACTCAAAATACGAAATCCAACCCGAGCCCAAAACTAAGAATTAGGAAATCCTGATTCGTATAGGATTTTTGTTTTATTTTTCTCTTTTGAATTGTTTTTCTATCTACAGTCGCAAGTCTACTCAAGTGCTACATACAATGGTCTTCAAAACACCACTGGAAAATGCATGGAAGCTAAATTTCGCTGCTTGTGCCCCTAATGTGCTAACGCTTGGGGAGAAGGATACGTCCTTCGTGAGCATCGTGGCTAATTTAATCACGCTCGTACGTTCCGTTACCAAATCATTTCAACGACATCTAATTTACAATAGTGACTCTTGAGTTGAGTCTACGAGAATCCATTGTACAAGTCGTCAAAAGAAAATTTCTTCAAATTAAAGATCTATTCCAACTTAGAAAGCGAATCAAAAGCAGGAATACAACGTCTGGATAAGAATGCACTAAATATGTAACAAATCTTACCGCTATTTGGCTATGTACGGATTTGGGGTAACGATGATGATCAAAGATTGGTGAGCGAGTATGAGTTATAGTGAAGAGCATTGGGCATATCAATATTTAATACATAAGTTAATGGAGTTTATGACCACAAAATCAAAAAGTGGTGCATCGCGGAGGGTCATAGAAATATTGCACGACAAGAGTGGTAAATCACTTTCTGTATTTTTATATTTATTCCCTTCATAATTGTAACTAGCACACGTGCGATGTACGTGAATATGTCTATGATTTTTTAAAAACATATAAATACAAAAAAATTATTGAATTGAAAACCTTGAGAAACACAAAAACTACTCAAAATACGAAATCCAACCCGAGCCCAAAACTAAGAATTAGGAAATCCTGATTCGTATAGGATTTTTGTTTTATTTTTCTTTTTTGAATTGTTTTTCTATCTACAGTCGCAAGTCTACTCAAGTGCTACATACAATGGTCTTCAAAACACCACTGGAAAATGCATGGAAGCTAAATTTCGCTGCTTGTGCCCCTAATGTGCTAACGCTTGGGGAGAAGGATACGTCCTTCGTGAGCATCGTGGCTAAATTAATCATGCTCGTACGTTCCGTTACCAAATCATTTCAACAACATCTAATTTACAATAGTGACTCTTGAGTTGAGTCTACGAGAATCCATTGTACAAGTCGTCAAAAGAAAATTTCTTCAAATTAAAGATCTATTCCAACTTAGAAAGCGAATCAAAAGCATGAATACAACGTCTGGATAAGAATGCACTAAATATGTAACAAATCTTACCGCTATTTGGCTATGTATGGATTTGGGGTAACGATGATGATCAAAGATTGGTGAGCGAGTATGAGTTATAGTGAAGAGCATTGGGCATATCAATATTTAATACATAAGTTAATGGAGTTTATGACCACAAAATCAAAAAGTGGTGCATCGCGGAGGGTCATAGAAATATTGCACGACAAGAGTGGTAAATCACTTTCTGTATTTTTATATTTATTCCCTTCATAATTGTAACTAGCACACGTGCGATGTACGTGAATATGTCTATTATTTTTTAAAAACATATAAATACAAAAAAATTATTGAATTGAAAACCTTGAGAAACACAAAAACTACTCAAAATACGAAATCCAACCCGAGCCCAAAACTAAGAATTAGGAAATCCTGATTCGTATAGGATTTTCTTTTTATTTTTCTTTTTTGATTTGTTTTTCTCTTTACAGTCGCAAGTCTACTCAAGTGCTACATACAATGGTCTTCAAAACACCACTGGAAGATGCATGGAAGCTAAATTTCGCTGCTTGTGCCCCTAATGGGCCATCGCTTGGGGAGCAGGATACGTCCTTCGTGAGCATCATGGCTAATTTAATGGTGCTCGTACGTTCCGTTATCAAATCATTTCAGCGACATCGAATTTATACTAGTGACTCTTGAGTTGGGTCCACGAGAATCCATAGTACAAGTCGTCAAAATAAAATTTCTTCAAATCAAGGAGCTATTCCAACTTAAAAAACAAATCAAAATCATGAATACAAAGTCTAGATAAGAATGAACTAAATATGTAACAAATCTTACCTCTATTTGGCTATGTACGGATTTGGGGTAACGATGGTGATCAAAGATTGGTGAGCGAGTATGAGTTATAGTGAAGAGCATTGGGCATATCAATATTTAATACATAAGTTAATGGAGTTTATGACCACAAAATCAAAAAGTGGTGCATCGCGGAGGGTCATAGAAATATTGCACGACAAGAGTGGTAAATCACTTTCTGTATTTTTATATTTATTCCCTTCATAATTGTAACTAGCACACGTGCGATGTACGTGAATATGTCTATTATTTTTTAAAAACATATAAATACAAAAAAATTATTGAATTGAAAACCTTGAGAAACACAAAAACTACTCAAAATACGAAATCCAACCCGAGCCCAAAACTAAGAATTAGGAAATCCTGATTCGTATAGGATTTTCTTTTCATTTTTCTTTTTTGATTTGTTTTTCTCTTTACAGTCGCAAGTCTACTCAAGTGCTACATACAATGGTCTTCAAAACACCACTGGAAGATGCATGGAAGCTAAATTTCGCTGCTTGTGCCCCTAATGGGCCATCGCTTGGGGAGCAGGATACGTCCTTCGTGAGCATCATGGCTAATTTAATGGTGCTCGTACGTTCCGTTATCAAATCATTTCAGCGACATCGAATTTATACTAGTGACTCTTGAGTTGGGTCCACATGAATCCATAGTACAAGTCGTCAAAATAAAATTTCTTCAAATCAAGGAGCTATTCCAACTTAAAAAACAAATCAAAATCATGAATACAAAGTCTAGATAAGAATGAACTAAATATGTAACAAATCTTACCTCTATTTGGCTATGTACGGATTTGGGGTAACGATGGTGATCAAAGATTGGTGAGCGAGTATGAGTTATAGTGAAGAGCATTGGGCATATCAATATTTAATACATAAGTTAATGGAGTTTATGACCACCAAAAATCAAAAAGTGGTGCATCGCGGAGGGTCATAGAAATATTGCACGACAAGAGTGGTAAATCACTTTCTATATTTTTATATTTATTCCCTTCATAATTGTAACTAGCTCACGTACGATGTACGTGAATATGTCTATGATTTTTTAAAAACATTTAAATACAAAAAATTATTGAATTGAAAACCTTGAGAAACACAAAAACTACTGAAAATATGAAATCCAACCCGAGCCCAAAACTAAGAATTAGGAAATCCTGATTCGTATAGGATTTTTTTTTTATTTTTCTTTTTTGAATTATTTTTCTATCTACAGTCGCAAGTCTACTCAAGTGCTACATACAATGGTCTTCAAAACACCACTGGAAAATGCATGGAAGCTAAATTTCGCTGCTTGTGCCCCTAATGTGCTAACGCTTGGGGAGAAGGATACGTCCTTCGTGAGCATCGTGGCTAAATTAATCATGCTCGTACGTTCCGTTACCAAATCATTTCAACGACATCTAAATTACAATAGTGACTCTTGAGTTGAGTCTACGAGAATCCATTGTACAAGTCGTCAAAAGAAAATTTCTTCAAATTAAAGATCTATTCCAACTTAGAAAGCGAATCAAAAGCATGAATACAACGTCTGGATAAGAATGCACTAAATATGTAACAAATCTTACCGCTATTTGGCTATGTACGGATTTGGGGTAACGATGATGATCAAAGATTGGTGAGCGAGTATGAGTTATAGTGAAGAGCATTGGGCATATCAATATTTAATACATAAGTTAATGGAGTTTATGACCACAAAATCAAAAAGTGGTGCATCGCGGAGGGTCATAGAAATATTGCACGACAAGAGTGGTAAATCACTTTCTGTATTTTTATATTTATTCCCTTCATAATTGTAACTAGCACACGTGCGATGTACGTGAATATGTCTATGATTTTTTAAAAACATATAAATACAAAAAAATTATTGAATTGAAAACCTTGAGAAACACAAAAACTACTCAAAATACGAAATCCAACCCGAGCCCAAAACTTAGAATTAGGAAATCCTGATTCGTATAGGATTTTTGTTTTATTTTTCTTTTTTGAATTGTTTTTCTATCTACAGTCGCAAGTCTACTCAAGTGCTACATACAATGGTCTTCAAAACACCACTGGAAAATGCATGGAAGCTAAATTTCGCTGCTTGTGCCCCTAATGTGCTAACGCTTGGGGAGAAGGATACGTCCTTCGTGAGCATCGTGGCTAATTTAATCCTGCTCGTACGTTCCGTTACCAAATCATTTCAACGACATCTAATTTACAATAGTGACTCTTGAGTTGAGTCTACGAGAATCCATTGTACAAGTCGTCAAAAGAAAATTTCTTCAAATTAAAGAACTATTCCAACTTAGAAAGCGAATCAAAAGCAGGAATACAACGTCTGGATAAGAATGCACTAAATATGTAACAAATCTTACCGCTATTTGGCTATGTACGGATTTGGGGTAACGATGATGATCAAAGATTGGTGAGCGAGTATGAGTTATAGTGAAGAGCATTGGGCATATCAATATTTAATACATAAGTTAATGGAGTTTATGACCACAAAATTAAAAAGTGGTGCATCGCGGAGGGTCATAGAAATATTGCACGACAAGAGTGGTAAATCACTTTCTGTATTTTTATATTTATTCCCTTCATAATTGTAACTAGCACACGTGCGATGTACGTGAATATGTCTATGATTTTTTAAAAACATATAAATACAAAAAAATTATTGAATTGAAAACCTTGAGAAACACAAAAACTACTCAAAATACGAAATCCAACCCGAGCCCAAAACTAAGAATTAGGAAATCCTGATTCGTATAGGATTTTTTTTTTATTTTTTTTTTTGAATTGTTTTTCTATCTACAGTCGCAAGTCTACTCAAGTGCTACATATAATGGTCTTCAAAACACCACTGGAAAATGCATGGAAGCTAAATTTCGCTGCTTGTGCCCCTAATGTGCTAACGCTTGGGGAGAGGGATACGTCCTTCGTGAGCATCGTGGCTAATTTAATCATGCTCGTACGTTCCGTTACCAAATCATTTCAACGACATCTAATTTACAATAGTGACTCTTGAGTTGAGTCTACGAGAATCCATTGTACAAGTCGTCAAAAGAAAATTTCTTCAAATTAAAGATCTATTCCAACTTAGAAAGCGAATCAAAAGCAAGAATACAACGTCTGGATAAGAATGCACTAAATATGTAACAAATCTTACCGCTATTTGGCTATGTACGGATTTGGGGTAACGATGATGATCAAAGATTGGTGAGCGAGTATGAGTTATAGTGAAGAGCATTGGGCATATCAATATTTAATACATAAGTTAATGGAGTTTATGACCACAAAATCAAAAAGTGGTGCATCGCGGAGGGTCATAGAAATATTGCACGACAAGAGTGGTAAATCACTTTCTGTATTTTTATATTTATTCCCTTCATAATTGTAACTAGCACACGTGCGATGTACGTGAATATGTCTATGATTTTTTAAAAACATATAAATACAAAAAAATTATTGAATTGAAAACCTTGAGAAACACAAAAACTACTCAAAATACGAAATCCAACCCGAGCCCAAAACTAAGAATTAGGAAATCCTGATTCGTATAGGATTTTCTTTTTATTTTTCTTTTTTGATTTGTTTTTTTCTTTACAGTCGCAAGTCTACTCAAGTGCTACATACAATGGTCTTCAAAACACCACTGGAAGATGCATGGAAGCTAAATTTCGCTGCTTGTGCCCCTAGTGGGCCATCGCTTGGGGAGCAGGATACGTCCTTCGTGAGCATCATGGCTAATTTAATGGTGCTCGTACGTTCCGTTATCAAATCATTTCAGTGACATCGAATTTATACTAGTGACTCTTGAGTTGGGTCCACGAGAATCCATAGTACAAGTCGTCAAAATAAAATTTCTTCAAATCAAGGAGCTATTCCAACTTAAAAAACAAATCAAAATCATGAATACAAAGTCTAGATAAGAATGAACTAAATATGTAACAAATCTTACCTCTATTTGGCTATGTACGGATTTGGGGTAACGATGGTGATCAAAGATTGGTGAGCGAGTATGTGTTATAGTGAAGAGCATTGGGCATATCAATATTTAATACATAAGTTAATGGAGTTTATGACCACCAAAAATCAAAAAGTGGTGCATCGCGGAGGGTCATAGAAATATTGCACGACAAGAGTGGTAAATCACTTTCTATATTTTTATATTTATTCCCTTCATAATTGTAACTAGCTCACGTACGATGTACGTGAGTATGTCTATGATTTTTTAAAAACATTTAAATACAAAATATTATTGAATTGAAAACCTTGAGAAACACAAAAACTACTGAAAATATGAAATCCAACCCGAGCCCAAAACTAAGAATTAGGAAATCCTGATTCGTATAGGATTTTTTTTTTTTTTTTTTTCTTTTTTGAATTGTTTTTCTATCTACAGTCGCAAGTCTACTCAAGTGCTACATACAATGGTCTTCAAAACACCACTGGAAAATGCATGGAAGCTAAATTTCGCTGCTTGTTCCCCTAATGTGCTAACGCTTGGGGAGATGGATACGTCCTTCGTGAGCATCGTGGCTAATTTAATCATGCTCGTACGTTCCGTTACCAAATCATTTCAACGACATCTAATTTACAATAGTGACTCTTGAGTTGAGTCTACGAGAATCCATTGTACAAGTCGTCAAAAGAAAATTTCTTCAAATTAAAGATCTATTCCAACTTAGAAAGCGAATCAAAAGCATGAATACAACGTCTCGATAAGAATCCACTAAATATGTAACAAACCTTACCGCTATTTGGCTATGTACGGATTTGGGGTAACGATGATGATCAAAGATTGGTGAGCGAGTATGAGTTATAGTGAAGAGCATTGGGCATATCAATATTTAATACATAAGTTAATGGAGTTTATGACCACAAAATCAAAAAGTGGTGCATCGCGGAGGGTCATAGAAATATTGAACGACAAGAGTGGTAAATCACTTTCTGTATTTTTATATTTATTCCCTTCATAATTGTAACTAGCACACGTGCGATGTACGTGAATATGTCTATGATTTTTTAAAAACATTTAAATACAAAAAAATTATTGAATTGAAAACCTTGAGAAACACAAAAACTACTCAAAATACGAAATCCAACCCGAGCCCAAAACTAAGAATTAGGAAATCCTGATTCGTATAGGATTTTCTTTTTATTTTTCTTTTTTGATTTGTTTTTCTCTTTACAGTCACAAGTCCACTCAAGTGCTACATACAATGGTCTTCAAAACACCACTGGAAGATGCATGGAAGCTAAATTTCGCTGCTTGTGCCCCTAATGTGCCATTGCTTGGGGAGCAGGATACGTCCTTCGTGAGCATCATGGCTAATTTAATGGTGCTCGTACGTTCCAATACCAAATCATTTCAGCGACATCTAATTTATACTAGTGACTCTTGAGTTGGGTCCACGAGAATCCATAGTACAAGTCGTCAAAATAAAATTTCTTCAAATCAAGGAGCTATTCCAACTTAAAAAACAAATCAAAATCATGAATACAAAGTCTAGATAAGAATGAACTAAATATGTTAAAAATCTTACCGCTATTTGGCTATGTACGGATTTGGGGTAACGATGATGATCAAAGATTGGTGAGCGAGTATGAGTTATAGTGAAGAGCATTGGGCATATCAATATTTAATACATAAGTGAATGGAGTTTATGACCACCAAAAATCAAAAAGGGGTGCATCGCGGAGGGTCAAAGAAATATTGCACGACAAGAGTAGTAAATCACTTTCTGTATTTTTATGTTTATTCCCTTCGTAATTGTAACTAGTACACGTGCGATGTACGTGAATATTACAAAGATTTTTTAAAAACATTTAAATACAAAACATTATTGAATTGAAAACTTTGAGAAACACAAAAACTACTCAAAATACGAAATCCAACACGAGCCCAAAACTAAGAATTAGGAAATCCTGATCCGTATAGGATTTTTAGTTTTTATTTTTCTTTTTTGAATTTTTTTTCTCTTTACAGTCACTAGTCTACTCAAGGGCTACATACAAAGGTCTTCAAAACACCACTGGAAGATGCATGGAAGCTAAATTTCGCTGCTTTTGCCCCTAATGTGCTAACGCTTGGGGAGCAGGATACGTCCTTCGTGAGCATCATGGCTAATTTAATGATGCTCGTACGTTCCGTTATCAAATCATTTCAGCGACATCGAATTTATACTAGTGACTCTTGAGTTGGGTCCACGAGAATCCATAGTACAAGTCGTCAAAAGAAAATTTCTTCAAATTCAAGGAGCTATTCCAACTTAAAAAACAAATCAAAATCATGAATACAAAGTCTAGATAAGAATGAACTAAATATGTAACAAATCTTACCTCTATTTGGCTATGTACGGATTTGGGGTAACGATGGTGATCAAAGATTGGTGAGCGAGTATGAGTTATAGTGAAGAGCATTGGGCATATCAATATTTAATACATAAGTTAATGGAGTTTATGACCACCAAAAATCAAAAAGTGGTGCATCGCGGAGGGTCAAAGAAATATTGCACGACAAGAGTGGTAAATCACTTTCTATATTTTTATATTTATTCCCTTCATAATTGTAACTAGCTCACGTACGATGTACGTGAATATGTCTATGATTTTTTAAAAACATTTAAATACAAAAAATTATTGAATTGAAAACCTTGAGAAACACAAAAACTACTGAAAATATGAAATCCAACCCGAGCCCAAAACTAAGAATTAGGAAATCCTGATACGTATAGGATTTTTTTTTTTATTTTTCTTTTTTGAATTGTTTTTCTATCTACAGTCGCAAGTCTACTCAAGTGCTACATACAATGGTCTTCAAAACACCACTGGAAAATGCATGGAAGCTAAATTTCGCTGCTTGTGCCCCTAATGTGCTAACGCTTGGGGAGAAGGATACGTCCTTCGTGACCATCGTGGCTAATTTAATCATGCTCGTACGTTCCGTTACCAAATCATTTCAACGACATCTAATTTACAATAGTGACTCTTGAGTTGGGTCTACGAGAATCCATTGTACAAGTCGTCAAAAGGAAATTTCTTCAAATTAAAGATCTATTCCAACTTAGAAAGCGAATCAAAAGCATGAATACAACGTCTCGATAAGAATGCACTAAATATGTAACAAATCTTACCGCTATTTGGCTATGTACGGATTTGGGGTAACGACGATGATCAAAGATTGGTGAGCGAGTATGAGTTATAGTGAAGAGCATTGGGCATATCAATATTTAATACATAAGTTAATGGAGTTTATGACCACAAAATCAAAAAGTGGTGCATCGCGGAGGGCCATAGAAATATTGCACGACAAGAGTGGTAAATCACTTTCTGTATTTTTATATTTATTTCCTTCATAATTGTAACTAGCACACGTGCGATGTACTTGAATATGTCTATGATTTTTTAAAAACATTTAAATACAAAAAAATTATTGAATTGAAAACCTTGAGAAACACAAAAACTACTCAAAATACGAAATCCAACCCGAGCCCAAAACTAAGAATTAGGAAATCCTGATTCGTATAGGATTTTCATTTTATTTTTCTTTTTTGATTTGTTTTTCTCTTTACAGTCGCAAGTCTACTCAAGTGCTACATACAATGGTCTTCAAAACACCACTGGAAGATGCATGGAAGCTAAATTTCGCTGCTTTTGCCCCTAATGTGCTAACGCTTGGGGAGCAGGATACGTCCTTCATGAGTATCATGGCTAATTTAATGATGCTCGTACGTTTCGTTATCAAATCATTTCAGCTACATCGAATTTATACTAGTGACTCTTGAGTTGGGTCCACGAGAATCCCTAGTACAAGTCGTCAAAAGAAAATTTCTTCAAATTCAAGGAGCTATTCCAACTTAAAAAACAAATCAAAATCATGAATACAAAGTCTAGATAAGAATGAACTAAATATGTAACAAATCTTACCTCTATTTGGCTATGTACGGATTTGGGGTAACGATGGTGATCAAAGATTGGTGAGCGAGTATGAGTTATAGTGAAGAGCATTGGGCATATCAATATTTAATACATAAGTTAATGGAGTTTATGACCACCAAAAATCAAAAAGTGGTGCATCGCGGAGGGTCATAGAAATATTGCACGACAAGAGTGGTAAATCACTTTCTATATTTTTATATTTATTCCCTTCATAATTGTAACTAGCTCACGTACGATGTACGTGAATATGTCTATGATTTTTTAAAAACATTTAAATACAAAAAATTATTGAATTGAAAACCTTGAGAAACACATAAACTACTGAAAATATGAAATCCAACCCGAGCCCAAAACTAAGAATTAGGAAATCCTGATTCGTATAGGATTTTTTTTTTATTTTTCTTTTTTGAATTGTTTTTCTATCTACAGTCGCAAGTCTACTCAAGTGCTACATACAATGGTCTTCAAAACACCACTGGAAAATGCATGGAAGCTAAATTTCGCTGCTTGTGCCCCTAATGTTCTAACGCTTGGGGAGAAGGATACGTCCTTCGTGAGCATCGTGGCTAATTTAATCATGCTCGTACGTTCCGTTACCAAATCATTTCAGCGACGCCTAATTTATAATAGTGACTCTTGAGTTGGGTCCACGAGAATCCATAGTACAAGTCGTCAAAAGAAAATTTCTTTAAATCAAGGAGCTATTCCAAATTAAAAAACAAATCGAAAGCATGAATTCAAAGTCTAGATAAGAATGAACTAAATATGTAACAAATCTTACCGCTATTTGGCTATGTACGGATTTGGGGTAACGATGGTGATCAAAGATTGGTGAGCGAGTATGAGTTATAGTGAAGAGCATTGGGCATATCAATATTTAATACATAGGTTAATGGAGTTTATGACCACCAAAAATCAAAAAGTGGTGCATCGCGGAGGGTCAAAGAAATATTGCACGACAAGAGTGGTAAATCACTTTCTATATTTTTATATTTATTCCCTTCATAATTGTAACTAGCTCACGTACGATGTACGTGAATATGTCTATGATTTTTTAAAAACATTTAAATACAAAAAATTATTGAATTGAAAACCTTGAGAAACACAAAAACTACTGAAAATATGAAATCCAACCCGAGCTCAAAACTAAGAATTAGGAAATCCTGATACGTATAGGATTTTTTTTTTTATTTTTCTTTTTTGAATTGTTTTTCTATCTACAGTCGCAAGTCTACTCAAGTGCTACATACAATGGTCTTCAAAACACCACTGGAAAATGCATGGAAGCTAAATTTCGCTGCTTGTGCCCCTAATGTGCTAACGCTTGGGGAGAAGGATACGTCCTTCGTGACCATCGTGGCTAATTTAATCATGCTCGTACGTTCCGTTACCAAATCATTTCAACGACATCTAATTTACAATAGTGACTCTTGAGTTGGGTCTACGAGAATCCATTGTACAAGTCGTCAAAAGGAAATTTCTTCAAATTAAAGATCTATTCCAACTTAGAAAGAGAATCAAAAGCATGAATACAACGTCTCGATAAGAATGCACTAAATATGTAACAAATCTTACCGCTATTTGGCTATGTACGGATTTGGGGTAACGATGATGATCAAAGATTGGTGAGCGAGTATGAGTTATAGTGAAGAGCATTGGGCATATCAATATTTAATACATAAGTTAATGGAGTTTATGACCACAAAATCAAAAAGTGGTGCATCGCGGAGGGCCATAGAAATATTGCACGACAAGAGTGGTAAATCACTTTCTGTATTTTTATATTTATTTCCTTCATAATTGTAACTAGCACACGTGCGATGTACTTGAATATGTCTATGATTTTTTAAAATCATTTAAATACAAAAAAATTATTGAATTGAAAACCTTGAGAAACACAAAAACTACTCAAAATACGAAATCCAACCCGAGCCCAAAACTAAGAATTAGGAAATCCTGATTCGTATAGGATTTTCTTTTTATTTTTCTTTTTTGATTTGTTTTTCTCTTTACAGTCGCAAGTCTACTCAAGTGCTACATACAATGGTCTTCAAAACACCACTGGAAGATGCATGGAAGCTAAATTTCGCTGCTTTTGCCCCTAATGTGCTAACGCTTGGGGAGCAGGATACGTCCTTCATGAGCATCATGGCTAATTTAATGATGCTCGTACGTTTCGTTATCAAATCATTTCAGCGACATCGAATTTATACTAGTGACTCTTGAGTTGGGTCCACGAGAATCCCTAGTACAAGTCGTCAAAAGAAAATTTCTTCAAATTCAAGGAGCTATTCCAACTTAAAAAACAAATCAAAATCATGAATACAAAGTCTAGATAAGAATGAACTAAATATGTAACAAATCTTACCTCTATTTGGCTATGTACGGATTTGGGGTAACGATGGTGATCAAAGATTGGTGAGCGAGTATGAGTTATAGTGAAGAGCATTGGGCATATCAATATTTAATACATAAGTTAATGGAGTTTATGACCACCAAAAATCAAAAAGTGGTGCATCGCGGAGGGTCATAGAAATATTGCACGACAAGAGTGGTAAATCACTTTCTATATTTTTATATTTATTCCCTTCATAATTGTAACTAGCTCACGTACGATGTACGTGAATATGTCTATGATTTTTTAAAAACATTTAAATACAAAAAATTATTGAATTGAAAACCTTGAGAAACTCATAAACTACTGAAAATATGAAATCCAACCCGAGCCCAAAACTAAGAATTAGGAAATCCTGATTCGTATAGGATTTTTTTTTTATTTTTCTTTTTTGAATTGTTTTTCTATCTACAGTCGCAAGTCTACTCAAGTGCTACATACAATGGTCTTCAAAACACCACTGGAAAATGCATGGAAGCTAAATTTCGCTGCTTGTGCCCCTAATGTTCTAACGCTTGGGGAGAAGGATACGTCCTTCGTGAGCATCGTGGCTAATTTAATCATGCTCGTACGTTCCGTTACCAAATCATTTCAGCGACGCCTAATTTATAATAGTGACTCTTGAGTTGGGTCCACGAGAATCCATAGTACAAGTCGTCAAAAGAAAATTTCTTTAAATCAAGGAGCTATTCCAAATTAAAAAACAAATCGAAAGCATGAATTCAAAGTCTAGATAAGAATGAACTAAATATGTAACAAATCTTACCGCTATTTGGCTATGTACGGATTTGGGGTAACGATGGTGATCAAAGATTGGTGAGCGAGTATGAGTTATAGTGAAGAGCATTGGGCATATCAATATTTAATACATAAGTTAATGGAGTTTATGACCACCAAAAATCAAAAAGTGGTGCATCGCGGAGGGTCAAAGAAATATTGCACGACAAGAGTGGTAAATCACTTTCTATATTTTTATATTTATTCCCTTCATAATTGTAACTAGCTCACGTACGATGTACGTGAATATGTCTATGATTTTTTAAAAACATTTAAATACAAAAAATTATTGAATTGAAAACCTTGAGAAACACAAAAACTACTGAAAATATGAAATCCAACCCGAGCTCAAAACTAAGAATTAGGAAATCCTGATACGTATAGGATTTTTTTTTTTATTTTTCTTTTTTGAATTGTTTTTCTATCTACAGTCGCAAGTCTACTCAAGTGCTACATACAATGGTCTTCAAAACACCACTGGAAAATGCATGGAAGCTAAATTTCGCTGCTTGTGCCCCTAATGTGCTAACGCTTGGGGAGAAGGATACGTCCTTTGTGAGCATCGTGGCTAATTTAATCATGCTCGTACGTTCCGTTACCAAATCATTTCAACGACATCTAATTTACAATAGTGACTCTTGAGTTGGGTCTACGAGAATCCATTGTACAAGTCGTCAAAAGGAAATTTCTTCAAATTAAAGATCTATTCCAACTTAGAAAGCGAATCAAAAGCATGAATACAACGTCTCGATAAGAATGCACTAAATATGTAACAAATCTTACCGCTATTTGGCTATGTAAGGATTTGGGGTAACGATGATGATCAAAGATTGGTGAGCGAGTATGAGTTATAGTGAAGAGCATTGGGCATATCAATATTTAATACATAAGTTAATGGAGTTTATGACCACAAAATCAAAAAGTGGTGCATCGCGGCGGGCCATAGAAATATTGCACGACAAGAGTGGTAAATCACTTTCTGTATTTTTATATTTATTCCCTTCATAATTGTAACTAGCACACGTGCGATGTACTTGAATATGTCTATGATTTTTTAAAAACATTTAAATACAAAAAAATTATTGAATGGAAAACCTTGAGAAACACAACAACTACTCAAAATACGAAATCCAACCCGAGCCCAAAACTAAGAATTAGGAAATCCTGATTCGTATAGGATTTTCTTTTTATTTTTCTTTTTTGATTTGTTTTTCTCTTTACAGTCGCAAGTCTACTCAAGTGCTACATACAATGGTCTTCAAAACACCACTGGAAGATGCATGGAAGCTAAATTTCGCTGCTTTTGCCCCTAATGTGCTAACGCTTGGGGAGCAGGATACGTCCTTCATGAGCATCATGGCTAATTTAATGATGCTCGTACGTTCCGTTATCAAATCATTTCAGCGACATCGAATTTATACTAGTGACTCTTGAGTTGGGTCCACGAGAATCCCTAGTACAAGTCGTCAAAAGAAAATTTCTTCAAATTCAAGGAGCTATTCCAACTTAAAAAACAAATCAAAATCATGAATACAAAGTCTAGATAAGAATGAACTAAATATGTAACAAATCTTACCTCTATTTGGCTATGTACGGATTTGGGTTAACGATGGTGATCAAAGATTGGTGAGCGAGTATGAGTTATAGTGAAGAGCATTGGGCATATCAATATTTAATACATAAGTTAATGGAGTTTATGACCACCAAAAATCAAAAAGTGGTGCATCGCGGAGGGTCATAGAAATATTGCACGACAAGAGTGGTAAATCACTTTCTATATTTTTATATTTATTCCCTTCATAATTGTAACTAGCTCACGTACGATGTACGTGAATATGTCTATGATTTTTTAAAAACATTTAAATACAAAAAATTATTGAATTGAAAACCTTGAGAAACTCATAAACTACTGAAAATATGAAATCCAACCCGAGCCCAAAACTAAGAATTAGGAAATCCTGATTCGTATAGGATTTTTTTTTTATTTTTCTTTTTTGAATTGTTTTTCTATCTACAGTCGCAAGTCTACTCAAGTGCTACATACAATGGTCTTCAAAACACCACTGGAAAATGCATGGAAGCTAAATTTCGCTGCTTGTGCCCCTAATGTTCTAACGCTTGGGGAGAAGGATACGTCCTTCGTGAGCATCGTGGCTAATTTAATCATGCTCGTACGTTCCGTTACCAAATCATTTCAGCGACGCCTAATTTATAATAGTGACTCTTGAGTTGGGTCCACGAGAATCCATAGTACAAGTCGTCAAAAGAAAATTTCTTTAAATCAAGGAGCTATTCCAAATTAAAAAACAAATCGAAAGCATGAATTCAAAGTCTAGATAAGAATGAACTAAATATGTAACAAATCTTACCGCTATTTGGCTATGTACGGATTTGGGGTAACGATGGTGATCAAAGATTGGTGAGCGAGTATGAGTTATAGTGAAGAGCATTGGGCATATCAATATTTAATACATAAGTTAATGGAGTTTATGACCACCAAAAATCAAAAAGTGGTGCATCGCGGAGGGTCAAAGAAATATTGCACGACAAGAGTGGTAAATCACTTTCTATATTTTTATATTTATTCCCTTCATAATTGTAACTAGCTCACGTACGATGTACGTGAATATGTCTATGATTTTTTAAAAACATTTAAATACAAAAAATTATTGAATTGAAAACCTTGAGAAACACAAAAACTACTGAAAATATGAAATCCAACCCGAGCTCAAAACTAAGAATTAGGAAATCCTGATACGTATAGGATTTTTTTTTTTATTTTTCTTTTTTGAATTGTTTTTCTATCTACAGTCGCAAGTCTACTCAAGTGCTACATACAATGGTCTTCAAAACACCACTGGAAAATGCATGGAAGCTAAATTTCGCTGCTTGTGCCCCTAATGTGCTAACGCTTGGGGAGAAGGATACGTCCTTTGTGAGCATCGTGGCTAATTTAATCATGCTCGTACGTTCCGTTACCAAATCATTTCAACGACATCTAATTTACAATAGTGACTCTTGAGTTGGGTCTACGAGAATCCATTGTACAAGTCGTCAAAAGGAAATTTCTTCAAATTAAAGATCTATTCCAACTTAGAAAGCGAATCAAAAGCATGAATACAACGTCTCGATAAGAATGCACTAAATATGTAACAAATCTTACCGCTATTTGGCTATGTAAGGATTTGGGGTAACGATGATGATCAAAGATTGGTGAGCGAGTATGAGTTATAGTGAAGAGCATTGGGCATATCAATATTTAATACATAAGTTAATGGAGTTTATGACCACAAAATCAAAAAGTGGTGCATCGCGGCGGGCCATAGAAATATTGCACGACAAGAGTGGTAAATCACTTTCTGTATTTTTATATTTATTCCCTTCATAATTGTAACTAGCACACGTGCGATGTACTTGAATATGTCTATGATTTTTTAAAAACATTTAAATACAAAAAAATTATTGAATGGAAAACCTTGAGAAACACAACAACTACTCAAAATACGAAATCCAACCCGAGCCCAAAACTAAGAATTAGGAAATCCTGATTCGTATAGGATTTTCTTTTTATTTTTCTTTTTTGATTTGTTTTTCTCTTTACAGTCGCAAGTCTACTCAAGTGCTACATACAATGGTCTTCAAAACACCACTGGAAGATGCATGGAAGCTAAATTTCGCTGCTTTTGCCCCTAATGTGCTAACGCTTGGGGAGCAGGATACGTCCTTCATGAGCATCATGGCTAATTTAATGATGCTCGTACGTTCCGTTATCAAATCATTTCAGCGACATCGAATTTATACTAGTGACTCTTGAGTTGGGTCCACGAGAATCCCTAGTACAAGTCGTCAAAAGAAAATTTCTTCAAATTCAAGGAGCTATTCCAACTTAAAAAACAAATCAAAATCATGAATACAAAGTCTAGATAAGAATGAACTAAATATGTAACAAATCTTACCTCTATTTGGCTATGTACGGATTTGGGTTAACGATGGTGATCAAAGATTGGTGAGCGAGTATGAGTTATAGTGAAGAGCATTGGGCATATCAATATTTAATACATAAGTTAATGGAGTTTATGACCACCAAAAATCAAAAAGTGGTGCATCGCGGAGGGTCATAGAAATATTGCACGACAAGAGTGGTAAATCACTTTCTATATTTTTATATTTATTCCCTTCATAATTGTAACTAGCTCACGTACGATGTACGTGAATATGTCTATGATTTTTTAAAAACATTTAAATACAAAAAATTATTGAATTGAAAACCTTGAGAAACACATAAACTACTGAAAATATGAAATCCAACCCGAGCCCAAAACTAAGAATTAGGAAATCCTGATTCGTATAGGATTTTTTTTTTATTTTTCTTTTTTGAATTGTTCTTCTCTTTACAGTCGCAAGTCTACTCAAGTGCTACATACAATGGTCTTCAAAACACCACTGGAAAATGCATGGAAGCTAAATTTCGCTGCTTGTGCCCCTAATGTGCTAACGCTTGGGGAGAAGGATACGTCCTTCGTGAGCATCGTGGCTAATTTAATCATGCTCGTACGTTCCGTTACCAAATCATTTCTACGACATCTAATTTACAATAGTGACTCTTGAGTTGGGTCTACGAGAATCCATTGTACAAGTCGTCAAAAGGAAATTTCTTCAAATTAAAGATCTATTCCAACTTAAAAACAAATCGAAAGCATGAATTCAAAGTCTAGATAAGAATGAACTAAATATGTAACAAATCTTACCGCTATTTGGCTATGTACGGATTTGGGGTAACGATGATGATCAAAGATTGGTGAGCGAGTATGAGTTATAGTGAAGAGCATTGGGAATATCAATATTTAATACATAAGTTAATGGAGTTTATGACCACAAAATCAAAAAGTGGTGCATCGCGGAGGGCCATAGAAATATTGCACGACAAGAGTGGTAAATCACTTTCTGTATTTTTATATTTATTCCCTTCATAATTGTAACTAGCACACGTGCGATGTACTTGAATATGTTTATGATTTTTTAAAAACATTTAAATACAGAAAAATTATTGAATTGAAAACCTTGAGAAACACAAAAACTACTCAAAATATGAAATCCAACCCGAGCCCAAAACTAAGAATTAGGAAATCCTGATTCGTATAGGATTTTTTTTTTTTTTTTGATTTGTTTATCTCTTTACAGTCGCAAGTCTACTCAAGTGCTACATACAATGGTCTTCAAAACACCACTGGAAGATGCGTGGAACCTAAATTTCGCTTCTTGTGCCCCTAATGTGCTAACGCTTGGGGAGCAGGATACGTCCTTCGTGAGCATCATGGCTAATTTAATGACGCTCGTACGTTCCGTTACCAAATCATTTCAGCGACATCTAATTTATACTAGTGACTCTTGAGTTGGGTCCACGAGAATCCATAGTACAAGTCGTCAAAAGAAAATTTCTTCATATCAAGGAGCTATTCCAACTTAAAAAACAAATAAAAATCATGAATACAAAGTCTAGATAAGAATGCACTAAATATGTAACAAGTCTTACCGCTATTTGGCTACGTACGGATTTGGGGTAACGATGATGATCAAAGATTGGTGAGCGAGTATCAGTCATAGTGAAGAGCATTGGGCATATCAATATTGAATACATAAGTGAATGGAGTTTATGACCACCAAAAATCAAAAAGTGGTGCATCGCGGAGGGTCAAAGAAATATTGCACGACAATAGTAAATCACTTTCTGTATTTTTATATTTATTCCCTTCATAATTGTAACTAGTACACGTGCGATGTAAGTGAATATTACTAAGATTTTTTAAAAACATTTAAATACAAAACATTATTGAATTGAAAACTTTGAGAAACACAAAAACTACTCAAAATATGAAATCCAACACGAGCCCAAAACTAAGAATTAGGAAATCCAGATCCGTATAGGATTTTTAGTTTTTATTTTTCTTTTTTGAATTTTTTTTCTCTTTACAGTCACTAGTCTACTCAAGGGCTACATACAAAGGTCTTGAAAACACCACTGGAAGATGCATGGAAGCTAAATTTCGCTGCTTTTGCCCCTAATGTGCTAACGCTTAGGGAGCAGGATACGTCCTTCGTGAGCATCATGGCTAATTTAATGATGCTCGTACGTTCCGTTATCAAATCATTTCAGCGACATCGAATTTATACTAGTGACTCTTGAGTTGGGTCCACGAGAATCCATAGTACAAGTCGTCAAAAGAAAATTTCTTCAAATTCAAGGAGCTATTCCAACTTAAAAAACAAATCAAAATCATGAATACAAAGTCTAGATAAGAATGAACTAAATATGTAACAAATCTTACCTCTATTTGGCTATGTACGGATTTGGGGTAACGATGATGATCAAAGATTGGTGAGGGAGTATGAGTTATCGTGAAGAGCATTGGGCATATCAATATTTAATACATCAGTTAATGGAGTTTATGACCACCAAAAATCAAAAAGTGGTGCATCGCGGAGGGCCATAGAAATATTGCACGAAAAGAGTGGTAAATCACTTTCTGTATTTTTATATTTATTCCCTTCGTAATTGTAACTAGCACACGTGCGATGTACGTGAATATGTCTATGATTTTTTAAAAACATTTAAATACAGAAAAATTATTGAATTGAAAACCTTGAGAAACAGAAAAACTACTCAAAATATGAAATCCAACCCGAGCCCAAAACTAAGAATTAGGAAATCCTGATTCGTATAGGATTTTTTTTTTTTTCTTTTTTGATTTGTTTATCTCTTTACAGTCGCAAGTCTACTCAAGTGTGTAGCGCCCCGAGTTCCGTATACCCGATTCACTACGTCATTTTCTGTCTAAATTTTTCGAATAATATTTTTGCGGAAGAAATAATTGAAATTCATTTTTGGCAACATTAAATAAACTGTAATGGCCGCTAAAATTGAAAACATTTATGAAACCATTTGAAATAGTAAATCGAACCATTAATATTGTAAAGAAATTGCCAATATCATAATTTCTCAAATAAATGAACTTCTCTAAATTATTCGATTGTTTGGAAAATACGGAAATCATTAACGTCAAACTTTCAACCGTTCAACGATTATTGCCACCATCATTCATCGCTCGCCACCGTCTCCGCAATCTGCAAAACTGTTAAAAAGTAGGGTGAGTATTTCATGGGGGAAATACTCAGTAGACTCATCGCAAATTAATTTAATTTATAAGATGATTAAACACATAAATCCCGGCTCTTTATAAAACGGGCATTGATAGAGCTTCTTTATAAAACTGCTCTTGATAAAACTCATATTGTGCATTACAGCACGGGACATATTTTGCAAATCATAGGCTCTTTGAAAACAGCTCTTTGAAAACCATATACTTATAAAAACATTTTAATTATGCCAAGCATAATTTCTTTTGAAAGCATAACATAAGATAGGATTGAAATCCTCATAAACATAAATAGACACAAGAACTTTACCGAACTTAGGTGGCAAGAATTCTTATGCAGTAAAATCATAATAACAGTAAGTTTTCATCATAACATAGGAAAATATCGAAATCCTCATAAACATAAGAATTTTACCGAACATAGGTGGCAAGAATTCTTATGTAGTAAGATCATAATAACAGTAAGTTTTCATCATAACATAGGATAAGATCGAAATCCTCATAAATATAAGAATTTTACCGAACTTAGGTGGTAAGAATTCTTATGTAGTAAGATCATAATAACAGTAAGATCATAATAACAGTAAGTATACCAAAACATAATTCATGAAATTCATAGGGATCATTTCCATCATAACATAAGATAGGATCGAAATCCTCATAAACATACGCGACAGGAATTTTACCGAACTTAGGTGGTAAATCCTCATAAACATATGGAAAGACAGGAATTTTACCGAACTTAGGTGGTAAATCCTCATAAACTTATGGAGACACAGAATTCTACCGAACTTAGGTGGTAAGAATTCTTATGCGTAGCAATGATCCAAAACATATAAAACATTATCGTAAAAACATAGGGTATACTTACTTTTCGTAAAAACATAAAGTATATTTTCTTTTCATAAAAACATACTTACTTTTCATAACAACATAAGGTATATTTACCTTTCATAAAAACATACTTGCTTTTCTTAAAAATTGACTTTCACAAGTCACATGACATTCATATGAAATCATAATTTAAATCAATTAATAAGTGCGAGTCTACCTCAAATCCGACGAGTGCAAAGTTGAGCGGGAATGACTTCAATTTCTTTAAATTCTCCGTACGCTTCGTCTTAGCCAATAAGTCACTTTAGTCTATCGAATATATAGTTCAAAATGATAAATTATAATTTGAGGACTAAAATTGATGTTTTGAAAGTTGGGGGACTAAAATGAATACTTTTGAAAGTTCAGGGACTAAAATAGATATTTTGAAAGTTGATGGATTAAAATGAATACTTTGAAACTTGAGCTTAAAATCAAATCAGCAGGTACTGAAATAAAAGAGTTTAAAGTTAAAGGGCTGATTAAAATCATTTAAAACTTAAGGGCTGAAATTGATGATTTTAAAACTATAAGGACTGATTTGAAATCTTTTAAAACTATAGGGACTAAACTGCAAATTCTGGAATTTAAAACATATATTCAGATTTTACTTTACATCTCTCTATTTTCGTTATTCATCAGAGATGAGAGAGAGGCGAGTGAAAGAAACGAGAGACAGGAGAGAGAGAAAGGCGATCGGTGGAAATTCTTTGGAATCAACGGTGCTATAGCCGGCGGTTCGCCGGCGCAGGAGGTGGCCAAGGAGGGTTTCTGATTTGAGGAAGTTTTGATGCGAGATAGGTTTGAATCAGAGATTTATCGAGGCTCAAAGTCGCGGTTTAAGGTCGCGATTGAAGGTAGCGATTGCCGGTCAAAACAGTCGGCGGTCGAGGTAGGTTATGAGCTTTATCTTAGTTCTTTGGTTTTGGGTTGATTTTGGGTTTGATTTGTTGGGGATTGAAGTTTGGGTAGTGGCGGTGGTGTCTGGTGGTGGAGGCAGCGATGGTGCTTGATGGGTTCGATCGATGTTGGTGTTCATGGGTTGGTTTGATGGAAATCTGATAATGGTGAATTGGCCATGGCTGGAAATTGAGTAATGACAGTGATGGAATTTCGGTGTTTGCTGTGTGATTTAGATGTTGCAGTGGACTTGGTTCGATCATGTATAATGGAGTATATATATATACATATATAGGAGGTGTGATTGAAGCTCGCAGGCAGTAGAGATGGTTGGTTCAACAATGGTTGCAGCTGATTGGTGAGGATGAATTATGAAATTGGAAATGAGATGGAAAGTGATTAATATGGAGGACATAATAATGTGAGGAGGAATCATTGAATGGAATAATCAGAATTGGAGGTGTGGCTTTCGGCTGAGAATGATGAAATTTGATTATATGTAAGAAGAATTGGACAAATTCTTTAATGGAGTTGGTGTAATGATATGATGAAGATGCTTTGATTATGGTATATTGAGGTGGAAAGAGTAATAAAGAAGGAAGAAAAAGAATGTAGGGGACGTGAGTTGGAATAAGGAAAATTGAGATATTTTAATAAATTTGAAATTCAAAATGATTTTGAAAATAATACTTTGAATAAATAATTAAAATAACATAATTTTAGAAATTCGGATTATAATTTAAAATCGAACGAATTCGATATTTCTTGACTTGGCTAGACGAATCCGTCGCGGCGTTAACTTCAAAATAATAAATGAAATAGTAGCGACACAATTTTCTAAATATTAAAATAATTATTTATTGCATAAAAATTCTGAGTCGCTATAATCTTACCTCCTTAAAATAATTTCGTCCTCGAAATTAAACTTACTTAATCTTATAATTTCTGAATACTTAATCAGAATCTCTTCTTCTTATCATCGAAAATTCCCAAAATCATCAAAGAATTACCTGAAAATTCTCTCTACGTAACATATCAACATAATATCATCAACTTATCTTTCCAATATTTGTAACCCAAAATTCAGTAAACAAATATCTCCCAAAACTAAGATTCTATACTTAAATGTCACCACATTTCCTGCAAAGTATTTCTTTCACTTGTATATACGTATGAATTCTGATTCAATACGGTACTCATTTTACTTTCCACGTATCATCACACTATACCAAGATTATCATTATTAAAACAAAATATCAGTACCCATAATCCAAGAAAAATATTTCATATCTCAAATCTTATCATCAAATCTTCCTTTATCAATAAAATAAACGGCGCATAAACTCTGTCTCCTCTTTTCATTAAAATAATCCTGCGCTTTCTTGCTGGACACAACATCACGCGGATTCACTCAGATCCTTTACGCTTTTAAATAGTTCATGCTGGGAAGAGGTTGAATCATCAAACAATGGATATCATCCTTACAAACATTCGCAAGTATTATTCCAATCTTCCTATGAATGATCTGAAAAAGATCTATAGAATAAGGCTCGAAAGATTGAGGTTGCTGATGGCTCATGATCTTCCAGAAGATGTTCGTTGGTTGATAGAAGCAAAAGTTCGACTATCTGGTGAATTACCATCAACATTTCCAAAACATATGCCTGGTTTAGGCAAAAGCACGTTCGCAAAGAAACGAAGAGCAAAAAGGCTGGGTGGTTGCTACAAATGTGCTCGTTGGAATTGTGATACTCGTTGCAAATCAGTAGGATATTCTTCTACTAATCGGGATGATAAAATCGAATTCATAAAGGGTGGACTGAGTAAGGAGTCTTTGGATGATATTCGACTGACTCTTGAGACGCACCCAAGTGGTTATGTACAACGTGAACTTCTCTCCTTATACGCTCAGTTTAACGAGGACAAAAATCGTTATAGTCTCCAAAATATAATAGCAAAAGATCCTGTTTGCCAGTCTGTTTTACAAAATGAGGCTTCTGGCAGTTCAGCAATGATATAAGGTAAATCTTTTGATATGCTTTTTAAAATATTTTGCTATTTTCTTTAACGCGTTTTGGAAATAAAAAAATATTTTCCTTTCTCGAGTTTTGATAAAGCTGGAAATAAATATATTTTTCTTTTCTCGAGGTTTGATAAAGCTGGAAATAAATCACCGAAAGGTGATATCTTTGATAAAATAGTCAAAAGTTGGCCGATTTTGTCAAAAAGTGAATCTTTACTTTTTCAGAATCAATCAAAAACAGTAAATTTTTCCGGCTTTAAATAGCCAAACATATTTCATAGTTCAGACATCCCAAAATCACATCTTCTTCGTAAGTTTTCCCTTCTTTACTATTAAAGATGGAAGCACCAAAACTTCGACAGATCAAAACTATTTGTGTATTTTGTGGATCAAAAGTGGGGAAAGGCTTCGGTTATCTAGAAGCGGCTGTAGATCTTGGAAAGAAACTGGGGGAAAAAGGTATCACTCTTGTATATGGGGGTGGTAGCAGTGGTCTAATGGGTTGTGTTTCCCAATCTGCTCTTGCAGAGAAATCAAAAGTAATCGGTGTCATACCCGTCCCTTTGGTAGATGTTGCAGGCAAAACACGAGGGCATGAAGTTCAAACCTTATCCATCCATGAACGCATAACTTGTATGCTATATGGTTCTGATGCCTTTATAGCCCTGCCCGGAGGTTTTGGTACCTTAGAAGAAATTTTTAACATTACCTCGTGGGCTCAACTAGATCTCCATACTAAGCCTATTGGGCTTCTGAATGTTAACAATTTCTTTGATGGTTTGTTAACCTTTCTTGATTATGCTGTGGAACAGGGATTCATCTCTCCATTTTCCAGAAGGCTTCTTATTTCTGCTCCTACTATTGATGAACTACTGGATAAGCTGCAGTCATATATCTCAATACAAGATCCAGCAGGAGTTAAGATAGATTGGTCGCAAGGAAGGGGAATCAAGCGAAAATGGAGTCCGGTTAATGTAAACTTAACTCTTTGAATCTTAGAATAGGTGGGGGTAGAGTACGGAGTATTCTCACTCTCGAGACACCCCTCCATTTACTAGGATTTCCTTAATGTTTAAATCTTGTGTGTACCTCAAAGGTTCCAGGTGGTAGATTACGGAGTATTCTTACTCTCGAAACACACCTCTTTGAAGGTTTCTTTATTTCCTCAAAAGATCAGAGGTGGTAGGATACGGCTACTCCGGAAACACATCTCTCATTTTGAGGATTATCCCATGCTTCTCTCGTTTGCTTTTGTGTGTTTCATGTATTTCCTTTCCAGTGTGACTCTTGTGTGTTCTCCTTATGAGAAAATAATAAAATCTCTGTTATCATCTACTAAATCTCGTTTGTGATGTAAATGAACTTGCATGTCTAAACTTAATTCCTTTAGTAGATGCTTATCATATTATGCTCTTAATTCCAAATGATAAAATTCTGGACAGAGTCTCCCTTGTAATTTGGACTTATTCCAAACCATAAGCATACTTCATAACTCACAATAATAAATAACTCCACATTTGATCACAACGATCTAAAAATATTGAAAATGATTCCAACACTTCAATATCATCAAAATATCTCATAATTCAATTCATAATTCCTCAACATAACAATTTCAAATCATATTTTTCAATATCACAATATCACTTCCTTCCATACCTTAATTGGCTCAAAAGTTACTCATACTTATAAATATATGCCATAAATCATATTCCCAAAATTTATTCACAAAGCCAAACTTCATAATAAATTTCTCTTCAACATAGAGGCATAATAAATTAACTCAACATAATATCCATTACTAAATTCTCAATAAAATCATATTATTCCCATTATGCTCAACACTCGTTTTCTTTAAAAAAATTTCTCATAATCATACATTAAAGCATATAAGTTATGACAAAGCATAACAACATCATTATTTTCGAAGAAATACATTCTTATTTCTCATAAATCATAAGTATCCGAAATACTCTTCATTCTTTCTCATAAATTAGTAAAATGAGTATTCGAAATACTGAAATAACTTTAAACATCATAAACTTCTTTACCTCGGAGTTGGTGGAACGAATGATGGCAGTGGCAATCTTCATCAATAAAATTTTATAATGGAAAATATTTCTTGAAAATTCTTTTTGAAAATTTTTCCAGTCTACAGAAACGCAGACTAGCTCTGATACCAACTTGTAGCGCCCCGAGTTCCGTATACCCGATTCACTACGTCATTTTCTGTCTAAATTTTTCGAATAATATTTTTGCGGAAGAAATAATTGAAATTCATTTTTGGCAACATTAAATAAACTGTAATGGCCGCTAAAATTGAAAACATTTATGAAACCATTTGAAATAGTAAATCGAACCATTAATATTGTAAAGAAATTGCCAATATCATAATTTCTCAAATAAATGAACTTCTCTAAATTATTCGATTGTTTGGAAAATACGGAAATCATTAACGTCAAACTTTCAACCGTTCAACGATTATTGCCACCATCATTCATCGCTCGCCACCGTCTCCGCAATCTGCAAAACTGTTAAAAAGTAGGGTGAGTATTTTATGGGGGAAATACTCAGTAGACTCATCGCAAATTAATTTAATTTATAAGATGATTAAACACATAAATCCCGGCTCTTTATAAAACGGGCATTGATAGAGCTTCTTTATAAAACTGCTCTTGATAAAACTCATATTGTGCATTACAGCACGGGACATATTTTGCAAATCATAGGCTCTTTGAAAACAGCTCTTTGAAAACCATATACTTATAAAAACATTTTAATTATGCCAAGCATAATTTCTTTTGAAAGCATAACATAAGATAGGATTGAAATCCTCATAAACATAAATAGACACAAGAACTTTACCGAACTTAGGTGGCAAGAATTCTTATGCAGTAAAATCATAATAACAGTAAGTTTTCATCATAACATAGGAAAATATCGAAATCCTCATAAACATAAGAATTTTACCGAACTTAGGTGGCAAGAATTCTTATGTAGTAAGATCATAATAACAGTAAGTTTTCATCATAACATAGGATAAGATCGAAATCCTCATAAATATAAGAATTTTACCGAACTTAGGTGGTAAGAATTCTTATGTAGTAAGATCATAATAACAGTAAGATCATAATAACAGTAAGTATACCAAAACATAATTCATGAAATTCATAGGGATCATTTCCATCATAACATAAGATAGGATCGAAATCCTCATAAACATACGCGACAGGAATTTTACCGAACTTAGGTGGTAAATCCTTATAAACATATGGAAAGACAGGAATTTTACCGAACTTAGGTGGTAAATCCTCATAAACTTATGGAGACACAGAATTCTACCGAACTTAGGTGGTAAGAATTCTTATGCGTAGCAATGATCCAAAACATATAAAACATTATCGTAAAAACATAGGGTATACTTACTTTTCGTAAAAACATAAAGTATATTTTCTTTTCATAAAAACATACTTACTTTTCATAACAACATAAGGTATATTTACCTTTCATAAAAACATACTTGCTTTTCTTAAAAATTGACTTTCACAAGTCACATGACATTCATATGAAATCATAATTTAAATCAATTAATAAGTGCGAGTCTACCTCAAATCCGACGAGTGCAAAGTTGAGCGGGAATGACTTCAATTTCTTTAAATTCTCCGTACGCTTCGTCTTAGCCAATAAGTCACTTTAGTCTATCGAATATATAGTTCAAAATGATAAATTATAATTTGAGGACTAAAATTGATGTTTTGAAAGTTGGGGGACTAAAATGAATACTTTTGAAAGTTCAGGGACTAAAATAGATATTTTGAAAGTTGATGGATTAAAATGAATACTTTGAAACTTGAGCTTAAAATCAAATCAGCAGGTACTGAAATAAAAGAGTTTAAAGTTAAAGGGCTGATTAAAATCATTTAAAACTTAAGGGCTGAAATTGATGATTTTAAAACTATAAGGACTGATTTGAAATCTTTTAAAACTATAGGGACTAAACTGCAAATTCTGGAATTTAAAACATATATTCAGATTTTACTTTACATCTCTCTATTTTCGTTATTCATCAGAGATGAGAGAGAGGCGAGTGAAAGAAACGAGAGACAGGAGAGAGAGAAAGGCGATCGGTGGAAATTCTTTGGAATCAACGGTGCTATAGCCGGCGGTTCGCCGGCGCAGGAGGTGGCCAAGGAGGGTTTCTGATTTGAGGAAGTTTTGATGCGAGATAGGTTTGAATCAGAGATTTATCGAGGCTCAAAGTCGCGGTTTAAGGTCGCGATTGAAGGTAGCGATTGCCGGTCAAAACAGTCGGCGGTCGAGGTAGGTTATGAGCTTTATCTTAGTTCTTTGGTTTTGGGTTGATTTTGGGTTTGATTTGTTGGGGATTGAAGTTTGGGTAGTGGCGGTGGTGTCTGGTGGTGGAGGCAGCGATGGTGCTTGATGGGTTCGATCGATGTTGGTGTTCATGGGTTGGTTTGATGGAAATCTGATAATGGTGAATTGGCCATGGCTGGAAATTGAGTAATGACAGTGATGGAATTTCGGTGTTTGCTGTGTGATTTAGATGTTGCAGTGGACTTGGTTCGATCATGTATAATGGAGTATATATATATACATATATAGGAGGTGTGATTGAAGCTCGCAGGCAGTAGAGATGGTTGGTTCAACAATGGTTGCAGCTGATTGGTGAGGATGAATTATGAAATTGGAAATGAGATGGAAAGTGATTAATATGGAGGACATAATAATGTGAGGAGGAATCATTGAATGGAATAATCAGAATTGGAGGTGTGGCTTTCGGCTGAGAATGATGAAATTTGATTATATGTAAGAAGAATTGGACAAATTCTTTAATGGAGTTGGTGTAATGATATGATGAAGATGCTTTGATTATGGTATATTGAGGTGGAAAGAGTAATAAAGAAGGAAGAAAAAGAATGTAGGGGACGTGAGTTGGAATAAGGAAAATTGAGATATTTTAATAAATTTGAAATTCAAAATGATTTTGAAAATAATACTTTGAATAAATAATTAAAATAACATAATTTTAGAAATTCGGATTATAATTTAAAATCGAACGAATTCGATATTTCTTGACTTGGCTAGACGAATCCGTCGCGGCGTTAACTTCAAAATAATAAATGAAATAGTAGCGACACAATTTTCTAAATATTAAAATAATTATTTATTGCATAAAAATTCTGAGTCGCTATAATCTTACCTCCTTAAAATAATTTCGTCCTCGAAATTAAACTTACTTAATCTTATAATTTCTGAATACTTAATCAGAATCTCTTCTTCTTATCATCGAAAATTCCCAAAATCATCAAAGAATTACCTGAAAATTCTCTCTACGTAACATATCAACATAATATCATCAACTTATCTTTCCAATATTTGTAACCCAAAATTCAGTAAACAAATATCTCCCAAAACTAAGATTCTATACTTAAATGTCACCACATTTCCTGCAAAGTATTTCTTTCACTTGTATATACGTATGAATTCTGATTCAATACGGTACTCATTTTACTTTCCACGTATCATCACACTATACCAAGATTATCATTATTAAAACAAAATATCAGTACCCATAATCCAAGAAAAATATTTCATATCTCAAATCTTATCATCAAATCTTCCTTTATCAATAAAATAAACGGCGCATAAACTCTGTCTCCTCTTTTCATTAAAATAATCCTGCGCTTTCTTGCTGGACACAACATCACGCGGATTCACTCAGATCCTTTACGCTTTTAAATAGTTCATGCTGGGAAGAGGTTGAATCATCAAACAATGGATATCATCCTTACAAACATTCTCTCTACAAAGTCTAGATAAGAATGAACTAAATATGTAACAAATCTTACCTCTATTTGGCTACGTACGGATTTGGGGTAACGATGATGATCAAAGATTGGTGAGGGAGTATGAGTTATAGTGAAGAGCATTGGGCATATCAATATTTAATACATGAGTTAATGGAGTTTATGACCACCAAAAATAAAAGTGGTGCATCACGGAGGGCCATAGAAATATTGCACGAAAAGAGTGGTAAATCACTTTCTGTATTTTTATATTTATTCCCTTCGTAATTGTAACTAGCACACGTGCGATGTACGTGAATATGTCTATGATTTTTTAAAAACATTTAAATACAGAAAAATTATTGAATTGAAAACCTTGAGAAACAGAAAAACTACTCAAAATATGAAATCCAACCCGAGCCCAAAACTAAGAATTAGGAAATCCTGATTCGTATAGGATTTTTTTTTTTTTTCTTTTTTGATTTGTTTATCTCTTTACAGTCGCAAGTCTACTCAAGTGCTACATACAATGGTCTTCAAAACACCACTGGAAGATGCGTGGAACCTAAATTTCGCTTCTTGTGCCCCTAATGTGCTAACGCTTGGGGAGCAGGATACGTCCTTCGTGAGCATCATGGCTAATTTAATGATGCTCGTACGTTCCGTTACCAAATCATTTCAGCGACATCTAATTTATACTAGTGACTCTTGAGTTGGGTCCACGAGAATCCATAGTACAAGTCGTCAAAAGAAAATTTCTTCATATCAAGGAGCTTTTCCAACTTAAAAAACAAATCAAAATCATGAATACAAAGTCTAGATAAGAATGCACTAAATATGTAACAAATCTTACCGCTATTTGGCTAGGTACGGATTTGGGGTAACGATGATGATCAAAGATTGGTGAGCGAGTATGAGTTATAGTGAAGAGCATTGGGCATATCAATATTTAATACATAAGTTAATGGAGTTTATGACCACAAAATCAAAAAGTGGTGCATCGCGCAGGGCCATAGAAATATTGCACGAGAAGAGTGGTAAATCACTTTCTGTATTTTTATATTTATTCCCTTCATAATTGTAACTAGCACACGTGCGATGTACTTGAATATGTCTATGATTTTTTAAAAACATTTAAATAAAAAAAATTATTGAATTAAAAACCTTGAGAAACACAAAAACTACTCAAAATACGAAATCCAACCCGAGCCCAAAACTAAGAATTAGGAAATCCTGATTCGTATAGGATTTTCTTTTTATTTTTCTTTTATGATTTGTTTTTCTCTTTACAGTCGCAAGTCTACTCAAGTGCTACATACAATGGTCTTCAAAACACCACTGGAAGATGCATGGAAGCTAAATTTCGCTGCTTTTGCCCCTAATGTGCTAACGCTTGGGGAGCAGGATACGTCCTTCGTGAGCATCATGGCTAATTTAATGATGCTCGTACGTTCCGTTATCAAATCATTTCAGCGACATCGAATTTATACTAGTGACTCTTGAGTTGGGTCCATTAGAATCCATAGTACAAGTCGTCAAAAGAAAATTTCTTCAAATTCAAGGAGCTATTCCAACTTAAAAAACAAATCAAAATCATGAATACAAAGTCTAGATAAGAATGAACTAAATATGTAACAAATCTTACCTCTATTTGGCTATGTACGGATTTGGGGTAACGATGATGATCAAAGATTGGTGAGGGAGTATGAGTTATAGTGAAGAGCATTGGGCATATCAATATTTAATACATGAGTTAATGGAGTTTATGACCACCAAAAATCAAAAAGTGGTGCATCGCGGAGGGCCATAGAAATATTGCACGAAAAGAGTGGTAAATCACTTTCTGTATTTTTATATTTATTCCCTTCGTAATTGTAACTAGCACACGTGCGATGTACGTGAATATGCCTATGATTTTTTAAAAACATTTAAATACAGAAAAATTATTGAATTGAAAACCTTGAGAAACAGAAAAACTACTCAAAATATGAAATCCAACCCGAGCCCAAAACTAAGAATTAGGAAATCCTGATTCGTATAGGATTTTTTTTTTTTTTTCTTTTTTGATTTGTTTATCTCTTTACAGTCGCAAGTCTACTCAAGTGCTACATACAATGGTCTTCAAAACACCACTGGAAGATGCGTGGAACCTAAATTTCGCTTCTTGTGCCCCTAATGTGCTAACGCTTGGGGAGCAGGATACGTCCTTCGTGAGCATCATGGCTAATTTAAAGATGCTTGTACGTTCCGTTACCAAATCATTTCAGCGACATCTAATTTATACTAGTGACTCTTGAGTTGGGTCCACGAGAATCCATAGTACAAGTCGTCAAAAGAAAATTTCTTCATATCAAGGAGCTTTTCCAACTTAAAAACCAAATCAAAATCATGAATACAAAGTCTAGATAAGAATGCACTAAATATGTAACAAATCTTACCGCTATTTGGCTATGTACGGATTTGGGGTAACGGTGATGATCAAAGATTGGTGAGCGAGTATGAGTTATAGTGAAGAGCATTGGGAATATCAATATTTAATACATAAGTTAATGGAGTTTATGACCACAAAATCAAAAAGTGGTGCATCGCGGAGGGCCATAGAAATATTGCACGACAAGAGTGGTAAATCACTTTCTGTATTTTTATATTTATTCCCTTCATAATTGTAACTAGCACACGTGCGATGTACTTGAATATGTCTATGATTTTTTAAAAACATTTAAATAAAAAAAAATTATTGAATTGAAAACCTTGAGAAACACAAAAACTACTCAAAATACGAAATCCAACCCGAGCCCAAAACTAAGAATTAGGAAATCCTGATTCGTATAGGATTTTCTTTTTATTTTTCTTTTATGATTTGTTTTTTTCTTTACAGTCGCAAGTCTACTCAAGTGCTACATACAATGGTCTTCAAAACACCACTGGAAGATGCATGGAAGCTAAATTTCGCTGCTTTTGCCCCTAATGTGCTAACGCTTGGGGAGCAGGATACGTCCTTCGTGAGCATCATGGCTAATTTAATGATGCTCGTACGTTCCGTTATCAAATCATTTCAGCGACATCGAATTTATACTAGTGACTCTTGAGTTGGGTCCATGAGAATCCATAGTACAAGTCGTCAAAAGAAAATTTCTTCAAATTCAAGGAGCTATTCCAACTTAAAAAACAAATCAAAATCATGAATACAAAGTCTAGATAAGAATGAACTAAATATGTAACAAATCTTACCTCTATTTGGCTATGTACGGATTTGGGGTAACGATGATGATCAAAGATTGGTGAGGGAGTATGAGTTATAGTGAAGAGCATTGGGCATATCAATATTTAATACATGAGTTAATGGAGTTTATGACCACCAAAAATCAAAAAGTGGTGCATCGCGGAGGGCCATAGAAATATTGCACGAAAAGAGTGGTAAATCACTTTCTGTATTTTTATATTTATTCCCTTCGTAATTGTAACTAGCACACGTGCGATGTACGTGAATATGCCTATGATTTTTTAAAAACATTTAAATACAGAAAAATTATTGAATTGAAAACCTTGAGAAACAGAAAAACTACTCAAAATATGAAATCCAACCCGAGCCCAAAACTAAGAATTAGGAAATCCTGATTCGTATAGGATTTTTTTTTTTTTTTTCTTTTTTGATTTGTTTATCTCTTTACAGTCGCAAGTCTACTCAAGTGCTACATACAATGGTCTTCAAAACACCACTGGAAGATGCGTGGAACCTAAATTTCGCTTCTTGTGCCCCTAATGTGCTAACGCTTGGGGAGCAGGATACGTCCTTCGTGAGCATCATGGCTAATTTAATGATGCTCGTACGTTCCGTTACCAAATCATTTCAGCGACATCTAATTTATACTAGTGACTCTTGAGTTGGGTCCACGAGAATCCATAGTACAAGTCGTCAAAAGAAAATTTCTTCATATCAAGGAGCTTTTCCAACTTAAAAAACAAATCAAAATCATGAATACAAAGTCTAGATAAGAATGCACTAAATATGTAACAAATCTTACCGCTATTTGGCTATGTACGGATTTGGGGTAACGGTGATGATCAAAGATTGGTGAGCGAGTATGAGTTATAGTGAAGAGCATTGGGAATATCAATATTTAATACATAAGTTAATGGAGTTTATGACCACAAAATCAAAAAGTGGTGCATCGCGGAGGGCCATAGAAATATTGCACGACAAGAGTGGAAACTCACTTTCTGTATTTTTATATTTATTCCCTTCATAATTGTAACTAGCACACGTGCGATGTACTTGAATATGTCTATGATTTTTTAAAAACATTTAAATAAAAAAAAATTATTGAATTGAAAACCTTGAGAAACACAAAAACTACTCAAAATACGAAATCCAACCCGAGCCCAAAACTAAGAATTAGGAAATCCTGATTCGTATAGGATTTTCTTTTTATTTTTCTTTTATGATTTGTTTTTCTCTTTACAGTCGCAAGTCTACTCAAGTGCTACATACAATGGTCTTCAAAACACCACTGGAAGATGCATGGAAGCTAAATTTCGCTGCTTTTGCCCCTAATGTGCTAACGCTTGGGGAGCAGGATACGTCCTTCGTGAGCATCATGGCTAATTTAATGATGCTCGTACGTTCCGTTATCAAATCATTTCAGCGACATCGAATTTATACTAGTGACTCTTGAGTTGGGTCCATGAGAATCCATAGTACAAGTCGTCAAAAGAAAATTTCTTCAAATTCAAGGAGCTATTCCAACTTAAAAAACAAATCAAAATCATGAATACAAAGTCTAGATAAGAATGAACTAAATATGTAACAAATCTTACCTCTATTTGGCTATGTACGGATTTGGGGTAACGATGATGATCAAAGATTGGTGAGGGAGTATGAGTTATAGTGAAGAGCATTGGGCATATCAATATTTAATACATGAGTTAATGGAGTTTATGACCACCAAAAATCAAAAAGTGGTGCATCGCGGAGGGCCATAGAAATATTGCACGAAAAGAGTGGTAAATCACTTTCTGTATTTTTATATTTATTCCCTTCGTAATTGTAACTAGCACACGTGCGATGTACGTGAATATGTCTATGATTTTTTAAAAACATTTAAATACAGAAAAATTATTGAATTGAAAACCTTGAGAAACAGAAAAACTACTCAAAATATGAAATCCAACCCGAGCCCAAAACTAAGAATTAGGAAATCCTGATTCGTATAGGATTTTTTTTTTTTTTCTTTTTTGATTTGTTTATCTCTTTACAGTCGCAAGTCTACTCAAGTGCTACATACAATGGTCTTCAAAACACCACTGGAAGATGCGTGGAACCTAAATTTCGCTTCTTGTGCCCCTAATGTGCTAACGCTTGGGGAGCAGGATACGTCCTTCGTGAGCATCATGGCTAGTTTAATGATGCTCATACGTTCCGTTACCAAATCATTTCAGCGACATCTAATTTATACTAGTGACTCTTGAGTTGGGTCTACGAGAATCCATAGTACAAGTCGTCAAAAGAAAATTTCTTCATATAAAGGAGCTTTTCCAACTTAAAAAACAAATCAAAATCATGAATACAAAGTCTAGATAAGAATGCACTAAATATGTAACAAATCTTACCGCTATTTGGCTACGTACGGATTTGGGGTAACGATGATGATCAAAGATTGGTGAGCGAGTATCAGTTATAGTGAAGAGCATTGTGCATATCAATATTTAATACATAAGTGAATGGAGTTTATGACCACCAAAAATCAAAAAGTGGTGCATCGCGGAGGGTCAAAGAAATATTGCACGACAATAGTAAATCACTTTCTGTATTTTTATATTTATTCCCTTCATAATTGTAACTAGTACACGTGCGATGTAAGTGAATATTACTAAGATTTTTTAAAAACATTTAAATACAAAACATTATTGAATTGAAAACTTTGAGAAACACAAAAACTACTCAAAATATGAAATCCAACACGAGCCCAAAACTAAGAATTAGGAAATCCAGATCCGTATAGGATTTTTAGTTTTTATTTTTCTTTTTTGAATTTTTTTTCTCTTTACAGTCACTAGTCTACTCAAGGGCTACATACAAAGGTCTTGAAAACACCACTGGAAGATGCATGGAAGCTAAATTTCGCTGCTTTTGCCCCTAATGTGCTAACGCTTGGGGAGCAGGATACGTCCTTCGTGAGCATCATGGCTAATTTAATGATGCTCGTACGTTCCGTTATCAAATCATTTCAGCGACATCGAATTTATACTAGTGACTCTTGAGTTGGGTCCATTAGAATCCATAGTACAAGTCGTCAAAAGAAAATTTCTTCAAATTCAAGGAGCTATTCCAACTTAAAAAACAAATCAAAATCATGAATACAAAGTCTAGATAAGAATGAACTAAATATGTAACAAATCTTACCTCTATTTGGCTATGTACGGATTTGGGGTAACGATGATGATCAAAGATTGGTGAGGGAGTATGAGTTATAGTGAAGAGCATTGGGCATATCAATATTTAATACATGAGTTAATGGAGTTTATGACCACCAAAAATCAAAAAGTGGTGCATCGCGGAGGGCCATAGAAATATTGCACGAAAAGAGTGGTAAATCACTTTCTGTATTTTTATATTTATTCCCTTCGTAATTGTAACTAGCACACGTGCGATGTACGTGAATATGTCTATGATTTTTTAAAAACATTTAAATACAGAAAAATTATTGAATTGAAAACCTTGAGAAACAGAAAAACTACTCAAAATATGAAATCCAACCCGAGCCCAAAACTAAGAATTAGGAAATCCTGATTCGTATAGGATTTTTTTTTTTTTTTCTTTTTTGATTTGTTTATCTCTTTACAGTCGCAAGTCTACTCAAGTGCTACATACAATGGTCTTCAAAACACCACTGGAAGATGCGTGGAACCTAAATTTCGCTTCTTGTGCCCCTAATGTGCTAACGCTTGGGGAGCAGGATACGTCCTTCGTGAGCATCATGGCTAGTTTAATGATGCTCATACGTTCCGTTACCAAATCATTTCAGCGACATCTAATTTATACTAGTGACTCTTGAGTTGGGTCTACGAGAATCCATAGTACAAGTCGTCCAAAGAAAATTTCTTCATATAAAGGAGCTTTTCCAACTTAAAAAACAAATCAAAATCATGAATACAAAGTCTAGATAAGAATGCACTAAATATGTAACAAATCTTACCGCTATTTGGCTACGTACGGATTTGGGGTAACGATGATGATCAAAGATTGGTGAGCGAGTATCAGTTATAGTGAAGAGCATTGTGCATATCAATATTTAATACATAAGTGAATGGAGTTTATGACCACCAAAAATCAAAAAGTGGTGCATCGCGGAGGGTCAAAGAAATATTGCACGACAATAGTAAATCACTTTCTGTATTTTTATATTTATTCCCTTCATAATTGTAACTAGTACACGTGCGATGTAAGTGAATATTACTAAGATTTTTTAAAAACATTTAAATACAAAACATTATTGAATTGAAAACTTTGAGAAACACAAAAACTACTCAAAATATGAAATCCAACACGAGCCCAAAACTAAGAATTAGGAAATCCAGATCCGTATAGGATTTTTAGTTTTTATTTTTCTTTTTTGAATTTTTTTTCTCTTTACAGTCACTAGTCTACTCAAGGGCTACATACAAAGGTCTTGAAAACACCACTGGAAGATGCATGGAAGCTAAATTTCGCTGCTTTTGCCCCTAATGTGCTAACGCTTAGGGAGCAGGATACGTCCTTCGTGAGCATCATGGCTAATTTAATGATGCTCGTACGTTCCGTTATCAAATCATTTCAGCGACATCGAATTTATACTAGTGACTCTTGAGTTGGGTCCACGAGAATCCATAGTACAAGTCGTCAAAAGAAAATTTCTTCAAATTCAAGGAGCTATTCCAACTTAAAAAACATATCAAAATCATGAATACAAAGTCTAGATAAGAATGAACTAAATATGTAACAAATCTTACCTCTATTTGGCTATGTACGGATTTGGGGTAACGATGATGATCAAAGATTGGTGAGGGAGTATGAGTTATCGTGAAGAGCATTGGGCATATCAATATTTAATACATGAGTTAATGGAGTTTATGACCACCAAAAATCAAAAAGTGGTGCATCGCGGAGGGCCATAGAAATATTGCACGAAAAGAGTGGTAAATCACTTTCTGTATTTTTATATTTATTCCCTTCGTAATTGTAACTAGCACACGTGCGATGTACGTGAATATGTCTATGATTTTTTAAAAACATTTAAATACAGAAAAATTATTGAATTGAAAACCTTGAGAAACAGAAAAACTACTCAAAATATGAAATCCAACCCGAGCCCAAAACTAAGAATTAGGAAATCCTGATTCGTATAGGATTTTCTTTTTATTTTTCTTTTTTGATTTGTTTATCTCTTTACAGTCGCAAGTCTACTCAAGTGCTACATACAATGGTCTTCAAAACACCACTGGAAGATGCGTGGAACCTAAATTTCGCTTCTTGTGCCCCTAATGTGCTAACGCTTGGGGAGCAGGATACGTCCTTCGTGAGCATCATGGCTAATTTAATGATGCTCGTACGTTCCGTTACCAAATCATTTCAGCGACATCTAATTTATACTAGTGACTCTTGAGTTGGGTCTACGAGAATCTATTGTACAAGTCGTCAAAAGGTAATTTCTTCAAATTAAAGATCTATTCCAACTTAGAAAGCTAATCAAAAGCATGAATACAACGTCTCGATAAGAATGCACTAAATATGTAACAAATCTTACCGCTATTTGGCTATGTACGGATTTGGGGTAATGATGATGATCAAAGATTGGTGAGCGAGTCTGAGTTATAGTGAAGAGCATTGGGAATATCAATATTTAATACATAAGTTAATGGAGTTTATGACCACAAAATCAAAAAGTGGTGCATCGCGGAGGGCCATAGAAATATTGCACGACAAGAGTGGTAAATCACTTTCTGTATTTTTATATTTATTCCCTTCATAATTGTAACTAGCACACGTGCGATGTACTTGAATATGTCTATGATTTTTTAAAAACATTTAAATAAAAAAAAATTATTGAATTGAAAACCTTGAGAAACACAAAAACTACTCAAAATACGAAATCCAACCCGAGCCCAAAACTAAGAATTAGGAAATCCTGATTCGTATAGGATTTTCTTTTTATTTTTCTTTTTTGATTTGTTTATCTCTTTACAGTCGCAAGTCTACTCAAGTGCTACATACAATGGTCTTCAAAACACCACTGGAAGATGCGTGGAACCTAAATTTCGCTTCTTGTGCCCCTAATGTGCTAACGCTTGGGGAGCAGGATACGTCCTTCGTGAGCATCATGGCTAATTTAATGATGCTCGTACGTTCCGTTACCAAATCATTTCAGCGACATCTAATTTATACTAGTGACTCTTGAGTTGGGTCTACGAGAATCTATTGTACAAGTCGTCAAAAGGTAATTTCTTCAAATTAAAGATCTATTCCAACTTAGAAAGCTAATCAAAAGCATGAATACAACGTCTCGATAAGAATGCACTAAATATGTAACAAATCTTACCGCTATTTGGCTATGTACGGATTTGGGGTAATGATGATGATCAAAGATTGGTGAGCGAGTCTGAGTTATAGTGAAGAGCATTGGGAATATCAATATTTAATACATAAGTTAATGGAGTTTATGACCACAAAATCAAAAAGTGGTGCATCGCGGAGGGCCATAGAAATATTGCACGACAAGAGTGGTAAATCACTTTCTGTATTTTTATATTTATTCCCTTCATAATTGTAACTAGCACACGTGCGATGTACTTGAATATGTCTATGATTTTTTAAAAACATTTAAATAAAAAAAAATTATTGAATTGAAAACCTTGAGAAACACAAAAACTACTCAAAATACGAAATCCAACCCGAGCCCAAAACTAAGAATTAGGAAATCCTGATTCGTATAGGATTTTCTTTTTATTTTTCTTTTATGATTTGTTTTTCTCTTTACAGTCGCAAGTCTACTCAAGTGCTACATACAATGGTCTTCAAAACACCACTGGAAGATGCATGGAAGCTAAATTTCGCTGCTTTTGCCCCTAATGTGCTAACGCTTGGGGAGCAGGATACGTCCTTCGTGAGCATCATGGCTAATTTAATGATGCTCGTACGTTCCGTTATCAAATCATTTCAGCGACATCGAATTTATACTAGTGACTCTTGAGTTGCTCCACGAGAATCCATAGTACAAGTCGTCAAAATAAAATTTCTTCAAATCAAGGAGCTATTCCAACTTAAAAAAGAAATCAAAATCATGAATACAAAGTCTAGATAAGAATGAACTAAATATGTTACAAATCTTACCGCTATTTGGCTATGTACGGATTTGGGGTAACGATGATGATCAAAGATTGGTGAGCGAGTATGAGTTATAGTGAAGAGCATTGGGCATATCAATATTTAATACATAAGTTAATGGAGTTTATGACCACAAAATCAAAAAGTGGTGCATCGCGGAGGGCCATAGAAATATTGCACGAAAAGAGTGGTAAATCACTTTCTGTATTTTTATATTTATTCCCTTCGTAATTGTAACTAGCACACGTGCGATGTACTTGAATATGTCTATGATTTTTTAAAAACATTTAAATACAGGAAAATTATCGAATTGAAAACCTTGAGAAAAACAAAAACTACACAAAATATGAAATCCAACCCGAGCCCAAAACTAAGAATTAGGAAATCCTGATTCGTATAGGATTTTTTTTTTATTTTTCTTTTTTGATTTGTTTTTCTCTTTACAGTCGCAAGTCTACTCAAGTGTTACATACAATGGTCTTCAAAACACCACTGGAAGATGCTTGGAACCTAAATTTCGCTTCTTGTGCCCCTAATGTGCTAACGCTTGCGGAGCAGGATACGTCCTTCGTGAGCATCATGGCTAATTTAATGATGCTCGTACGTTCCGTTACCAAATCATTTCAGCGACATCGAATTTATACTAGTGACTATTGAGTTGGGTCCACGAAAATCCATATTACAAGTCGTCAAAAGAAAATTTCTACAAATCAAGGAGCTATTCCAACTTCAAAAACAAATCAAAATCATGAATACAAAGTCTACATAAGAATGAACTAAACACGTAACAAATCTTACCGCTATTTGGCTATGTACGGATTTGGGGTAACGATGATGATCAAAGATTGGTGAGCGAGTATGAGTTATAGTGAAGAGCATTGGGCATATCAATATTTAATACATAAGTTAAAGGAGTTTATGACCACCAAAAATCAAAAAGTGCTGCATCGTGGAGGGTCGTAGAAATAGTACACGACAAGAGTGGTAAATCACTTTCTGTATTTTTATATTTATTCCCTTCATAACTGTAACTAGCACACGTGCGATGTACGTGAATATGTCTATGATTTTTTAAAAACATTTAAATAAAAAACATTATTGAATTGAAAACCTTGAGAAACACAAAAACTACTCAAAATATGAAATCCAACCCGAGCCCAAAACTAAGAATCAGGAAATCCTGATTCGTATAGGATTTTTTTTTTATTTTTCTTTTTTGAATTGTTCTTCTCTTTGCAGTCGCAAGTCTACTCAAGTGCTACATACAATGGTCTTCAAAACACCACTGGAAGATGCATTCAAGCTAAATTTCGCTGCTTGTGCCCCTAATGTGCTAACGCTTTGGGAGCAGGATACGTCCTTCGTGAGCATCATGGCTACTTTATTGATGCTCGTACGTTCCGTTACCAAATCATTTCAGCGACATCTAATTTATAATAGTGACTCTTGAGTTGGGTCTACGAGAATCCATTGTACAAGTCGTGAAAGGAAAATTTCTTCAAATTAAAGATCTATTCCAACTTAAAAAGCGAATCAAAAGCATGAATACAACGTCTGGATAAGAATGCACTAAATATGTAACAAATCTTACCGCTATTTGGCTATGTACGGATTTGGGGTAACGATGATGATCAAAGATTGGTGAGCGAGTATGAGTTATATTGAAGAGCATTGGGCATATCAATATTTAATACATGAGTTAATGGAGTTTATGACGACCAAAAATCAAAAAGTGGTGCATCGCGGAGGGTCTTAGAAATATTGAACGACAAGAGTGGTAAATCACTTTCTGTATTTTTATATTTATTCCCTTCGTAATTGTAACTAGCCCACGTGCGATGTACGTGAATATGTCTATGATTTTTAAAAAACTTTTAAATAAAAAACATTATTGAATTGAAAACCTTGAGAAACACAAAAACTACTCAAAATATGAAATCCAACCCGAGCCCAAAACTAAGAATTAGGAAATCCTGATTCGTATAGGATTTTTTTTTATTTTTTATTTTTGGAATTGTTCTTCTCTTTGCAGTTGCAAGTCTACTCAAGTGCTACATACAATGCTCTTCAAAACACCACTGGAAGATGCATTGAAGCTAAATTTCGCTGCTTGTGCCC